>CM053787.1:1018124802-1018782302 GCA_028749045.1 Cupressus sempervirens | reverse complement strand
AGTAATAATTCTGCAAGACCTCACAAGATCCAATCTCTAGCTAGCCTAGACCTACAATATGTAGAAAACCCCAAAAAGAATCTAAATTTGTACTCACAAGCCACAAGGAAACCTTTCTGTTTTCCAAGCCCACACTTAGCTACTAGTTCTACTAAATTTTTCTCCTCTTAGCTACTCCATGCTAAACTCAATCATGAATACTAGCTCAAAACATCACAAGACCCCCTTACTTATACTAAACCAAGCCACAAATTGGCATAGTGAGTTACATTAAATAAATACTCACATTGAATGAATCCTCAAGCCACAAGTTGTCTTGGAAACAAACATTAAATACATGAAATAACTAATTACTTATGTTAGGCCCCAAGTTTATAATGCATAACTAACTCAAAAAGCCACATAAGAGTATGCACACTTGGACATAGGTTCACATGTCAACCAATGATCCAAATCCAAGAGTGCACACACTAACTCCCTCAGATCAAAGCTCATAAATACAATCTCCAAAGTCTACCAGTAAATTAGGAACACATTACCAACATCCACCAAAAAAGGCTCTAACTCCAAGATGATTACTCCAATCATTATGCACACTTAGAAAAATGTTTCCCAATATGCCTAAAACACATCCCCAACTATGCAAATCATAACTCCACAAATCTAAGCACAATGATCTTGCATACATGATTGGTGACTACCCCAGGATGCTCTTGCATCAAATTTGACAACCATTTCCAATGAAGAAGGTATTATTGTGGGAAACTTGTTTTTTTTTGTGTTCATCAAAATTGTGATGTAAGTGTGAAGTCAAAAAATTGACAAACAAACTAATTTTTTTTTTAAATTGCAATTGATAGGGCATGTGGCAAAAAACAAATCATAACCTCTTTGTGTGAATAAGTTGTGCAACACACCTTATCCTACAAAAAAAGAATCCCTCTTATTTTTTATGTTCTTATGGTCATCTATTCTTTATGTAGGATCATCATGGGTGTAAGGGAAATCTCACATCACCAAAAAATATTTATTTTTCTATCTTTTTCAATAAGAGTTGTCTTAGTACAGAGTAACTATTTGTGGAAACTTAGTATTTTTAGTAATTTGGTGATTTGAGCTCAGAATGTTTTGATTTCATAGATGGAGGTTTATCTTAGATATATCAACTTGTCAGTTGAGTTTCATTTTCATACCATATGTATTGCTGAAGTTATTGAGGATTTTTTGTACAAAATCTTTGACCTCAATTTTGAAGGCTTTGGTGTTGAAATATAGCTTATGTCGAAGTAATTTTGAACAGATTAAATGTGATTTTGTGGTTATGCTAGAGAGACATATATGCCTATATATATATATATATATATATATATATGTATGTATGTATGTATGTATGTATGTATGTATGTATGTATGTATGTATGTATGTATGTATGTATGTATGTATGTATGTATGTATGTATGTATGTACGTAAATAGATATGTATGTATATGTGTACATATCTATGTATGTATATACATACATACATATGTATATACATATATATATATGTATATACATATATATACATATGTATATGTATATGTATACATATATATATGTATATACATATACATATACATATACATATGTGCATATGTGCATATACATATATATAGACATATATATTTGCATATTAATTTAGACATCATTACCTTTGAATTTGATGCAGGAGCATCCAGAGGTATAAGGGCAATCCTGTGTCACCCAAAAAAAATATACTTAGACTTATTTTTTGTTTCATGTGTTTTCATTTTTGGATACCCATTTGGGTCAAATAAAGGTTCCAACTCTCACAGTTCCACTGTCAGTGTTCATGTAAATCTCAAAAAAATTGGAGTATGTAATTGAGCCATCATTTTCGTGAACTAGGAGGTTTAAATTGGCCAGATGAATGTAATTGTGATTTAGAACATTTTAGAAAAAGAATCAGGTCAAAAGGCCCCACGGTTTGAAGGTTATTACAATTTTTTGAGTTTTGGAGACCTCCTAAGAATGCTTCAAAGTCAAGTTAGGGGCATTAAATGACCTCAAAAAGGGCCAAAAAATGGGGGATGAATGAAGCTCATCCATAGGGCTATAGAGCACTTCGAGAGCTTTCTGGAAATGTAAACAGTTCATCGATCAGAGCTACAGTTCAAAAGTTATGCCTCCCGAAGGTTCGATTACCGTTTTTGGATTCTTCTAGATTTGCGCCGACTTCTAACGCAGCTTATGGAACCTTCTATTTGGTCGTTGGATGCCTACTAGCACTTTCTAGAATGTATTCCTAGTCTTTAACCCTTTGAGGTCTATTTAAGGAGATTCCTGGCATTGTAAAAGGCAGTTCGGAGTGGAGTTTGAGAGGAGGTACTGAAAGGAGAAATTATCTCCACATTTATGCTATTGTAAGCCCTTAGGGCATGTTTTGAAGTTTATTTTCTCTATACTGAATGTACTAGCTTATTTTTTAGTTAATAAAATTTCCCTTTTTTTCTGTTGTGTCCATTCTATTCTTGGGTTGTGTCCCCATCAAGTGGTATCAGAGTTGGTTTTCCTGAGTGTGTAGACAGAGCGCCGACTGTGAGCCAGTTTGTACCAGGACTGTGTGGTTGTGGGTTCAAGTTAGAAGATGCCTCCACTAAGAGAGCGTGGTGGAAGGGCCAGAGCTATTAATCCTGAGGAGGTTAGAGCCCTCCAAAGGCAAGTACAAACATTGCAAGAGGAGCTCCGTAGAGGAGCAAATGTTGTCGTAGGTGACAACAGTGAGGATGAAAATGAAGAAGAAGAAATGGGACCAGAAGGGGAATTTGACGGGGAAGTTCTGAATCATACAGAGGAAAGGCTTTTTAGGACCATTACTAAGTTTGGGAAAAGACCTACAATTGAAGTGGGTGTATTTTCAAGAAGTCTGAAACTAGATGAGTTGATTGATTGGATCAATGAACTGGAAGAATACTTTGAGTATGAGGATATCAAGGACCTAGATAGGGTTAAGTTTGCAAAGGCCAAACTGAAAGGCCATGCAAAAATCTAGTGGCAAGAGGTCCAATTGGAAAGAAACAAAAGAAGAAAGGAGAAGATCACAAGGTGAGATCGCATGGTGGACAAATTGAAGAAGCAGTTCATTCTTGTGGACTATGAGCTTGATTTGTTTAAGAAGATGCATAGGTTAAAGCAAGCAGGAAGATTAGTCCAAGAATATACAAAGGAATTTTATCGACTCTTTATTAGAGCGGGGCATGCAAAAGAAAATAAGGAGACGGTTGCTCACTATATCAATGGGTTGTGACCTAGCATCCAGGAGGAATTAAGTTTGATAAGAATGACCAGCGTTGAAGAGACATACCAGTTTTCCCTACAAGTTGAAGAGAAGCTAAATAAAAGGTTTGAAGGAAGACAAAGAGGGCGTGGTCAAGGAGGAAGGGGAAGTGGTAGATCATCTGGAGGCCGCAATGAAACCCAAAAGAAAAATGAAGATGTGGGTACTAGCAGGAACCAGAGGAATGAGGGTTTCAATTGCTCCCATGATCAAGACTTTGGAAATCAGAGAGGAAGAGGTAGAGGACATGGACAAGGAAGAGGAGGCTTTTGTGGTACCTGTTTCCATTGCAATGAAGAAGGTCATCGTGCCTTTGAATGCCCTCAATGACAAGGAAGGATAGATAGGAGAGCTGAGGGCCAAGCTAGGGTTGCTCATGTGGATGAGGATGCACAATCATCACATTCAGAGGATGCAAAAAGAGGAGAGACCTTGGTAAATGAAAGAGTCCTACTACATGGTGAGATTGAGCTAGGACAACGAAGGAGTTTTTCCATACCAAATGCAAGTGTGAGGATAAATGTTGTGACGTGATCATTGATGGTGGTAGCATTGATAACTTGGTATCAGAAGAGATGGTCTCTAAGCTGAAGCTCAAGAGGGAGAAACATCCCCAGGCCTATCGGATTGCTTGGGTAAAAGATGATCATAAGGTCCTGGTAAGTGAACAATGTTTAGTGAAATTCAAAATTAGGAGTTACCATGATGAAGTTCTCTGTGATGTTATTCTGATGGATGTTTTCCATCTATTATTGGGTAGACCATGGCAGTTTGATAGACATGCAGTACATGATGGGCATGCAAACACATACTCTCTGACAAAGGATGGAGTTCATCACAAATTGAAGCCCATGAAAAAGGAAGGTGAAAAGGTATGTAGCAGTGCTAGGATTTGTCTTGTTGATGGAGGGATGTTTTTAGATGGCATAAAACATCAGCATATGTGCTATGCTTTGATTCCTAGGAAAGATAAAGAAGGTAGTAGTGAAATACCACTTGAAGTTTCAAATTTACTAGGAGAATTTGGAGATATTATCTCTGATAATGTTCCAAATGGATTGCCACCAGTAAGGAAAATCAGTCATCAAATAGATCTGATTCCAGGAGCTAGTTTTCCTAACAAGGCTGCTCATAGGATGACTCCTGCTGAAACAGAGGAGCTAAATAGATAGGTTTAGGAGCTGTTGAGGAAGGGCTTGATTCGAGAGAGCCTAAGTCCATGTGCAGTACCTGTAGTACTTGCACCAAAGAAGGATGGAGAGTGGAGGATGTGTATAGATTCTCGAGCTATAAATAGGATAACTGTCAAGTACCGATTTCCTTTGCCAAGGATGGATGATCTTATGGACTGCTTGAGTGGAGCTCAGTACTTCACAAAGATAGATCTCAAGAGTGGCTATCATTAGATACAGATTCGAGAAGGAGATGAGTGGAAAACAGCCTTCAAGACCAAGGAGGGTCTTCATGAGTGGTTATTCATGCCCTTTGGATTGACGAACACCCCCAACACCTTCATGCGGCTCATGAATGAGGTACTTAAGAAGTTCTTGGGAAAATTTGTTATTGTCTATTTGGATGATATTTTAATTTTTACCAAGACTTTGGAAGAACATTTATTGCATATTCGTAGTGTCCTTGAAAGGCTAAGGGAAGAGAAACTGTTAATTAATCTGAAGAAGTGTATCTTCGCAAAAAGGGAGTTAGTCTATTTGGGGTTTTTTATATCACCCGAAGGTCTCAAAATGGATCTAGAGAAGGTAAAATCCATCTTGGAATGGCCTACTCCAAGGTTTTCTACTGAGGTAAAGATCATTTCATGGTCTAGTTAGTTTCTACAGGAAGTTTATTAAGAATTTTAGTGGCATATGTGCACCCCTAACTGATACAATAAGATGGGATAGAAAAGAGTTCAAATGCACTGCAGCAGTTGCGAGAAGTTTTGAATTGCTGAAGAAGAAGGTGACAGAACAGCCTGTGTTGGCACTTCCAGATTTTAGAAAAGTGTTCCAGGTGGATTGTGATGCTAGTGGCAGTGCTATTGGGGTTGTATTAAGCCAAGAAGGTAAGCCTATTGCATATTTTAGTGAAAAATTGAATGATGCAAAGAAGCAGTATTTTGTTTATGATCAAAAGTTCTATGCAATAGTTCAGGCCTTAAAGAAATGGAGGCATTATTTATTGCCAAAGGAATTTGTTTTGTATACTAATCATCAGGCATTATAGTACCTAAATAGACAAGGTAAATTGAATCAGAGGCATATGAAGTGGGTAGAGTTCTTGCAGAGTTATACATTTGTGTTGAAGCATAGAAGTGGAAAATCTAACAGGGTTACAGATGCACTAAGTAGGAGACAGTTGTTGCTTACAATAATGCAGGTTGAAGTAGTTGGGTTTGATGAACTCAACAATTTGTACCCCGAGGATCCTAATTTTGCTGAAGCATGGAAAGCTTGTAAAGAGCCTGTTGTTGTAGATAGAACCAAGTGGTTAGACTATTTGATTCAGGATGGCATGTTGTTCAAGGGTAGTCAATTGTGCATTCCAAGGAGTTCCATGAGGTTAAATTTGATTAAGGAGAAACACAGTGGAGGGATGGAAGGACATTTTGGTCGAGATAAGACCATTTCCATTCTTAGAGAACATTATTTTTGGCCTCAAATTTCAAAAGATGTGAAGAAATTTGTACAGAGTTGCTAGGTTTGTCAAGTTGCCAAGGGGTTTAGTCACAATACTGGCCTATATTAGCCATTCCCTTTTCCATCAAAGCCATGGGAGGACATAAGTATGGATTTTGTTCTTTGATTGCCAAGGACATAAAGGGGTAATGACTTAGTATTTGTGGTGGTTGATAGGTTCTCCAAAATGGCACATTTCATTCCATGCCACAAAACTCATGATGTTGTCCATATTGCATACTTATTTTTCAAAGAGGTGGTAAGACTACATGGTCTTCCAAGGAGTATAGTTTCTGACAAAGATACTAAATTTGTGGGGTATTTCTAGAGGACATTGTGGAAAAAGTTGAGAATAGACTTGAAATTCAGTTCCACACATCACCCACAAACTGACGGCCAAACAGAAGTGGTAAACAAAAGTCTAGGCAATCTGCTGAGATGTTTAGTTGGGGATAAGCCCAAGGGATGGGATTTGATTCTACCACAAGCAGAGTTTTCTTACAATAACTCTATAAATAGGAGTACTGGAAAATCACCATTCCAAATTGTATATGGGAGTAGCCCAAGGACTACACCAGAGCTGAGGAAGATAGAACAAGGGGAGAGGACAAGTGTTGAAGCTAAGGAATTTGTTGAACATATCAAGCATCTACATGAGGAGGTTCAAGCACACATTACCAAGATGAATCAAGAGTATAAAGCTAGGGCTGATCAAAGGAGAAGACATAAGGAATTCCAAGTAGGGGGTCTAATCATGGTGCACTTACGAAAAGAAAAATTTCCAGCCGGTACTTACAACAAGCTGAAAATGAAGAAATTTGGCCCCTACAAAATTTTGAAGAAACATGACTCAGGAAATGCATATGAGGTGGAGCTACCAGATGGTATTCACATTTCTCCCATTTTCAACATTGCAAATTTAACAGAGTATCATGATGATGGTGCAGATGAGGAGCTGGTGTTAGAGCCATGTCCAATTCCTGCTTCTAAGAAGGAGGAGATAGAGGACATTCTAGATCATCGTGTGGGTAGGAGTACCAGGAATAGGCAGTATGAAGAGTATTTGGTCAAATGGAAAGGACGGCCGATCGAGGACTCAACTTGGATTTCAGCAGCTGAGGTTTCCCATTTGGGATTTCCTCTACCATTCATAAAGTGACAGGGTCACTTTTCAATCTACCCTAGGTGTCTGATGCAGGAGCATCCAGAGGTATAAGGGCAATCCTGTGTCACCCAAAAAAAATATACTTAGACTTAGTTTTTGTTTCATGTGTTTTCCTTTTTGGATACCCATTTGGGTCAAATAAAGGTTCTAACTCTCACAGTTCCACTATCAGTGTTCGTGTAAATCCCAAAAAAATAGGAGTATGTAATTGAGCCATCATTTTGGTTAACTAGGAGGTGTAAATTGGCTAGATGAATGTAATTTTGATTTAGAACATTCCAAAAAAATAATCAAGTCAAAAGGCCCCATGGTTTGAAAGTTATTGCAGTTTTTTGGATTTTGGAGACCTCCTAAGAATGCTTCAAAGTCAAGTTAGGGGCATTAAATGACCTCAAAAAAGGCCAAAAAATGGGATACGAGTGAATTTGGTCCATAGGGCTATAGAGTTCTTCGAGAACTTTCTAGAAATGTAAATGGTTCATCAATCGGAGCTACGGTTCAAAAGTTATGCCTCCCGAAAGTTTGGTTACCATTTCTGAATTCTTCTAGGTTTGCGCCGACTTCTAATGCAGCTTTTAGAACCTTCTATTTGGTCGGTGGATGCCTACTAGCACTTTCTAGAATGTACTCCTAGTCCTTAACCCTCCGAGGTCTATTTAAGGAGATTCCTGGCATTGTAAAAAGCAGTTCGGAGTGGAGTTTGAGAGGAGGTACTGAAAGGAGAAATTATCTCCACATTTATGCTATTGTAAGCCCTTAGGGCATGTTTTGAAGTTTATTTTCTCTATACTGAATGTACTAACTTATTTTTCAGTTAATACAATTTCCCTTTTTCTGTTGTGTCCATTCTGTTCTTGGGTTGTGTACCCATCAGAATTATATCGGACTTCTCATGTTATTAAAGCATTCTCTTTCACCAATCTCACATCGGGTATAATACATTGATTATATGAATAATATCGGGCAAGGTAAATATTGCCACCGATCTTGATTAATATTGTTTTGTTAAAGGTAGTTCAATCGTTCTGTCAATGTAGGGTCATGACCCTACGTAGCCATGCCCCTATGGGATTCCCTCTTCATTGGATATATATATTGGCATTGGTGGGACTTGTCATATATCAATTACAAGTCATATATGCAGTGCCAACGATTTGTTTCTCTTGCAGATTATTGTACATTATAGTTCAACTAGAAGATTCTCCAAGCACCAAAGCATTGTTCTAAATTGAAGATCTGCAACATACAAATCTGAGAGAAAGTAAGTTACATATTTAATTACAATCTGAAATACAATTTATTCTATTAGAGGTCCTATTTCTTTAGCATGGTATCAAAGACATTATGATAAGAAACTCTATTATTCATAATTAAATTTAAAATCTCATATTTATAATATATCCTCAAAATGGTTAATCATGTAAGATTAGAGGATAGACTTGAGGGAGCATCAAACTTTTCATCATGGAAAATTTGAGTCATGATAATATTAAGGGAAATGGAATTAGAAGCATACATAGAATCAAATAAATTCATGCCTGAAAATGATCCAAATAAAATGACATGGAAAAGACACAACAAGAAAACTATGAAGATTATTATAGACTCTATGAAAGATCACATCCTTCCTTCTATATCCAATCTTAAGACTGCATTTGAGATGTTCTCTACTATTAAAGACACATTTGAAATCAACAATACTAGTAGACTATTAACTCTAAAACAAGATCTACTATATAAAAGATGAATAATAGGGAATCAATTATGTCCTATTTTCTAAGAATTTCTAAATTAAAAGATCAACTTGCAGCAATTGAAAATTGAGTTGATGACAAAGAACTTAGCATGATAGCATTAAGAGGACTTCATCTATCTTGAAAAACATTTATTTGAGGTCTAAGCTCCCAACCTGAGCTTCCTATATTTGAATTATTAAAAAATGAATGCACATAGGAAGAATCAAGATTAGTCTCAAGAGGACTAAGTATAAATCAAGAGGGAGACATTCAAGCTCTTCATGCAAATTTTAACAAGAAAAAAAAATTCAAACATAATAAGAAGGAATTTGACAAACCATATAAGAAACGAGATTGGTCTAAAGTAAAATGTTTCAAATGTGACAAAATTGGTCACTCACACTTCTACCCTAAACGAAAGAGAATTTAAGAAGCCCTAGCAAAAATCAAAGAAGAAAAATTAGAGAAAGAAGAAAAAGAAAACTATGCATTTTATTTAGCTCTTTCAAGTGAATTAAACTCAAACAAAAACACTTGTATTATAGACAGTGGAGTATCTCAACATATAACAAGTTTTAGAGACAAATTTTATAGTTTTTCATAATACTCCTCAGAAGAAGTCACAATTGGAGATAATTCTACTCGTCTAATCAAAGGTATTTGCTTGTGCTCAATTCACCTAAATTTAGGAATTACTCTCCAACTAAAAAATGTTTTATATGTACCTACTATTAAAATGAATTTGGTCTCTAGTTATGGTCTTGTTGATCAAGGATTCAGAGTCACCTTTCAAGAGGACAAAGTTCTATCTTGGTCAAAGAACTCTAATATCAAGAAAGTTATTTCTATTGGATTTAGAGATGAAAGTCTATGTAAACTTTGTAATAATCCAAATTTAGCCCTAAGTCATGAAACTTCAAATTCTACCAAAATTTGGCATAGGAGGCTTGGTCATATTCACCATCATGTATTATCATCTATAGGAAAATTGTAAAAGGATTACCTAGTCTTTGTTAGGATTAAACCACGGACAGAAATAACAATTACATGCAAATATAACTAATAACAAAAAATAGTAGATCACATAGAAAAGAACACAAGACACCAAGATTTAACATGGTTCACCCAATCTCTACTGTAAAAAGAAATTTGGTCTCTAGTTCTGGTCTTGTTGATCAAGGATTCAAAGTCACCTTTCAACAAGACAAAGTTTTATCTTGGTCAAAGAACTCTAATATCAAGAAAGTTATTTCTATTGGATTTAGAGATGAAAGTCTATATAAACTTTGTAATAATCCAAATTTAGCCCTAAGTCATGAAACTTCAAATTCTACCAAAATTTGGCATAGGAGGCTAGGTCATATTCACTATCACGTATTATCATCTATAGGAAAATTGTAAAAGGATTACCTAGTCTCTGTTAAGATTAAACCACGAACAGAAATAACAATTACATGAAAATATAACCAATAACAGAAAATAGTAGATCACATAGAAAAGAACACAAGACACCAAGATTTAATGTGGTTCACTTTGTAATATTTTTATGATCCAATGATTACAACCTGATTACAATCTGTAATTCTTTGTAGCTCAATATCACCACAAGAACCAACTTTGCATCACTACTTTTTTTATAAAAATCCCTAACCCTAAGCCCTTTTATACAAGTATTTTAACCGCTTTAGGGTTATAATTAATAATTACATGTTGGCCCAAAAAAAAAATTCGAGGCAATGCCCCAAACCCCAAAGAATTTATGAAGTATGTACAGTACTTTCCTAATCAGTCACCACAATCTAACAATCTCCCATTTGGGGAGTGATCAAGCTCCACACTAAACAACAATCTCCCACTTGGAGACTGATCTTGTAGCAATATTGCTACCCCATGGGGCTCCCACTGGATCAAACCACCCTGGACTTTACTGTTCTTTTATTCATGTTCAATCTAGAAGACCAACCAAAGCTGAAGAGGAGTTCAACTTCTCTCTTGTTACTACCTTTGTCAACATATCTGCTGGATTTTCATTTGTATGTATCTTCTCTAGCTTTAACTGTACATCCTCCAAAACTAATCGAATGAAATGGTACCGTAATTATTGTGTTTGGTCTTTGAATGTAGAGCTAAATTCTTTGCAAGATGAATGGCACTCTAACTATCGGTGAACAAATAATTATCCGAGGATGTCCCAATTCTTGCAAGAAGAACTAAAGCCATATCATCTCCTTGGCTACCTCTGTAGTAGCTACATACTCTGCCTTTGTAGTGGATAAAGTATTAACCTTTTATAACCTAGAAACCTAGTTCACAACTACCCCACCAATAGTAAAGTTGTAACCTATAGTACTCTGCCTGGTATCAATATCCCCTACCAAATCTGAGTCAACATAGCCCTTTAAATTAGTAGTAGATCCCCCAAAGTGTAAACACTTATTGGATGTTCCTCTCAAATATCTAAGAATCCATTTGACTGCATTCCAATGCCAAATTTTTGGATGACCCGTATACCTACTAACGACTCCCACTACATGTGCAATATCTGGCCTAGTACATACCATAGCATACATCAAGCTTCATATAGTTGAAGCATAGGGTACCTTGGACATCTTATCCTCCTCTTCTTGTGTCTTGGGACACATCTCCTTAGTCAACTTCAAATGACCAGGTAAATGTGTGTTGACAGTTTTAGCATTCTCCATAGAGAAACGTTGCAACACCTTCTCCACATAATCAACCTAAGATAGCGTCAATGTTCTATTCTTTCTATCTCTAGAAATTTTCATACCAAGGATTTTTTTTGTTGCTCCAAAATCTTTCATAGAAAATGCATGTGCTAATTGGCTTTTTAGCCCCTTAATGTGATCCATGTTAGACCCAGCTACAAGCATATCATCAACATATAAACATAAAATAATGTAGCTATCATCATCCAACCTCTTAAAGTAGACACAATGATCTAAATGACACCTACTATAACCATGCTCATGCATAAAACTATCAAATTTCAAATACCATTGCCTAGGTGCTTACTTCAAGCCATATAAACTTTTCTTCAATTTGCATACTAAGTTCTCCTTACCTTTGACCGCAAATCCATATGGCTGAGCCATATATATCTCTTCATCAAAATCACCATGAAGGAAGGTTGTTTTAACATCTAGCTGCTCTAAATGCAAATCTTCAGTAGCCACAAGACTTAAAATAGTACAAATAGAAGTCATCTTAACAACAAGATAAAATATCTCATCAAAATCAATTCTTTTTTTCTATGCAAATTCTTTCACAACTAACCTTGTTTTAAATCTTTTCTTACCTCCATCCTCTTCTTTTAACTTGTAAACCCACTTATTTTGTAAAGCCTTTTTACCTGCAGGCAACTTGCACAAATCCCATGTCTTATTCTTCAGCAAAGAGTCCATTTCATCTTTCATTGCAGACTCCCACTAAATCTTAGTATCCACCTACATAGCTTCATCATAACTTTCAGGTTCACCAGCATCAGTAAGTAAAATAGAATACAAAGAGGGAGAGAATCTTATTGGAGGTCTAATTTGCCGTGTTGATTGTCTAACATTCACCAGTGTATGTGGTATTTGTTTTTGCTATTGTTGCACATCATGAGGAATGGTTGGAACATCAGCTTTTGGAGTATCATCCAGCACTACATAATCATCTTTTTTCTTCTCATGTTGCTGCAACAGATCTTTGTACAACACATTCTCATTGAATATCACATCCCTGCTTCTTACAATTTTTTGATTTTTAAAATTTCAAAGCCTATAACCAAATTCATTAATGCCATATCCAATAAATACACATTTCTTTGACTTAGCTTCTAGCTTGGTTCTATTTTTAGAATCTATGTGAGCAAATGCTTCACAACTGAAGGTTTTGAGAAAAGAATAACTCACCTTCTTACCAATCCATGCCTCCTCTAGAATACCACAGCCCAAAGGAGTAGAGGGATCTCAATTAATCAAATATATAGTATTATTGATAGCCTTTGCCCACATGTGTAAGGGTAACCCAGCATGCAACCTCATGCTCCTTGCACGCTCTATTATAGTCCCGTTCACGCGTTCAACCATGCCATTTTCTTGTGGAGTCCTTGGAATAGTTTTTTGTCTATGAATACAATTAGTGGAGAAATAATCTTCAAATTCATGACTACAATACTCACCACCATTATCAGATCTGAGATATTTTAATTTCTTACCAGTCTCATTTTCAACCAAGCATTTCCATTTCGTAAAACTTTGAAATACATCATATTTATGTCTAAGGAAATAAATCCACACTTTTCTAGTTGTGTCATCAATAAATGTAACATAGTAATGAGAGCCACCAAGGGAAGATACCTAAGCTGATCCCCATACATCAGTATGTACAAGCTCTAATTTCTCCTTTTTGTTTTCCTTCCCAGTCTTTGCAAAACTCACTCTCTTTTGTTTTCCATACACACAACTTTCACTGAAATCCATATTAACACATTTTAGACCTGGTAAAACTTTCTTTGAATGAAGTACTTTCATACCTTTCTCACTCATGTACCCAAGTCTATTGTGACATAGCGTTGTATCAGAATCTACAGTAGCTATTTGTTCTCCCTGCTCAATTGCAGCAATTGTTCTTGAACATTCATTTTTCTCTAAAACAATTAAAGTAGAAGGAACAATATGACCTATACAAAGATATAAGGTGCCTACTTTCACACCTTTTTCTACTACAAGGGAACCTTTTGAAACCTTCCAATTTTTATCATTAAAAGTAACTACACAACCCTCAACACTGAGTTGCCCTATTGAAATTAAATTCCTACTCAACCTTGGAATATGTCTTACCTCATGTAGTAGTCAATGATTCCCATTCTACAATTTAATCTTAATTTTTTCCTTTCCAACAATCTGACAGGGTTCATTATCCCCCAAATAAACAAGCCCAAAATCCCCTTGGACATAATCAATGAAATAACCTCTATGAGGTGTAGCATGAAATGAAGCACCAGAATCTAAAACCCATGAATCATCAACACTTTCTAAAGACAGAAGCAAAGCATCCTCTTTAGATTTGTTACTTACCACATTTGCCTCCTTGTCTCCATCTGATTTATCTCCTTCATTTTTCTTGTGATTCCAACAATCTTTCTTTTTGTGCCCTAGTTTCCTACAGTACTAGCAATCGTTGGGTCCTCTTGATTGAGACCTCCTCCCCTTTGACTTTCCTCTTGATTTCCCACAATTTTTAGAATTATTTCCTCTCTCATTCGTTCTGCCCCTGCTTTGTGCATTCAAAGAACTTTCTTATGTAGATCCACCTGAGGTTCTCCTAAGAGTTTCCTCACTCAAAATAACACCGATCACATCATCATATTTTAGGGTACTAGATCCAAGAATAGAATTACTCATAGCCACTACCAAGCCATTCTAGTTTTCAGGAAAAGAACACAAAATCAAGAGAGCCCTAATTTCTTCTTCAAAATTGACACCCACAGAATATAACCAACTAGTAATAGTATTAAACTCATTTAAATGATCTGCAATAGATCCACCTTCTGCCATTTTCATATTAAATAAACACTTCATGAGAAATACCTTGTTTGAAGCAGAGGGTTTTTCATACAGTGTCGCTAGGGTTTTCATCAACTCTTCTGTTGTCTTTGTTTTTGTAATATTAAATGCCACCGATGGTGCTAGGCATAATTGAATGCTTCCAAGTGCATTTTTGTCCAAAACATGCCATTCATCATTTGACATAAATCTCTGATTCTTGGCTTTGCCTTCCAACAGCTTCCATAAATCCTTTTGATAAAGATAGTCTTCCATTTGCATCTTCCATAACTGGAAGTTCTGCCCATTAAACCTATCAACCCTTAGCTTACCCTCATCTGCCATTGCTCCCACTCAACCGTGAGACTTTCCTATAGAGGGTAACTGAAAAGCAACCTCACTCTGATAACACTTGTTAGGGTTAAACCACAGATAGAAATAACAATTACATGCAAATATAACCAATAATAAAAAATAGTAGATCACATAGAAAAGAACACAAGACACCAAGATTTGACGTGGTTCACCCAATCGCTAGGCTACATCTACCAAACAGCAAGTCCAATATTTTTATGATCCAGTGATTACAACTTGATTACAATCCGTAATCCCTTATAGCTCAATACCGCCACAAGAACCAACTTCGCATCACTACCATTTTTTATAAAATAATCCCTAACCCTAAGCCCTTTTATACAAGTATTTTAACTTCTTTAGGGTTATAATTAATAATTACATGTTGGCCCAAATTCCTGATAAAATAGGGCCCAAAAAAAAATTTGAACCCCAAAGAATTTATGAAGTATGTATAGTACTCTCCTGATCAGTCACCACAATCTAACAATCTCCCACTTGGGGACTAATCAAGCTCCACACTAAACAACAGTCTCAAAACTAATCGCTTAAGTATCTACAAAGGATGTGCCATAGGAAAAAATATTAAGCAATCATTTCCTAAAAGTGTCACAAATCAAAATCTATTCTTGAACTTATCCACACTGACCTTTGTGGTCCTATGTTTGTACCTTCTTTAAATGGGTGTCTCTTCTATGTAATTTTTATTGATGACTATTTTAGAAGAACTTGGATATACTTCCTAAAACAGAAGGAATCAGTTGCAGTATTATCAAAATTCAAGGAATTCAAAGCTCTAGTTGAAAACTAGATAGGAAAGAAAATAAAAATACTAAGATTGGACAATGGAGGTGAATACATATCATAAATTTTTTAAGACTTTTTGCATTGTTTTTGGGATTAAGAGGGAGTTTTCTATTCCATATAATCCTAAATGGAATGGAGTTATAGAATGTAAAAATAGATCAATTATTGAATCAGCCAAAGCAATGATGCACGATTAAAACCTTCATACTTCTTTCTGGGTTGACGCATCTAACATTGTAGTTTACATTCAAAATAGATGTCAACACTTAGTGTTAGAGAACACCACTCCTGAAAAATTATTTATGGGTATTAAACTGGATTTAAGTCATTTGAGGATATTTGGGTGTTATGTTTATATTCACATTTCTAAAGAGAAAAGAATAAAACTAGAACCATCTAGAAAGAAGGGGATACTCATTGGATACAGTGAAACAACCAAAGGCTATAGGATTTATATTTCAGGTCAAAAAACAATTGACATTAGTAGAGATGTGAAATTTGAAGAAGATGTCGTATTTAATCTTTCTAAAAATAGTGATGAATTACCTATAGAACCTGTCTCTGAAATAGATGAAAATTGCACAGCAAAAATTAAGAGAGAGAGTGATATTGAACCCTTGTCTACCACTACATCAAATCCTAAGGATTCTAAAAATGTTAAGAATAAAAAGAAACCACTTTGGGATAGAAAAATGATAGAAGAGAATAATGTTGAACCTAATGAAGTAATTTGAGAAAGTAAAAGAACAAGAAACTAGCCATGTTATGTTGCATTAATAACTAAACTTATAAAAATAGAACTTTCAAATGTTGAAGAAGCCTTATCAAGCCAACCTTCGAAAGAAACAATGATTGAAGAATATAATTCTATATTAAAAAATGATGTTTGGGATATTGTACCCGGACCTAAAAACAAATTAGTTGTTTCTTCTAAGTGGTTGTTCAAAATCAAGCATGCACCTAACGGCAACATTAGAAAGTACAAAGCCAAATTTTTAGTATGAGGTTTCTCTCATAAAGAAGGTATTGATTATGAAGAAACATTTTCTCCAGTTGCTAGATACACTTCAGTTAGAACTATCTTGACTATCGTAGCATCCAAAGGATGGAAAGTTTATCAAATGGATGTTAAAACAGCATTCCTAAATGGTAAAATTGAAGAGGAAGTTTATATTGAGCAACCAAAAGGGTTCTACATTCATGATAAAAAGTCTCACATGTGTAAGTTAAAGAAAGCACTATATGGCCTCAAACAAGCTCCTAGAGCATGATATGAAAGAATAGACAACTATCTAAAAAAGTTAGGATACTCTAAAAATGAAGTTGATCCTAACTTATACTTCAAGATAGATGATGATGATATGATTATTCTTGTATTATATGTTGATGATTTGTTAATAACAGGTGAAGAACATCTTATAAAGAAATGCAAACAAGAACTAACAGCGGAATTTGATATGAAAGATCTAGGTCTTCTTCACTACTTTTTAAATCAAGGAAAATATATTGTCGATATTTTGAAAAAATTTGGAATGATGGAATGTAAACTAGCTACTACTCCTATGGAAGTCAATTTACACAAGCTGAAGGATGATATCATCAAATCTGAATCTATGGATCCTACTTACTATAGGTAGATTATTGGATCCTTAATTTATTTAGTGAATACTCATCCTGACATATGTTATGCTACTAATACCTTAAGTCAGTTTATGTGTGCACTAAAGAAAATACATCTACATGCAGCTAAATACATTTTGAGATATCTAAAAGGCACTATTGGCATGGGAATCATATATGATCAAGTAGACATCAATCTTCAAAGATATTTAGATTCTAACTAGGTAGGCAGCTCTATTGAATGTACGAGTAATTTTGGATGTTGCTTCAATCTTGGATCTGGAATGGTCTTTTGGTTTAGTAGAAAACAATCATCTATTGCATTAAGTTCTACTGAAGCAGAATACATTGCCTCTTCTTTGGGAGCTAGAGAAGTTGTATGGTTACAGAAGTTGATAGTTGATTTATTCAAAAGGCCTTTGAAGCTGACTATGATTCATTGAGACAATTAGTGTTGTATCAAGCTTTCAACGAATCCAATTTTTCACAGTCATTCTAAGCATATTGAAATTTCTTATCACTACATTAAAGATATGGTGGATCAAGGTGTATTCAAACTGGAGTACATCAGTACTAATGAGAAAACAATAGATATCTTTACCAGGCCTCTTGCTAAAGAGAAGTTGGAATACTTCAAAGGAAAACTTGGTATGATTAAATTGTAATATTGAATATTGAATATTGAATTTTCAATTTTCAATTTATATGTGTTTATGCTTCTACGGTTGTTTAGTTACATCAAATATGTAATGAAAGGTGACGATCTTTCATGGACATGTATATTCAGAAGGTAATCCTTTGCAAGGTGACGATCTTGCAAATGATAGGCCTGTTATCAAGATGTTTGTTTTAGTTATGTTGAAAGTCATTGATAACGAATGCATTATGATTACTCTAGATATTGTTTCAGACAATTAGAGATCATAATATATCTTATGATAGTGTTCATAGCATGGTGATTTTAATTATTTGACTAGTCACTATTTCAGAGTGTTAAAAGTTAGATAATAGGTTATATACAAACATTCTGTATTCTTTTAAGAAATCTATTACTTGTCCCTCGCTAAGAGAGAGTGTTAAAATATAGCTTCTGTCGAAGTAATTCTGAACAGAATAAATCTGATTTTGTGGTTATGCTAGATAGACATATATGCCTCTGTGTGTGTGTGTGTGTGTGTGTGTGTGTGTGTGTGTGTGTGTGTGTGTGTGTGTGTGTGTGTGTGTAAACACATATGTGCATATACATATATATAGACATATATATTTGCATATGAATTTAGACATCATTACCTTCAAATTATATTAGGCTTTTCATGTTATTAAAGCATTCTCTTTCATTGATCTCACATCAGGTATAATACATTGATTATATGAATAGTATCGAGCAAGATAAATAATGCCACCAATCTTGATTTTTGTTAAAGGTAATTCAATGGTTGTGTAAACGTAGGGTCATGACATAATTACATAATTTTGGAGATAATAAGAAGCCCATTTTTTTGTTCATGCAAATTATTGGTATTTGTCTATTTTTGTTGTCTGATTATGGTATTAAGGGAACACCCTTCATCAATTCTACTTATCCAGTGGAGAAGAGGGAGAAAGGATAGTGCCAATAGGTGTGAGGAGATCATTAAAGGGTAGGAGCAAGTATTTCATTGTCTTTGCTCCCCACTGTCATTGAATCTATAAACATCATAAAAAAAAATCATTGACTTGATTTTGAGAAAGATACTCATGACAATCAATGCAAACCAGTAAATTGCATCTTAAGGGATAATTTGTCCACATTATCACAAAGAGAGCATTATGGCACACCAAGACTAGTTATAGATTCAAAAACTCCATGAATCAAACATGTTTTTCTCCTCCATATTCAACATTACTCTATGGGAGTTTTCATATTTGAAACTAAAAGATTCCTTTCTTATTATCAAATGCAATCTTTTTCTGCTCTAAAAGTAGTAATAAATTTAATGAAATAGACCTGACATGCTTTCCTTGAAAGCCATCCATTAAAGATGCTTCTTTTGGCTTGAGATTATTTCTCTTCTATGGATTCTTTTGTTTATTAATAATGATTAATGTTTTCTTTATTCTAACTATGTCTTTCCTTGATTGCAACTTGATCTTGTGTACTTGTAACTATAGTTCAATGTTGTAGATCTGCCCTTTTTTTAATGAATTTATCATGCATTAGATTTGATTGCCATTCCTCAATTAATTCCTTAAAACCCAATTATTAAATTATTAATCTCAATTTTCATTTATAGATCTCTCATTACCTTTGAAAATAAATTGTTGTTTATTCTCTATGTTTGTTTTTTCTCTTGTTAAAGGCTTTCCTTTTTTAATGTTCTGATGCAAGAGCATCCTAGGTGAAGGTTCATTTTAGAGTTGTAAGCCTACCATAAAAATATCATTGCTCAAGCATTAGTACTAGAGAAGTTATTGAAGATTTTTGGTGGAAAAATTTGCAGAAAAATTTTCAAGCTCACCATTAGAGGACTTAGAGTGCTTGGATGAGGTCCAACAACTTGACAGAAGGGCACTTGCATGGTTCCAAGTCTATAGATCAGGAGTTGGCATTTTCAAAAAGTGGTTATAATGGCCAATCGGAGCAACGGTTCATGAGTTATGGTCTTTGGAAGTTGGGCTACCCAAATTTCTAAAATAATTTGTCAAAAATGTATTTGGCCGACTCTATGTGTATTGTTAGGGTCTATCAGCCCTAGGTATTAAGTTTAAGCATCTAGAACCTTCTCGGGTGGCATAAAACTGCCTATTTAAGAAAGATCCAAAGATTGTCTAGGCCAACTCTGGGTGATAGTTCATAGCACTATCTTGCAGACTACTGTAATGAAGTCGCCCATTTGGGTTAGCATATTGTAATTGAGAATTTTATAATTCTGCATTTGTGGGAATAATAAGAAGTTCAAATTGTGTTCTCGCATTTTTTGTTGTTTCTTTATTTTTGTTATGAGTTTATGGTATTAAGGGGAGTCCCCTGCAGCAAGTGGTATCAAAGCTAGAGTTCTTGAGCGTGTCGACAGATTGTCAACTATGAGGTAGTTCACACCAAGACCATGGTTTGGGCTGAGCATGTAGACAGATTGTAGATTGTGAGGTAGTTTGCACTAGTGTTTCAGTAGAAGCATGAAAATGCCTCCATGAAAAGAGTGTGGTGGAAGAGCAGTAGGTGTTACACCTAAGGGTTTTCGAGCCCTCTAAAGACAAATGCAAGCATTGGAAGAACAAATTCATAGAGGAATGAATCTTCCCATAAGAGATGAAAGCAAGAATGAGGATGAAGTAGAAGAAAATGCCGAAGGAGAGGTAGTTCTAAACCTAGATGAAGAGAGGCTTTTTAGGGGCATCTCCAAGATTGGAAAAAGACCTAAGTTTGAGGTTCCCATATTTTTAGGAAATCTTAACCCAAAAGAGCTGATCGATTGGATCAATGAACTAGAGGAGTACTTTGGGTATGAAGATATTGAGGATCCAAATAGAATCAAGTTTGTGAAGGAAAAACTAAAGGGACATCCAAAGATCTGGTGGCAAGAGGTTCAGTTGGAATGAAATAAAAAGGGAAAGGAAAAATTCACCAGATGGGATCAGATGATAGCTAAAATGAAGCAACAATTCATTCCTATGGATTATGAGCTTGAACTGTTGAAGAAGATACAAGGAATCAAGCAAGCAAAAAAATCTGTTCAAGAGTATACCGAGTTCTATTGAGTTCTCATTAGAACCAGCCATGCAGAAGCTGATAAGGAGAAAGTTGTTCATTATCTTAATGGGTTAAGGCCCAGTATTTAGGATGAGTTGAGTCTAGTTTAAATGAACAGTATTGAAGAGGCATACTAGTTTTCCCTAAGAGTTAAGGAGAAACTGAGCAAGAAGTTTAACAATAAGAATAGTGGAAGAGGTTGTGGTGGAAGATCTGGCAGACAATCTTACGAAGGCCGTAATGATGATTAGAAGAACAAGGATGAGGTTGGAAGTAACAACTAGAACCAAAGGGGAAACAGTTCCAATTGTTTCCATGATCACAACAATAGAGATCAAAGAGGAAGAGGCAAAGGACAAGGATCTGGAAGAGGAGGCTTCCGTGGAAAATGTTTTCACTGCAAGGAAGAAGGGCATAGAGAATTTGAATGTACCCAACGCCAAGGAAGGATAGATCAAAGAACAAAAGGTTAGGTGAGAGTTGCACATGTTGATGAAGATGCCAGATCCTCACATTTTGAAGATGTTGAAAGAGAAGTCCTAGTTAATAGAAGAGTCTTGTTGAGTGGTGAAAATGAACCTGATCAAAGAAGGAGTTTGTTTTGAACAAGGTGCAGATGTGAAGATAAGTGTTGTGATGTGATCATTGATGGTGGAAGTACTGACAATCTGGTGTCAGAAATGATGGTCACCAAGTTGAAGCTGAAGAGATAGAAACATTTGCATCCATACCATATTGCTTGGGTTCAAGATGACCACAAGGTTATGGTTAATGAGAAGTGCTTAGTGAAGTTTAAGATTGGGAGCTACAAGCATGAGGTACTATGTGATATCATACCTATGGACATATGTCATATGTTTTTGGGTAGGCCGTGGCAATTTGACAGGCATGTTGTACATGATGGGCGAGCAAATACCTACACTCTAACTAAGGATGGAGTGAAACATAAGTTGAAGTCATTGAAAGATAAAGAAGAAAAGGTATGTAGTGCTACCAGAATATGTTTTTTTGATGGAAAAGAGTTTCTTAAAGGTATGAAACATGAGCATATGTGTTTTGCTATAATTCCTAAAGATAGTAAAGAAGAAGTAGAGGAGGTACCTGCAAAAGTTGCAGATATGTTGGAATATTTTTTTGATATTGTATCAGATAATGTACCTGATGGATTGGTCCCAGTGAGGAAGATCAGTCACATATGGATTTGGTTCCAGGAGCCAGTTTTCCAAACAAGGCAGCACATAGAATGACACCAACAGAAAGTGAAGAGTTGAACAAGCAAGTTCATGAGTTGTCGTAGAAGGGGTTGATTTGTGAGAGTCTGAGTCCATGTGTTGTACCAATAGTTTTAGCACCAAAGAAGAATAGAGAATGGAGGATGTGCACAGATTCTCATGCTATCAACAAGATCACCATCAAGTATAGATTTTCTTTACCAAGGATGGATGATAATATGGACTGTTTGAGTGGAGCTCAGTATTTCACAAAGATAGATCTAAAGAGTGGGTACGATCAGATTCGTATCAAGGAAGGTGATGAGTAGAAGACTGCTTTCAAGACAAGGGGAGGACTGTATGAGTGGTTAGTCATGCCTTTTGGGCTAACCAATGCACTGAGCACTTTTATGAGGCTCATGAATGAGGTACTAAAGGAGTTTCTAGGTAAGTTTGTCATTGTTTACCTAGTAATACATTGGAGGAGCATTTGATTGATACTCGCAAGGTGTTTGAAAAGTTGAGGGAAGAAAAGTTGTTGATAAACTTGAAGAAGTGTAGTTTTGTAAAGGAGTTGGTGTACCTAGGATTTATAGTCTCAGGAGTTTAAGTGGACTATAGGAGCAGATAAGAGTTTCAATATGTTGAAACAGAAAGTTACTGAGCAACCTATTTTAGCACTTCCTAATTTTAACAAGGTGTTTCAAGTAGACTGTGATGCTAGTGGTACTACAATAGTAGCTATTTTGAGCCAAGAAGGTAGACCTATTGCTTATTTCAATGAGAAGTTGAATGATGCAAAAAGAAAATATTATGTTTATGATTAGGAATTTTATGTTTCCCCTCGATGCGCATACTAGGTGCTTACGCGGGTCTGGAAGGCACCAGGGAGATTTGAACCCATGACCAGGCCAAAACCAGGCTCTGATACCAATTGTTGGGCCCATTTGCCATTGCACCAAAAGCCATGACTGTTAGTGAACATGGAACACCACATAATTAACCACCTGTGGGCAGGGGAGCGCGTCGCATCACCCAACATTTTATGCCATAGTTCAAGCAATAAAGAAGTGGAGACACTATCTTCTTCCCAAGGAGTTTGTTTTGTATACTGATCATCAAGCTTTGTAATAGTTGAATAGTCAAGGAAAATTGAACCAAAGGCATTTAAAATGAGTTGATTTTTTGTACAGTTATACATTTGTTTTGAAACAAAGAAGTGGGAAGTCTAACAAAGTTGCAGATGCTCTTAGTAGAAGACAACTTTTGCTAGCAGAAATGTAGATAGAGGTGGTTGGGTTCAAGGAACTTAGTAATGTATCCAGATGATCCTAATTTTGGTGAAGCATGGAAGGTTTGTACAGAACCTGTTACACTTGACAAGACAAAGTGGTTGGATTTTATGATCCAAGATAATATGTTGTTCAAAGGAAGCCAGTTGTGCATTCCAAGAAGTTCAATGAGAGAGAACCTCATCAAGGAGAAGCATAGTGGAGCATTGGCTGGACATTTTGGAAAAGATAAAACTATAGCTTTGGTTGCTGAAAATTATTACTGGCCATAGTTATAGAAAGATGTGACAAAATTTGTACAAATTTGTCAAGTATGTTAGATGGTGAAAGGAGTGAAGCATAATACAGGGTTGTATCAGCCATTACCTGTACTGGACAAGCCATGGGAGGATGTCAGCATGGATTTTGTTCATGGATTACCAAGGACATAATGTGGGCATGATTCTAATTTTTTGGTGGTTGACAGGTTTTCAAAGATGGCACATTTTATTCCTTGCAACAAGACTAGTGATGTTCTTCATGCAGCAGATTTATTTTTCAGAGAAGTGGTGAGATTACATGGTCTGCCAAAGAGTATAGTTTCAGATAGAGATACCAAATTTGTTGGGTATTTCTGGCGTACATTGTGGAAGATGTTGAAAATAGATTTGAAGTTCAGTTCATCACATCATCCACAGACTAATGGGCAGACAGAAGCTATGAATCGCAATTTGGGGAATTTGTTGAGATGTTTGGTTGGAGATAAACCAAAAGGATGGGATATGATTTTACCATGGGCAGAATTTGCATATAATAATTTTTTTAATAGGAGTACTGGTAAATCACCATTCCAGACTATATATGGGAGTAGTCCTAGAAATTTTTCTAAATTGAGGAAGTTGGATAAGGGAGAGATAAGTAGTGTTGAAGTAGAAGATTTTGCTAAACATTTGAAGAACATCCATTAGGAGGTGATGAAGCACATCATAAAGATAAATATACAATATAAGGCTAAGGTAGATGTGAAAAGGAGATATAAGGAATTTCATATTAAAGATGAAGTCATGGTTCATTTGAGAAAGGGGCATTTTCCAGTAGGTACATATAATAAGTTGAAGATGAAGAAGTTTGGACCGTGCAAGATAGTGAAGAGGCATGATTTTGGAAATGCGTATGAAGTGGAATTGCCTACTGAATTGAATATTTCACCAGTATTTAATATTTTAGATTTGACAGAGTATTATGAAGGATGTGATGGAGATAAAGTTGCAGAAGCGCAGCGGAGCATTCCAGCAGCTAGTTTGGCTACCAAGGAGATTGAGGAGATACTAGACAGTCATATTGGAAAAAATACCAGAAACAGAACTTATGACGAATATCTGGTCAAATGGAAAGGGAGACTAGTTGAGGATTCATCATGGCTAGAAAAGGAGGAGGTCAACTATCTTGGTTTTTCTCTGAACACATGAGACATGACGGGGTCACTTCTCAAATTACCCTGGGTGTCTGATGTAGGAGCATCTTGGGTGAAGATTCATTTTAGAGTTGTAAGCCTACCATAAAAATCTCATTGCTCAAGCATTAGTACCAGAGAAGTTATTGCATATTTTTTATGGAAAAATTTGCAAAAAAATCTTTAGGCTCACCATTGGAGGCCTTAGAGTGCCCGGATGAGGTTCGAAAACTCAACAAAAGGGTGCTTGCATAGTTCCAAGCCTGTATATTAGGAGCTGGCATTTCTAAAAAGTGGTTATAATAGCCAATCGGAGCAACGGTTTGTGAGTTATGCCCTTTGGAAGTTGGGCTACTAAAATTTTTAAAATAATTTGTCAAAGATGTATTTGGCTGACACTATGTGTATTGTTAGGGTCTGTCGGCCCTAAGTATTAAGTTTAATCATTTAGAACCTTCTCGGGCGGCATAAAATTACCTATTTAAGACAGGCCCGAAGATTGTCTAGGACAGCTCTGGGTGATAGTGAACCGCCTCACAATAGGTCTATCATAGTCATGCACAAGGCCTTGCTTAGGAATAATATATTCAAACTAAGGACTATTTTCCCCACCATGAGGTGCATTTAATCTTATCAACCCAGGGACGTATACTTGAAATGGTCAGCACAGTATGTGCACTAGGTCTCTTAATGAGTCACTAAGCTTATGCTGCAGGAAAGTAAAAATGCAAGGAAAAGAACTTACACTACTGCTGCAGGAAGGTAAAACACTTAACTCTATGAATACTGGAAATACAATGGAAAAGATAATAGATATTCCAACTTGGCTCATCCACTAAAATTTTTCTCACATATACTACAGGAACATTCATAGAGTGTGATGCTACAGGAAGGAACTTACTATTTCTACTTAAGAGACTACTAATGCTTGAAAATAAATATATTCTATCCTAATCTAATCCACCTCCCAAGTGGGCCTCCTTGGTTGGCTTCTGTAAATTATTAACATAGGATAGAAGCCAAAGAAAACTATTTCATTCCATTTATATATTCATTACATAACACAGAACTGTAAAACACAACTGTAAAAGTTAACAATCTGCTCTCAAAACTTCTCTTCTTACTCACTAAAAAAACTTAACACACTGGGGTCGATTCCTACATATATAGGAGATCAACACTTTATTATATAACAGAAAAGTAAATGTCCTAGCTTTAAATCTAGAGGAGAGAAAATAGGAAGAACAACTGAAGGTAGGAAGAAGAAATAACGGCTTAAGGCAGGAATAATAAAGTCTTAACATCCGCTCACTACAGAGTAAATACAAAGAAAGCAATGAATCTTCATAGCTCCTCCTTACTCACTGTCGTATTTTCTGGAACCATTACAACTTCCTCCACCGTGGTTGCTCCTTAGCGCTCGCTTCTCCTTGAATGTTGTTGATGCCTAACTTTTGAATCCCTCCAATCATCTTTTAGTCTTCATTAACAGGTTAGTTATGACACAAATCATGTTTCCAAATAAACATTTATCGAATTAAATTCAAACATAAGAACACACATTTTGATAACTATGTGAAATATTGCATACTAGATATAATATGAGCAAAAGATGACATAGTTTCTACCCCATAGGTTCATCAAAGGTTCAGTAAACATAGGTCCATAAGTGTTTTAACAAAGACAAATAGAGTATCAAAAAAGTATCTTACACACCACAAAATAAAGGCAAATTTTAGTCTCATCAGATAGTTCGCAGCACTGTCTTGTAGATTACTGTAATAAAGGTGCCCATTTGGGTTAGCATATTGTAATTGAGAATTATGTAATTCCGCATTTGCAACAATAATAAGAAGTTCAAATTTTGTTCTCGTATTTGTTGTTGTTTCTTTATTTCTGTAATGATTCTATGGTATTAAGGGGAGTCCCCTCCATCATGTTTTCAGGTGGTTGAGTGATGCGTAGCCACAAAAAAACTTAGCTTTCACCTGGGCATTGGAATTTCTCGGTTTCATGAAGTTGAGATGCTTAGTGATGCACATTAGATCATATGATGCTTGTCTAGGTCTTATCACATATTTTTGGTGATTCATATTATTGTTGGGAGTGATTATTTATCATAATATTGTTGTTGGAAATGCTTATTTTAGTGGGTGTGCTATCTAGAAAAACTCTATTAGCAACTTTATGTTTTGTTGAGTGATTGCAATCATATCAGACATGATCATACCCATAGACCTAAATCACCCTATATTATAATTTATTTGATTTATTCCACATGTGAGCACTTGGTTATAGTGATTTTCCATGCTAACTCTTAATTCCTCCCCAAAAGTGACTCTTATGTGTTAATGTGTTGATAGGTTACTAAACTAACTATGTTTAGTAACCCAATTACATCTTGATTTAGCATTGTATGTGTATAAGATGAAATGTGAAGCAATTGGAAAAGGTCTCAATTACTCCACATTTTGGGGTGGGGTTAACCTTGTACCTCAAAGGGAAGTTAAGGAGATCATTCCTCTCAATTCTAAATCAAAGGTAATTAGATCTAAGAATATTAGTGTGATCCAAATGATAAAGGAGCACAAATGCAAACAAAGATCTAATGATTATGAAATTAGAGAAATAATGTAAGATCCTTTAAACCCTATCGTAGATACCCTATGAAATGCAACTAAGATTATAGCTATGGAAAGTAGATGTGTTGAAATAAAGAAATTAAATGACTTAAATTGAAAAGTGAGGTGGAATGTTGGATCTGAATTTCTAGCTTTCGTGTAACTAAAAATAGTGAACAGATCTGGTTCTAAACTTGAAACAATGATATCTCCAAAATACATAAATTTTTTGGCTCCTAGTTAGTGTCGATCTAGAAGATAAGGGTCAATCTTGAGGGAGATCAAGGGCACACTACATCCATGTCCTTTTGTCTCTGATCACGAAACTGCTTTCGATCTTTGAAGTTTTATGAAAAGGGCAACTAAATATTCGCTCAATTTTTTATTCTGAGATTTACAACCTAAAAGAAAAAATGGTTTTATTTTGTTGATTGAGGGTTTTCCTCAGTCAAGCCTTAATTTAGAAATTAACCTTGAAATTGAAATAATTGAAATACTAGAAATGTAAAGAAAATGCATGAATTCACCTTACAATAGTAGGATATCTCAAATTGAATGTAAGAAGATTACTTTAACAATTGAACTGGTCAAGTGGATGTGACAAAAGAATGATAAATGTAGAAACCCTTTCTTGATGATAAGAACCACTATCAGCAAAGGAAGAAGCTAGATCATCAAAGGTTGTGGCATGAACATAGAAGATAGATGATGAAGCCCCCAAATGAATTCCTTGAATCTCCTTGAGAGAACCTTTAATGCAAGAGATCTCCTCTCGAATCGCTTGAAAAAGGATGTCCTTGAAAGTACTTGAATTCTTGAGTACTCTCGCATGTGAATGATGGATGTGTTTAGAAAGGATTCAGAATAACATTTCTCCTATCGACTGACCAAGAAAAATATCAATGTCTTGGATCAATCCTAACACTCAAATCAAGAAGGGGGCCTTAAAATGGGTCTCAATCAAGGACATACTACATCATGGATGATGCACTGCATCATTAATAACACATTGCATCCCTGACTCCCAAGTTCAGACACCTCCATGATTTCCTTGAGGTGTCATAATAAGCTATGGTTTTGGGAAATTGGGTGCAAATATCAAGAAAAATTAGTTTTGATGCTAAAAAGAGATTTTGAGTGGTTTGAAGAAGACAAGGGAAGACCAAAGTGGATAGGTCTTACCTCGATCTTTATGCCATAGCATAGGAATGCCAAGGAGGATCTATTAGTTCGTACCCTAATTCCATCTTGAAGGAATAAAAAAGGATGAGAAGAAAATGGAAGAATGCAAATACAATGCAATCTAGCATTAAATCTGATTAAATAGGTGTTAAATCATCATTAAATTAAAGTGCTTCCAATTTAAGACCATACATTTAGGCCCCACTTTAGTGAGAAAATGGGCTTAACCCAAACTCTTGGTAAAGTAAAGCACAAGACATAAGATAATCCTATCATAATCAAGTAGATAAAGAATCCATGAAGCCCTCAATGGATTGAGCATTGCTAACTCCAAGATCATAATAGGAGACAAATCACTAACTAAGAGAAGAAGAGAAAGAAAACGGTGTGATTAATTCGCCCAATGAGAAGTGTACATTTCATTATGAATGACGCAAAAAAGAATAACTAAAAAGGTGTTACCTATATATGGGATATTGCATATGTTTGTATTTGAATATTTGAGGCCTCGCCTAGACCCTTCGTAGCCCTAGTTATTATTTTATCATTTTGATACTCAAGACTCGAGATGTCGAGACATTATCTGATGCTTAGAACATATTATATTATTTCATGTTGTGTGATGTCACTTTTAGATATTGGATGTTGTCATTAATGTTTTATATATGTATGTCGATGAATTAAGTAAGAGGTAGGATTAACATTTTGGTTTAAGATATTTTAAATGGTTAAGAATTGAATAGGATGAAGAGGAACCCTGATTGATGTATGTTTCAATTTATGTGAAATTTGGATACGTATATATGTACATGTGATTTTCAGGACTACTGATGTGTGCAATGAGTGTGCAGATATTTAGTCAAGAAGCCCTATGAAAGAACAAAACTGATCTCTATGTGCTAATTTTGGAAACTTTGTTGTTCGTAATTCACATATTGTATTGTGAGATGTATGTATGTATCTTTCTATGTTCAGTGAATGTTGATGTTCGTAACTATGTTCTTTTAGTGTCACTTGACACTCGTAAATTGTTTATGTTCTTCAGTGTGTTGTTTAGGGTTAGTTGTGTAACCTTTGGACCAAGTTGGTTTAAGTTAGTATCAGTTTTTTATTAGGTTCTTAATCAAGGTTAGTCATCCTTTAATTCGGATTAGTGCTTATCAGCAAGTTAGAGTAGTTAGATGGTTTTATTTTATTTCCTAGCTTTTGTTTAGCTCTAAACCTTTTCCTAAGGCTTCAAAACATGGAATAATTATACCCAAGGGGTATGGGTATGGGTTAGGGGTCTTTTCCAACCCCTAAGCCCCTTTTGTTGACTTTGGAGACCACTCAAAAAGTCTCTTTTTGCCTTTGTGCGAAAATTGCAAGTGGTTGTCATGAGTTGTCTTACCCCACCTCCTTTTAGTGTCTAACCATAGTGTAGGTTGAGTTAGGAGTTTCTAGAATTGCTAGTGGGTGGGAGAAGTTATGGAGCACTTGGGTGGTTGAGTTTGAGGCTTACTTAGAGGCCTTGGTTGGACTAGTTGGTTGTTACCCAATCTCTACATTTTAGAGAAGATTTCTTGAAGCTTGAAGGAAGGAAAGGGATACTCTAATCAAACTTGTTCATTGCCACTACCTCTTTGTGAAGGTAGGAAATTCTCATCTCCCTTATTCAGTTTTTATGTTTGGTTCCATGTTCATGTTACCTTGTTGTTGTTTCACTATTGTATGTTTTTGGGTATGTGGGAAGATTTGAAAACCATGTCATTTTTGGTTGTTTCCTTTCTTGTTTATGTTTGCAATTTTTGAGTTTTTCCTTGCATGGGTGTTTTGGTATTACTCACCCTTGGAGAGGGCAGAAGTGACCAATTTTGGGAGAGGTATGTTTAGTCGGACTCCATCCAGTGTAGAGTCTCTTCTCAAGATGAGAAGAGGGAGAAAGGGTAGGGTGTTATGGGCCCCTACCTATCAACACAAACCTGGTATGATTCTGGTATGTTGAAATGGAAGAACGGAAGTTCTTGGTATATAGCCCCGATTGGGCATCTGTTTGGTGTTGTGCTTGACTTCTCCTGGTTGGAAGAATCCACCTTTCCCTAGTTTTGATTCATTGTGAATCCATTGTGTAAACCATGTATGATTATGCTTGTTTGATTGTCTCTTGGTTATGCTTGGTTGTCACCTGATCAGATATTTGTTTCCTCCACGGTTGTTGAAATGTGTTGCAAAATTTGATTTGGAACCCTTGATGAGGGTCATGAAGGAGATTTAATTTAAGTGATGTAATTCAGGATTGAAATCCTATGTTATTTGTATCTCAAAACTTTGTTGTAAATGGCAACGAAGCCGGGTTTTCTTCCTGATTCTTTTTCGGCTGAGCCTTTGAATCAGGTCTCCAAATAAAAATGGTGATTGAGTAATGTTACTTGTCATGTGATTTGATTGTAATCTTAATTTAGATGGATGCACATCAAGAATTAGGATGAAATAATGATGGTTTAATTAAGTAAAATTTCAAGTTTCCTTATGTGTTTAAAAAGGAAAATCATGTTAAGGAATGGAATAATGGCTATGGTTGATATATTGCATTTCAAGTTGTATGGGAGATCAAACAAATATGGTGTTAATGTGCCCCAAACTATGGTAACCATGTTTTAATTCTTTTAAAATATATATATATATATATATATATATATATATATATATATATATATTCACCTTGAAAAAAATATATATATTGCCTTTTTAAATCCATACTTAGAAAAAAAATTTGGCAAAAACAAAATGTTTGCCCAAGAGCAAAAGCCCTCTGGATTTTGTATGGGCTTGGAAATTTAATGTCTTCTTGCAACAAAGAATCTTTTAAAAGATTCTTTTTATATTTTGATTTAAGAAAATAAAATAGAAGAAAACATTGTTATGTTTGTTAAAATTACATAAAAATTCAAAAATAAAGTGTATATGTATAATCATATATCCTAAATATCTATAACCTTACCTAATAAACTTTTTGACTTCAATGTGTCTCCATCTTACCTTGGACGTTACCCTTAGAATGGATATTTAAAAACAATAAAAAAAAAGGTTTTATAAATATGTTTGTGCCTGGTCAACTATAATATTAATGAGGGGGTGACGTCACCCTGCTCTTGTCCCATCCCCTTTTGATTTGGGCGCTCATCCATCTTTTGGATGGATATTATCATAAGTGTCAAGTTTTTTAAAAAATTTATTTGCCCTCTCTTCATTGGTTCGCATGAGGTTAGGAGGCCTGCAATTGTACAAACCTTGGCAGAGCGTTGTCCCAAGTGCAGCACTTGGGAAGCGCTCATGCCTTTGGGGCTTGTGCAAGGGGTGTAGGGGGGGTCTGGGGGGGGGGAAGTTAGTTTAGAGTAGGGTGAGTGTAGTATAGGAGCAGTGTTAGTATAGAGAGTTGGTTGTTGAGGTTAGTGTTAGATTGAGTTAAGGGTTAGTGTTAGGTTGAGTTAAGGGTAGTGTAGGTGTGTTAGTTTTTAGGATAAGTTTAGTTTATGTTAAGATGAGTCATAGTTAAATTTAGATAGTTTTAAAATTAGTTAGTTGTTAATTAATTTAGTTTTAGTTTTAGGATTTATGTTAGAGTTAAAAAAATGTCTGTATGTTTTTTTAATAATGTTCTTAAATTATTTAGTTAGTTTAATTGGTTATGAAAGTTAAGAAACATGTTTTCTTTTAAATATAAGGTTGTAGTGTAATTAGTCTTAGTTTAATTATATTATGGTTAGTGTTAATTTTAAGTTATTATTATACCTTGTAGCTTAGTTATATTTTTTTTAAAAATATATATATATAAATGAGCAAAGTTAAAGTTGTAAACTTAATGTTAAGATTAATGAAATTTCTTCATTAGAATTTATTAAAAGCTTGAGATAGTGTTAGTGTAGGATACTAGTTAATTTTGGAATATTAATTAGTTTCAATTTGGACATATGTAAAATTGAATTCAGTATTTAATTTAAGTTAAATTTTGTTTTAGTTAGTGCTTAATCTAAACTGAGTTGTGTTTTAAGTTAATATTTATTTTAAGATAGTTATTTGATTGGTATTAAATTAAGTTAGTTTAGTACGAAATTAATATTAAATTTAATTTAGTTTAGATTTAATTTAATTTCGATTAAATTTTTGTTTAGATTTAAGTTAAGTTTTAGATTTAAGAAATGTTAGTATTAATAGTATCCTTGTTAAGTTGTTTTGGTAAATTGTTTTATCAAATTAGCTTAGTTTAAAGGTAGTTAGTATTAGATGTAAATATTAATTAGATTTAATTAAAGTTGGTTAGTCTCATGGATTTTATTTTATTTTAGTAGCTTAATTAATAATTTGTTTAATTAATGATCTAATAACTAAAGTTATTCGAATAATTTAAAGTTATTGTGTACAAGTATATAAATTTACCAATGTGATAAAACTTTTTAAATAGAAATTTTGATTGTTAAAATGATTAACTGAGTTAATGAGGAAAGATAAATTAATGATTAATTCATATGGAAAGATTACTAACTTAAGATGTATCGTAGTGAACCTTCACTTCTCTTGCATGAGATCAGATTAAAACTTAGAGCATGTTTAATTATTAATTATATTTCAACAAAAAAAAAAAAAAAAATTGTGTGTGTTTTTTCCCTTGTAGTTTGGGCATGACAGAATATGTTATGCCTCTATGGGATTTAGCATATATTCGTATTTGAATGTGTTACCCATGTATGGGATTTAGCATATTTGAATTTAAATGTGTTACATGTGTTGTTAGGATTATAGAGATAGAATTGAACCCTTGCATGCAAATTTAATTGGGAGGGGCATTGGATGACTCCTCATGGAATTCTAAAAATTAACAGTGATGGTTCTTCCTAGGGGAATCCAGGTCCTGCTAGTATTAGGGGAGTGGCTCATTATATTCAGGTGAAGTTAAATTCTTTTTCTCAATGCATAAGGGCTACCATACTAATAATCTCATGAAGCCTTGGACCTTTTTATATGTTGTGGAACAATTTTGTTTGCGGGGATGGCACAAGATTATCTATGAGTCTGACTCCCAAGTGGTGGTGAACTTTCTTACTTCGCAGGATCTTGAGGATGTTAGTTGGTAGCTGGCTACTATTGTTGATCTGACTCTTCTCTTTTGTACCTCTCTTGAGTTCATTAGGTTTACTTACATTCCTCGTGAATGTGTAAGAAATGATAATGTTGAGCAAGGAACGAGAAACAATCCAAGTAAGTTAAGTGTGAAACAATGTTACCATAAGATAAGAAAACTCCAAGAGCATACACCAAGATGGTTCAACAATGGAGACAAGGATTTATAAGGGGAAAGCAAAGAAAACCCCTTGTGAGTATTATGAATGAAGGCAAATGCCTAGAGAAGAGAGAGAGAGAGAGAGTGTTGGAGGAAAAGTAGCTCAATACAATAACATCAAGTGCTAAGAGTGTAGAAGAAAGAAGGAGGAGCATCTCTTATATAGAGATGAGAGAGGAGTTGCATTTGTAACTTCCATTTCTATGAATGCCACATTCATAATAGGTGTGTGCAAAGTGTCACAATCCTCTTAAGGAGGATAAACTAAATAAGGAAATAAACAAGAGTTGTCCTTACATGTGGAATAAAGGACAAACAATGACATGTCCTCCACATGTGTACAAGAGGACAAACTACATTTAGGGACCCTTGGAATATCCCAATTAATACATCCAAGGAAAGATTAACCTTTCTAACACCCCCCCTTAATCTTTACTTGGGGAGTTTACATGAACGGGTTGTAAACCCAAATTTTTACAATGGAACTGAAATCTCTCTTTAGAAAGTGGTTTGGTTAAAATATCAGCCAGTTGATCTTCTCCTTTACAATAAAGAAGAATAATTTGGTTGTCTTCAACTTGTTCTTGAATGAAGTGATGTTGAAGTGAAATATGTTTGGTTCGTGCATGATAAACTGGATTCTTGGCCAATGCAATGACACTTTGATTGTCACAATGTATAGGTGTAGGTGATTGTTGAGGTAGACCCAAATCGTCAAGAAGTCTTCTAATCCACAAAGCTTCTTTAGCTGCATTGGGACAACCTTTGTATTCAGCTTCAGTTGAGCATAGGGAAATAGAGTGTTCTTTTTTGTTTTTCCAAGAAATTGGACCTGAACCAACAAAGAAAAAATAACCACAAGTGGATTTCCCATCATTGGGATCTCCACCTAGATCGGAATCAGTATAGCCATGTAAAATAAATTCAGAATTTGCATCATAAAATAATCCCATATTAAGAGTTCCTTTAATATACCTTAAGATGCGTTTAGCAACTTTAAAATGAGTTTGTTGAGGTTTAGACATAAATCGAGAAACTAAACCAACACTATAAGCAATATCAGGTCTAGTAAGAGTTAAATAATTTAAACTTCCTACCAATTTCCTATACAAAGTTTCATCAACAAAAGGAGTATTAATATCAGTCATTAATTTAGTACCTAATTCACATGGAATTGAAACATGGTTAGAGTCATTCATCTTAAATTTTTCTAAAAGATCATAAGCATACTTGCTTTGAGAAAGAAAGATACCTTTAGGAGTTTGAAAAAATTGCATACCTAAGAAGTAATGTAAGATACCTAAATCTGTCATCTGAAATTTTTGTTTAAGTTGAAATTTGATATCAGAAATCAAAGTGTCTGAACTAGAAGTGAGTATTAGATCATCTACATAAACAATAACAATGATAATATCATCGTTAGTATGTTTAATATACAAATTAGGATCATTCTTACTTCTAGTAAAATCGTGAGAAATAAAGAAAGAATTAATTTTAGAATACCATTCTCTAGGTGATTGTTTAAGACCATAAATAGATTTGTTCAATTTGCAAACCAGATTTTCACTACCTTTCTTAACAAATCCAGGAGGTTGAGCCATATAGATTTCTTCATGTAAATCACCATTTAAGAAGGCACTTTTAACATCCATTTGATGAATGGGCCAATTCAGTTTAGATTCTAAAGCAAGAACTAATTTGATAGTAGGCATTTTAGCAACAGGAGCAAAAGTTTCATTATAGTCTAATCCTTCAATTTGGGAAAAACCTCTAGCAACTAGTCTAGCCTTGAATTTACTAATTTCATTATCAGTATTCAATTTTTTTTTGTATAACCATTTACATGAAACTATATTCTTTCCATGAGGTAACTTGACTAAGTCCCAAGTTTGATTAGCAATTAAAGAATCATATTCCTCTTGCATGGCTTTTTGCCAATGAGGTTGAGAGTTAGCTTGATCAAAAGACTTAGGATCCTTAGAATTCATAATAGTAGTCATCAAAGCATAATTACAATAATTAATCCTTCTATGTTTAATTCCACCAGATCTAGAAATATAATCATCAGCTTCATTGATTAAGTTTTGAGCCCATTTAGGTTTATGTTTAATTGTGGTGGAATTATCACTAGAGGAAGAATCATTAGTAATAAAAGTATCATTAGTATCTACTTGAGTATCATGAGTTGTAGGAGCAGAAATAATAGGTGGTACTTGATTTGAAGGATTAAGAGAAAGAGTAGGGTTAAGAGAAGGAGGTTGGTCCTCCACCAGCACAATTTTAGTGCCACTGAATTCTTCATCATGTGTAGTAGAGCAATCATGAACTCCATTTTCTGCAATACAAACATCTCTAGCAACTTGAACTTTTTTAGTAGTGGAATCATAAACACGATAACCCTTAGTGTTTTCATCATAGCCAACAAACATATAAGGAGATGACTTAGCATCTAATTTATGCCTTTCCTGTTTAGGCGTATGAACATAAGCAATAGAACCAAATATCCGTAAATGATGTAAATTAGGTTTCCTACCAGGCCAAGCCTCTTCTGGAGTGATAGCCTTGAGAGCTTTGGTAGGAGTCCGATTAAGAATATAAGTTGCACAAAACATGGCTTCAGCCCAAAATTTATAATGCAGATTCTTAGAATGCAACATGCTTCTAGCCATTTCAACAATGGTCCAATGCTTTCTTTCCGCCACACCATTTTGTTGTGGTGTATAAGGAATAGTAAGCTCGTGTTTAATTCCACATGATTTCAAATAAGAATGAAAAGCATTATTCACATATTCTTTGCCATTATCAGTTCTAAGAATTTTAAGTTTAAAACCAGATTGCCTTTCAACATATAACTGAAATTCAATAAATATATCAAGAACTTGATCCTTGCTATGCAAAAAATAGATCCAAGTTTGTCTATAAAAATCATCAACAAAGGTAAGTGCATACCGAGAACCTTGGATGGAGGTATTCTCCATGGGGCCCAAAAGATCACTATGGACAAGATGCAACTTATGAGTTGCCCGCCATGATTTTCCACTTGGAAAGGGCTCCCTATGCAGCTTACCACTCATACAACCTGTACATGCAATCTTGGAAGGTATAATGTGAGGCAAGCCATCAACCATATTATGCTTTTGCATGAAAGTAATATAATCGGAATTTAAATGGCCAAGTCTTTCATGCCATATATTGAAATCAATAGAAGTATGTAAAGAATATCGTGAACTAGCAAATTCATGGAATTTAAACAAATTGTCATTATCCATTTTAGCATGAGCAATCACTTTGAGAGTTTGAGGATCTATGATATAACATGTATCTTTGTAGAATTCAACTTTATAGTCCTGACATAACTGTGAAACAGAAAGCAGATTAGTTTTCAAGTCAGGTACATATAATACATCATGCAATTTACCATTAGGAATAGTAACATCACCTAATCCTTCAACTTTACAAGTCTGATTATTAGCTAACTGAATAGGAATGTTAGCAATATCAGGTTGTAAAGAATCAAAAATTTCTTTATGAGAAGTGACATGTTGTGATGCACCACTGTCAACAATCCATTCTAAAGGTCTACAAAGATTAAAGCTACAAGTAAAAGCATGACCAGGATTAAAACCAGTACAGTTACCTTTTTTATGATTTGAGTTTTGATGATTGTTACTACTATTCATAGGTTTTTTATCATTTTGTTTTTTAAAACAGTTATTGACAATATGACCATCTTTGCCACAATAAGAACAATGAGGTTTGGAATTGGAATGATTCCTTTGATTATTAGTATTACGAGTATTATTAGGATGATTGGTATTATTATTATATTTGGCATGAAATTTATTGTTGGAATTATTTGAATTAGTATTATATTGTTTATGATTATTATTATTATTGGAACGAAAATTATTATTTGAATTTCTAGACACAAATGCATGTTCAGTTGATTTAAGGGTACCAAACTGAATTAGCTTAGCTTCTTCCTGTCTTAATAAAGTTTGAAAAATAACATAAGTTAACTGAGAAGTTAAAGTTGGAATAGCAAGTTGTGCATGAATATTAGTTATAAACTGTTGAAATTGTCTAGGAAGACATTTTTTAAGAATAAGATGAATTAAACGAATGTCGTCTAATTGAACACCTAAGGCAATAATTTGACTTTTAAGATAATCAAATTTTAAGAGAAATTCATCCATACTTTTAAAATCTGCATACCTGAGATCTTCGAGTTGATCCTGCAACTGTATTTTGCGGTATTCATCTCCACTGTTATACTTGGTTTGCAAGATGGACCATGCATCATGAGCTTTAGAACAGTGAGCAATTAACACATATAAATCTGGAATAATGGAAATACCAATTAACCCTAAAGCTTCTTCATTTTTAGCTTTCCAAGTATCTTTCTCGTCTTGAGTAGCCGCTGAACCGGGTTCAAGAGAAGGGTCAGTGGCTATTTCGAAAAGGTGTTTAAAACGAAAAATAAATGAGATATGAGTTTTCCAAGAATGATAATTAGAATAATTAAGTTTTATTTCGGGAATTAAGGTTGACATGATTAAAAAAAAATTAAAAAAATTCCTTGATTTGACAAGCAAATTAATAAAAAAATTATGTCTTTTAATAATATATATATATATATTTTTTTTTTTTAAAGGTTAGAGAAAAAAAAAAAAATTATTTTATTAATTGTGAAAAAAAAAATTTGTTTTTTTTAATAAATAAACAAGATTTGAAATAAAAGAGGTTGGTGAAAGGGCGGCAAAGAGGGCGGAGGTTTGTAAAATGGAGGATAATAGGGGAGCGGAGCGCAGGCGGCGGCTGCCGCGTGGCCAAAGGGCAAAGGTAGTTGGTCGGCCCTGGTCGGTGGAAAAGGGCGGGGTTTCAGATGTTTGAAAAATGGATGAAGGTGGATAGGGATGCCGGCATGGCTGCGCAGGCGGCGGTTGCCGCGTGGCCTGGACGCAGGCCGCGCCGAAGGGTTTACACCGGGTGTGAAGGGGGCGGTGGAAGCGGAAAAAAAATGATAAACAAACACCGACAGAGTTAATGTGCAGGAATGGACGCAGGGTTTAGGCGGTGTTGAGAGCGAGCGGCAATGATGAGGGTGCGCGGTGGTGTTGAATGCCCACGGTGGCGTGCGGCGGTGTTGAGAGTGTGCGGCAGCGCTGAGTGCTCGTGGCGGCGTGCGGCTAGCACGCGGCGGTGCGCGGGTGGCGCGCGGGTGGCGCAACCGCCCAAAAAAGTGTAAAGAAGAAGATTTGCGCTATGCGTGATTTAAAACATGAAAAAAATATAAGAAATTTAAGCAATTAAAATAATATGTAAGAGATGATAATAGAACAATATATTAGAAAAAAAAAAATTAAAAGAGAAAATTTTTTTTTAAAAAAAAGAGTAAGAAAAGTAGAGACTTGTTGAAAAATTTACTCATATAATACTTCTTGTTTTGGTGGCATGCCGTCCAAAACAAGAAAAAAAATTGAAATTTAACAAGAAAACCCTTTGGCGGCAAGCCTTCCAAAGAGGGTTAGTAAAAAAAATATGAAACCTGCATACACAAGATATGTTAAAAAAGAGCTAAAACCACAACACAAACTTCTTCTCTCAATAACGTCTCCAAATAAGGTGTGCTCCAATGAATGGCAACCTTCAACACAAAACTTAAAACAAGGATTAGATAGCCAAGCTCTGATACCATGTAAGAAATGATAATGTTGAGCAAGGAACGAGAAACAATCCAAGTAAGTTAAGTGTGAAACAATGTTACCATAAGATAAGCAAACTCCAAGAGCATACACCAAGATGGTTCAACAATGGAGACAAGGATTTATAAGGGGAAAGCAAAGAAAACCCCTTGTGAGTATTATGAATGAAGGCAAATGCCTAGAGAAGAGAGAGAGAGAGTGTTGGAGCAAAAGTAGCTCAATACAATAACATCAAGTGCTAAGAGTGTAGAAGAAAGAAGGAGGAGCATCTCTTATATAGAGATGAGAGAGGAGTTGCATTTGTAACTCCCATTTCTATGAATGCCACATTCATAATAGGTGTGTGCAAAGTGTCACAATCCTCTTAAGGAGGATAAACTAAATAAGGAAATAAACAAGAGTTGTCCTTACATGTGGAATAAAGGACAAACAATGACATGTCCTCCACATGTGTACAAGAGGACAAACTACATTTAGGGACCCTTGGAATATCCCAATTAATATATCCAAGGAAAGATTAACCTTTCTAATAGAATGGAATAGAGTTACTAACTGTTTGTCCAAATAGGCTTTTGCTCATGCTTCAGGCTGGAATATTATGGATAGGGGGCAGCTTCCCCTTGATCTATTACAAGAATTTGATGAACTTTTTTCTCAGGATAGAGCTCCTTGTTGAGCTTTCCTTGTTGTAATCCTTTCTATCTTAATAATCTTTTAACCCTCTTTTCCCAATATCACAAAGGAATTAAAAACACATAACTAAAGAGAAGACAAAGATTTAATGTGGTTCACCCAATCTCTGGGCTATGTCCACCAAATAGAGAGTCTAATATTATTATCCAATGATTTCAACCTAATTACAATCTACAATCCCTTGCAACTCAATACTATTGCATGAAGATTGTAAATCATCATACATCATAAAATTTCTAACCCTAAGCCATTTTATACAAGACTTGTAGTGGTTACAAAATTAGGGATAAAATATGACATCAAATAGAAAAATAACTCCTTACACCTTTAAATAACTCCTTACACCTTTTTTATTGATTTTGGATTTGGGATTTTTGGATGGCTCCTGCCCGAGTTTTTGAAATTGCCCATGTCACTTCGGCTATTGCCATTCTCGCCCGTAATGCTTCTACCTATGTTGGTGTGGGGGTGGTTGGTGGTGAGGCAGCAGCCTCTGCTACGACCAAGCTCAATGTGGGGGTGGTTAGTGATGGGGCGATGGCCTCTACTTCGACCATGCTCTCTGCAACGACTGTTAGCATTTCTGGCCCCCTTCCTACTATGAGTGTTAATGGCTCTGGTGTAGTTGTTCCTATTGTTTCCTTTGCTACCCATGTTACTGGTCGCTCTGCTATTTCCTATGCAAATGTGGTGACTTTTGAAGTTGGTATTGCTCCAGCTTTGAGGATGGGGTCTTGTCCAGAAGCGGTTAACCGAGAGGTTGTGCCTATTCATGTAAGTAAGTCACTCTGGCTTCACCTTGATTCTGACATTTTTGATGAGGTTAACACATTTGCTGATGATTTCTCTGCTATTGTTGTTATCTGTCGCTTTAGTGGTTTTTGGCCCTCTCTCGTAGAGCTACATGCTTGGATATCCAATGTTTGGAACCAATCATTTTAGATTTAGTTCAGATCTACCCTATTGCTATGGGTTTGTTTATTATGAAATTTGCTAATAGTGAGGATAGGGATGTTGTCATGTGTCGTGGATTCTCTTGGGAGGAATGGTTCCCCTTTGATGGCCAAACCTTGGTATCCAGCTTTCGATCCAACTAAGGAATCCTTCGATAAGATTCCTCTTTGGGTTCAATTTCTGAATCTTCCCCTTCATCTATGGCATGACTCAGTCTTGGAGGCTGTGGGGGAAGGCCTTAAGGAATTCTTAATGGTTGATTTGATTTCATCCAATGTCTTCAAGACAACGTATTTCATATCCTTATGGAGATGGATATCTCTAAAGGGCTTCCTATTATGATTAAGTTACCTTCTCCAGGTGATTCTTGGATCCAACTTCTCGATTTTGAAGGTATCCCCTTCAGATGTAGGAAGTGTCATAATACTGGTCATCTTGCTACTCAGTGCTCTTTTGTGAAGGTCAAATCAAAGATATCACCGTCTTGGTGGATGAGGGCTTCAGATGATCATTATATAGTTCAAAAAGTTGCCTCGGTTGAGGAGGGATTTTATAGTCCTTTGCATAATGATCTCACTTTGGTTGAAGATTCTGTTGATTTCTCGGATGTTGTACTTGGTGTCCCCTCTACGGTTTTGTCTCAAACTGTAGTTGATGTTTAGTCTCCTGCTAACTCTGTGGTTCCTAACTCTTTGCCTACTTTGAGTCAAAATTTTGTTGTTGTCCCTTCTATTCTCGTGTAGAACACTGCTTCTGACTCTTCGGTTGGTGGCTTTTTGGGGGTTTGTGGGGATTGGCAGAATGTGGTGGGGAAGGTGGAGGATGGTTGGATTGCAGTTAAAAGGAAAAAAGGAAAGTCCTCCAATCCCTCGTTTGATATGGCCTTACGATCTCAAAAGAAAGGACCAAAATATAAATCTTGATGGTCTATTTCTGCCTTGGATTGTTTGCCCTCTTGTTGGGATCATTAGTGTGTCCCTCTAGTTTTTCGGGTGGTTTTTCATAGTTGTCTTTGATTTTTATTGCTATATCTTTCTTGTCCCATTGTACAAGGTTTCTGGTCCTTTCAAAACCTGTTTTTATTTAATCAAAACTCTTTACACCTTTTCTAATAGTAAAGTCAGTTTTGGACTCAGAGGCGCTTCCCCTCAACCCTTCCATGTATCATAATAGGAAGTGTGTATAGGGATATATCCATGGACCCCGCAAGGAGCATTGCCCCTTGACCTCTATTATGAGGGCGCTACTCCCAAACTCATGAAGAATAAATCTAAGGGGACCACATCGAAGGAAGTGGGAAAAATTAACCTTTGAGACTGATTAGGCTCCACATAACAAAAATCTCCCACTTTGAGATTGATCAAACTCCACAATAATAACCTCCCACTTGAGACTAATCATAGCAAATACACTTGTAGCTCCCACTGGAATTTAAAACCGCCCTAGACTATGATGTTCTTTTATCATGTTCAGTATAGAAAACCAACTAAAGCTAAAGAGGAGTTCATCTTCTCCATTGGCACAACCTTTGTAAACATATATGTTGAATTTTCATTTGTATGTATATTTTCTAGCTTTAACTGACCATCATCTAAAACTAGTAAAATGAAATGGTACCACATTTTTTTGCATTTTGTATTTGAACATAAAGCACAATTCTTTGCAATATGAATGACACTGGTTATCTTTATACAAATAATTTTCTATTTGTGAGTATTGCAACTCTTCCATGAAAGATTGAGGTCATATCATCTCCTTGGCTCCTTTATAGAAGCAATGCATGCTCGTTTGTAGTGGATAAAACATTCACCTTCTATAACTAAGAAATCCAACTCATTATTTCCCCACCAACAGTAAATACATATCTTGTAGTACTCTTGGTATCTAGATCCCCTTCCAAATCTAAGTCAACATAGCCTTGTAAATCAATAGTCAATCCCCCAAAATGTGAACATTTACTGGATGTACCTCCAAGTGTCTAAGAACCCATTTGACTACATTTCAATGCTCGATTCCAGAATGATTCATATACCTACTAACAACTCCTACACCATACATAATATCTGGTCTAGTAAACACAATGGCATACATTAAACTACCTACAATTGAAGCATAAGGTACCTTGGACATCTTATCTTTCTCTTTTTGTTTCTTTGGAGATATCCCATTTATCAATTTCAAATGACTAGGCAAAGGTGTGCCAACAACTTTGGCATTCTCCATACGGAAATGCTAAAAACCTTCCCAATGTAATTAGCTTGAGGTAATGCCAATTTTCTAATATTTCTATCCCTACAAATTTCCATGCCATGGATCTATTTTTCTTCCCCCAAATGCTTCATAGAAATTGAAAGTGCTAACTAGTTTTTCAATCCCTTGATGTGATGCATGTTAGATCCATCTATGAGCATATCATCAACATATAAACATAAATAATGCAGCTATCATAATCCAACCTCTTAAAATAAATACAATGGTCTTAATGACACCAAGTATATCCAGGTTCATTCATAAAAATATCAAAGTTAGTATATCATTGCCGAGGTGTTTGCTTCAAGGCATATAAAATTTTCTGCAATTGGCACACTAAATTCTCCTTACCTTTGATCTCAAATCCTTTAATTGTTCCATATATATTTCTTTTTCCAAATCACCACGAAGAAAAGTTGCTTTAATATCAAGTTGTTCAAAATACAAATCTTTAGTAGCCACAATAGTTAGAATAGTGCGAATAAAAGTCATTTTAACAACTGGAGAAAAGATCTCTTCAAAATCAATGGCTTGGTTGATGCACTGAGAAAGCTAAGAATAAGTCACAAAAGGCTCCACGAATGGGCTAAAGAAAAACTCAACTTCTTAGTGGGCACAAGGTCATTGATGACAACTTTCACTCATAGGGTCAAGTGTCAAGAATTGCAAACACCCACTTTGGCTAAGATGCTAAAGAAAATCAAGCAAGATTGGGTAGTTGGTGGATGGGAAAGTGACATATGTTTGAAGGATTATATAGAAGTGTGAATAAAGTATTCATCATCTTAGCACATCTTCAACAATGGTCTAAAGTGATATATTGATAAGTGGCTACAAGATGAAGTCATACAAAAATCAAGGAATTTGGACAAACAAAAGGCTCTAATTGCCCATTCAGATGGAGAAGAACATCAAAAATCTCAAGACAATCAAAAGATTTAAAATGAAGAAATCATTGATGATTCAAATAAGGTTGATGATGAAGAAATTATTGAGGTTAGGGAACAAGACAAATTAGCAGATCTAAAATAGGATGACATCCAAGCCAATGTCGAAGTGGACCCTCCTAATATTATTAGTGTGTGGACAAAGAGAAAAGATACAAATCTTTCAGAGCAAATGGGTAATGATTTGGAGTCGCATAAATGGAATCAGGAACCTAGAGGTAGAGGCATTACCGATAATGAATTTCAAGAACAGTTGCTATCATTAATTGATTTTAGACTCTATCTTCCAGTGGCATTCAAGGCATGCATAACGGAAATATTTTTGTATGAGGTACTTCATCGTGATTACAACAAGGCCTACATAAGCTATGAACAAAATGGTAATGGTTACATCAATGTTATTTAAGATTGGCATCTTTGGAATCTCAGAGACTTCAAACATGACAATGCTTTTGACTTCGGACATGACAATGTTTACATCAAAGTAGTGCAAAGGAAGTTTGTACATAGTGTGATAGAGTGAAGATTTTATTCTAATTCACTCGTTCTACCTATTCAATTGATTTGGAACCCTGGAGCTAATGGCCTTTCGTTCAATTACGGATTGCTTGAGGGCAACCAAACTTTGGGCGAGGATTTGTAATGACCCCAATTTTAAAGTATTAATTTATTTATTTATTAATTGGCCTCAAAATTTAAATTAAATAATAAAGAGCCTTTAATTGATTGATAAATGCATGACCCAAATTAATAAAATAATAATTTATATTGTTCGGTTGTAATTGTAAGTCTCTAGATGCTTCTTGGAGGCCTTTATAATGCGATGGTTGGGCATTGGGAATTTGACTCTTCTTTTTATTTTTGGAGGTTGAAATCTAGAGGATCGTTGTACGTGGTTTTGGGGGTGGAAGATCCGCCCTACTCTTTCGTTACAATTTTGGTGGTCTAGCATCACCCTATTATGTTGTTGGAGATATCATTTCAGTATCTCACTATGGGGTCGATCTATCGATCATCTTCATTTGGTAACTTCTTTATATCTATTTGGATCTTGTTTGATGTTGATGTAACTTTGCAGTATTACCATTTGGAGATTAATATATTTTTTCTCACTCGCATTTTGGCGACTATGTAGAGTTTCATTGTGTGTGTGTGTTGTGGCAAATATTTGCAATATTGATCATCCATTGTGTTATGTGTCTCCCACTCTAGAGTAATCAATTCTTGTCCTATTTATAATCCTAAGTCCTTCTGCTGACTGACAAAGTCACACACCTCAACACAGTCATTCGAAACCACCATACACCTTCCCATATTTTGTACAATCCTCTCCATCACCATACACAAGCCATTGTACATCATTATACATTCTTCGTACGGCCAAGAATTTTGTATGACTGTCATTTTGTTCATTGTAATGCACATCGTGCACCTGACATCGTAGGGTAGCCAAAACATCTCCTTCATATGACTACTTCCTCTGGCTAACACTTTCTTGGTGTATAGCTACCACATGTCATACAAGCTTCATATTCACCGAACAAACACTACTGCATTGATGTTGTACGCACAATACTAACTATCTCACCCATATAGTCACTGGAATTGACTTCCACTAGTGCAGTCTATACCAACAAGGTGTATCTAGGGACAAATAGAGTCTTTCTTCAAGGATTGTATTAAGGAAGATCATAAACCATCCCAAATCTCTAAAGCAAATCACAAGCATAAATCTGAAAGATAGAAATAGCTACAAAAGACTAATGAACCTTAAGACCAAGGAAGTAATATAACAAATAAAAGTCAACCATACAATAACTGTCCATCAAAGTTTTCTAAGTTTCCTCAAGTATGGAAGAGGAACTCCCTATGAGAATCAAATCATCCACATAAAGAACAAGGACGAGAACCACCCATGTCATTGGACATAGGCTATAGGATCAAAGTGGCATCTACTAAATCTAAAAGCAAGCAAGAAATTGTTCATCTTCCCATACCAAGCCTGACAGGCATGTTTTAGACCACACAATGAATGGTGAAGACTACAAAAGTAAACGCTCCTACAGAAAGTCTACGAGTTTCTTTGTATAGATCACCTTGCAAGATGGCACTCTTGAGATCCATTTGATGCATCAAGTAACCTTGAGATGCAGAAAAACAAAGTACAAGATGAATAGAATCCATTTTGGCCACAAGAGAAAATGTATTGGTATAGTTAATGTGCTCAACTTGAGAAAATCTATTGTGACAAGAAAACTTGGTGAGATACACCCATTTGCACCAAACTAGTTTTCTTCTAGGAAGATGAACAAGATCCTAGGTATAATTATTCATCAAAGAAGAATACTCCTATGTCATAGCACTATCCCACTCTAAGACACGTAAAACATCTAAGAGTTTTTTAGAATGAGTAGTAACCACATGACTCAAAAGATTGATATCGAAAGTCCAAGCAAAAATATGCCAACTTGTTATGGGGCATTTTGCATGAAATCATTCTCCTCAAGTAAACCACAAGAGCAAAGAGGTGAGTGGGTGTTGCATGTGATGGAGGAACCTCATCAATAAGATTAGGAACATCATCACCATCATCTATAGGAAAAAAGCATCTTCTAAAGAACTAGGAAGTGAGGATGGGGCATGTGGTGGAAAATCTGTCAAAACAAACATCACAATGAAAATGAACCTCTTGAGTGACAAGGTCAAACAAATAATAACCCTTTACATTCTAACAATAGCCAACAAAAACCAATCACGGACTGTTCTCCATTGTTCTCGATTAAAAGCAAAAATAGGTTTTGGGGGGACCTAAAACCCTATTACAACAATGTTACATAAAGATGTTCAAAGTGATACCCACAACAAAACTATGTTGTGAGCTAACAAAACCTATAGAACCAAAACCTAGCATAAACAAGCACCCAACACCCAGTCCCAAGAACCAACAACCAACGGAAAGACCAAAAACATCAAAGCAACTCTTTGATACAAGCCACCATGTCCTCCTTGAGCTACAATAGGTTACGCACAAAAGACTTGATATAGAGCGTCTGAGCTGCATTAGCCACCAACTTCCTCATCATCGCTCAAATCCATTCCCCTAGGCCGAAAACCTACACATTCGCATTGCTAGCTTCCACATCTAGGATTGAAGGAGAGCCAAAACCAATTTCCAACATACCAAGCACTTTTTTGAGACTATTGACTAAGGAACCAAGAATTTCATGACTTTTATGGATGAGGTTCTTCATACTACTTTCCATGTTCTCCATTGTCTCCAGCAAGTCAATGAACTTGTTAATGTTATAATTATGTCGGATAAATTTTATATATATATCATTATAATATATTGAGAGTATATTAATTGTGTTATAACTATAATTAATGTAAGTTAATATATTAAAGAGACATGTCTCTTCAAGAGGCATGCCTCTTTATATCATATATATATTCATTCGAATAGTAACTTGGAAAACACATAAATATCCACAAGTGCTATTACAAGTTACAGATCCTATTTCACTAACATGGTATCAGAGCCAAATTCTGGAGGAAGATCTAATTGATTAAAAAAAAAAAAAATGTTGATGGATGATTAAAATGCAATGTGGATAGATTACAGAATTTTGCATGCCATTTTAATCGCATATGTAGTCCTTGGTGACTGTTGGTATTTTATTTTACCAAATTGCTTGGAGATTGTGATTTCATCTATCTACTGTATCCTAGAGTTCAGAGTTAAAGGAATAGTTTGACTTTTGGGTATTATTTTCTTGGTTGGCGACTGCAAGGCAAATGACATCGATATAAAATCTTGTAATATTCTAGCGACTCAAAGGAGATATAATCTGAGCACTCATTTCTAGTGACTGGAAAATAGATGCAATCAAGAGAATATATCTGATGAGCCTTATTCATCTTTTCCAAGCTAGTAGTAGTTGTGGGGTTGTCCTATAGTCAACAAGGAAAGGAGGAACGTAAGCACTATTTAAAAGAGACATAGTGGCAGAGATATTGAAGGAAGGAGAATCTCTGAGATACATGAATGTATAACTCAGTATGAACGGCATATCAAATTCATAAAAGATGGTGTAAGAAGGCATCAAGTTTATATGCAATGGATTTGTTTAGGAGGATTTAAAAACAACTTTCAGGCAACTACACTTGGCCATGATTATAACTTGAAATGATATGGTAGAAATGGGCACAAAATGTGAAAGTACACCAGGCTTGCAAATTGCTTTATTAAGAAACATTATCTCTTGATATCTAATGGTTGCAAGGTCCAAACAAAATTCTTTGGCACCCGGATGTGTGAGAAAATGTCATCAGTTTTCATTTAAACCTGCATAGCTCTTACAAGTTGACAAGCTTTTTTTTTAAAAATCGATTGGGAAACACGTGTATTTCTTGGAGGCATTGGCTTGGTGATTTTATCTTGATTAGAGGGGATATTTTTGTTTAGTAAAACATGGCAGAACCTTCAAGGTCGAGATTTCAATCCAATCTTGGTCATGTGTCTATATCTACAAAATATAGAAATCAGCAACCTTGGAGTTACATGGTTGATGCGCTTGAGAACTTGGTAATAGTTTTGTGACCTTGAAACATGCAAAGAAGATAATAGCAATTGGTCTGGAGGGCATTGAAGGATTGAATGTCTTCTCATCTAGTTGTAACAAGGTACCAAACACGTTACAACGTTGATAAGTGTGAGCTTTGTTCTTATCTTTTCAAACTAAATGAAGTTGGCGACCATCCCTAAAGAATGGATTGATTCCAAAATCCCCCTACCCGTGAGTCAAAAGATGTTAATGGGAGTTTGAGAATTTTGCACACATATTATGGTTATCCCCACTCTTATGGTACTAATGGATCATCATAAATTACTTGTCTATTAGCATTTAATCTAAAATAAAGTACAAAGGAATCACCAACATATCTTGGACCTTTAAATTTCTGCTACATTGGAATAAAGGTTATATTTATATAACTGTCAGCATGTTTTCATTATCATGAAGGATTATAAAGTTATACGTCTTTAAAATGTATTTCCATTATCACTACTATGAATATATTGTGTTGGCACGATACATTCATATGCTGCATGATATGTGAGACCAACAAATCTGATTCTAGTAGGGGCTCCGGTGCCAGAACCCTTTCCAAAACTACACAAGATAGTGCATAATAAAGTTTTAAGGAAAGGACATTTATTCTATGACATATTCAAGAGGCATGCAAATTTGAAAAGATTTGTGATGAATTTACAAACACATAAGTACTGGCTCATTGCAAAAGACAAACAAATGAAGCGGATGTCACAAGAGGAGGAAATAATCTCAGTTAGACCAGTACTAAAGAAATACTCGTGTAGGAAAGAAACATTTGAAGAGTATTTTGAAAATTAAGTTCCTAGAAAACTCGTTCACTGCGTCCCACAAGGTTTAGAAGGTAAATAAAGACTAATAAACAATGACATGTTGAGACCTTGTGGAGAAGGCATCATCAATAAATTTCTACAATCTGAGAATTCAGTAAGAAATTCATCTAAAATGTTCACATACGTGGAGTTAAAGATGACAATAAGGAATTTCAAATATAAGCTTTGCATCTGAGGTGAAGTGATATTGTACACCACCACATGACTTAATTATATCAAGGAAAAAGAGGGAGTAGATATGATTCAGTCAAACTTTGGCAATTTTGATCATATATATATGTTCATGATCTGAATAAGCAGGAGTTGATGTATATATTATGATCCCTCATTTGGTGGAATGACATTGATGTCTAGATGGTGTGCATATTGATAATGATTTTCTTTCTCAAAAATGGAGAAAGAAATGATGGTAAACAAACATTATTTGATACATGGGCATGGGACACATCGTGAAAGCCATACCTATGTAGCTTGAGTTACAAGGAGATAGGTTGTGTGTCCATATATATGCAACATTGTTGGCGTACTTATATGTTCAATAATAAAAGAGTGGGAATCCAACATTGTAAGCGGGAATGATTACCAATGTTCTATTAATGATAACCAATGTTTTATTCCCATTTGAACAGTCCTTATATGGGAGCAGAAATGATGTACTCAAATTGTTTAACAAATTCTTACATGTAGGCATTTCCTGATTTGATAAGTATTTATTATCCTCAGGTATTGCATGTATCTACTCATTGTAGTCTCTCTTATTTTGTATTTCTATAATTACTATAAAGAGCTATTTACCTTGATCTTTTCCTTTGTCTCTGAGGATGTTTTGGAAAAGAAGATTGGTACATTAGACATGCTACCAAATATTGTGCAGCCTCAATCTTATGATAGTAACTCCAAAGAAGTTGTGATTTTGGATAATGCGAGTTTCTTGAAGCAAATATCCTTGATAATCGAAATTATGAGAGGGAGTCTGACAGTTCATTAGAGGCAACCTTGGAGAAAGAGAGGGAGCAAAAAATAAAAATGCTTAAATCAAACACTGGCTCAGAAGGAGTAGACTTTGTTGATAGATTCAACACTAGTCAAAAACTATAATAGCTAAAGGACTATAATTCATGGGATAAAGTCTCATGTATGTAGGTTGGAAAGCTTTATGCTATCAAGATACCCATTGAACTAGGGAAGCATGACATGACTTGCTTCCAAAAGGTTAGAAGGATAATAATAGATTCAACGGATGTCTGATACTTCATCCGAGAGAACCTTGTGCTAAGAGGTCAGAGAAGTTGATATCAAACTAAGAGGGAGAAACCTTATTCTTTCATATGTTTTATGGTGAATGTTGTGACAACACCACATGACAGTACTCGTGGAGACTTTATGCGAACTTTTTGATGTCATACATGTATGAGTCTATCCCCTGTGTACATCATAAAAAAGTGACGACTTCTAAATGATTATCATTTGTATCAGGAGAAGTTGTTGTAAAGCGACGTCCTTACAATAACTTGTAGCATGATTCATTTTTGTGAAATTGTTTCATGTAAAGGCTTTATCTTATAAATCAACTAGTCGTTTGATATCATTAATTTGATTATCTACAAGTTGCTTGTATAGATATATTTTTGGTACTTGGTGAATATCTTACCTTGATATTCTGATAGGCCATTACCACATTGAGTACTTGGTGGATATCATTTAGTTGATGTTCTAATAGGCCATTACTCAAAGTATTTGGTGAATATCATTTGATTGATATTCTAATAGGCCAATGCTCATGTTACCAAATATGATATCAAATAGAAATTGGTGAATATCATATATTGATATTCTGATAGGCCAATACTTATATAATATCATATACTAAAAATCTTATGATCAAAGATTTCCTATATGTATTATTTTTGAAATATTACCTATGGTGTAATATCTATGTGTTTTATCCTTCTTCATTAAGAGGGAGTGTTAATGTTATAATTATGTTGGATAAATTATATTATATATATGACAAATATTATATATGAAATAATTAACTTATATTAAGAGTGATATATATATATATATATATATATATATATATATATATATATATATATATATATATATATATATATATTGAGAGTATATTAATTGTGTTATAACTATAACTAATGTAAGTTAATATATTAAAGAGATGTCTCTTCAAGAGGCATGCCTCTTTATATCATATCTATATTCATTCGAATAGTAACTTGGAAAACACATAAATATCTACAAGTGCTATTACAAGTTACAAATCCTATTTCACTAACAAAACTCTTCTCCAGTCCAGTGTCGTCAATATTTTCCTCCATATTCTTACCAGTATGAAACTGGTTATGGATATCATCAAATTTGATCGCTAGGGACCTATACTTCAAATGTAAAGATTTTATCTCCTAGAAATTCTATTTCTCAAGACAAAAAGTACATAGACATGGCCTTTGTCATTTATAGCACACCCAAAGTTGGTTCAGCCTTATCCTAAAGATCAACTAGTAGCCTAACATTGCACTCTTTTGAGTCCACAATCTTCAAAAGAGGGATATTCCTGTTGGTCTTTTCCTTCCCTTTCTCATCCATCACTGACTCTTCTCCATTGTATTTCACCTACCATGTGGATTGAATGTCCATGCATCATTATTAAAGACTCTGAGATAAGAAACACTTGTATTTTGAACTACCTTGTGAGGCATACATTGCTAAATGTAGTTGGCAAAATTTATAACCATTGCCCAATACATTGGAGCTATGGACCTAGATTGGTAGTCTTCAATTTGGTCATCTCTTATAAAGTCATATTCTTCCACTTGGCCACACCATTCTACTGAGTGTATGTTACTGTGTGCTAATGAAGACTACCTTGATCACTAGAAAATACCTGAAATGCTTGATTGACATACTCCCTCCCAATAACAGTGTGGACTTCCTAAGAGGAAGAATTGATTGCCTCTCCACAAGTACAATGAAGGTCATGACAAATAGAAGAACCTCATTCTTGTACTTCAAAAATTAGACCCATGTGTGTTAGAAGTCATCAATAAAGGTTACCACATACTGCGCACCCAAATTTGGAGTCAAAAACAATGAAGCCACTATGTGCCAACTCAAGAGGTGTAGAAGTGTTGGTAATAGGTGTTGTCATTGAAGAGATGAATGGAAGAAGTATTGTGGGTATTGGTGTATTAGGTGATGTGTATTGGACAAATCTGAGAGTAACTTTGCCAATTTTATTTGATCAAAGACATAGAAGAGTATCCAAACATTCATTAGATGGTTTTATATTTATCCAAATACTTGGTATGCATTGGTATACATGATTTATGTTTCGAGTTATAAGATGCAATCGCCTTGGATGGGACTTAAATGTTAAGTAAGTAGAGGATTGATGTTTGAGATTAGGCTCATCATTGGTTGATCTATTTCCCCATGATTGGGTACTAATAATTTGGTTTACATTTTGCAGCATTGCATTTTATGGGTATGAAATTCAAGAATTAAGCTAAGGAGCATATAAGGTATCATTCTACTAGGTTTTTATGACATTCCTGTTTGTACAGAAAACATCATAAGAATATGTCCTTCAGATTACAATTTGTTAGTAAAAGGTGTTCATGTTGGCTCACTAGAATACTCTGCATTCTTCTGCAATAATTGGTTTGATTGTGCAGTTTCAGGGATATGTTAAAGATGATGTATTGGATCTGTGATTTGAGTTACATGTGTTGATGCTCCTGCATACAATATTCCTTGTACTAATTTCATACAGTCTATCCAGTTTGCAGTGTTCACCAGTCAAGTGGGGTTGATCTTCTATGCCAAAACTTGATTGATTACTTTCGGAGATGTTTGAAGAAAGATTTCTCATGGCCTACATATCTTTTATTCTGGTTTGTGTGCTTCTTTTAGTTTCTCCCCACCAATATTGATGCCAAAACTTAAGAGTCTTGGAAGAGGAGTTGATATTTGAGCCGAATGGTTTTGATCCTACGATTCCAGTTGATCTTGGCCTATCTCATTGGTTTTGAAGATTGTATCATGACACTTTTTAAGATCAGTTAAGCCTTAGGTTGATCTGCAACCTGTTTTTGTTAATAACAAATGCATTCATGGCCAGTCAATTCTAGTTCACACATTGTAGAAAACCCCACAGCTAAATTTTTCCTTTTAAAAAAATACTAGATCTGCTAACTGTTGTAACCCATTGACGATTTCATTGATTTGTTTTCATACATATGTATAAATTCTTCATTGATTACCTTTCCAAAACATTCTATCAGAAGTCCTTATAGAGCACTTCATATTAGTTGAAATATGAGTAGAGCCTCAACAAAAAATTATGTACTTTGCCAAATGAGATTCTATCCTGGAAATACGTTTGCATCCTTCCCTAAGAGAACAGGGGAAACACTATGAATTTGAACAAATACAATAATAAAATTTAAATAGCACGCACTCCCGCACACCGAACATAGATTGATACCTGCCTAATCAATTAGAAATATTGAAGTCTACGCAATGCTCGGTGAGTTAGACAGACAACATCATGAAAAAATATACAAAAGTTTTTGCTCTCAACTTGCCAGAGGGGAAAAACCGTAAATACATCTTAGCACCAACATTTTCTAACTTGAGACATAACATAAACTAATCTCAAGTAAACTAATACATAGACCACAGCCCTGAGACAGGAGATGACAAACTAATATTTTGTTGAGCCCAAATACAAACAAAATGCATCATATAAACATGGTAATAAAAATTGACTAAGGAACTGACCTTGAGTTCCATGATGGGGACAGACGGGTATGAGTATGCAATCAAATTAAGCTACAAAAGTAAACGTACAAGGAGATGGTTCTGTTACATAATTTGAAAAACCAAAAAATGGTTGATCCATGTAATACATAACTTCACAGCATTTGAAAATCATGTTCATGATATTACATCCCACCTTCAGCTTGTAATCTGCACATTGCAGCTGCCCATTATAGCAATTCATTGAAGCTTATAATTACAAGATTTTTTTTATGTAGCCAATAAATAATATCTACAAGGAAAATGACACTTTAAAAAAGATATTAATTTGGTTCACTTCCTTCAAACCCTGTTCATGCCTCTGTCCTCTCATAATCTTCGTTCCTTGAACTCCACTACGAGCTGGCAGCCTTCAAATTGCTAGCCCCTTTCACCATGTTATTGTCATTTGTTTGTGTCATGGAACTTCCATGTCTCTTGGTTCCTCCTTTTACCTCTAACATTCTCATCAAATATTCAGATTAGTAGTGTAAGGCAATCACATTATCCTTGTCCTAAATACATTATTTGGTTGAAGTGACAAAAGTTAACATAAGATGCACCATACATCTCTGAGAGAAACATTGATTGGTACAGCTAAATTGAACTCACCTTGATGTAAACTTTTCACTACTTTGATCATGCCTAGCATTAGTTAGGAACTCGCCCTTCGGAACCCCTAGATCACTTTGAAATGGTCTAGCTATGAGTTGTCTGTGTTCCATGTCTGCTTGTATTTTATTCTCATGGACTCTCCTCCTAACATTTATTTCTGTGAAATGTCCATCTTTATCCCAATCAATTTGATAGTTTGCCTTGAGTTTAGAACCTTCCTGCTTCCACGATACCAATATTCAATTGTCATCTCTAGTGATGAGGTTTTCTGAAAAAAAAAAACAAAATACCAAACAGGTGTAAATATAAGCTATTTAATACTCCACTTTTTGCATTGATCGACCACAAAATGCTTTGACAGCATTGAAAAAACTGCTGTATCTTTCATATTGAACCCAAACTTTGCAGTGCAATGCAGATGTAATATCCCTGCTTATGTCTTGGACAGCTTTACCCAAATCATTGTTTCCAACAAAATCAAGGTTCCTATTTGGATCAAAGTGTGAAATGAACATATCAAGAAATTGTTATTAAAGATTACCAAATAGCTAAGAAAAAAAACAGACTTCATGAAAAGCAAAAGAGTGCAACTTTTACATTAAAGGAAAAATGCATGAAATTTATTAAGACCCTTAAGTTAATTGAAAGCATGGTAGCTCTTTGGAATTGTAATATCCCTAAATTAATGGGGTGAAATAATTTATAAGGTGGTTCCAAAATTTAAATAATAATATCATAAGGATCTATTTAATTAATTAATAAATAAATAAGGCCCAAGTAATAATAAATTAAGTATGTTGGCCTATTTGTAACCCTTCAGGAAACTTCCCAAAGCCCTTTATAAGGTCGTGTTGGCATTCTAGAAAGACATCGTGGAGTTTTACATTTCTAAATGCTTGTGTACTTGCAATTCTTGTTGGAATTGAGTCCTGAGTGCATTTTTCGAGGTGGAAGACCCTCCGCAGTATGTATTCGCAGATTTGGTGGTTACCAACTTATAGCCACCCTAGTCTACCATTGGAAATATCACCTAAGATATTTTACTTTGTGCTTCAAATTTGTGAAGTCTTCTTGTGAGGACAAATTTGTGCATCTGGATATAATATGAGAACATAAGTCTCCAATTGATAGCCATTCATTTATGTGGTTTGCAAATGCTCTCATCTACGATCTACTATTACCATGGATTATAATAATTGCCATTAATATTTCTGAATAGGTCAAGTATAATATTCAATTGCCGATAGCCCAAGGGTAACTAATGAAGGGTGTTGAAGGTTGTTGAATGTCTTAAGGTGCTTGCCAAGTGTCTGAAGGAAAAGTGTAGTCATACGGTGTACAAAGTGCAGCCATAAGGTGTGCAATGTGCGGTGTGTTGTATGTGGAGTGCACTCATTCAATGTCTAAAAGTGCAATTGTGTGGTGTCTGAAGTCCAGTCATATGGTGTGTGGAGTGCAATTGTGTGGCGAGTGGCGTCAGCATGCAGAGTGAAATCATGCAGTGTGTAGAGTGTTGGGTGTAGTGTGCGGTGTGTGAAATGCAAAGTGCGAAGTGTGTGGGTGTGCAACGTGCGAAGTAAGGCATGCAATGTGCAGGAGTGGGGAGTGCAAACTGGAATTGTGTGTTGGGTGAGCAAAGTGCATGTACGACTATGTGGCATGTGGTGTGCAATATGCAAGTGTAAGGGATACGGTGGAAGTGTACGTGGTACAATGGAAGAGTGCATAGTATGGTGGAAGTGTTGACTAGTAGCCGGAAGTTTGTCATCGTGTGTGGTGAAAATGTTTGTACCATTTTCAGTACATTACAGTGGTATCAGATTCGGTGATCATGTCAACCTATTGAGAGAATCGTGGCACCTAGTAATGGAATGGAAGATGCATTTGTGGATATGTCAATCTTATTAAGGGAGCTTAAAAGATGTCAGCAACAACTTTGTCAGATACTAGCAAAAGGACAGAAGCAGATTGGTGAGACACTCAAGTGCTTAACAAATGGAAGAATGAAGGGCAACATGTCATGCACACATTGAACCAATACAAGACCCGTCCGATGTTCATTTTCCCTCCAAGGATCAAGCAATTGGAAATGCATCCATTCACTTTAGCTAAGTCATTGAAGCAAATCAAGCAGGACTAGGTTGACAGTGGATGCTAGATACACATATCTCTCAAGGACTACATAAACCTTCAAATAAAATATCCATCCTGTGAGGGTAATAGGGTGTACAACAATAATTTGAAGTGGGAGATTAGCAATAGACTACACCACACCTTAAATTCTAATGAGGATAAAAACATTCCCACAAATCCACATCAACATTAGGAGCATATGGACAAGCAAGAATCAGCCATTCTCCCTTCAAAAGAACATCTAAACTTTCAAGAGAGATGCAAGGATCAAGCGGATATTTGCATAAAATTTGTCAAGCCAATAATGGTTGATCAACTATATGAAGATGCAAACCCTACTAATGATACTTTGCATTAGCAAGCTTTACAGTTGGAGATAGAGATCAGTAATATTGTGGTAGCAGAAGGCAATCGGCAACAAGGACCAACACTTGTTGAAGATGACAAGGTAACTTCAAGGGATCCAGGCATTATATACATACATACATACATACATACATACATATACATATACATATACATATACATACATACATATATATATATAAAAGTGGAGTAGCGAAAGCTTGTTGGGGTTTTACTAGTGGTGCTCATAGTCATGGTGTGGCATCAAGCTTCTAGCAAATACGACCATCAGCATCTGCGCTTGGTTTGGGATCTTAGAGCTACTAGGCAAACTGATTGATAACAGGTTGCTTGAGGGCAAACAATCTCTAGGTTGTGAACATTTGTAATGTCCCAAAACTAATAGAATGAAATAATTAATTAAGTGGCTTCAAAATTAAATAATAATATCATAAGGATCTATCTAATTAATTAATAAATAAAAGGGGCCCAAGTAATTAAATAATAAACAAAGTATGTTGGCCTATTTGTATCCCTTCATGAAACTTCTTGGAGCCCTTTAAAAGATCGTGTTTGCATTCTAGAAAGGCGTCGTGGAGTGTTATATTTCTTGTGTATTTGCAGTAATAGCTAGAATTGAGTTGTGTGTAGTTCCGAAGGTGGAAGACGCTCCCTAGACTTTATTTGCAGTTTTGGTGATCAGCAACCACCTTACCATTGGAAATATCACCTCAAATATTTCACTTTGTGCTTCAAAATTGTGAAGTCTTCTTGCAAGGACAAATTTGTACATCTGGATATAATCTAAGAATATCAATCTCCAATTGATAACCATTCATTTTTGTGGTTTACATATGCTTTAAACTATGCTTTGTGGAGTGTTATATTTCTTGTGAATTTGCAGTAATAGCTAGAATTGAGTCATGTGTAGTTTCGAAGGTGGAAGACGCTCCCTAGACTTTATTTGTAGTTTTGGTGATCAGCAACCACCTTGGTCTACGATTGGAAATATCGCCTCGAATATTTCACTTTGTGCTTCAAAATTGTGAAGTCTTCTTGCAAGGACAAATTTGTGCATCTGGATATAATCTAAGAATATCAGTCTCCAATTGATAACCATTCATTTTTGTGGTTTGCATATGCTTTAATCTATGATCTACCATTACCTTGCATTATAATAATAGCCATTCATATTTCTGAACAGATCAAGTATAATATTCAATTGTTGAGAGCCTAAGGTTAAGTGTTGAAGGGTGTCAATGGTTACTAAGTGTCGAAAGGTGCATGTTGAGTGTCCAAAAGCATAGTGCAGTTGTGCGGTGTACAGAGTGCAATTATGCAATGTACGATATGTTATGTATCAAGTGCAGTCGTGCAGTGTGCAAAGTGCGATTGTGCAGTGTACAATCCAATCGTGTAATGTGCGAACTGCAGAGTGCAGCCATCCAATGTGCAAAGTACAGTCATGCAAAGTGTGGTGTGCGGCATGCGAAGTGCAGTCATGTGATGTGTTGAGTGCTAAGTGCAATGTGTACCATGCGACATGGAGACTACAGCATGCTAAGTGCAAAGTGTCATGTAGTGTGTGGGCATGTGACATGCAGTGTGCACGTGTGGGAAGTACGAAGTGTAGTTCTGTGGTGAGTGTGCATTATCGACATACGGATGTGTGGTGTGCAATGTGTGATGTACAAGTGTGTGGGGTATGGTGGAAGTGTGCACGATACATTGGAAGTGTTGACTAGTAGGATTAAGTATGTCGTCAAGCACGATAGAAGTGTCTATGTCATTGAGGTGTTTCGTTCGATACATTACAAAGGTATTTAATAAGGTTTACTGGCAAAAGGAAAAGCCTAGGCTCTCTTTGAGAAATTGAATTTTAGAGACTTGATTACCAATGATGTGATCTTAAGAAAATAAGCAATAAATTCCAACATTTGCCTTCTACTAACCCATCATGACCCCTTATTTCGCCCTAGAAAATCCATTACTACAAAGGGTCTGACTCATCCTTGTCTCTACCTTTCACAAGGTTTAAATCCCTAAATGTACTTTGCCTTTAGACAAATGTAAACAATTTGTAAAGCATCGTGATAGGAATCTCAACTCTTCCCTTCACCTAGATTGTCATTACAAGAAGGCACTTTCAGCCACATATGCAGATTTCCCATTGTTGGTTGTAGTTTCAGCAGGAAATAGAAGAGTGTCCAGCCTCCACAAGTTGTCCATAAACGTCCAATAACACTCACATGTCTCAGTAATAAATGGGTTTTAACTCTAGCGTACCTAGGTGTTTAAGGCTTTAGGTTATTCGAATGTGGATGGGGGTGCCATACTATTCATCCTTGGTGTACATAAGGCTATGTATAGTCAGCTTGTAGCTAGGAGACCTCTTTTTAAGATTTTTGAATTTTGGCATCCATGATCATTAATGTTGTCCTATATAGGTGAGTTGGTCAATCTGGTTGGCATCCATATCACAAGAATATATGATAGAGTGCATATTCACTGGTACCATTTTGTGAATTGTGTTTTATTGAGGACATTTAGAGGTTTGTCTCCTCGAAGTGGCTTGTTAATCTCAAGTGTTTTCAATTTTTTGCACCATAGTCCCACATACATTCTTCTCTTGTGTAATATCTCTATCAATAAATAAAATCAAATAATAACTTTTTATTTGGGGTCCCTATTGATTTATGTATATCTCGAGCCCATCTTTATTTTTCCATAAGCGTAGATGTTTTTCATGTCATGTGTCGCCATGTTGTTTCTCCCTCAGGAGTTTTCCTCTAACAGGATATATATGTTCATCGAATTGGATGTTGTAGGTATGTGACTTGAATTATTTTATTGTATTGCAAATTAGAGTGAGTTCTATTTTCACCATTTCAAAAGTGAAAGATCTTTCCTATTTGGCTTGTGGCAGTTTCGATAGGATTCATACCTACCCTATTCTGCTTCTGGGTTACTTTGCTCAGATCTGGCGAATCTGCCTACCATCATTGTTTGCAACTATATTCTCTATTTTTAGCAACAAATCATGTATAGCTTTGCATTTACTATGTATTGTGGCATATAATATTCATTTGGTTAAAAGAAGGTTCAAAATCAACAACTGCACACTACTTCATTATTAGCATCCAACAAATTCACCATTCATGCCTGTAGTGGTTCCACAACACACACCACCCCCCTTGTCTTTCCCACCTCAGATTCTAGATCTGCAGACTCTGTCAAATTATAGCCTCTTCCGAGGGATCTCGACTGTCAGGGGATTTAGAGTCTAGGGTTTGGTTAGAGTCGATCAATTGTCAGGTCAGTCAGTTGGTCTTTGGGTTTTAACTTAGGACTTATGCGCAACAGCACAAGTGCGCATAATCCCGTGTTCCTTTTCCTCTCCCCAAGTCCGCTGCACACTTGCACAACACGGAGTTGCGCACCTGCGCAAGTCCACTAGTTTGTTTTTAGGTTAGTCTGGTTTTTTGAATTGTGCTCTAGTGCACGTGCACAGCTCCGATCGTCTGGCTCACGTCAATTCTTTTGGGTTGCCTATACATACAACGAGGGGGCTCTGATCATTGCATAAGTTTTCTCTAAGCCTCCAAGTCCACTGCTTCATAAGTCTTCCAATGCACAGGTGCACACTATTCTTCTGCTCCTACGCATCCAAGTCCTTGCGGACTTGCGCAGGTGCACAAGTTTGCTTGCTTTGTTGCCTCCACATTTTGCTTTATTTTTACCAACTGCTCACCCTTGCAGGTGCACAACGTGCGCAAGTCCCCTCTTTTGCTATTGTTTTCTGGTTTTTGGGGCTCTTTTTTGGTTTTTTGGATTTTTAAGTGTTTTATTTCCTCTAACAAAATATTGACAGGGTATTTTGGATGCAGATTATAATGGCTTCTTCATCCGCAGACAAAGATATATTTGAAACCCATGACATTCAAGTTCAAAGGCATTCCCACGAAATCAATGTTTGAGGATTTGCACTCCAAGATTAGAGACACCAAGTAGGGTCACATTGATTGGAATGAGTTCTTGACCATCTGCAACAAACCACATAACAGATCAAAAATGATTACATCTATGTTACAAGTCGGTTTGGTGAGCACAGCATTGCAACCCACTTCAGTATAGTCTTCAAAACTGGTTATGACCTTGGCTCAACATTATCCTGATGAGCAGGTAATAGAGCGTTACCGATAAAATTATGTTGGACATTCACCTAGATAACATTGAGAAGGTGTTCCATCTCCCTATTTTAGATGTATACTTGGACATCTCTTTCAATATTGCTATGAAGTGGTACCAAGATAACTAAGGGCAAGTAAATGAGATCGTGCAGAAGTACTTGATCAACCGAAACCTCATAATAGGCCCGACAGAGTTGACATGACAAGGGACTTCATGATAGATGGCATTGGCTACTACATTGTTTTATTGAGCTATATGATGGGCCTCCCTTGTAATGTCTCTGTTATAAATTAAATAATTATTTAATCTTTGTAACAGGCTGATTGATTTATTTTATCTCGGACCCATTTTTATTTTGTTTTCGTAGTTTGTGTCACCGTCGGCTAATTTTGTACACCCTCGGAAAGCTTTTTTCAACGGGTATTTAAGCACGGCTTATAGGTAGTCTGTAGGTATGCTTTGGATTATATCTCTCTATACTGCGAATTCCTGTTGGAGTTCGGCATTGTTCACCATTTCGGAAGTGAAAGACCTTCCCTATTTGGCTTGCACGGTTTCGGTGGGAATCGTCCCTCACCCTATTCCGTTGGTATTCTTCTTGGTCTGTATCTGGCAAATTGTGGACTTAATTGCATATCAGTACCTGTTGGTGAATCCTTGGACTCTATGCATGCAAAATTGTGTATGTATTTCCTGCAAATCTAAGTGGTATCAATTGAATTGTATTGTTGAATCATCTACAGGAGCATTACTATTTGGCATTGTGCACACTAGAACTCCGTACAGCAATATTAACTCTATGTATTACCAACCACCATACACCATCCTCTCCCAACCTTTCGTACGATTTGAAATTGCTAAGTACGGCAAATCTTCTTCATCGTACGGCCATTCTGTGTTCCCCCCTCTAACCGTACGACCATATTTTGCCTCCCATCCAACCGTACGGACACCCATCAATCACCGTACAGCTTCCTGTATACCATACGGCATTCTCACTATCCATACGGCTTGCTGCTACCCCGTACAACCCACTTTCTGCCACCGTACGGACTATTTCTTGCTTGTGTTCACCACTACATTCATTCTCACCATCGTATGGCTATCTCTAAAAGCCTTTCACCAACCGTACGAACCTCCTGTAGGGCAAATTCGCATCCAATTTAGACCAACAAGCTTGGAAATCTCTTCATAGCGTGCCTTGGGTCATTACATCCCTACTACTAACCATTTGAAGACCTGGATGGTAAATTTCATTAAGATAAAGACAAGGAGCAACAAAATTGATTAGGGCACCATTATTAGTGACTCCCTAGATGAGCAGCTCACCTTGGTCACGACTGATTCAAAGTTTTATATGACTTCATTTGTGGTGTACTTGCTAGCTACAAGGGCAGAATACCCCAGTTTGACGAGTTAGGGGAACCCTCAGGATAGAAATGCTTGGCCATATGCAGTATACCCTCAACTGGTACAGAGGGAATTAAAGGAGGGCAGCCCCAAGCATCGAATTGATTACACCAAGAGACTGTCAATGGAGACAATGTGATGCAGGCGCATCTCATTACTAAATCATTTCAAAGGTCCAAGATTCTCCATATATTTTAAATGGTCAATTTTAATAATTTAGGATTATGTCTTAGTGGATAGAATTAGGTGTTTTATTAAATAAATGTTATAGTTTTTAGTCGGATATGTTAGAGAGTTAGAGGAAAGGGTTAATGATGTTAGTGTCGGTTTTAGAAAGGATAAAATTAGTAATAGAAATGCCATGTGGTCAATAATTAAAAGAATCTCATCAAAAAGTTGGTGGCAATTTTAAGAGTGTTCATAATGACGAAAAAATGGCTATGGAATAAAAGAAACCGTTTCATATTCCTTCTATTTGGAGGAAAGTCGGTTTTCTTTAAAAAGCCAATCCTATTCTTAGCAGTTACAAGAATATCCATGATTGCTACATGGTATTGATGATTCCTATTCTTAGTAGTTACAAGAATATCCATGATTGCTGCATGGTATTGATGGTAAAACGTCTTTCAGATTCCTATTCTTAGATGGAAAAGAAAACGTTTTTATTACTACTGGACAGCAAGGCCAGTCAGACTTTGGTTATTAAAAAGCCAATCTTTTATGTAAAAAAAGGATTCGAACTTGGGGAGGAATGGGAAGTTTTATGTCTCCTTTGGTCTCCTGTGTTTTTTTTTCAAGATTATGGTTCTACTGTTATGCTTCATATATTTCTCATGGCAATCAGTTTAGGGAATAACAATTGCAGAAAAATGTACTCTGATGCGGTGTCAATATCACGGGTTTGAACCGTTGGATTTCTCTCAAATTTTTATATGTTGTTTGAAACCTACTTATGCCAAATATCAACGGTTGGATTGAGTAAATCTTTTCTGGTTCGAAAGTTATTCATGTCTGAGTGCGGGTCTATCCGAAGGCAGCAAGAAGATATTTTGGGGGATTTTATTTTCAAAGTTTTGTTTATTTGAATCTGATTTTAGTGTGTGATCCTGAAGGTTGTAGATGCCCCTTGAAGCAACTCAGTTGAGTGACTGATTCCTCCTGAGTTTTCCAAGGTGTGGCTCTGCATCACAATGGCCCAAAGAAGTTGCCTAGGTATCCCTCAGACAAGCTTATTTTGTTAGAGATTGGCAGGCACTTGAGCACTGCGTATGACAGAGTCTAAGAGAAGCACCGAAAGACTTGGGAGTGGCCTATCTGCATCGGCCCTTACAAGATCAAAGAGGACATCAGCTCCTTTGAGAGTGAATGGGACAAATATTCGTTGGAAGAGTTCCCAATGCCTCATTCGTATTTTGATCTCATTGGTATTTATAGACATGTCATGGGCAAAGAGTTTGTTCCTGATGTCTCCATCGAAGACCACTAGATGAATTGAGTAGATGATTATCAAGTCCTAATCAAGGACTATTGTAGGAAGGATTTGGCACTTAAAGAAAAGGTTTTGGGCTTAAGAGTATCAAACAAAGTGTGGAACAAGGATACTCCAAAAGTTCTCGATCCTCTATATAATAAGGATAAGATCTAAGATCGCCTGGTCCAAAACGCAAAGATAAACAGGGAGGAGAAAGATGATCTCCAGTATAGGGCTTGACACATTATCAAGCTGACAAATAAATGGGCATCCAAGCCTTTCTCTTTGGCCCCATTACCACAGGTCCTGTCGCTCAAGGCACCTTCTTAGCCTGAAAAGGGGAAAGGAGTTAAAGTCACTGCTTCGACATTCAAGTCAATATCCCCAATAAAGGTAGGCACTACGTAACAATATGACCAAGATGTTGCGTACTTCATCCGAGATGAGAGGAGAAAGGGAAAGACAAAGAAAGGTGTGGTCACGGATGAAGAACAACGGGCACTTGAGCCGAAGGAGCAGCAAGCACCCCCTGAGACTACAATTCCCAAGAGGAAGAGAACGGCATCAATCATCATCGAACAAAAGGGGGAATGACTAAAGAAGAAGAAGTAACACCATCTCACCCTCTATCCCCAAAACTATCTTAGAAGATCCAAAGGAAGAAGAAGAGGATCTAGTAGGTAATGTGCCTCTCAATAAGAGAACTCAATCAGCTAAGGCCGCCAAGGCAAAGAAAAGGAGAAGAAGCCAAACTTAGACTCCACCGACCACACAGGAACAACCAATTCAAATTGAGGAGTCCATTGATCAAGAGAAGGAAGGATGTCAGTAGAATGATTCTGATAAGTTTGCTCTATCGGATTTTGACTTCAGGCCTATGGGAACACATTTGGAGGAAGGAAAAATAAGGGATGTTACGCCGGGGGGAGAGCCGAAAGACAACAATTTTTTCGAGTTTCCCCTATTCCCACAGCTGCAAACAGAGATACCTCCCACCTCCCAGAAGGCCAAAATCAATGCCTCTACCTCCTCCAGAACCAAATACGGTAATGATGCCTCCACTAGTCTTCGAAGAATAGAGTTAGGAGTTGGGTAAGGGAGATGTAAATACACAGCAAGTAAAGCATGAAGCACAACATGAGCAACCTCCTTGTGTGATAGGTAGTTTCGTCTCCTCCAAAGCAAACAGAGACTGCGCAACTGGAAGAACAACAGAGAGTAGAGAAGACTCTGAAAAAGGAGAATGAAGAGAGGGAAGGGATTAGCTTCTGTGAACACCCTATCACCTCAACAGCCAGGATCCTCACAAGGTTCAACTCCAAAGTGATTGTCCTGAATAATACAGTCCAGTAAAAGGACTTATATTAGTGATAAGCTTGAGGGTGTGTCAATTATCAGTCAAGCTCTGTGAACTCCAATTCCGCCCTAGGAAGAGCCTCAACAATTAGCTTTTGTGATGAGGTATGAGAAAGACAATTTGATCACCCAGATTGCTATTCCTCCGATGCACGCAAATTCTTCAAATTTAGCTCATGAGGGCTACCATATGTAGGAGATAGTATTTGGGAAGCCCACCAATGACAATGGGAAGGTGTTGACCACGTTGGGTCTTGTTGATGTGAATTTTGTTCCACTACAACATATAGAATCAAATACTTAATGTTTCAAGGAGAAACATCAAACACTCAATCCTCTCTTGATATAAGGTCATTTCTCAAGCTAATCTTACAAAGTAAGATCATGAAATGACTTCAAGGTTCCTTCTTAATTGTGGACTTCACTCAATTTTATGATGTGATATGATGGTTATCACAAAGGGACTGACACTATTCATTCAACAAAAGGACTTAACACTATTCATTCAATGGATATCAACTCTTCTACCTCTAAAGATTTGGCTCTACAATGTGCAATGAAAATGTAATTTGATTTTGCATCTTTTCACTTTAAATTAAACTTAACTTCTACTACTACTTCTACATCTAACAAGGAATGGAAGGAATCATGGATGGACTTAGACTCTACTAGGTGTAATCTCACCAGCGGCTCCACTCACCTAGTGCAAGCTTCTAAGGACTAACCAAAGATTGAACATCAATTGAGTGTTCATCAGCTTACCACACAAGGCACCCTTACCATCAGCAAAAGGCTAGTGGCCCAGATTTGTTCAAGTCAAATAAGTAAACATCCACAATAACTTCCACTAAACTAAACTACCTCAAAATGAAAAGAAATCTACTCCAAGTGAAAGACTGAGGGAACCATGCAATATTACAAAGCACTATTAAGTAATCCACCATGAAAACCAACAATGAATTATCCATTACTTTGAAAAGTATTATAGCAACAACTTCATAAAGTCTTTCCCTTGGCTAAGCTATTATACTCTAGCCTCCTAATCTCTAGCTAATCCCCTAAGCTCCTCCAATCTAACCCCCTAAACTAATGAATCACAAATGAGAAGGCCTTGGCCTTTTATAGTTGCTCAATGACAATGAAGGGCCGAGATTTTTTCCCACAAACCCTAATTAGGGTTACCGAATTCACAACCAACTACACAAAGGCACCAATTTATGGCCCAATAAGAAAATTACAATGATTTTGATAGCCAATGAGAAAATGGGACACTTAGCACAATTTGATTGGTTGTGCTTGAAACTGAAATTTTTTAATTGGAGGCAAACAATTGCCACCCCGTCATCCTTATCTTGTGCTTGGAGTCTTGGCTTGTAGAGTATCCCCAACACTTGTGATTTTCTCCATCCTTCGAAATCTCCTCATTGAATCAACTTGAACCACTTGAATCTTCGTGAATCCGTGAGCTTGATTTTTCTTGATTCCGCCTTGAGTTTGTGGCTTGATAGCTTGGTCATGAATCCTTCCTTCTCACTTGAGTCCTCGAGCTTGAGCCATCTCCTTGCAGTATCCACTTGAAGTTTCAAGGCCTTGATCATCACCCTACCTTCTAGCTTCTCCTTCCTATAGGTGTGATGATGGAGGGTATGTGCACAAATAACGCTATGATTTTCCAAGAATGAATTTCCATACACCATTCTCATTCTTGAATTCACCTAGCAAAACAAAGGAGAAAGCATTAAGTTCGTGAAAAATTCTAAAAAGTAAAATCACAGCAATAAACAAGATTCATCCCATTTTGAAAGAAAATTCAATTCTCTCGCAACTCTACCCGTTCAATTGGTCTTGAAGTAATTCAGATTTCCCTTTTTGATCATCCAAAGTTGGGCATCTTAGTGGTAATAACGCCCAGATTTTTTTAATTTAATTGCAAAAATAAAACCACCGCCCTTGGAGCTAGGGTCACCTTAACATCATGAATCTTGAATTTTCACTCTTAGGAGGCAAAATATTTCCCTTTGAACAATTTTAGTGCTTGGTAGTAGGTAGGAAGGGGTGAGGGAAATTTCGAAAGATCTGAAATTTCCACAAGGGGGAGATTTCAAAAGATGCGAGATTTCCACCAAGGGGGAGATTTCAAACGATCCAAAATTTCCACCAAGAGGGAGATTTTAGAAGATCCAAAATTTCCACCAAAGGGGAGATTTCAGAAGATATGAAATTTCCACCAAAGGGGAGATTTCAAAAAATCCGAAATTTCCACCGAGGGGAGATTTCAGAGGATCCGAAATTTCTACAAAGGCCAAATTTCGAAAGATGCGAAATTTCCTCCAAAGGGGAGATTTCACAAGATCTCAAATTTCCACCAACGGGGAGACTTCGAAGATGCAAAATTTCCACCAAGGGGGAGACTTCGGAAGATCCGAAATTTCCACCAAAGGGGAGATTTCCACCAAGGGGGAGATTTTGGAAGATCCGAAATTTCCACCAAAGGGGAGATTTCAGACGATCCGAAATTTCCACCAAGGGGAGATTTCGAAAGGTCTAAAATTTCCACCAAAGGGGAGATTTCAGAAGATGTGAAATTTCCACCAAAGGGGAGATTTTAGAAGATCCAAAATTTCCACCAAGGGCCAGATTTCGGAAGATGTGAAATTTCCTCCAAAGGGGAGATTTCACAAGATCTGAAATTTCGACCAATAGGGAGATTTTGGAAGATGCGAAATTTCCACCAAGGGGGAGACTTTGGAAGATCTAAAATTTCCACCAAAGGGGAGATTTCAGACGATCCGAAATTTCCACCAAGGGGAGATTTTTTAAGGTCTGAAATTTCCACCAAGACTTGGTGTTCTTAAGGCTTCTTCACTCTAACGTTCCTTGGCAATTCCCTATCCCATTCTTGATCATAATGTTGCCCCCATGCCACAAACCAATTTTCTAATGCTTATGGGTGTTAAAATTTGGGAGACTCAATGTGGGGAAATTTCGGAATTTCCACCAATGGAAAATTTCAAGGTTGCAAAATTTCCACCGAAAGGAAAATCTTTTGGAAAAATTGCCAATTTTTCCCCTCACCTTCCAAACTTTTCAATTCTTGTGTTACCATAAAATGAAAGGGTCGAGTTTGAGATTCTTTGGGAGAAATGAGGAGGGGTAGATTCTGGAAAATCCGAAATTTCCACCATGCGAGGGAGATTTCGAAAGATGTGAAATTTCCATCAACAGGAGATTTCAGAAGATCCGAAATTTCCACCATGCGAGGGATTTCGGAAGAAATTTCCACCATGGGAGAGATTTCAGGATATCCGAAATTTCCAACAAGGGGGAGATTTCGGAAGATGCGAAATTTCCACCAAGGGGGAGATTTCGGAAGATCCGAATTTCCACCAAGGGGGAGATTTCGGAAGATCCGAATTTCCACCAAGGGGGAGATTTCGGAAGATCCGAATTTCCACCAAGGGGGAGATTTTGCACAAACGTCGTCCTCTTTTCAAACATAGGAACCCATCTCACCTGAACCAAAAATTTCACTTTCCTGTTGGACTTGGGCCACAAAATTTTCCCCAAATGGCATCAAAATGCTCGCATAAACCTGAGATTAGAACTTTCTTTCCAACGAGCCAAAATTGCTCAAACCTTACCTGGATTTGGAGACTAGACATAAAAGTTGCCAACCAAAATCTCCAAAGACAAAGACTCCCACCAGCTAAAATGAAAAAGAGGGGGTCCCTATTTGCAATGGGGCGATGGTGTGAAACCACACAACAGGTCTACGACAAGTATTTTATAAGTTGGACCAAGCAAAAGAAGAATTTCAAGTTTTGCAAAAACAAAATGAAGCATTGTGGGAGTTCATCAAAGAGGTAGCGGATCCCATTGACCTTGCTAACCTTGAGATCGCTCTAAAGGCTGCCCTTAAAAAACAAGCTCTAGCCCAACCACAAAATGATTCATTTTTGGACGCTTGCTACTAGTGGCGGCACAATTTTGAAGCACAAGGATTAAAATATATAGAGACAAATATCTGGTTGTTACACAGCATTCATGACAATGCAAGGAAGTTAGGGAGTGTGATAAATCAAGATTTTGGCTTGGTTGACGAGGTTTCAACATGGTCCGACGACCTAGCAGCATTGCATAAAATAAAATTAAAGGATAGAGATACAGAATGTTGCTTACCATTTTCACAAGAGAAGAACTCGATAAATTTGATGACTTAATCGAGAAGATACAAGTAGGAAATAAAGTCATGTTGTCAATGTTTGAAGACATCCAAGACATGCAAGAGAAAGCCCAAGGAAAGTTACTGGAAGCTAATAACCATTATAGTGAGACAAGCTTGGAGATTTTTGATGATAACTCCAAATCAAACTTCTTCTCCATAAAGACTATAGGGCAACAATTTTAGGCCTCCTTCGAAGTAGTGTCCTCCAAAGATGATATAAGAAGAGTTTTCAAAGCTGAGGAGACACTCAAGAAATTGGACAATAAAATGGAGAGTATTGATGAAGTTCGAACGGAGGTTCGCGATTTTCATAAAGGTATAAGGGCTCAGTATGAAGTATTAGATATTTCGGATCCTCTAGAAGTCACCGTAACAATAGAAAAATTCAAGCCAGTGCATTCAGACATCACTTTGGTAAAGGAGCAAGAAAACCCAGATGCTGGAAATTGAAGATTTGACTTAGAGGAAATATTATCAATTTTGCAAGGGAGCTTCTCAAGTTTGCACCTCTGCAATTTCGGAATTTTGAAGATGAGCAGTGAAGTAACCAATTTTCACTAATCCGCACCTTCGCAACTCTGCAAGTACGACAATTTCTGGCAATTTTTCAATTGCGACACTAGTTAACTATCAATTGCTAAGTGTAACACTTTCTTGCTCCAATTCCATATTTTTTGAGTTTGTCAGCAATTGATTGATGGGTGCGCATGGGGAAGGTTAAGTCATATTTTTAGAAGACCCCAGGGCTCTAGTTTCTTGTCAGAGATGTCTCCCCTCTTATCTCCTATTTACAATTTTGAGTCACGTAAAGGTCCATGCACCATTAAATAAAGGAAAATAAAAGTGTTGGCCTACTTAGCACCTAGCTAGGAGTAGTTTGTAAATAAATAGCTTAATTTTAATAGTTTTAGCAAACTTTTTGCATGGGAAAAACCCTACCTCTGAAAATCACATGATGGAAAGGGTTCCCTATAAATAAAATGATGTAACATGCATTCAAGGCCGGTATTTTATGCAACAAAGTTATGTTATTGGTGCCCTCATTTTGTGTGTAGTGTTTCTTGTTGGAATGTGTGTTTTCTTTATGAATTTATGTTCATGAATAATGAAGGAGCCAATAGTCTTATTATGTTGAATGCTTGTGCGATCTTAGTTTTTGGAGTTTGTCACAATTAGCCACATAATACCTCCATAGTGACAAATCAGAGAAGGGAAATTCTACAAGTATGTTCATAGCAATTTGTCTCATGTGTGCACATTTCTGTGGTTGCACGATTTGATGAGTGGTGAAAATTATACAACCTTAAAAAGTTCCATCGACAATTGCATCAATGAGATTAGGATTGTGCAACTCCAAATTTTGTTGGTATTCTACCATCCCCTTTGAAGGTTTAATTCTTAGACTCATTCGCACTGTGGCTTATGTGCGTTTAGGATTTCATTTTCAGCAATTTACTTAAACTCTCTTGTTACCTTACACCTTACAATTTGTTTTTACAAAATCTAGTTAAGTTAGAAATTCATATTAGTTGCACGTTAGAATCGCATTCAATTGAAAATCAGAAAATACAAAATATTGTTTTCCACCAACTTTTTTCCAAGTTTTACAAAATTACAGATTTGACTTTACCCAACCAGCAAAGGCCTCCTCGTAAATAGAAACATTAGTCTTCAACTGAGTTATCCAACCAGTTCAAAAACAACTTCATAGAACCTTGGAGTTGGTATTTATCGACTTTTCAAGAGAGAGATTCCCCAGAATTTATGTCATTGTCATCATGCAAACACGACACTGTACACTGCCATATGAAAGTCTTCCCTCATAATTCCATCGTTACTCAAGCACCATCGCTGACAATCTTCATACAGGCTCCTTCTGGCTATCACCATACAAACACCCTCCATTTCAGCTTCCATTTCACCATCCATCTCACCATCCATATCACCCTCCATCTCACCCTCCATCTCACCTTGCATTTCACCCTCCATCTCTGGAAAACTAAACACCATCTATACAACTACCTTACCATTTCCATCATACGGCTTAAGTTCCTTGAGTACTTGCTCACAATCTGTACACTCAACCTCTACCATTGCCCTTCGTACATCTAAAGTGATCGTACGGACTTCCTTTGCCCTCCACCATATGTCCAACACATCCTACAATACAAGACTTGGTTCACCATAAAAGGGGTAACTCATATGGGTGCCAAGTTAGGAAAATTACATCTTGTGCAAGTTATTTCATTACAACTTGCATTAGAGACAGTCTTGGCATCCAGAAGGCAAGAAATAAACCAATTATTTCCCAATTTTAGAGGGTTGATCAAGTACACATTGAAGATGCTACAATCCATCTCGAATTGAGATCATTTGGAGCCAAGGAGTTATTGTTAAATTAGGGTTTGACAAAATTTTCTCTTGGGACAGCAATTGATGATTTTTTTGTAATTTGGTTTTATAAGTGATGCCCTATAAGTTCAATAAAGATTTCAGATTATTTTTATTTGGTTGTGAAATTTAAGGCGTGGCAAAAATATTTTGTTGCGCCATGGCAAGGGGTTCAACAAGGGGCATGAAAAGGAATCCTATCACGCCTAAAAAATCTCCAAACAAGGATGATATAATAATTCAATTGAGGAGATAGATTTCATAGATGCAAAATCTGTAAGGGAAGAAACCATGAAGGTTAAAATTGATATTTTGGCATTAGAGGAGATGAAAGGATTTGTTACTACAAACAAAATTAAGGTGATAATGATTTGATTCTCTTGTGAATTATATGGATTCTAAGTAAGCACGTTCTCATCACAACATTTGACAAGGGTATGATGCATTTGGGATTGACTCGGTATAAAGATGGACAATCACCCAAGTTAATCTATGGCTCTTTACCAAATGGAGCAATTCTTTGAACAATGTCATGTTCCATGTCAACAAAAAATTAGAATGATATTCTTCTAATTGGAACTAGACCAATTCATTTGATATCATTGGCTTTGTGAAGTGATAAAAAAGAAGGGATTCGACGTCATGTGGGTATTTTTTCCAAGAGAAACTCACCATGCACTATGTTAACAATCTTATGGTTACATACAGCTGCTAGATTACCAAATTAAAGAAATTAGGTATGGTCAAAGACTAGATTCAATCATTCCAAGCTTTGTACTTGAGAGTGGAACCTGTCACATTCAAAAAAATTGAACAAATTATATTTGGGCAGTCTAAAGGAGTACATTAGATATGAGGTATGCACTTTCAAACCAGTTTTTGCATCCCAAGCAGTGTTTATGGCAAGGTAGGTAGAGGGAAAAAATTGCCAATATAAGGCAAGGGTTTGTAAAAATAAAAGATAGTAGCAGTCCTACACACTAATTCCCTTAGCCTACAAAATGTGACTCGACAACAAATTGAAGAGAAGAAAGGTTTCTGCTTTAATTGTGATAGCAAGTATAATTGAGGACAAAGTGTGGATATTTGAAACTGTTATTGAGGCTGGCAATGAAGAAGAAATGGGTGAAAACTAAGTAGCAGATATGGTAAACAGATGGAAGGAAAAGTTATTATCTTTTTTGGGCACTGAATTGGCTCATAGCTCTTCATTCTGTCCTTAATCAGATGGGCATACTGAGGTCATCAACAAAGTGTTTGGATGGGTATCTATGTTGTTTCACTTCAAATAAGCAGTCTCAATGGGTGCCTTAGCTAGCACTAGCAGAATGGTGGTATAACACTTATATAGTGCTTCAAAAATGTTCCCATTCAAGGCATTATATGGATATTATCACCCATCCATCACATCACCATTGAAAGTTACAACACATGATTGAGTTATAATAGACCAAATGAATCATCATGTACTTTTTGGTCTCAAAAGAATTTAGCAATGTCTAAAAATCAAATGAAACAAGCTATCTAATACCATAGCAAACGGAGTTATGTGAGTGATTTGAGTTTTTGAGATTGCAACCAAATAAGTAGATGTGCCTAATGCAACAAAAGAAGAATAACAAGTTGTCTCTAAAATATTATGGTCTATGTTGTACTCCACAAAAACTTGGCAATATAGTTTTGAAGCTTGAGTTACCTCCAACAACAAACACACACCCAAATTTTCCTTCCACATGTTTAAAGAAGGAGTTTGCTCAATCAACACCCATACAGAAGGTATTATTAGAGCTAGATTTAGAGGCAAGAAACATCTTCAATCCAAAGTTAATTTTTTAGGCATGCACAAAGAATTTGAGGACTGGGAGAACCACAAATTACATCATTTAGAGGAAGAATTTTCTTGTTGAAGATGCCATATGGGAAGATGAAGATTTTGTGCAAAAACATTAATGGCAGATCAACATCGAGGACAACCCCGAGGGAGAAAGGGTCATTGTACACCCTTAACCTTTAGTGTACATAAGGATATGTCTACTTGACATGTGGCTAACATAACTCCTAGTTAAATTATATGATCAATGACATATTCTTATATAGGTGCTTAGTCAACCTAGGTGGCATTCATCGCATAAGTATGGTATATATAGAAGGTAGTGGTTAGTAGATTAGTACTATATTGCAAATTGTGTTCTTATTGGAGACTTGTGGAGATTTGCCCCCTCAAAGTGGCTTGTTATTCTCAAGAATTAGCAATTATTTGCAGCACATATCCTATATTCTTCTCTTGTGCAAGATATTTCATTGCAATTGAAGGGAGAGGGCAATGTTATCTTAAAACACACCCAATTTTTCCAACTCAATAAATCAAAACCTTTTCTGCCGGTACTATCCATATTGGTTATACATTTCAATCTCTCTGCCTTACTCATATTCCTAAAGTCTAAATAAATGCAAAGACAATTAACCTACAAGAAAATGATCTCATATAAAAAATTCTATGGTATTGAGTTCTTTAATTAGGCAATCAAATTGCAAAAATATAATGCAAACAATGATATGGGTTCAAGACAATCTCACATTCACCCCAAGATTCATCCTAAGCACCCCAAAAAACCTCTATGGTTCCATTCAAGCTAGAATTAAGAAATTCAACAAGAAACCCATGTCAAAAGCAAAAGCATTATCGCATTCAAGTGGAGCAAATATAGAGGGGGGATAGGTCTCTATGCATGAGCAGGTGAGCAAATCAAATGCTTCGTTCTCTAGCTATTCTAGATTAAAGTAGGCACCCCAAAAATCTTTGTGGTTCCAATCAAACCAGAATCGAACAACTCAACAAGAAACCCACATGAAAATCAAAAGCATCATCACATTCGGGTGGAGTAAATATATAGGTCTCTATCCATGAGCAAGTGAGAAAAACAAAAAGTTTTGTTCTCTAGCTATTCTAGATTGAAGTAACAAATCCATCATTGATGTCAACCATAACGTGAAACCGACCAATGTTTGACAGTGCTCTCACAAGATAGGACCTTTAATGTTGTGTGCACTCCTCTCACAATTTTGGGCAATGAGCTCAAACAGTGAATGCCCATCCCACCATTGCTCAATCTAGCCATGGTATTATCTTCAGGTTTTACTTCAACCACTAATAGCTGACTTAGCAAACAAAAAAATCTGTGATTATTTCAACAAAACAAGAGCAAAATGGAGCATTGTGATTGATTTGAATATCATGTCAATACAAATGGTAATTGTTTTAGGCGATATCTACATTTGTTTATAGAGATAATTACATTACATTCTATAATTATTTAATATATAAATTAATAGTGTTATATATATGATAGCATAATGTATGAATATGTTACTACTATTTTTAAATATATTAATATAATATACAAGTAGGTATAATATGTTATACATTATATAGAAATATAATATTTACATATTTTTTAGATAAAATTATTACAAAACTATATACTACATTAAAAAAAATGAGATAATAAATATAATAGGATAATACAACTATTCGGAAGTATATATTTGCATATTTTTTAGATGATATTATATCATTAAACTATATACTTATATTAAAATATATTTGCACAAATTTATCTGTCCCACGAAAAATTAAATTTACCATGCCAACATATTTGGTGCAGGAGTACTTGTCAAAGGATGGAGACCAATGAAGGGTCCAAGAGATGGAAGAGACAATAGAGAGTAACCAAGAGTCAATTTTGAGATTTTAAGGCCAATTATGGCACCTAATTGTTATGAAAGTAAAAGATTGTTCAAATGTCCTAATGGTCTAGGACCATAGGACCTAATAATGGGCCTAAGGGGTCGTATGCAATAGGGTAAATAAGAGGTATGGGATGTTTAAATGATGTCATTCCATCCATTGGATGCCATTGGCCATAGTTTGCAATAAGTTAGGGATCTATTGTAAATTCTTTAAGTTCAAATTTTTGAATTTATAACGGCTATGAGCCATGGTAAGGAAGACTTGGATTAGCAAGTTTTAACATGTTGTAATGGAACAAATCCATGTCAGTCCATTTGGGAAGTTAGGAGATCGTTATTTAAGGCCTCTAAGAGCCATTCTATGGCAGATTACCATTTGATATTTCAGCTTGTATTGACTGGTATTGAAGAGATCAATAAAGGGTTTTATCTTTGAAACTTCCTTGCATTTTGGCATGTTGTTCTGATTAAATTCAATTGGATCTCTGTTATACAAGATTGGGGTTTGAAATTGCAAAGATTTCTACATCCTTGAATTCCACTGTAAGTTGTCAATTCATCAAACCTGTTATTACAATGCTGACAGACTTTTACAGATTGTAATTTTTACCACTGAGTGTTTCAATGGATCTAACGGCCGTTCTATGAATGTAACTCCTGATGCTCTTCCCAAACGGTATAATATGCCACTAACATACATTTTGCAGAAAAGTTAATAACAACAGTGTACACTGAGTTTTGCATGTTGAAAAGTGTGTGGAATTAGTGTCATGACTATAGCAGTAGAGGATCTGCTCACATAAGGGGGTTGTTTTATGGTTGAAGGTGTCTAGGAACATCAAGGAGAAGGCGTTGGCATCTTGGTTGGATCCCAGAAGTGTTGGGAAAGGTGAGTTTCAAAAAGCCCTAGTGTTTTACTAGTTTGGATGAGGGTTTTGTGAATAACCCATCAAACATTGTCACAGGGCCAAAAAAAACCTCCAAAATCTGTTGTTTGGCATCAATTTGAGATATTGTACAAAGTTAGAAGGATGGGTGTTGTGTTTTTCCCATACTTGCTTTGTAAAAGTGGGCTAATATTTCAAAGAACCTTATGTTACATTCAAGGACAAATCATATTTCAATCAAGTGTCATTTCTTGAGAGAGAAGGTGAATGAGAAAAAAGTGAAGCTAGAGTATGTGGCTACTAAGGAACAGATCGTTAGCATCTTTACAAAGTTACAAACCCTTTACCTAAGGATGCCTTTGAATATCTCAGAGGTATGCTTGGGTGATGGTTGATTTACGCAGGATGGCATCAGTCTACTGGTTTTACTTGACTAATCCTACATTTGAACTTGATGTCTTGGGAGCTTCTCATAAGGGGGAGTAGAGTAGTTGAGAAATTGAGTTTTTGTGTAGAGATGTGCAAAGGAAGTGTTGGACCTTTGTCATTAATATCAAAGAGGGAGAGAGAGAGTTATGTGAAAAAAAAGAGTAATTAGAGCAGAGAGAGATCTGAAGGAAGATTTATGTAAGAGAGATATTATAGCTATTACTTTGTGCATTGAAGGTTTTCCACATCATATGTTGTCATCAATGCCAAAGGGGGAGATTGTTGGGATATTAGATCGTTGGAGAGATTGTTGTTGGTTATACTTATCATAAATGTTTTGTCATTGATGTCAATATATCTATCTATCAGACATTGTTCTCATTGGTTATCAATGCAAAGAGAGTTCTGTTGAAGAAATAGTTTGTTGAACTTGTGCTTGGAAATATTATGGGTTGATTGGCGAGTCTTCATGCTATATTTTCTTTCGCATTTGTTTTTGAGTTGATTCAGAGAAGTTGCATGAGATTTTGCGAAGACTAGTTACTGGCGGTATTTACTGAGAATTTTAGAGAGTGGTTCAATATTTTGTTCGGTGAGTTTTGGTGGAGAAGAATTCTGGTCTGTGACTCAAGGTACTTCATGAAGACATGCATCCACATCAATCTATGGATTTTCTTGGGAGGATCTTCGAAAGTAAGTTTTCTCATTGGACAATGAAAAGGAATTAATTTCCTAGCTGACTCGGTCAGGAAATGTGTTGTTTGGATTATTGTGGTTATCTATTGGATGATAGCGTGTTAATTGATATTGTAATGTGTTCTAGCCGACACTTATGGAATCGCATTGGTTGATGCAATTTATTTTGGCACTAGGTCTCAAGGTGAGCTGACCTAATAAGTGTTTGAGACTTGTATATGAGACTGAATTCATTTGTCAATTTGGATGTATGGATGAAAGAGAAAATTTGTAGGAGGGTGATATGATGTGAGTTTGGATGGGAGACAGAGATCAATGTTGATTGAGACGAGATGTGAGTGGAATCTAATAATGTGATTCAGAGGAACTATATTGGCATAGTTGATGCTTTCGATCAATTCATCTCAATGGATTACCATCCTTAGTGAATTGTTATTCACTCATTGGGTTGTTTGCCTTACCATATTCAAATTGTAGTCCAATCAGGGTTGTTTCTCTTGTTATAATAGAGCAATGAGCTCCAAGAGAGTGTTTGAATGTATTTGAGTTCCCTTTGTACCATTAACAAGGTTTTAAATGTGCTAGTACATCAATCTAGTGGGTTTGATCCTCATCATGGTTTTTCGCTTAACTGGGTTTCCACACAAAAATCTGGTGTTATTTTCTTTGAATTGCATTTATGTTTTCAGATCTGATATGTGATGGATGGTTTAATATTTTGATTCGGTCACAACTGATTCACCACACCTTCAATTATGTGTACTGAATTGTTATTCCTAACATCAATTGTTGTAACATAAGGTTCTTCGAAAGTACGGCCTATTATGCCTCCATCCTTCCATCCATCACCAATCTAACCTCTTGGTTCGAACTTAGCCAACTGCACCAAAAATGTTATATGCCAAAAGTGCAAGTGATACTACCATAGTAACCATTTACATATCTCATACAGAAAAATCTATTAATGACAGGCCAATACATCAGTAACCACACAACACATTCAAATGGCAGAATATTATTTTCATTGACTGTACCCAAATCTTACATAAAGCATAATCTACCACAGTATTGGTAACCTTTTACATATAGTATTCCCAGTTGATTTAGAATACCAACCATCGCAACCCTTTGGTACAACTCACTTATTATAATCCCGTACTAAGAAGTATTAACCTACTAACAATTATTAATCGCCTACAGAGCATTGCCTTCTTGAAATTCGTAACAATACATTCCTTAGTGGAGCAGTTGCTTTCCCAATGGATTTGACTTGGAATAGACATAAAGTTATTGTCTTCACAGTAAAAATGGCTAGACAGTTACATTACAAGCAATTTGGTGGTTGTATGCCTGCCATAAAAGGTGGCATTGCAATATGCATCAAAAAAAACACACAGTTCATTTACGAAAGAAAAATGGTATCCTCAATGTCCCATATGTTGTTTACCGTATGGGTAAATAGATTAATGCATACAGACAATGAACAAGAACAGCAGTACTCCTTTTATTATTCGCATATGCCAAGAGATTGCATAATGCTTCCAATGATGATTTACACTAATCTCAGATGGGGTATATATACTTCCCGTTGAACCTTCCCGAAGGGGTCCGTCGGCTACATGACAATGCTAATCTACCCGTCGGCTACACAATGTTTACCGATGACATTATCCCGTCGGCTACACAATCTCTACCGACTACATCATCCCCCCCCAAAAGAAAAGTCATCTCCTGGCAACTTCAAAACTAACAAAAATAGGAGACCACAATATACAATATAGAAAGAATATATGCTAGAGAGGAGGTTGTGATCTTGAAGAATGTTGTTGTCGGCGCAATTCATACACTTGATCTGTCTGAATGCGCAAATCCTTCTTAGTCCGAGTATTAACCTCTACGACTTCCATCAGAAGAAGCATTACGTCCATAGCCTGGGCCTTAGCTAATTGCAATTCCTACTTAACCGCTTCCTTATCCCGCAAAAGTGTTGCACGCTCACTACCCACGCTACTTGCTAGCTGGCCAAATCCGCATTTACCTTTTCTCTAGCCTCCCTCTCTACTGTCAGAGACCTCTCGGCTGTGATCTTGTCTGCTGCCCTGTCCGCCTCTGCACGCCTGCGAGCATAATAGACTTCTTTGTACAATCCCACTATCTTGTGCGCCAGCTTCTCCATCGGAGTGGTGCACGGCCCCAACTCAGGCTCAGTGGCCCAATCAACCAACATCTCAGGTGTCTCAACTGCTGGCCATCCCTTGTCCTCAAAGCACAAACAAAACCACTCCGGACAAACCCCCCTAATATAAGCCCAGACCAAATGCAATCTTTCCGACGAGTCAACGCCTGTAATGCAATGATGTGTCCTTTCTTCAGTGCAACCCGCATAGCTCTCAGGTAGTCCCTACATCTATCCTCATCTGACCCATAATCCTCCTTCGCCACATCAGCCAAGGTTCATTCCCCATCACTACTCGTCTCTGCCACTCCTGCGGTAACCAGGTCCACATCTGATGCCACCTCCTTCCTGGGTACATCCTCGAACTGTGGAACTGTGACCTCCTGTGGCTCCGATATAGCGGCTAGTCCTAGGGAGACCCCACCACGCCTCGGGGACTAAATGGACGAAACAACCTCTGCAGGAATGAGTCAAAACTGCTGCCACAGGAATGCACTCGCTCTGTCCATCACCTCCATCTTCTCGGGCTACTCTGTCTGTGTTGGCTCGATGCTCTCCTCTTGCTATGCTGGCTGTGCTGACTATGTTGGTTGTGCCTCCGTCAACAAGGAGGAAATAGTGACCACAACATAAGAGCCAATCACATCCAAACAAACCTGAGGTTCAGGCTCTAGCGCTGGCAACTCTACCAACTCCGGGGTTGGCTCTACTGGTGCAACAAAGTCTGGCGTACAATCTTGGGAAGGCATGCCCTTGGTCATGGCCATACGAGAAACCATCCGCCGCAGCTGTTGGAAAAGCAACATCTATAGTGGCTGTCGGTGCAACAACATTTGTCCTCCGTGGAACACCACTTGCTACTGCCCATGGGACATCTGCCACTGTCAGTGGAGTCATAACGATCGGTGCATGACACTAGCTCAATGGAGGAATGTGTGAAGTGGTGGTGGACAAGTACGCTGAAGTTGGCAACTATGGCGAGGTGAAGAATGTGGACTCGCTAACTATTGGGTCGCTGCCATCTTCCGCAAAAGTACTCTCTTCCTCAGACTCGGCCCCACTGCTCTTTGAAGTGTCCTCCCGTCCGCTGTCCGTGTCTCCATAAGCCTCTAATCCTTGGAATACCTTCTTCTGCCCAGTTGTTGTTCCACTCGCGTCCAAATGTCTCCAATAGAATATTGGAGGCTCTCCTGGCGCCAACTTTCCCCTCGGAGGAACCTCAAAATCATCAAGTGGTATCTAATTAACGGCTGCCTCCAGAAACAAGTCAATCGCATGGTGCAACATAAAGAACGTCTCGTGCTAAAGTGTCATGAACTCCTCCATCCTGTCGATGAGGACCGTAGCCCAATCGTACACTATGTCATTCATGATGTTGTTCATAAATACAATCTGTGGCAAAGCTATATCCGTCACCTGACTTGTCCCTATCAACTTGCTTTTGATGACATGCATGATGCATCTCCAGTGGCCCTCCTGAATAAAATCTCGCCAAAGCCCTCTGCATTCAGCACCCTTGACCATTGATTCCATTTCTTCAGGCGTAAGATCACGGCCTACTAACTTCACCCAATATTCTTTTCGTTCCTGTCATAGCTTGTGGTTCTTGATTTCCACTTTCCGTCCTCCTTGGCCAGGGATAACAAAAACCCTAGTGAAATCCTTCGATTTGAAGGAAACTGTCATGCGGTGCTTCTTGTACAAAAATGTATTGGTTCTGCTGTGCCTATTGTATGATTCTATCATGGTTCGCAAAACCGATTCAAATAATCTAATGGAAAACACTGGAAGCTGTATGGCCCAATGCACCTGTGCTCGTACCAGAATTTGTTTGATCACCTCTATGTCTAAAGTTTCTTGCCACCATTTTTGACATTCACTACCATTGAGCCCTTTAAACTGAACCATGCGGTATGAGAGTTCAGCCCTTACTTTTTGCTTCTTACTGGACGATGCTGACGGTCCTACAACTCAGATTCCAAAAGCCAAGACTTTGGCATTCTTTTCCATGCTTGTCTTTAGCTGGTCCTTCCACTGCTTTCGTTTCCCTGCAAATTCCATGATAACAGCTTCTTGATTTACCTTTATAATGTAGGGTTCCTATTGCTTTTGCCTTCTACGGATAATATGCCTCAATACATATATTTTTCATTGCTTCTTTCTCTCCCCGACAATTACCTTTCAACTAACGGCTGGGAGATTACTTACGGCATAGATCTTTACACCTGCTTCCAACAAATAACTCGGCTTCTAGAAATTAGTCTCGGCATCCTCATCCTCCACTTTTATCAAGCTCCCAGGTATTCCACTAATTGATTTTATTTTCTTGATGCAGTTCTGAAAAGAGATCAACACATTCACCTGTTTGATGCGGAAGTTTGAAATATATCCGCGGAAACATAATCACAGAGATTAAAACACCGCCGAAGTCTGACCTGCCTGCGAAAATACAAAGTTATAGCCCGCGGAGATAAAAGATATGCCGAGGAATAAACAAAGTTAGATGCCAAGAGAACCAAGGTTAGACGCAAGGATATAACAGGCAACCCACGGGAGGAAACACCCACGGAACCATGTCCGCGGGAAAGGTATCCACGGAACACCTTGTCCGCGAGACAAGTGTCCGCAGCCATCCTTCAAGATTTTTTTTTTTTTTTTTCAATTTTTTTAAATTATTTTAAATAAACAATATACATCTAATTCTCCCTCCGAGTTTCGTCCTCCGACGACGAGGGGATCATTTTGGCATGGTACATCTTTAGCTTTGAACCATTGACTGCCTCTGATATTGCTTGTCCGTCTAATGTCCACAACTTTATTGCTCCATTGTCGCCTACTTCCCGAATTTGGTATGGCCCGACCCATTTAACTTTAAATTTGCCTGGTTTAATTTCGTTCCATCCATCATACTTCAAGACCAACTCTCCCAGTTGGAACTTGTTCAGTTTCAGGTGTTTATCATGCCACACTTTGCGCATGTTTTGTGTCACCTCCGTGGCCCATTGTGCCAATAGCCGCTTCTCCTCGAGCTTGTTTAGATTATGCAACCTTTCCCTCAGGCTTTCCATGTCGCCTAACTTATTTTCCAGCGCGATCCTTAGGCTCGGTATCATGAACTCTGCTGGCACCACTGCCTCCTGCCCGAACATCAAGTGGAACAGTGTGTCCCGTTGTCACCTTGTATGTCATGCGGTATTGCCAAAGAGCAGAGGACAAATTTTCCTCCCAATCTTCACCTTCGACCACACATGAATTGTAGATGATTGCTACTAGGATCTTGTTCGTAGCCTCAGCCTGTCCGTTTTCTCTTGGGTAGTACGGGCTCAATAACGAATGATAGATCTTAAATCCAGTAGTGAGCAGTCGGATAACATGGTTAACGAAGTGCCCTCCCCTATCACTTGTCAACTGTAATGGAATCTCGTACCTAGTAATGATTTGCCCATAAATAAATCTCATTGTGCTTATGGCCGAATTATCTGGTAGTGCACGTGGCTCCACCCACTTGGTCAGATACTCCGTTGCTACGACAATGTATCGGCACCTTCTAGTTTTGCTCACCATCAGAGGTCCGATAAAGTCCAATCCCCATCTTTCGAAGAGTTCCTGCACGTGTGAGAGGTTAAGCCGCATGAAGTCTCTCTTTAGCGGCTTCCCGGCCCTTTGGCAAGTGTCACAACAACCCATTCCCACATGTCGTTGTACACTGTTGGCCACCACAGTCCTGCCAGTAGTATCTTCCTTGCCGTGGTGTCAGGTCCCATATGTCCTGTTGGTCCCTCATGCACTTCCTTCAATACTTTTGGTATTTCCTCCTCCAACACACACAGTCGCAGGATGTGATCTGGCCCCATTTTGTACAATAATCCATTAATCAACTGAATGTATGGCTCCTTAATACCAATTTCCATCTTTCATTCTCTGGCATCTCCCTCGGTGGCTGTCCCGTAGACAAGTACTCCCCAATACTTGTGTACCATTTTGGCAGTACTGCAATTTGAAATAGTTGTGCATCAGGGAAATCATCATTCACACCGCCATCCACTGATTCACCTGTTTTAATCCGCAACAGAGGATCTATGCTGACATGTTTTTTCCCGGCCCATACAATGATTTTGAAAGAAAATTCCTGTAGCAAAAGTAGCCAACGGCTGATTCTTCCTTGGATGACAAGGTTATTCACCAAGTACAATAGAGCCTAATAATCCACATAGAACACAAACGGTGTCCCCAGCAAGTAATGTCGAAACTTCTGCACTGTGTAGACCATTCCTAATGCCTCCCGTTCCATCGTACTGTAATTTTTCTCTGCCTTAGATAGTAGTCGACTGGCAAAATATACCGGGTGATCTAACCCGTGGCTACCTATCTACGTCAAAGTTGCTCCGATTGCATAGTTGGATGCATCCACATGAACATGTAATTTTTTTTTCTAATCTGGGTACGTCAATATAGGTGTTGTGGCCAACCCTACCTTCAACCCTTCAAATGACTCATCTTGTTCTTTATCCCATTTGAACGGTTCCCCTTTGCATGTTAACCTGTCCAATGGGTATGATAATTTGGCAAAAAATTTGATGAATCTTTTATAATAGCCTGCGTCCGAGGAATGATTTTACCTCCATTACATTTGTAGATGGCTGCATTTCCATTATGACTCGCACTTTGTCTGGATTTGTTTTTAATCCTTCCTTACAGACTATATGTCCGAGCAATCTTCCCTACGGGACCATGAATCTACATTTCTTTGGGTTCAAGGCTAGACGCGCCCTTCGACATCTTTCCATGCATTCGCCCAACGCCACTAGATGTTTGTCCTCGGTGCTGAATACAGACCAGTCATCCAGGAACGCCTTGAAGTTTCCCACAAACATTTTGTCGAATATGTGCAGTATGATCCGTTGGAACGTAGCCGACGCTTTACACAGGCCAAATGGCATCCAGTTGTATGCGTACACCCCATCTTCTACCACAAATCTTGTTTTTAGCTTGTCCTTCTGCTATGCAAATTTGATTATATCCCGAGAACCCGTCCACAAATGAATAGATCTCATGTCCAGTGACTTCCTCTAATTTACTGTCCGTGAACGGTATCGGGAGGGGTCCTTGATTGTTACCACATTGAGGCATCTAAAATCGACACATATCCTGATTTGGGTGGTATCTTTCTTCAGAGATATGACTATGGGCGACACCCATTCACTGGTTTGAACTTTAAAAATAATACGTACCTCCAGCATCTTGTTAATTTCTTCTATAACCTGTACCGCGTAGTTCTTATTCATCCTGTAAGGTCGCTTCCGTACAAGTACTGCACCTTCAACCAGCAGGATGTGGTGAACACACGAACTCCTTTCAAATCCTTATATGTCCAAGCGAATACATCTTTGTATTCCAAGAATATTTTAAATGTCACTGCTTTTAGTACTGGATCCCAGTTATCTCCCACCAGTATGTTTTTTGGCTCGGCCTTGTCTCCCAAATTCATGGTTCGTACCGTGGCTTCATCATATTTTATTTGCTTCCCTTCACCGAATTCATGTGCAAGTGTTTCATCCAGCGGTGCATCTCCCTCTTTTATTTTCCTGAATTCTTCTAGAAATTTGTCTCCGTTGTGTCCTTCCTCTATTGTTAGTATGTTGTAGCTCTGGAATAGCTCATAGTCCTCCATCTGCCAGTGGAAAAGGCCGCTCACCGAGTCCAAATCATCGTCTGTTGATCCTCCTTCCAACCGTAGGACTCCTTCCTGATCTGGTTCCATTCGCTGCTTCCCTTCATCCTCTTCTTCGGAATCTGATGACAGAGCTTCTTCGTCCACCATTTGCCTGTGTAAATCAATGATGAATTTTCGTCCTTTGCTTTCCAGTGATAGCGTATTCTTCTTCCAGTCATGTTTAACTTTTGCTTGTATGAGCCATCCTCGGCCCAGAATGGCGTCATATCCTTTCCTTTTCAACGGGATGACGACAAAGTCAAGTAGAAATGATTGTGTTGCAATCGTCACTAGTTGTGCCATCAGGACGCCAAGAGGTTTAATGCCATGTTGTCTGCTGTTAGCAACTGGAGTGTAGGTGGCCACAATGTTGGTTGTCCCAACCTCTTCCAGGTATCCTCCGGTAACACATTCACGTCGGACCCTCCATCCACAATTGTGTCTGTCAAAATTCCCATCTCAACGACCGCCAAATGTAAGGGCTAGCAGCATTGGGTCCTCTGCACTTGCTCTACTTTCTTTCTCCTTTCCTTGTTCTCCTGCTAATTTAGCAGTTGGAGCGATGTTTATGAGTGCTGATTTGGAGCTGAGGCATTGTGACCAATAGATCGTTTATTTTGACGAGTACCTCAATTTGCAGTATCTGTCGTACGATGTTTTGTTCTGCGCAGTTCCTAGTTGAGGTACATGTGGTGTCCCTCAAATGTGCTTTCTCCGCCAGTGTTGCTTTCTCAATTTCCATCCACGCTTCCTCCAGTCTCTTCTTTTCTTCCGTCGGGTCGGGGTACAGTTTTGCTTGCTTCCGTGTGATTGCCAAAACCTCCTCTTCGTCCTTCCCAAAGGTGATCAAATTCACTCCCGACTTCGGGCACTTGGCATCCTCATGATCTCCAAGACTGCACCATCTGCATAACAACTTTGGTGCGTTTGCCATTGTACAGTCTCGAGCAAAGTGGCCCCACAAATTGCATTCTCGACATTGTACCATTAGGAAGCCGTTCACATTGTACTGAATCCAACTGTGGCTCCCATTATTATTGTTGGCATTGTTATTTTGCCCTCGTCTATTATTTTTGTATCCTCCCGATGTGGCACCCTCATTACTGGTGTTTCCACTCCCTCCTGATGCGGAGGCCTCCTGGATCAGGAGCACTTGTTGAGGTCCTCTTCCTCTTGTTTTCATATTGAAGGGGCATTCTTTTGTGGAATGTCCCATGATCTGGCAGATTGCACAGAACTGATTCTTTCGACAAGATCCCTTCGTGTGACTTTTTGTCTTACATTCCGTGCACCATAGGTCGTTTCCCTTCATCTCTTTCTACATGTTCTTAAATTCTTTCATCATTCAAATCATATCCTTCTGAAGAGCTCGGACCTTCTTACTACCTTTTTCGTCATCGTTGCTCTCTTCTTCTGAAGATGCATCGTCATCTAAATCGGATGAGCTACTCTTCTTTTTTGTTTTCTGCTCACTTTCTAAGTTCATAGCCCGATTGTATGCTTAGTGTATGACGATGGCAGCACAATCTTCATTTTCTTCCGTAACTTCGGGCATAGTCCTTCAATGAACCATCTCTTTTTGCAGCCCATCCGCCGGCTTACTTTCCATCTTGTTTATTAAGTCTTTTAATTTTTTAGCATATACTCGAACTATTTCATTTTTTCCTTGCTTCGTGTTATATATCTCTACTACAATCTCATTGTCGTCACGTAGCAGTTGAAATTCAGTGGTAAATTCATTTTTAACGTCCGCCCAATTGGTTAATCTTTGGGAATCCGTATCAGCAAACCAATCAATTGCCCAGAAATTGTCAGACCCATTCATTTGTATCTGTTATGCCATTTGCCCTCCAAATTGTTTCGCATGTTTTACAGTGTCGGATTGGATCGACTATTCCATCACCATCAAACTTTGGCAACTTTTTCTTCGGTCCAGCCATTATTACTTGATTGTGTGTATGGGCGTTGTTCGGCACTCCCACATCGGCGATGTTCTGCACTCCCACATCGGCGATGTTCTGCACTCCCACACCGGCGCTCTCTCCGACAGTTATCTTATTTCCAACAGTTGCGTTCTTTGGTGAAGAAGGGTCTTCGTTAAGCAAAGTTGTCCATTCCGAAAGTGTATCGCGGACGAAGAGTTCATTCCACACTCGTGCTCCCTTAGCACTTTGAACTGTGCGAGTTAATTCCCTTCCGTCTGGATTCTCTTCCCTCAGTGAATACAGGGTCAAAAATTCCTCCCTTGCTTCTTCCACCAATTTCACCCGCTGTCAAGTCTCCTCCAACAATTTCTCAGTGCTTCGATATCTGTCGGCAATCTGCTGAAACTGGCGTCTGCGCTCGGCCTGTTGTGCCAAAATTAAAATTTCTTGTGCGGTACGTATTCCATCTTTTCTCTTTATCTTATTTCTATCATTGTTAAGCTGATTCAGTATTAGTCTTCATTCCTCTGCCTTCGTTCCAAGTCCATTGGGCAACGGCGCCAAATGTTTACCGTATGGGTAAATAGATTAATGCATACAGACAATGAACAAGAACAGCAGTACTCCTTTTATTATTCGCATATGCCAAGAGATTACATAATGCTTCCAATGATGATTTACACTGATCTCAGATGGGGTATATATACTTCCCGCCGAGCCTTCCTGAAGGGGTCCGTTGGCTATATGACAATGCTAATCTACCCATCGGCTACACAATGTTTACCGACAACGTCATCCTGTCGGCTACACAATCTCTACCAACTACATATGCTTTAGAGACTATTACAAAGTAGTTGGAAAATACTTGTTTGTTATTAACAAAGACCGAGAGGACTATGTATACAAAAGAATGGAACAATGTTTCCTTAGGAAACGATCATAAAGAATAGAAACATTCTATTCTAGCTAAAAGAAAACTAACAGTTACCTATAGCTAACTAAATATTCGAAACATTCTAATATTTACAATAGATTAGAAATAGATTACCATTAACTAATAATAGACTTTATCCATTATCGTAATACCCTCCCTTAATGGTTAATCTATTCACAACACAAAGCTATTAAAAAGCATAAAAGGCAGATTTTGTTTGCTCCAAGTGCTCCGCACTGTTCGTTGTGGGCTGCGAACCAAATTGCTTAGATAGGGAAGCTAAGCACTTCCAACATTCAACCTTCAGGTGCCCATACTTGTGGCAATAGTTGCATTGAATGTTCTTTTTCTTGAAGTCTTCTAAAGCTGGAGCAGAGGACATCTGCTAAGAAGACTATTGTGAACCAGAACCACCTTATCATTGTTGCGATATTTGAAGATGGTTAGCATCCGTTTCCAAGTGCCATAATTGCAACAGTTGAACTTCTGATTTCCCTCTAGCAAAATATTAGTCAAAGATGCCATAGCACATTTTCCAATGAAAAAATGTGAAAACCTTTGAAGGAACGTTCTTCGAGGAAAAAACAGAAGACCTAGAAATATCGAAGGAGTACCTAGAAGAGAGCTCGAAAAACCTAAAAAGAATATGTTGTCGGTTTCCAGATCCACTGGCTAAAAAATCGAGACACAATCGAGGCACCCAGAAAAAATTGACAACCACCCAATTGAGCTCTCAAAAAACCCAACAAGAATCTAAAATCAGAGAAAAAATTCCGAGCTCAAAATTTAGGGACAGCCCTTGCTGCAAGAATAGCTTAGAAAAATGGCAGATTTGCAGAGAAAATTGTAGAATATGGCCACGAATAACCAACAAAGGTTTTTAAAAACTTAGATCTCTCCAAATACTAAATAGGCAAAAAACAACCACTTTTTTTTTAAATAGAAAAAAAGAGCCACAAAACAAATGTGCAATTTTCAGAGAAATTTAGATGCAAGTGGCATAAAAATCTAGGCGTAAATTGCAGAGAAATGGCACCCAACAAACCTCCACATGAACAACACAGAACAATTCTCGATTTTAAGAGGATTCAATCGCACTAGTTGTAGATAGAAGGGCTCGAGTTTGCAGACCGGAAAAAATCATGGGAGTTACAGACAAAATGGCGCAATTTTTTTGGCAAAAAATCCTAGTCGAACCAGAGGTTTTGAAAGCAAAAATGCATAAAAGTAATTTCGAAAATAAAAGGCAAATAATTTCAACCAAGAAATTATAATTATTTTCGAAAAAATTTAGAGTATTGGCTTTGATACTATATTATAAATTGGAAATTATTTGTTTGTTATTAATAGAGACAGAGAGGTCTATATATACAAAAGAATGAAACGATGTTTCCTTAGGGAATGATCGTAAAGATTAGAAACTTACTATTCTAGCTAATAACAGAAAACTAACAATTATCTATAGCTAACTAAATATTAGAAAAATTATAATATTTACAATAGATTACAAATAGATTACCATTAACTAATAATAGATGTTTATCTACTATTATAATACAGACTTGGAGAAAACATCCCCAATTTCCAAGAATAGCTAATCTGTTCCATTTGGTACATTTGAATTGAAAAGATAACCTTTGAATGAAAAAAATACTAATAACCCCTAAAAATCTACATGAGTGACAATAATCATTGTAAAAACAGCACATTGAATTTAAATCTCAAATTTTCAGCTGCTGTTAGTTTATTTAAATATTTTAATTGCCGGCCAATGTCATTTCCAAATTTTGCCCATATTTTGCCATGCCATGTCCACATCTTTGAAACTCAAAGAAACAATGGAAAAAGATTTTCTTGTGAACATGGCTAGGGCATTCAAAGTTGAACTAGCTCTTTCCAGGCTGTATGCATAACTGAATTCTTTCTCTACGCTTTGATCCCAGATCTGAGAGGTAACTAATTCTGAAAATTAACAACAGGTGAAGATTTGTAGCCTATTTCTTAATATGGCAAGCACTTATGCAAAAAGAGCTTCTCAAAGTAATGTATAAAGGCCAAATTCAACCCAAGGTACTATGATATTTGAAAGAATGCCTAATTGCAAAGAAATATAAGCTATTTATAAATGCAAGACCGACCACACAAAAAAGGGGGGAAATATATCATATGACCTGATCTTGCCAAATTTTGAAAAAATGGTATGTGTAACAAGGACAGAAACTTTTGATGACACCCTAGGCTCTGCAAACCACCGAGATGGAACACCTTCCAATATAAGGGTGTCCGGTTGTACCATATTCCTTGAACCATACCCTGCAAGATGAGTTTGAAAAATAATTAGATAAAAAATGCTGTGTACTTCAATAAGCTTGATAAAAAGATTACAGGCACTAAACGAATATAAAAGCAGTGTTGCTTACTTCTACCCTGCGCTGATGTTTTTAATCAAGAGCTGTCACACTTGACTTAAAAACACCACAAGATTCTATGCCTGATTACTACTTATGACTATTAACAGATCTTCAAATTTTCTCCCAATGTCCCAATCTTGCAACTAAGTTGAAAGATTTGTATGAAAATTTGTCTCACTAACCTGAAATATGCATCCAAAAATAAGTAATTTGTGTCTATACTCTATTGATCCAAATTCAGCCTGATTGAACATGGCCCTCTAATTCTCATCCAGAATTGGTAATAGAGGCCCCTATTAGTTGTATTAACAAATGGAAGACTTAATTGGTACATTTGGCATTCTTGAAAGTTTAAAGTCAAAATCATTTTATATATCACCAAACTACATGCAGAAACCTTGAAGCTCTACAACTAGATCATTCAGCCTAGTTGTACTCAATCGTTCATAAACAGGCTAAACTTAGTATTAAAATAATGCACTCTGTAGGAAAAACGCTGACCAATGAATTATCTAACAAACATGTTATGGCCCAAAAATTATTTGGTACACAAAGCTTGCAGAAAATTCGTAAAACGCCTAAGTTGGTTTAAACTTCAACGTCACAACCAAGCCAAATGCCAATTTGGTATGTGAACAGTGAAACCACCTTGAAGAAGCAATGTAACTTATTTGTTGTTGAAATGTTATATGCTTGGATTTTGAATCTTTTCATTTTATGACCAAATTTAGAAGTAATCCAGCTCTTGCCAGCGCTACTCAACCCAAAATACAAATAGCACTGACTTGAGCGATAGGTTTAAAGACATGGCCATCTGAATGAATTCAAAACTCAAAGATTAAGAAAAAGGCCATTACATTTCATTTAAACATGTAGATAACTTGGATATCAAAGGAAAACTGACTAATGTCAAAAAAAAAAGTTTGGTAAATGGTTATCATTGTTTTCATATTATCTCCACACGTCTCAAATAATGCACTCCAATAACAGTACATATTACAGTCTAAGTAAGAAAACAATTTTCTTGAGAATATCTCAGCAAGCAAAAAGATGAATATTTTTTTTCTTGGGATGTTATAGGGGAAATTCCAGAAACCCAAAAAATGGAGAAAATTTCCACAAAAAAAAAAATATATATATATATATATGAACATAAATGAGAGTCTAACCATGAATATTGCAAAATGAATTTTCCTCATAAATTTTGAAATAAGTGCACATTTTATGATGATTTACTTATAGTTTTACTTCAAAGGTAAAACTCTTAAAATAAATTATGCACTACAGACTACAAAAATCAGGCTGCAAGGTAACACAGCGGGCAGAGCAATGAGACTAACATCTATGAATTAAGTTCAACTATGGTCGCCAAATTGTCTCTTCAGAGCATCCAATAAAATGTTCAACTAAAAGGCTGCATTTTCTTATGTTTTTCCCATGGATTATACTGTATAAATAACTAAGTGATGCTAGATCATCAAGTTTTTTTACATGAACAAGGTAAATAGATTAAATTGTCTTAATAGTAGCTGAATTTGATTATGTGTAATGCAAACCACATCTTTAACAATCACATAGTTCAGTCATGCACTGAGTTATACAGGTACCATTATTTGCTGCCAACTCTACAATACAAGGGCATTCATCATCCAGCTGATTCCAAGACAGTTCATATGAAGCTGCCAATGTTTACTCTATCCTCATGCTATAATTCAATGTTGTTAACTCGTATAATTGAATGTTATTGATTGGTAGATAGAAGAAATAGCAGAGCATCATGTTTCTTTTAAAGACCAAATAAACCACCATTTCCATGTCCTAAACCATTGCTTACAACAGAGATCTGGTTTTTGTAGGGCTCATAACACTCCACATTACAACCCTCATAACACCCTACCAAAGAGATGTCGAGCCACCCCCAACCCACCTGCCCCCCGCAATCCTCAATGATCCCAGAACAAGGATGCACCAAGGACGCAGGGACAGCATTTCAGTGTCGCTACGTAGTGTATCACAGGTGTCTCAACCCTCTGAACAAATATGGCTACTAGCAACTGTCGAAGCCATATAGCTTCACACGTCGCTATGTTAGTGTTGTGAGGTTCTCACACCATCGCCCCAAAATTTTGGGAACCCCCTTTTTTTAATCGCCTTGGCAAATTTTTGAGTTGTCCAAAAATTTTGATTTGATTTTTAGAAAATTTTAAGTCTTGGACGCCTTCAGGCCAGAGGGGAGAGGGTTAGGTCTATTTTTCACCCGGTTTTAAGCTTGATTTTCCAGAACAACCAATTTCATCCTTAGGCCGAACAAATTTCAAAAAACCACACTTCACAGGGTAAAATTGTAAATTTTGTACTTAGACGATTTCTTTTGAAAGTTTGGATATAATTGTATAAATTTGAATAATTTTCAAAAAATGAAATTTTGATAGATTTAAGTTTTTTGAAAAATCTTGAATTTTTTTCGATGAGAAAATTAATTTTGTGATGATGAAATAAAATAGAAAAATCGATTTTAGACTCTAGAGAGATGATTAATTTTTTGTCAAAAAAAAAAAAACTAAAATTGCTTGGCAAAATCGATTTGAATTGAATTGCAAAAATTGGCATTAAATGGATTAAATTTGCCTTGAAAATTTTTAAGCATTTAATGAAGTTGGTAATTTACTATTGAAAAAATGGCTGTTGGCTAGCCAAAATCCAATTTTAATGACATATTAATTACTAAATCATTATTAAATAGAAATATTTAGCATCTCCAAAGCATTATTTACTTTCTTTTTGCAATTTTGGTCTAATTGGCAATTTAAAAAAGTAAATTTCATCTTGGCAAAGTTAATTTTTGGCTAAACATTTGATTAGGGACTAGTTTTGTGTTCTAATTAATATTTTTTTTGCTCCCAGGGTCCCAGTCAGTCAGCTAGGAAGGATAAACAAGTGGGGTATAAGAGGAAGCTCTTCCCCCTTATTTGTTCATTCCTCACTCCTCTTTGGTACTTGGGCGATTTTGACTAAGAGCAGATTTTCTCTTCCTTGAGCGATTTTGCAATGGCAGATTGGCATTTTTCTTGGGCGAATTTTTTCGGCTAAGGCAGATTGGCATTATTGTTGGCAAATTTCTTCATGGTAGAGATCTCTATATTTGGCGATTTTCCATAATTAAGGGCAGATCTGCACTATTGGCGATTTTTCATGATTAAAGGCAAATTTCTCATGATTGGCAATTTTCTCTAAGGCAGATTAGACTTCCCATTCTTGGCGATTTGTTTTGGCAAAAGAAAACATTTTCAGAATTGCAAAGTTGGAGGGCAAATTGGTTATTATTCAAGTCTGATTTTGTATTTGCCAAAGGCCTGCGATTTTTTTCATGATCTAGCTGATTTTGAGGTCTAATGTTATATCTTCTAAAGGTTGCGATTTCTCCCAAGGTTGGACGATTTTTTTTGGTTGAAGAAGAAAACAAGGAGTAAAGTTTGATATGTAGCATGTGCATGGACAATTTCAAGTGTGCCAAATTCTGATTTTTTTCAGCTAGGGCATCAAGATTTGCAAGGGAATTGAAATTCTTAAGGTTTGATCTTAAATTCCAAAAGAAGACCTGGCTATTGGTAAAGGTAATTTCAAATCATTTAAAATTGAAAGGGGTCCTTAAGCGGATTTCTCTCTTTCGTTCTTCTCTAGACATTGTTTCTCTTGGTTCTTCTTGCATTCATCATCCACCAGTTCATCATCCCATCATAGGTTGAAGTTTGGAAATTGATAAGTGTAGAATCCATGATAGGACATTTGATGAAGCAGAAATAAGCTAGACCACCTTAGGTATTAGAGAGGGAAATATAAGTGTAGTCCATCCTAAGGCAAAGGCGAGGTAGAAATAACTGATAGTCCCACCCTTAAGTTGAAGATTGGTGTTTGATAAGTGTAGTGATAGGGCATTTGGCAAGGTAGAAGTAAGTGTAGAATCCATCGACAAAAAGAAGTTTGGAGATCGATAAGAGTAGTCCATATCACTTAAACGAAGGGGCAAAAACAAGTGTTTAGAATGGTAGATATTAGTACAAGCAAGAACCCTAAGGGAACAAATACTAAGAAAGACAAAGAGGATATGATGCCCAAAACAACTTTCTTCTCGAAAATGAGGCGAATAACCAATACCAATGTCGGTACAGTAAATATGATACAGGTAAAGGACAAACTAAAGGAAGGACAATCTCCCTTGGCAAAGAAGATGTACATAAGTGGAATTGTACGCGTAGCAGCTTTTCCTCCTACATCGCCTTGTCCAGAATTGGTTATGGAATGTGCATCCAAGTTTGATCTGACCAGTAAATCCATCATTTTTGATGACGGGAAGAGAGTATTGGCAAACATTAGCAGATAGACAATCAAAGAAACAATCAATATTCCCCAGTACAAGAGCATGACAGTGGTGATGATGGATCAGGCAGCCAAATCATTTCAGGATAACCAGGTGTAATGTCCCCGTTTTGGAGGTAATTTGATTTAATTAATTTAATTAATTAAGTTGTCCAAAATAATGAATATTTTATGAGGACGATTAATTAATTATTTATAAAGTTATCAAATAAATAAATATTAAAAAGTAACTTTATATTTAATTAATTTAATAAAGTGACTTGAATTATAAAATATTTTATAAAGTCACTTAATAAAATACTGTTCTAAAAGTTTCTGGAGAAAGGGGAGAAAAAAGAATAAATAGGCATCCTGGGCTTCATTCTCTGTAGTGCAGATTTGTTGTTGTTCATGTTGATGTTTGTTGATGTGCATTGTGGAGTCTAGGGTTTCTGCAATAGTCACAATTAGCCATTGAGAATGAAAACTCTCAATTGGTGAGCAATTTTGAGGGTGTGAAATATCACTTGAATTATTGCAGCTGGGAGAAAGTTACTTCAAACTTTCTATTTGAGTTTCATTGTAAAAACTTTGTGGCCATTGGCCAAGTTTTTGTGTGATTCGATTTAGGGCTTTGTGGAGACATTTTGGTGTTAAGTCTTCAACAAGTTTGGCATAAGAGAGGCTGAATTGTACTCAGATTACTGCATCAGATATTCTCAGTCACTTATATCAGCTAGTAGAGGCATTTGAGAAGAATTCGATTTGGCCTTGTAGTTGCTTTTTCAATTAAGGAGGCAAACCAATGAGTCTTCTTTGCATTTCCAGATTTGAACATTTTTGTGGGGGCTGTGAATTGATGATACTTACAGTCAATTGAAGGGTTGACCTTGCAAATACATAGGAGGGGCTGAGGAGTTCGATCTATGATAGTATTGGCAGATTGGAATACAACAATTCATCTATATTGCATGAGGCATTTGTAATGCCCAATACATCCAATAAAGAAGTCGACAACAACTTGTATTGCTGATCTGATTTCATCCGCGTACTCGTGGAGGGGACGACTTTGTCATTCCAAGCTCCTAAAAATTAGATAAAGGCACAACCAGGGTCGCTAGGCTTACACAAGACAGTCACCACATCTTTGAAGACTTGAGCGACATCTTCTTAAAGGATTGACTTGTTCTTGGTGGCTGCCAACAACATGACAGGTTTCTTAGTAATTCTGGGTTTGCATTTCTGGTTGTTACACACAGCAAATTCGTTATAATCATTGTAGTTGCATCTGATGTATTTGCTGGCATGTAAGTTTAGACTTCCAAGCATTGTAAAATCAGTTATTCATTGTTGCATAAGATTGCATTAAGTTGCTGCTGTAGGTGCATGATTGCTGTAGGTGCATGTTTGTATCAGCATTACTATATTTTTTGAAATCAGTATTGTATTTGAAAGACATTTATGTTCAAGGAGTAATAAGTGGTGGTTATTGTTGTGCACTCAAATATCTTAGAATCAGCATTAAAGTTTGCAAACCAACTGTTTGTCAAAATTACCAGTTGGCTGTAGGTGATCATTTTTTCATGATTAGAATTCATATATGCATTCAATATTGTCAGAATAAGTTGCACATTCATGTTAGGTCATTGTTTAATCAATTTAGAGTCATTTGTAAACATTCTCATTGATGCTAACTTAAGAAAAGAGTCATTAAAGCAAACTGAGATTTTATATCAGTCATATGACCCTTGTATGCAAAGTGTTTGATGAAATTCCTTGAGCCTTTATCAGCATTTTGAGATTAGATTTGAGCAAGGTCATTACACCAAGAAGCTTTTTTCACACATCTAAAGCAGGATTGGCTTCACGAGGGAAAGAAAGGAGTAACCAGATCATCAAGGCTTACAGTGGTGGACTTCAAATCAGAATATGGAAATCTCATTGTGCTTTTCAGCCGGATCATGGGCCTAGCTCAAGGTATGCAATTCGAAAACTGGATGTACTTCTTTATTGATGAAATTGAAAATGGAAAAAGAAGATTTGATTGGGCTAGGATCATAAGCGATAATCTAGAGTTGCAACTTAGAACTATACAAAACCAAAAGCAATAATTCTACATGGGAGCCTATTTGTTTTTACCTAATTGCTAGATTGTATAAGAGTCCAAGAGTTACGGCCTTAAGAGAAATTGGTAGTGGGCCGGGGCAATATTTGGTGCATGAATGCTATCTGCAGCTTCATTTGCACAACAACAAGGATTACAAAATATTTTGTGATGCCTTTGCCATGAAGACCGTAAGGGTATTACAAGGGACACCTACTAGGAGACTCTCATCGGAAGCAGAAGCAAGGATCAAGAAGTATGGGAGTTCGTTCATCCAATTTCTACAATTTACATACATTAGAGTAGCAAGAAGCACTGTTTGTCCCAAGAGGCTTCCGAGATACCCACCAGACAAGGTAGTTTTGATGGAGTTGGCTAGGCAACTTGAGCACTATGATAGAGTAATGAGACTTGAGGGTAAGACGGGGATTACCTTCTCATTCAGAATTGCCAATGATAGTTGCCCTAGTCGTGCCGCCTTTGCAACTACGGAGAAAGAATTGGAATGGTATCATCTAGGATGGTACAGAGCAAGGCAAGGATTCGTTCCTAATGGTCTTATCAAGGTATCTCATGGAAATGCGTTTAAACATATTCCCACTATTGAAGACTTTTGGGCCAATGCCAAGGACGACTTTCATGTGAGAAAGCTAGCTTTCTCATCGGTGAACATGATGAGAGATATCAGATGGAGAGGCCTTGATATTCCCAATCAACTGGAAGATGATGGAGATGTGCTGAGAAGAGATTATGATACAGTGGATGGAACCAAATTGAATCCAGTAGATTGGGATGATCATCAGGATCCTTCCTTGGAGGCAGTTACAAAAGCAGTTGATTTGCATACCGAGTCATGGTATAATGGAAAGTTAAGGAAACTACAAAGTTAAAGGATACCCCTTACTTATGAGAAGATAAAGCCAAAGGAGGGTCCAACAGAATCAATCGGACAGAAAGGTGAAAGAAGTAGCCTGCGACAAGAAGCAGTTAGAGGCAAGAAGAGAGCTTTGGAGGTTGAGAAAAGCAAAGAACATCCGGAACCTCCAACTAAGAGACAACATGCAGCACCATCAAGAGAAAGCATAATTGAGGCTAGAAGCCAAGAGGTTAATTCAAGTGATAAAGGGGCTGCGGTAGAGGTGAGCTCTGATTTAGAATTAAGTGGTTATAGTGAGAGCACTGAGTACTCTCATCTCTCAAAAAACCAACAATGAGATGACATGGTAGTAACTAGTGAAGAAGATGGGCCAATTGATATTGAGGAAATAAGTCAAGTGCTCGAGGCTGTTGGTGATGCTTTGCTTATCGAACCAAATCCAGATTTGGGGAGATGCACTACACCACTATGGTTAAGGCAAATGCTTATGCCAAGAGGCGAGGTAGTAACTACCCAAATAGTTGAAGACATCCAAGGACTAATAGAAAAGGGTGATAGCGAGAACCAAAAACAAATGGCAAAAACAATGACAAAGTAATCAGGAACGACAGTGATGGTCACCGAAAGGTTCGAATTGCTATACCAACAGTCGACAAGGCATTGGATGAGATTGCGGCCCAGGAATACGAGATAGTGGAGCACAACTTGGGAAAAAACACAGATGATATGGAATGTGGAGAGATTCAAGAAGGTATGGCTTCAATCAGAGACAAGTTGAGGAAGGCAAATGAAAGGATCGTCAAGTTGGAGGCTGAGAACAAATATTGGAGAGATTGCCAACCTATCCAACAGTTGCACCAAGCAGCCCTTCCTCAAGACAGTGGGAGCAATACAGAGGAGATAGCAGCTCAGCTACATGAAGTCAGGGATTGGTTCCATGACACAATCCAGGATGGGCGAAATTTCTTGCCTTCCTTTGTCTCAACATTCCGGTCATTAGTGACCGTTAGAAACAAATTCAGAGTATTTGAAGAAGAGTGGAAGGATTTCCTTCCAATCAAGGCTTTAGCTATTCCCAAACTACAGGCATTCATTGGGCTACCGAAGACATATTTGGAAAGGGCCAGGTTGGTTGACGAAAGAGGATTGAGTACAGTAGTCTTGGTTTGTTGCCTTGACTACCAGAATGAGAACACTTGAGGAGATACAGAAGGCAGTTGCACATCACAGCCCAGGCGTCGACACTTTCATTTCAACCATGATGAGCGACGTTGGGGTGGCACTTGATTTTGAAGACATCAGAGAAGAGGACATTATGAGACAGGACTTGGATCAAGATTTGATGAATTAGGAAAGGTTGCTATCAAGAAGAAGCATTTGGGCACCCTTTCCTCCCTCAATGCCTTTATCAATTTTGCAAAAGAGTATGAGAAGGACTATGAGAAGACACTACAAGCAACAAGCGGCATGGTGAAATCGACTGAGCTCAAGATAAAGCATACACCTTGCCCTCCCATGGAGAAAGTCAATGAAAGGCTAGCTAGGTTCATTACCTTAGAAAAGAGGAGATTTATAATAGATCATTTGATGTAAGCCCAAGTGGCAATTTCTCCTTCTTCTAGGATAAGACAAGTGTCTAATTTTGATTGGCCACCATTTTGGTGTCTTCTCATTGGTTGCTACTTTTCCACTTTTTTCATTTGTCCATTGACGAGTTGGCGTCTTCTCATTGGCCGATGGGGTGACAACCCTAATTAGGATTTCTAAGATTCAATCTAGATCGTCGGTTTTGCCTCTTTATCTCTACCTTTGGTTGTACATTTGGCCTCTATATAAGGCCATTTGCTCTCATTTGTAATGGTCGGAGAAAATTGTTGCAAAGATAATGCCAAAATTTGCTATTTCTTTCTCATTGTTGTGACTTGCATGGTGATTAAGACCCTTTGGTATTATTGCATGGTTTCTACTTCCAAATAGTTAAAGTAAAATTTCTTTTCAAGTTGTTAAAGTTGGTTGCATTTCAAGTTGTTAAGTGAGAGTAAAGTAGATGAATAGTTGCATGGTCACATTAGTAGATGTTTGATAGGGATCAATACTAGACCACTAGCATCCTAGCAGCTTGTTGGGAAGCCTTGTGTGGTAAACTAGTTTATTTTCCTTTGAATCATTGCATCTATGGAGGTGGAGCCACTAGTAAACCTTCATTATATTCGATCCCCGTCCATTTGCTAATCTTTCCATTCATGGAGTAGGAGTAGAAAAGCAAGTATTTTAGGAGTTGGAGTTTTGAATAGGAAAGTTAGAAAGACATAAGTCAAAAGAACTATTCAACATTATCTAGCGCTATACCCTCCACCATCACTGTCACCATCAACATCACCTGGCACTCATACAAAATCATCAACATCTCACCAAAAACCCAAGTCATCCTCGAATGAATAGCGTAAGGCCGCTTACATGATTACTAGCAAATCACATCGATAACTGAGTTAGTATCCACAAGTGTAAGGAACATTGGAGTTATTCTCATGTCCCATGAGTATTAACTTTTCAAGAGAGGAATTGTGTGTTTGATACTCCGTATCAGATGTTCAATTGCTAATATGTTATGTGGTACAAAAACTGACATCAACAGTTAGCTGTTATGTATTTTGCTTCTTACAACTTAGAGCTACAAACTTTTGCCTCTTGCTGAACCAAAAGAAAACTCCTAATCCGAAACTGAAGCAACACCCTAAAGTGCTTCTCTTGTCTGCAATATTGCCTACCCAATTTGCATCCATATAACCTATCAACCTGATTCCTTCACCTCGAGCATATCTAATCACATACTCAATTCTACCATGCAAACAATGCAACACATGCTTTGTTGTTGTCCAATGCACTCTCTTTGGCTCAAACATAAACTAAATAAGCAAGTTTATTGCAAAGGTTATATCTAGCAATACATGAGAGAACCAGTCAACTACCTATATCAGGTGGTAACTACATCCTTCTCCCTTGACATGTCTAACTTTCTCTAATTCGTGATTACGGGAATAGACATGGTTTTGCAATCCTCCATCTTAAACCTCTTCAAGATCTCGACGCAATATTTTCCTTGTCAAAAAAAATCTCTCCATCCATCTGCCACACCTCCATGCCTAGAATGAAGTGCATAAGTCCCAAATTCTTCATCTCGAACTTTGTTGCAAGGTCCCTCTTGCACTCCTCTATGAGACCCAATGAGCTTGTTAGAAACAGGTCATCCGCATGTAGAACAAGAATGAGAATCTCACACCCAACCACCAACTAGTAGAGGTTCACATCTGCCTCACTCTTCACGAAGCCCATTCCTTGCAAGTAACTATCAATACATTCATACCACAGTCTAGGAGCCTTCTTGAGCCCATATAAATCTCTCTTAAATCTGCACACATGGGTCTCTTTGTTGTGTGCTACAAAGCCTTCTAGTTGTTCTATGTATACCTCTTTCAACTCACCATTAAGGGATGTTGTCTTGACATCCATTTGATGGATTTGACATCCAATTTGAGCTACAAATGAGATCACAACTAGTTTAGAAGTATACCTAGCCACTGGAGAAAATGTCTCCTCATAGCCTATTCCCTCCTGAGAGAACTACTTTTCCACAAACCTTGCCTTGTATTTCTCGATGCTACCATCAGCACCATGCTTGGTCTTATAGATCCAATGTGATTCAACCATCACCCTATCTGTTGGTCTAGGCACAACCTCCCACACATCATTCTGCATTATTGAGGAGTATTCCTCTATCATTGCATCTTGCCACACATGATGTTGTGTGGCCTCTTGATAGCTAGAAGGCTCATTATCTACCGACCGACTAACTAAGGCCACATAAGCATTAAACTTGGCCGGTTGTCTCCATTTTCTAGTACTCCTGCTAGGAGCTCCTATTAAGGAATGATAGATCAGTGGTAGAGTTTTATCTTTCAATCAGTCTCCAAATAATGATAGACCTAAATGTATCTAAATGCTTCAATTCTATTATTAACTAACTGTAGAGATATAGATGTAAATTCTGATATCTTACTTGTGCTTGAATCTTCTAATGAACAATACTAATCCTTTTTATTGATGGAAAGTGAATATATATATATATATATATATATATATATATATTATATGCAGATCGCTGGTAATAACATGAAATGTTTGATGTGTTTCCAAGTGATCATGGTATTTAACATATATAAAAAGTGGAACAATCATGTCTCATGTAGAGGCATGACTTCACATGTCCTTTGGGCCCGTAGGGTCATGTCACTATATGAGACGACTCTTAGTAACATTAGTTATCATCTACTAACTCAAACTACACTCGATGATTACATGCTTTGATGATCTGATCATAATCGGTGTCTAATATTTCATGAACACCCGATCTCGGTCACTAGATGGAATAATAACAATATAACTCACGATAGTAAAGAGTAGTGAGTGACAGGATCAATCACAGCCATAATCCATACAAAGTGTTATCACAATATGATTGCTACATCATAACAAGGAATCAGACATATCAAAACATCTTGAATAGTGAAGTATAACACTCTCAATATATATGTGTTGTTTCCTCTGAGCAATAATCAGATATTAGATATCTGACAGATGCTACAAGTTCAACACTCCTTAGCGAGGGAGGATATGACTATCTCACAAAATGATGAATTAGGTTTTATCAATCTTAAATTAAATACTTATCAATATAGATATCCTAGAAGGATATTAGTTATCTGATCTCCGGCACATCCCGGGACAATAACTAGGAATAGTCTATCAAAAGTCCATCTTGATCTTAAGGTAATATAGAATCATGAACTCCAGCTCATTTTGGGACTAAGGTTGTCTATCATGATTCTTTTCATTGTCATGAATTCTGACACAGTCTAGGATAACAAGTTCTCATAGTCTTATTATGACAATGGATCAAGAGCTTAGAGAACAACACTAGTACCATGATTTCTGACTCATTCCAAGACAACATTATCCAGCACATTCTGAGGCAACAACTTAATGAAGTCTATGACAACAGGTCAATCTATTGTTAAGGCCGTCACCTTACAATAGAGACCTAACATCTGATAAAATGAAAGATCATCACCTTTCATAAACAATCACATGTGCACAATAATAACTCTTTAAATAACAATAAAACTTATATATATATATATATATATATATATATATATATATATATATATATATATATATATATATATATATAATCTGTCTATAATGTGTAGGATCAATGGCCTCAAACTCATGTGCCTCAGTTTTAAGTTTATGGAGATTTATCTACATAGGTGTGGATAGCGGTTTACAGTCCATCATGCCAAATCTGTTCAATATGTCAATGGTATACTTCCCTTAGTTTAGGAAAATGTATTCTTCCTTTTGTCTTGCTTGTAATCCTAGGAAGTAGTGTAGAAGACCTAAATATTTCATTTCGAATTCAGATATGAGGTCTTGCTTACATTTACAATAAAATAGTCTTCACTTGTTATCAGAAGATTATCAACATAGAGAACTAGTATTAACATATCTCCCTTTGATTTCTTGAAGTATATGTTAGGATCTACTTCATTTCTTGAGTACCCTAATTTGATAAGGTAGCTATCTATTCTCTCATACCATGCCTTGGGAGCTTGTTTAAGACCATAGAGTTCTTGCTTTCTTCAGTTTGCATACATTTGACTCTTTGTTATGGATAACAAACCCTTCTAGTTGTTCCAAGTTTACTTCTTCATTAGTGACTCCATTCAAGAATGTCGTCTTTGCATCCATGTGATGTACCTTCCAACCTTTAGAAGCAGCTATTGCAAGTATGGTTCTAACAGATGTGTAATAGGCAACAGGAGCAAATATTTCAAGCCACAAATATGGCTGCATTTTTCAAGGTGCCTGTTTAATTTTGAATAGCCATCTTGATGAGACAACAGATTTGTCTTTGGATCTTCTAGAATAGCTAGAGAACAAAGCTTTTGTTTTTCTCACCTGTTCTAGATAGAGACCTATATATTTGCTCCACCCGAATGCGATGATGCTTTTGATTTTCATGTGGGTTTCTTGTTGAGTTGTTCGATTCTGGTTTGATTGGAACCACAAAGATTTTTGAGGTGCCTACTTTAATCTAGAATAGCTAGAGAACGAAACGTTTGATTTGCTCACCTGCTCATGCATAGAGACCTATCCCCCCTCTATATTTGCTCCACTTGAATGCGATAATGCTTTTGGTTTTGACGTGGTTTTCTTGTTGAATTTCTTAATTCTAGCTTGGATGGAACCATAGAGGTTTTTTGGGGTGCTTAGTATGAACCTTGGGGTGAATGTGAGATTGTCTTGAACCCATATCACAAACATTGTTTTTTAATATAGATTGATATTCCTCAATCATGGCATCTTTCTAGGCTTGAGATTTTAGAGCTTCTTCAAAATCAGAAGGTTCTGACTTGGTGGACTCATTTAGGTGAGTAACATAACATGAATGATTTCTTGTCCTCTTTGTTTCTCTATGCATTTCATCAGGGGCCATATTGTTTTCTTCAAACATTTTTCTTGCCAATAAGGGTCTTTTTCTTATTGAGTGGATTTGGGTTATCCTTAGGATTAGGTGTAGTGGGTCCATTATCTTCTATACCACTCTCCCTCTCAATCATAGAACTTTCATCATTCTCAGGAATGAAATCATTATTAGGTTCTTCTATGTCTTTAGAAGTGTTGTATGCAGTTATCTTTGTCAAACTTGACATCTCTACTTATTTCAGTTGTCTTTGATCCTGGCACATATACTCAGTAGGCTTCGGAAGAATCACTTTAGACAACGAATATGCCTTCTTTTCTTGAGGGCTCTAAGTTCTTTTCTCCTTAGGAATATGGATCTATACAGGACAACCAAAGATTCGTAAATGACTTAGATCAGATTTATTTCCTAAGAAGACCTCTTCAGGGGTTATGTTTTCTAGAATTGCATGAGGGCGTCTGTTTTGAATATATACAGCAGTATTAGATGCTTCAGCCCAAAATGTTGTATACAGATTTTGATCGTGCATCATTGCCTTAGTCACTTCAATGATAGTTCTATTTTTCCTTTCTGCTACTCTATTATGTTGAGGATTCTATGGTACAGTATACTCCCTCTTAATCCCAACAAATATACAAAAAAATTAAAGTTCTCGGAGATATATTCTCCTCCATTATTAGATCTTAAAATTTTGATCTTTTTCCTAGTTTGGTTTTCAAGTAAAGCTTTGAATTCTTTAAATTTGGATAGAACATCATTTGATTCTTTCAATTTGAGGAAATATATCCAGGTTTTCCTAGAATAGTCATCCACAGAGATGATGTAGTATGAATATCCTCCTAATGAAGGTACTGAAATAGGTCCACATAGATCAATATGAATGAGTTCAAGGATGTTCTTAGATTTATGTTCACTCGGATGAAAAGGGGTTTTGGGGTTCTTTCCTAATGCACACTCTTTACATATTCCTTCATGGTCATGTTTAAGGTTAGGTAAGCCTTTTACAGTTTTCTCTATAGAGGGTAATGCTCTAAAATTTAGATGCCCTAGTCTTCTATGCCAAATCTCACTTTTCTTCCCAATTTCATGATTTAGGGCTAGATTTGTGGAATTATAAAGTTCGTATACGCTCCCTTCTCTAACTCCAATAGAAATAGCATTTTTAATGTTTAAATTTATTGACCAGTACAAACTTTATTTTCTTGAAAAGCAATCCAATATCCTTGATCTGCTAGACGGGATATAGAAATAAGGTTTCTTTTGACTCTAGGAACATATAGTCCCAATTCCTTTCACAAGGTAAGGGGAGTTTTCACCTATTGTGACTTCTTCAAATGAATATTCTTCAAGAGTCAAATTTATCTCTAAATCCAGTTATATGTCTAGAGGCTCCACTATCGATTATCCAAGTATTTTTATTGGTGTTTAACTCACTAGATAAGGGAAGGTAGAATAGTGAATATCTTTCATCCTTGTCTTTTGCTTCCTTGACTTCAGCCATGTTGACAGGATTTTTCTTCCTTTTTGGAGAATACATGTGAGTATGTCCAAATTTGTCACATTTATAACATTGGACATTTGACAGATCTCTTTTTTTATAGGTTTTCTTTCCTCTCTTCCTTCTGAATTTTCCCTTTTTATTGCTTGATTTTGTATGTAATGCTAGAATCTCTTCCTCCTTGTTAGAGATGATACCTCTTGAGATTAGTCGAGCCTCTTCTTGGGTACATTCATTTTTGAGTTGACCAAATTTGGGTATGGAGGGATGACTAATGCATTGAATAAATGATTCCCATGATATTGGTGGCCCTCTAAGGGCTATTAGGGATAATTCGACATCTTCAACATTGTTTCCAATGGTAGAGAGTTGATCTCTTAATTCAGAGATTTTGAAGTAGGATGTGATAGTATCTCCTTTATCCATCTTGATGTTTAGGAGCTGTTTTAATGTAAGCAATATGCTTGCATTGTTTATCTCAAATGTATCTTCAATGGTTTTGAACACTTCATAAGCAATTGTTAGTTTTGCTATTGATGGAGGAATATGATCTTTAACTCCATCAATTATTAATTTCTTAGCTTTATTATTTCATCTTTTCCATATTATTTCTGATTCATCTTAGGTATTTCTTTGTTTTCCTCTATAAATCACTCCAATTCAAGTTCTTGAAGTATTGTTGTGATTTGAATTTTCCATGAAACAAAGTCAGAGGCGCCTTCTAGTCTATCCTCAACTCTTATATTGTTTCCCATGGTTGAAATGATGAATAAAATTTCAATGATATTGAATCAGTAACAGTCAGTTTAATGCTCGTTCTACCAACCCGGCTCCGATACCATGTTAAGGAATGATAGATCAGTGGTAAAGTTTTATATTTCAATCAGTCTCCAGCTAATGATAGACCTGAATGTATCTGAATGCTTCAATTCTATTATTAACTAAATACAGAGATATAGATGTAAATTTTGATGTCTTACTTTTGCTTGAATCTTCCAATGAACAATATTAATCCTTTTTATTGATGGCACGTGATTATACATATTATATCCAGATTGCTAGTAATAACGTGAGATGTTTGATGTGTTTCCAAGCGATCATACTATTTAACATATATACGAAGTGGAACAGTCATGTCTCATGTAGTGACATGACTCCACATGCCCTTTGGGCCATAGGGTCATGTCTCTATATGAGATGACTCTTAATAACATTAGTTATCATCTACTGACTCAAACTACACTCAATGATTACATGCTTTGATGGCTCGATCATAATCGGTATCTGATATTTCATGGACACCCGATCTTAGTCGATGAATGGAATAATAGCAATATAACTCACGATAGTGAGGAGTAGTGAGTGACAAGATCAGTCACATCCATAATCCATACAAACTATTATCACAATATGATCGCTACATCATAACAAGGATTTAGACATATCGAATCATCTTGAACAGCCAAGTATAACACTCTCAATATATATATATATATATATATGTTGTTTCCTCTGAGCAATAATCAAATATTAGATATCTGCCAGATGCTACAAGTTCAATAGCTCCCACAAACACCTGAGTATCCCTTTCTGTCTCTTGAACCTCCGGGTTCCTGCTGCCAACTGTAGAGGATGAAACATCAACCTCCATGTCTTTTTTACGCCTCTCTTTATGCACTTAATGCTCCATTTTTGTGAATTCTCACCACTTGAGCTTGAGATTGTGCTTGTGCTAGTAATTGTACTAGTACTTTGTTGCCCCTGATTCGGTTGAGTGATCCTTGGAGCTTGTATTGGCTTTCTCACTCTGATTATCTACTAACAAATTGTTGGACCTCCTAAATGCCTTGTCCTTTGTGACTTTGACATCACATCTAACTATAATACTCCTGGTCCCTGGAATAAATATATAATATGCCTTTGAGGTTTCATCCCATGAAGTACTCCCTCTATACAAGTTGATCTAACACAGTATGTGTGTCCCTTGGAATTTGATAATATGTTAAACTTCCAAATATCCTAAAGTGACTAATATTTGGCATCTTCCCTATGAAAGCCTCCTCTAGTGTCATCTTGAACAATACCTTATACAAAACTAAAGTTTTGTATGTATATTATCATACTACATACCTCTTCCCACAAGTAGTGTGGCATGTCTTGGTCATGTAGCATAGCCCTTGCTACCTCCAATAAAGAATGATTCTTCCTCTCTACAACCCCATTCTATAGCGGGTTGTGTTGGTTCCCAAAACCACAAATTGGAAATCCAAGAGCCTGCCACTTCTCCGATAGGATTCCGCAATCAATTTTGGCCAACGAACGAGAATAGCCTTGATTCCCCTACACTTTAGGCTCCACTACACCTAGGCGGGTAGACCTTCACCTCAAACGTTAACTGACTAGTTCAAGGTTTTTCTATAGCAAATTTAAGCTTTGGTGCGTTCTTCAGTTGGCAAAGTCCTTGAACTCGATCAATATGGAGTTATGTGATAGTTTGTAATGAATGTTTTGTATAAGTTCTTTAATGGATTTGAGGTTTGTAAGAAGGAAGTTATAGATTTTCTGACTTCAAATATAAAACTAATACTTCAAAGATAAAAGACCAGTGCCTTAGCTTATTTGGGCAACAGAGTCAACTACAATGAGGATTATCACGTACAATTTTATAATGTTCTACGCACATAAACTATAAACAGTTTAAGAATCAAGAGGCGATAGATCAAATATATATACGCAATTCTAAACTAGTCCAGATTGTACTTTAACTCCTAAGGGGAGACAGATTGGGCATAGATTCGAAAACAATTAAATATTTCACACTTTGTGATGATCGAGTTTAAAATGCCATAGATGACCTCGTCCACTTATTTAACCAAAATTGTTTACAGAATTAAAAAATGATTATAAAGGGCGAATCAACTGCAGTTTAAATCTCCATGCCTTTGATAAAAATAAAGGGCCTTTTATTTTATTATTAAAATAAAATATTTGAATTTACATTATAAAGTCATATTTAAGCTCCTTATTCCTCCGTATAAATGTTTTGCTTCTAATTATTTATTTTTCAAATATGTCTTATTGTTTCAAAAAAAATTACTCTTTTATACCTTACCCCTATATGGGTGTGTCTTTTCAAAATTAAAAGGCATACCTCTTCAACGCATCAGTTCATCTTTTTTAACATATCCTCCTACAAATTAATTAATTAATAAAGGTATTATGCACAATGACAATAGTTTATTTTATTTCTTTACAAAAATCGCTTGTTCTGTAAATTCCTTATCACACCTTTGCTGAGGCATTTATAAAATATCACTGTTGTATTTCATCGGGCCTTATCAATATTGATTGTTCCTTAATACTACCGCTCAAGGATCTTGACGTGTGAATATGCACTGGGATATATCTCTAACTGTGATATATTTCCACCATTTTTGTCTTTTCACCCTTCTATTCATGAAATCCAATTTGTTATTGCAATTTTCAATGAAATTGCATTTCAGATGTTTGATGGCTTCCAAAGGTATTGCTTGGCATTGTGTATTGCTAACACGTTAACGGCAATGTTATGCTTCTTTGGTGACGTGGAAACGGCTTTCACCGTTTTTGGTCTGACTGGCTTCATATTATTCATTTCCGTCAAAATGCGAAGCAAGGCTAGGCATAGTATTCTCATCATGATTCATACTCTATGATTATGTAAACCTCTATTGACTTGGATTTTCCATAGCTAATCTCCAAATACATCTTATGTGATATCGAATACTTTATGGTGTGATTGATAATTTATGATCTGGACATTGCCTTCTGTATGATCTAGGGTAAGAATAATATCTGGACCAAGGCTCCACGATCCTTGGTGTTCGATTTTTCTTTCTACATCTGCAGTATGAGATTGTACCTCATGTGTGTAATACATGTTTACAAAATCACCGCTTTGCCCATTTATCTTGATCAGCTACATCATTTATGTGGGTAAACCAATATATGAAATTCTCAACACTATGAATGCACAGGATGACTGGACCATGTCTCCAATAATCACAATGAAGCTTCATCTTGCCAACACAACTCCCGCAACTCCAAAATGAATCATCCTGAGGTTTGATGTAGTAGAAGCATTTACACTGTTCACTCAATATGGTAACAAACCCACCTGTCAAAGCTCTCTCTATCTTCAGAAATGCACTGACTGTCATTTTGAGGTTGTGTAATATGATATGCATCCCCTAACATATCATACCTTTGAACCCAGGCATATATCTTTGCTCTTCGTTGTATTGTATGTTCAAGCTATTGCCTCCTTCAAGATTCTCAACAAATTTGACACCGCTTGTCATGCATGTTTGATTGTGTTTATGCAGGAATTCCCATTCTATGAGATGACATGTCTTTGAGGAATTATGACAAACAATTCACCTGCACCAACCAATGTTTCATAATATGAATGCATATTTGCACAAGATTCTCAAACTATAACTTGTCCATCTTATATAGCACAATTTGTTATGCTTTGGTGGATAGTCATAACCTATTCCAAAGTTTTCCATTCAATCAGTTCAACTACTTTCCATCCAAGACCTCTCTCGTTCACAATTCCTTTGCAAGTGCAGCTACAAGTGCAATGTAAATAGATCAAAATGTACTCTGTCCACCTATGTTTGAATAGGATTGAAGTGTCTAAATTGCAGATATAGAGCTTCATATGAAGGATCTCTTAATGTAGATACAGGAAATGGCAGCAAATCTAGTAATTCAATTGGAGGCGAATATTTCTCTAGCAAAATAAGATGTCTAAATGAAACTAGCAAAAGAGTCTGTGATCCCAGCCATTTGTTTAAGACAACACAAATAAAATATTGGGGTGGGAGAGGTTCATGTATTGGGAAATTGAAGCCAAGGTTATGATCATCCTCCACATATTGTATAAAATATTCATGATGAAGTATAAATTCACTATCATTGTCTTCCATTATAATCTAGAAGAGCTCAACATATCCATGAATTTTCTCATCTCGCTGAAAATCTGGAGTGATTGCTAGTTCTACCTTCATAGTAGACTAAAGAAAACAAATCTGTGAAGACTTAACTTATAACATTAGCTCAAGTCAAAAAATGAGCAAATGCCCAAATGGATGCCCAGATATTTGGGCTCCATCAAGTTGTAAGGTAGTCCACTCTCTCTTCATTCCTTTCTTGGAATAGAACTCCTAGAATTCATTCCCTTTGTACTTGCCTCCTTTGTCTGACCAGAGAACCATTATCTTCCTTCTTGTCGAGTTCTCCACAAGAGCCTTCAACTCTTGGAAGCGACTGGAAACCTCATACTTGGTTTTCAAGAGATATATCCAAGTCTTTCTGGAGAAATCATCAAAAAAGTAACATAGTACTCATATCCTCTAAGAAACTTCGACATTCATCCATAGATATCTGAATGTTCTAGATCAAAAAAACACCCTCAAATCTCGTGTCACTCCATGGAAAAGTTGCTTTCGCAAATTTCCTTAACACACATCCCTTGCATACATGATCATGCTCTGTGCTCACCTCTGGAACACATGTCACTATCTAACAAAGCAATTTAAGTGCTCCATAATGCCTATGGCCCATCCTCCTATGCCATGGCTCTCCTCGATCTCTAGGGTTACACAAGTGGCTTAGGAGTGCCAAATTGCAGCCTATAAAGTCAACCACTCCTAACTCAAATAAATATGAGTAATTCCAATCCTTATGCTTGATCAACAGATCTTTCCATTAAAGAGTACATTTACCCTTTATCGTGAAGGACAAATGTAGAAATTAGGTTCATAACTAAGCCTAGCACGTGCAACACATCATGAAGAGGAATCAACTTTCCATTCTCTCTCTGAAATAGAACAATTCCTTTCCAAACTAGGTTGAGTTTGGACAAGTTGCCCATAGAAATCTAGACTCAAGTGTCCTCCATATAAGTGGAGTACTCTCTAACTCCTAGCATATGAAATGATGCCCCATTACCTATACACCAAACACTTTGTGAGATTCAGCTAACCATACAAGCCATGAGTGTAAGATCATCCTTTATTCTACTAGAGAGCTCATCTACACTTGCTAAAGTTGTTATCTGCTTCTTGCCTTTATTTTTGTTCTTCCTTTGTTGGTAATTAGTATTACTAACATAGTGACCAAACTCGTGACAACCACTACACTTGATCTTAGACAAATTCTTCTTCTCACTTTGTGGATTTGATCCTTCGTTAAATTCCATTGCTTTTCTTTTTCTGACTAAGGAAACATTTTGTTGTTCCACCTCATTTTTATGACTCTTATTGTTGACTCATTGACAAGACTCAGTCAAAGCTCCTCTTGAGTGAAATCACTCCATAGTCGATCCCAATTCGATAAGGTGTCTCGTCCACTAACAACTTGAACAAAGGCATACCTCTCCTTAGTAGACCCATTTAGGGTTGTTCTTGCTAGCTTGTTATCATTTGGCTTATCTTCGACAACCACTAACTCATCCTTGACAAGTCTAAACTTAGTGAGGTACCTTGTAACATCTTCTCCCTTGTCCATTTAGGTATTCTTCAACTTTTCTCTGAGAATCGTCTTCCGGTTAGTGGTAGCATTTTGGTATAGACTCAATAGTGTTCCACATCTTTGCTATGTCTAACTCAGCAATATGTGGAACTACATGGTCCTTATCACCATCAAGGATTAGCCTCCTCGCCTTGGCATCATCCTTCATATACGCTACGAGCTATTTTGGATCTATAGGTACAACTACAACACTGGTCACATATTCCTTGATACCATTCTCTTCCATTAATAAAGAAATTATAGCTTTCCAAACACCAAAATTTAAGACTCCATCCAATCTGTCCTAATCTCTAAAACCAATTAAGGCCATCTCAAAGAAAAAATAATTTCTAAAGAGGTCAAACTAGGTTTTATACCCTCAACTTAGCTTCAATACCATGTGAAAATTCAATTGCAGTTACTGATTATTAGTCCCCTATCTTATATTAGATTATTTGATTGCCGAATATTTATTCACAACAAATATTGAATAATAACACAACTACAACTTCACAAAAAAAACACGGAAAGAAATATGCAACACAATGAACATTATATTTTTGGACAAATTATCCCTAGAAAAACCCCTAAGGGAAAGTCAGTACTATAGATGACAAATATATTAAGCTTCAGCAAATCAAGAGATACATAAAATTGCTTGCCTCTTATTCACAGAGCTCCAACAATTTCCCAATTTCTCCTACTGAGTTCCCACTACTACTACCCCCAATGCTATTATTACGCCCTTGATAACACTGCAAGACTACTTGCCAAAACTGCAAATTCACTTGCTAACACTACAAATGCATCTCAAACTTGTGTTGTCCAAATGCCCTATGACTCCCTTTTATACTACTCTTGTTGGAAAACCAATGGTTGAGATTGAATTACAATTAACAGTTGAGATAAATCAGACACTACAAAGCCTAACTAATTGGTTATTAGGTTCTCCAAAAGAGTCACATAATTAATTAAATAATTGTTTGCATTCTCAACAACAAGACAATTATTTGCTAATTATTTGCAATTGGATAAATAGTTGTCCAAGCTACTAAAACTAACATGGCATAGGTTGAAATTCTGTTTATTTTATTAAAAAAAACATTTAGTGAGTTGCGGTGTGAAAATGAGCTCCCACAATTATTTAACAAGTGATGATGAGATGCAAACTCATTCTCATAGCGGTAGCCAAGTAGATTATGAACCTCAGCATGATGATGACACTAATGAGGTGTGTGAGCATGGGCCAAATCCACAAGGGAAAACTAGTTCTATAGGTAGTGCATCACCTGGTCACCCTGCTACCGATTGCCTCTCCACACTTTTGGCTAAGTGGGCTAGCGGTCCTCATGATTCCAAATCTCCTCTCAAACAGTTTGCAACAAGGATAACAGCCGCAACGCCATTAGGTTGTGGCACAAGGAAATGGAAATGCAACATTTGTGGTATAGAATGGTTTAGTAGCATCACTAAGTTAATGTACACTTCCTCTTTTGGCCAAGAAAAGGTATGGGGAGCATGTGAATTTTTTAAGCAGGCTAAAAATCTGCATTATAGAATTGAGTTCAACAAGCTTTGGGGTATTCCATGGGAATTGCAATGCCTACTACCTTCTCTAGTAGACAACAAATTCGGGGTGTTCAGCAGTTGCATGAGCAGCAAATTTAGAGGCAGCCACCTATTTCTAACCCTAGATCACAGCAGAGAGCAATAACATTGCCAAGGGAAGCCTCAAGACTTTCATCCATAAATAGTGCTATGGCTAAGAAACAACAATGCAAGGGGAAACGGAAGGTCCAAAGTGAAAGTATCCCATAGCGGATTTGTTTAATGTGCACCTGAAAGAGTAGATAGAGGAATCCATTAGCAGATTTTCTTTCCAATGGCATCTCATTTTATGTATAACTCAATCTCCTTATTACAAAGAGATGATGTAGATGGTGGCAAAGGGGGAAGACCATCATTTGTGCCACCAGGTGACCAAAAATCGAGGACTGTGATCTTGGATAAAGAGTATGGCAAGATCAATTTAGTGATGGAGACCATGAGGGCATTTTGGATGCAACATTATTATGAATGGGTGGACAGATATTAGGCAGTGTCCACTCATCAATATCATAGTTACATGTTGAGAGCCCATTCTTTCAAAAGGCAGTTGATTGTTCAAGGCATCGAAAAGGATGTTGATGTTCAGATTGACTCCTTTGGACAGCTACTGAGGAGATTGGGCCACAAAATGTAGTCCACGTAGAAAAAGATGTTGTACATGCTACAAGGAGGTTTATTGCATAATAAGGAGACTTGCCTGGAGTTGGGCAAGTCGTCTGGGTCGGTGAGTCGAGTTACCTTGGTTGGGTCAAAATGACCCATGACCCTGACTCAACAGGTCAACTGGGGTGACTCGCCCGACTTGGCTGACTTGGTTGGCTAACTTGGCTAACTCACCTAGCTGACTTGGCTGACTCCTCTGACTCGTCTGATTTTTAATTTTTGTTTTCAAAATTTTCTTAATACATCTAAAATTTACCTCTGTACTTATGTAATTGATGTATGTTATGCATGTGATCAAATTACTTTCTATTTCATGATGTTATTGTGTCTTTAAGCTTTATTCAACAATGGGTGCATGGAATTTCTTTAAATCATAATAAATCTCTAAATTTCAAGGGTTTTGTCACTTTGTTGAGTCACTATCGAGTCTGAGCTAGGTCACAAGTCAAGTTACCCTTGCCAAGTTCGTGTAGGGTCCGACTCTCGTTACTTGGTTTATTGAGGCGACATATAGACATATTTGGTGAACTCCATGTTGTGTGCATGCCATGAACAATCCATGTAAGGATATGGGGAAGATTGACTAAATAAAGGGAGTGGTCAATGATGCTAGAGATGTGCAAATGTATATCTACAACCACCACACTTCACATGCACTCTTCCGGAGCTTTACGAAAAGGAATTCTTTTAAACAATTGAGACCATATATGTGTATTATTTCATTCTTTTGGAGAGAATGTTTGAGTTGCAAGAACCACTGCAACTCATGGTTATGACAAATAAGTGAAATTGATGGGATGGGTCCACGACAGAGTAGGGGAGAAGGGTGAAAGATATAGTGAAGAGTGATGTATTTTGGAGTAATGCAAAATACATAATCTCTATCAGTAGTCCAGTTTTCCAAGTCATCAAATATAGGGATGGGGATGCAACTAACCTTGGAGAGGTGTATAAGCGTATCAATTCTATGCTTGGCTAGATGAAGGCATTTGTGCAAGAGAGGAACCCCATTTTAGCTTCTATAGTGAGCAGACTCGGCATATTATTAAGTGCAAATGGGACAGCCTAAATACACTTCCTTACACATGGTTGTTTATGCATTGAACGCAATGTGGTACATGCCTAGGCCTAGTAGAGTTACGTCAATTCAAGATGATGAGGTTAAGGAAGGGTTCTTCAAGTACATTAGTAGGATGTGTGACTCTAAGACTGCTGGGAAGGTTCGTACCCAGTATACCAAATTTGCTACTCTTAGGAATTATAGGGCTGCAGAAAAGGCAGATATAAAAATTATGGCACGGGAGGATTCGATTTAAAGGTGAAAGTGTCATGGACCGAAATCAATGATTACCACACTAGCCAGCGTTTGTCTCAAGTTTCTAGTTCTTCACCTTCTGAAAGGAACTGATCTAGTTATAGCTTCATCTACCTCTTAAGAGGAAAAGACTTACATCTCAAAGAGAAGAGAAGATAGTAGTTGTGCATAGTGTCTTGTGTGTCGCTGACCCTAAGACACGTGTACAAGGAGAGCTTAACAGCACAATGGGATGTACAGTCAGAAGAGCCATCACAAGTTGATGAGGATCGTTCAGATGTAGGGCTGGATGTGTTTCGTTCACAACTCTTGACCATGCAGAGTTTAGTAGTTACAATGATGATGAGTTTACCGACCTCCCGAAGCGTGATTAAAGGCCTCTGTCACCATATTTTGACATTTTGATTTTGTAGTTTGTACTTGTTTTGATATCATGTTACTCGATGTATCATCTTGATGTTCAAATACTCATATTTCATATGATATATCATATAATACAACTTGTCCATTTGTTAATTATTGTTCAATGCAATAATCAAGTGTTCAGTAATTTTAATTTGCTATTTTACTATTTTACATCTTCTTGTCTTATAGATCTTTTCAGAACTAGCATTTTAAGTACCATATGTATAGTATATAGTATATAGTATATACACCCCGCCCCATCCCCTCCCATCCTGAAATTGAGGCCCCTTTGGCCCCCCAACCTAGAAACTTGTCCCCCCGTTCCGATGTCTCAAACTGAAATATCTTACTGCCCCCAATCATAAATTCTTACAAAGAAATGAATAAAACCAAGGTGCCACTAATATAACCATAACACAAGAAAAAAGGTTTGCAAAAAGCACATTAGCACCTAACAATCTTGTAAAGGAATTCAATATAGTTGTTGATGTTAAAGCTCTGAAGTTCTACTCATGTCTAGGTTGATTCAGCTGATCCTCATCAAATGCCTCAGCCATCCTAAATACATTAGTCATTCAGTGCTTGAGAGACCCTATAAACCAGTCTGTTTTGTTGCAGAAAAAATCAAAGCAGAATAAAGTTGAAATAAGCAAAAAATTGTAACAAATGGAGAAAATTGAATGATATCAGGAAATTCCAGAAATATCAAATAAAAATCAATAACATCAGGACAAATTCTGTCAAAATAGATGCCACTATGTTTAAAGATATTGTAATAACTCATTAAAATATTGACCTGTAGTCCAAAATATGTGCCTCTGTGTATTGCACAGGAATAGTTAGGAAACCCAACCCCAATTTAGTGACCAGCAACCACCATATCCAAATTTACTAACACAAAAAAAGAGATATCTTCATCATGTCCACTGTGAGCCCTCAACCAATTGTTTAAATAGTTAAAGCGTTCGATGATATTGAGTGCAAGAGCCCCTGCAAACAAATCAAACATATGCACCAGGCTAAGATGGGAGCAATGACAAGCAAAAGACAGAACAACAGACTTTCACCAACACAAATAAGAAATCCCTTGAGATGGATGGTTACTATAAGTATAAATAACAAAATCAAACTTGGGTGTAAAACAGTAAAAGGAAAATAACAGATAGGGTGCAAAACTCAAATTTAGATAGGTATAGAGCACAATATACACCACCAGTACTATTGGCATGTGATAATGTAGAACCACTAAATATGACACAGATAATAGCCCTAATCTATAAAATCCTAACCAATAGTCACTTGCTTTGTTTTAATTTGTTTCCTTTGAAGTGAATCAATAACACTATTAAATGCATTTTCAGATTTCCTAATTCCTGTATCAACAAGCATAGGTATGCAATACAGAGATTAAACTCTTAATGCAATCTAATACTGAGTTGCAGGGTATGAACCAAGAAGCAAGGCACTGGGTGTGGGTGCAAACCAGTTCGGATGTGCACATACCGGTGCATCCAGGTGTGTATAGGATGTGCAACATGCACACCAGAGTGCATCCAAGGCACTTGGTGCACACACAGGCATACCCACAAGGAACTTGCGGGGCTCTCCAAAAAGCCATTTAAACAATAAAATAATATTTTTTTGCTTCTTTTGGCCTATACCCTAAAATGGCCCTTTATGAGGCCATTCAAAAAAGCTTATCATTTTGTTTTCTCTTTTCCTCTCAACTCATTTTATCTCCATTTTGACATTTTGAAGGATAGGCGGTATTTTCAAAGGGTATCTTGTTCATGGATGGTCAAATAGCTTCTGCAATGGAGATTTAAGCATCTAAGATAAGCATTTAACCCTATTTTTTAGTTTTAAATGAAATATTTTAAGATATTGATGAATCTATTCAAGTTTCTTTCTAAAAAAGTTTATGAAAAAAAATGAACAAGTTTAACTCTTTGTTAAAATGTTTTTATATCTTCATTTTGCACCTGTATGCTTCCATTTTTTGTTTTTTTCTAATTTAATATTCTGCAATTTTTTATAATAGCAAAAATTAAGATTGCATATTTTTTCCAAGACTGACCTGTAGTCAAAATTCCATGGGTGTGGGAAGAACCCAAAGATTCAAATTGATAAAGGATATCCTTTATGGAATCATAACTCAAGGATTGAACAAATTCCAATAGGTGGGGGATCTATTTAGAAGTGTAATTTGTGTAATAATCAAATTAGTAGCTTGTATTATTGAGTGCAACTCCACTTCATAAGCCACATTGGAAAAGGAATGGAATGTGTAAAAGCCCAACTAGGAAGGGGTTGTCTACTATAGAACTAGCTGCATTCGTAAGAAAACAATAAATGCTTTCTATGGTAAATAAAGAACCACAAACTATGCCAACAATATATTGATGTCCAAGAAAACTTCAATAATCTAGAGAATTGTAGCCAATATCCCAAAACAATCACTTCCTGCTGGTTATAGATTCCCATCCATGTTTAAATTGAACTAAAAGAGGAGAGAAACATTTCTAGTAATATTGCCAGATTCAGAAAACTTTTAATAGCCCGGATTAATCCTTGACATATTCCAATAACATATTAAAGCCCAAATGCCTATGGACAAGGCCGATACTAAAGCTTGCCCGATGAAGACTTCCACGAAAAATAACTTTATTGTCCCTGATGGCAGGTTTGAATGAAAGATATAATTTATGATGTTTCTCTGAAATATTATCAACCCCGCCGCATAAATTTGCCAATCGCCAAACAGTAAATATCAGCCTTCTACATCAAATGCCAAAATTACACCAAGCTTGATAGTATATTATATGGAAAATAATATTAAACAGCATGACCTTCAGATTATTGCTGTAAGCTCATATAAATCTTGAATCAAGGTCCAAAGAAAGAATGATGTCCCACTTAATAAATGGCAATTATGAAATTTACAATAATAATTCTTTATTCCACAAGTGAATTTAAATTACCTCAGAATTGCAATTACCCTTAGCTCTGCAACTTTAGCACTATTAGAGACTTCACAAATTTGGCAGTATTAGAGATTTCACAAATTTGGCACAGAAGTAGACTCTGTAACAAATCCACACCGAGGAAGAGCTAGGTTTTCGTCCAGCCCTTCTATTGATCTTTAGAAGGTTCACATCCATAGAGATTTGCTTTATACAAACCTTTATACTAATTATCAAATCCAAAAGCATACTTCTTCCTCCATCAAATCTTCCTCATAAAGAACTCCAAGAAGCATCTAGAATATTAGGCCAACTTAGCCAGCTTTTTTTTTAATCTTATTTGGAGAACTTTATTTAACGAGAGCTCTGGTAGAGCTAGAGTCCCTGCCTATTGTTAAAGAGAAAGACGCTAAGATAATGCATTATACAATGGGTTGTATACTTGTCCGAAGGTTGCATACTTATTAAGTTATTAGCATTGTTTTATAAATCATAACCTTGGAGTTGAAATAACACCAGATCTCAAGGGCATCAATTATACCCTTAATGAGCAAGATCTCATCGACAAAATCCAATTGCTTCTACAATCTAATCCAGTTCACAAGAAGATTTCTAAATAAAATGGATTCAACTAACTCTTGAAAAACCTTAAGCCAATAAAATATTGTCTTAACAAATGTCAACATAAATTAAAAAATAACTAAACTAAACAACTAATGTAAAGTAGAAATTAACAAAAATTCAATTAAAAATAATTCTTGAAGCTAAATTATTTTTTTCATAACTAAACATTGAGCTTTCTTTTATTGCAATAACAACGTATCTCTACACTAAGGCAAGAGCCTACAACACAACGGTAAATTGTGAGCCTCTTATCGGAGAGGTCTTGGGTTCAACTCTACACAAGATTAATAAATAATAATAAATTACATAACAATAATGAATCTTGGATTTGGCCTCTTACCAATCAAAAAAAAAAAAAACATATCTCTACACAACCTCCAAAATTTCTCCCCATTTTCTTCAAAAAGTCTCGGGCGGGGGAGTTTATGCTGATTGCTTAATATTTAATACATGATGTGCTAATCAACTCTTGCTTTTATTAGCGGATGATGTCTCAACAATACTCTTATCTCTGTTAGCTCTCTTAGAAAAAACATTAATATTTTTATGATTAATGATTAATGAAATGGTTGAGATCACATTAGCCACACCAAATCATGTTTATTGATGATTAATTCATAACAAGTGAAATCTCCCCTGGTTTGTATTTAAAGTTGAGCATATGAGGTAGAAATTTAATGAATGGTTCATGCTGCTCAAAGATATAGAAGGGGTTCAATTAAATGGAAGTCTTCTATTAATTTGTTTGATATAATAGTGAAGCTTGTGGAAATCACATGTAGATCCCTCTTACAAAGTACTCATATTTTTTATGTATGAACAGAAGCAATTATAGAAATATCATCTCTTGATAATTTCTTCAAATATTTTGACATAATAATAATGAATATCTTTTATCTTTTAATATCTAAATATATGCAAAAGATACTTGAAAATAAAAGATTTTAATTTGACTAGGTGAGCACAATTAAGGAGGGTGATTGTTATCCATGCGATCAAACTTCCAAAAATGCAATAAATAATTGATGGAATTGAGATCTTGGTAAGCTTAAAAAATACATAGAAGTTAGTAAATATTTTTATAGATTTTAATTGTATTGAATTTTAGAATAAATATAATGTTAAACACTTACATTAAGAATAATTATATTTGCCAAGGTCACAGGAGACGGGAAGACTTGAGGTCTCTGGTACTAGTATTGGTACCGGTACGCCAATTTTTCAAATATAGGAGACGGAGGTACTTGGAGACAGCATTTTTTTAAATAGTTTAAAAAATCTAATACTAAATACAAAATAGTAATACTATGAAACTAAATGAGTAGAGTAAATAATAATAGTAATGTCACATTAAAATAGAGTCAAATATTACAAAACTCACATAATCACATTACTGTATCTCATAGTCATACTTGTTTTCCAAATATTGCATATGATCGTCATCATACCAGATTGATAATAGCTGAGATTATCGTTACATATTCAATTTTAAATTCAAAAAAGTATATTTTGATGCTAAATTGCCGATATGCAAAAAAAAAGAGCAAACTAAGTACGTTAAAAAAAAATCAGAATCTATTTAGTACTAATATGTTAATGGTACTATCATCTACTCCACAAGGTTGTGATCATCCATCTCAAGGTCTTCAGCTATCATGCTCTCCAAAAATTCATTTAAATTATCATTGGTCTTAATTTTTGCATTAAAAACATTAAAATGAGAGCTAAAATACATAAATAATTTAATATTATATTTTACATTTATTTTTTATCATAAGACTTCGGGGCGACTTCACTTTTTGGATTAGGAGACTAGGAGACTTCAAGAGACTTCATCATGAAGTCTCCAACCTTTTTTGAGGTCTCCGGAGATGCAAAAAGCTTGTGAGACGTGTCTTCGTCTCCGAGACGTGTCTTCATCTCCGAGACGTGTCTTTTAGGGGGAGACGGATCTCCCCGTAACCATGATATTTACATTCTGAAATCTATTCATTAAAAACTACAAAATTATAACAAAAAACATATATATTATTGCATAGCAATTAAAAATATCTATCAATATTGAAAAATAAATATAAAGTACAAACATAAAATATATAAAAATAATGTTTTTTAATGTTCTATAAATATTTAAACAATTTAATTTAAAAACAATTAATCAAATAATAATCCTTAAGCTATCTCTAAAATGTGCTTTCAAAAAAGCATTTTAATATAACGGATGCATTTATTATTTTAGTTAAATTTATTTGTTTAACATTTTAGTTGTCATTTAAGGTATTGTTTGGTCTATCATTATCTTATATCCCCAAATAATTGGCATTTTCATGATATAAAGACCTATGCATTTGAAGTGATTTCTCATGAACTTTTGCAAATCCTATCTACACTTCCACATTTTGCAAGCATACATGCAACCACACGATAGCGGGTAGGCAGCCACAAAGCCAACTATCATACGAAGGGAGCACTTAGTTTCTTTTCCCCTAATCTTGGAAAAAGGTATATGGAAAAAATTGTTTTCGTGGTTGGATCGTGTAATCACCCAAAAATGGTCCTCTAGACTATGAGCCCCCTTTTATCAAATCTGCATAGTTTATCTAGCACTAATCTTTGATCAAATCATCACTTTATCATTTATTCGATTATAACCTAAGGTTTGGCCACCTTATCCTAAGTCATTTATTTGATTAGAACTTTTCCTCTTTTAATTAAATAAAATCCCCAAATTCTACTTTAATTCCTATGTGCACACATAAAATCACTTTCTTATTTTTAAAATAAAAGAAAAGGCATTTTCGTCTACACCTTTAATGTACACTTTTCTATGTGAGAGGAATCTTTATTTTTAAATAACTTTAATTCTTCTTCACACATCTTTTGTCTCTTATACATAACGATTGATCTTGCTTTGTTGAGATTCTTGTACACAAAGTCAACATGAGCTTCGTTCTCCACCCTTGATTTTGCCTCTTATTCCTTACCATCCATTTCTATTTATAAGGAGGCTTCTCATATCTTACACTCTCATGCTATTGTTATGTTGTTGGTCTTATTCTCGAGCACTTGGAGCACTCACCTTGCACTTGCATTTGCTTACTTGCATTCTTACTTTAGATTTCCTTTTATGGAATAGCTTAGCTCACCTAGTCTAATAAGGGGATCCAGTAACTCTTTGTTAGCTTAGATCTTTGGATTTCATTTAGTTTTAGCTTGTATTGCATTGCATACTTGATTCCTTGGATATTGGCAATCTTGCCTCTACTCCTTTGAACCTTTCGTTCTATAGTGCGCCTTGCAAGGGTTGTTTCACTAGGTTCATTTGAGAGCCACCATACTACTATTGCACTCTTGCACGTCATAGATAGAGAGCCATAGGCCGCCTCTTGAGATGCTCTTCATCATGTGTATTCTTGAGAATATAATGGTCTATAGAAGTGTGTCTCTAGTGTTTGAACTTGCTTTAAAATGGCTCTTTGGTGGTCTTTTCCACCTTCTTGGTCTATGTCAGCATACTAGGACTTTCTTTTTGGTTGAAATGATTACCTTGATCTCTTGACTACACTCTTTGATTGGGAAAGTTGTTCACTTTTCATTTACTTATCTACCTACTTGGTTATTTAGCTACTTATCTCTTGACTCGAGTCGCAAGTGTCATAAATTACTTGGAAACTTTGCTTGACAAGTCACTTCAATCTCTCTCTACTATCTTGTTAAGTGAACACTCCACCTTTCTAGTTTGGACATCAAGTTATCTTTTGTCACCTTATTAGCTTCTTTTAGTCTCCTTATACTTGACTTTCTATCTACCACTATGGGATTCGAGTATTTTTCTTCCAAACCTCAACCAAGTCTAGATGATCACGAGCTCCTACATGTCACTCAAGTGTTTCAAGACCAATGCGCTCAATATAAAGAACTAGAAGAGACAAATGATCCCACTTACCTTCACATCACTAAGTGCATAATGCAAATGCCCACTATGCTTAAACAAATGATAACAGAGAGGATAACATCATCACATGAATCTAACTTAAGATATTTACATGCAAGTCATCTTCTTCAAGGTCTACATACTCTAATCTAAGACATCAATTGTCTTCATCTATTAAATCTAATGACCTCTTTAGAGAACAAGCAAGTGATAACTCCTTTGAGACTATGCCTAAATTTCATGATAGACCTATCTTTGACCAACATGATGAAGACTTGGATGCATGCTATGCACTTGAGGAACAACAACAAGATCCTAGACATACTTTTGAGAGTACTCTTACCCCCTTGGAAGATTCTTATGATGCTATTTTGCTAACACTTCTTCACACTAAACTCATCACATTGCCTAAGTCTAGCTCATATGGGAACCCATCTTGGAAATCTATTTTGCTTATTATCGACATAATGAGCATAGTACTTCAGATTGCATGGAGTTGAAACATAAAATCCAAAATCTTATTGATGACAAGGTAGTTGGTGTTGCAAACTCTATGGACTCATGTGATGAGGATACTTCTCTTGAGCAAGATCATATTGATGAACCTATGTCTAGTGATGATCTCATTGATACCTCCAATTATTCCAACACGGATGAACTTCCTACAACTTCAAAACTCTCCAACATGCCTACATCAAACAAAGAACCTAATGCTTCTACGCTGACTATGCGTACCCTTAAGGGCTAACTCAAAAAGAAACTCAAGCTAATCTTCACTTGGTTGCAAACCTTTTCCATACTACTAACACTAAAGATTCTCAACCTTTATGTGACGCTATGCCCACTTCAATTAGTCATTCACTATCTCTTCAAGAACCTACCATCCAAACTCCACATTCTCCCTTGTCCTTAGAAGTGGCTCCATGTCAAGAGGACTCTCAAAAGGCTAACTATCAAGATCAAGCACCCTTTCATCTCCTTCAAGATGTCACTCCTCCATATCCTATGTCTTTCCCACCTCCCAAGTATTATGATGACACCACTTCTATTATCTCCATTGAGCTTACTGAAAATCATGAGGAAATCACTATGCCTATGCTATCTAAAGCTACTTGTCAAGATCAAATTATCCCCTCACCCTCTTGTTCTACTTCTCTATATCCACTTCAAAACTATGTTCAAGCTTCAAATGCTCCTATAAAAGGCATTGCTCCTATCAAAGCTACTCATGAACCCATTGATGGTATTGACCATGTCACTCACTCTAAAGATGTTGATACTCCTATCCACTATCCCTTTGCATCTTCCAAATCTATCTTCGATCCTTATCCATCTAAGCTAAAGCCTTCAAACCTTCCTTCCATATTGGGACATTATGTTCCTTCATCTCCTACATCCACTCGTAGCTCATTATCCACTTCCCCCATCGTACCTCAAGATCAACAATGACATTAATCCTTGACAATATTTCATCCACCCATCCATCTAAACCCACCATATCCGCCTTATTCATCCACAAATCCCAAGTCTTTTGGAAGCAATTTGGATGACCAACTTAAGAACAAACACAAGAATCCATTAACAAATGAAGATCACTATGTCCTATCTAATCGACATGTGAATGCAAAGAAAGAAAAAATATTCAAGAGACCACAAAGGTCCGCTAACCAAAGAGTCAAATCAAAACAAATATGGGTTCTGAAATCCATCATTGAAGAAATGCATTCTAAAGCATCCAGAGGGAAAGAAAACTCTAAAGCTACATAGATTCCTAATTCTCTTTTGAAAGACTTGAATCTTGAAAATAAATCAAAGTTGACATTCAAGCTTTCAAAAACTTCCACTCCACCTCCTTCCAAACATCTTCCTAAAAAGCTTTCGAAGCCTTCAACTCCATCTTCCTCCAAAATTACTCTACTACCTCGTGCGTCAAAACCTCAAGCTATTTCATCCAAGATTCCATTGTCATTCCACCACCCTTCAAGGTGTGTGTCAATGTTGATCTTGACCACTTTCTCACCTACCCTTATACAATTTTTCCAAACTTGCACTTACTTACTATCCTGTAATGTCCCCTTTTTAGCATTCATAGCATGATGTTGTCGTTAGCCTATTTCCCCACGGTCCCGTAGGCTAACCAGGACATTAAAGGGACTTAGAGGCCATTTGGCCTAGATAGTTTCAATTGTAGGTCTTTTTGAGGGGTTTTGAGGCAACTTTGGGCATACTTACTATTTATAGTAAGTCATCTTGGATATGGTCAGACATCCAGTGGCAGCAGTATGTCAATGGTAATTGTTTAAAATTGGCAAGAAGACTTGTTTATCATTGATAAGATTTGTTATGCATTGATAAAGCTATTTTATAAAGTTAAATTTAAATATTTAACTTTATTAATACATAGACTATAGTTTGTGAGAAATATTTAAATTAAAAGAGTCCCCTTTATTTTATAACACATTGGAGACATAAGTTACATAAAGGGAGTGATGTTTTATCCCACATTGAGAAAACGAAGGATTGAGCTCTTGTGAGAACACTATAAGAAATTGAAAAATTTTCTGGAGATTATGTCTCAATAGTTTGAAGGACGAAATCCCTTCAAGCTGGAAATCTTGACGCCATTGAAAGATATGGTCTTGAGATTCAAAGGGTAGCAGTCTGAAAAAACAGATACGAAAAAGCAGTCTGAAAAAGCAGAACCGAAAAAGCGGAACCGAAAAAGCGAAACCGAAAAAGCAGTCCGAAAAAGCAATTCGAAAAAGGAAATCGGAAAAGCAAAGCAGAAAGGGTAGCATTGAAGAAAATTATTACAGCCATCTACAACCAAGTTCCTTTATTAGTATTGTTTTTTTAGGGTGTTATAAGTTTCAGCTATAAGTGTGCATTATACCAGCATTATCATTTTGTAATCCATGTAAATGCCAAAAGTCTTGGCCATATTTCATGAGCATTGTATTAAAAATTTCATTGCAAATTAAGAAGATAATAGTTGCTGGTGTCATTTAAGCAATTTAATATCATTATTTATCAGCTAGTTAGTTTGCATACCAACTGTTTGTAAAAATGTCAGTTGGTTGTAGGTGTTCATTTCTCATGCTTAGATCATATATATGCACTGAATATTGTCAAAATTAGTAGCACACTCATGTTAGGTCATTGTGTAGTCCATTGTAGTCTTCTAGCACAAGATTCTCATTGATGCAAATTGAAGAAAAAGTCATTTGAAGCTAGCTGAAATACTATATCAGTCATACGTCCCTTGCATGTGAATTGTTTGATGAAATTCCTTGAGCTTTCATCAGCATTTTTGAGAGCAGATTTGAGGTGGCTTATTACAGTGGTATCAGAGCTTGCTTGCAAAGTGTTTGACAAAATGTCAAACAACTAAAGTATAAAGATTTTTGGTGTTTGAAGAAGTTATAACCTATTGGGGTTATTACAGTGGTATCAGAGCGGTTTTCTGCCATCTTATGGAGGTCTTATTGGGAATTTGGATTAGCCAGATAGAGAGAAAAATGTTTGACAAAATGAATGCCACTCCAGATCAGGGAAAGGAAAGATTCTTACAGTTATTAGACACCTTAGCACAGGGACAGCGATCAGCAGAGCAGAGAGCACAAGAACAGAGTCAGAGATTGGAGCTTATGATGCAGATGATGGCTCGTCAAATGGGGTTGAATACTAACGTAGGTGGAAGAAATAATCAGAATGGTAATAACTAGAGTGGTAATAATCAGGATGGGACACATAATGGAAGCGAACAAGTTGGGAACAATTTCGTTCATGCACCCCAGCAAACTAGGACAGTGAATTCGAGGCCCATTATTCCCACATTTCCTCCTAGAGCCCCAGAGCAGCCTGTACCAGAGCCCCAGATCACTGATATACAGGACCAATTGAGGAGAGATTGGGAAGCCAGAGGTCCAAATTTTATTGCTACAATTACCTTTAGGGAGTATATGGATGTGCGGATGAAACATATGCCACGTGGACATGACAGGGACCAGAGCTATGAGCTACGGAAGAAAGTAGGAAAACTTCAGTTACCATATTACAATGGCTCGGGGGAATCTACAGCAAGAGCTTGGGTTCAAAGGCTTGACACATACTTTCAAATGAACCCTATGCCAGAGGAAGAAGCTATTAAGTATGCAACAATTCACCTAGATGGGTTAGCACACGAGTGGTGGCATCATGGTATGGTCACTATGGGTCATGCACACATTACCTCATATGTGGAGTTTAAGGAGAGACTGATTGAACGTTTTGATAGGCTTAAGGATCGTACCTTCCCTATGATAGGCAGAAACTTGTATGAGGAGTTTAACAGACATGCTGATTCGATACAAGGAGACATTAGCACATCTTCAGGTAATGGTTTATCTGCATCATCTTCACAAGCAGAAGGGATTATAGATGTTGTGCAGGTTGAGCCAGTTGCATCAGAAGGTGATATCACAGGCACACCAAATTGTGTGATTGACACAAATAGTGATTCCAGTACAGTTGGGTTGGATGAAGTTACAACAGTTGAGGATACTGTCATGATTGAGGATAGTACAGTTGATCAGAAAGTGAGCATTCAGGACTTTGCAGAAAGTGAGTATCAGGCATAGTTGGATGCTTCTTCACATGAGATAGAGGCTAGTAGCTCTTTACTTGGTTTGGCAAGCCAGCAGAAGACAAGGGACAAGAATATTGTCACGGCTTTATCTCATAATGATAGGATACATGGATTGATTGAGAATCACATTTGGATGATTCAACTACAAGAGAGACAGAAAAGAATCACAACAAGTTCTTCTTGTGACGACTTACAGCAGATTAAGGAAGGCATGGAGGCAATGAAGTTGGCTCTCCAAGATTCTGAGAGACATGTGGACGAGCGTTGTCTTGAGATGAGTTTAGTTCAGGAGTTAGCACATATAGCAGGGACTCAGTTTCCTTTTACAGTCAGGTCACATATTGATGATGATATAAGTACGTCTAGCATTCACACTCCGGATTCAGAGACTGTAAGGTGCGTGAAGTCAGTTGGTATTGTTCACATTACTCAGGTGAGAAGTTTACTTGAATTGCCAATTGGTTTCCGTTCATGGATTAGATGTTGGGATCCTCATCTTAGTACTTGGGATCGTTTTGACTGCAGATATTTATCATTCTTTGGTAGTAGTATCTGTTGCACCATCATGGACTTGATTAGTAGCTTGCCAGGTGTAGTTCTCATCCATGCCAGCAGCTTATTTGATGCTGGAATTAGTTTTTACACACTTTTGTTGGGCATTGTTCATGTATCCAGTCGACCATTCTTGTTGGAATGGGTTGATGATCTCTCAGATATGACAAAGTTTACAGAAGAGTCCCAGGATCTGATTATTACAGATGACACCCAAGGGGATGTTGTGGACAGTTTTGAAGACTTAGTCTCCTCAACAGTTTCCTTTGATACGAAGGTTTATGTTGATGCCTCAATCACTCCATTTGATGATACAAGTTCAGCAGTTGGACTGCAAAATTTGGATGGCAATATTACAAATGATAGCCATTCTGAGGTTACTCCTTTGGACAGTGTACCAAGGGTAGAGTATAGGAGTTTGACTAGTCAGCACAATCATGTGTCTAGTCAGCTGAGAGTTTGCGAGCGAGACATTTCTATCGCTTGCGAGCATTTCGATGTTGCTCGTCAGTTGTTAGCAGTTTATGGATGGTTCTCCTGCTAGTGATGAGCAGGGAGGCAGTTATCTTTCCTTGACAGAGATCCACTCTTTATGGGAGGCTATCCGGATTCTGAGACAGAATTATATGCAGTTGGTAGCCCATAGAGATTATCTTATGAAGTGGGGCAATACAGCATATGACGCATTATTGGTCAAGGAGATGAGGTGAGTAAGCTTACTCAACAGCTTGAGGTGACTTCTGAGATTCTTGAGAGTACATAGTTGGCTTTCGAGGAGTCACAGTTTCATTTGGCTAAGGTGACCATGGAGTTAGAGCAACTTCAGTCTTTACCAGATTCTGTACAATTAGGGACTGTGGTGTCTAGTGATCCACGGATGTCCATGGTCGAGGTTGATAGAGGTAGTGGAGATAAGGATATATTTGTCCACGACACTAGTATTGGCATATTTGGTCCATTTCCACTGGAGGCAGGTTCAGCTGAGTTGGGCGCTGCAGCTGAGCATTGTGGCATGTTTGACTTGGAGGGCACAAAGACTAGTGATGTTGTTGATTCTACACTCTTGGCTATATCATCCTCTGACTTAGCTGATGATCAGTCACAATTGGTTGTATCACGTCTGAAGGATGAGTCTTTGACTGGGATTGGTTCTTTTTATCGGCATTATACTGTAGGATATGTTCATCGATTTTCTTTTGATCCATGTGTTGAGGAGTTGATGGCAAACAAGTTTGGTCTGGGCTCTCGTTTTTGCTATCTACCGTGTAATGACTATTCACCATCAGCAGTGCATGGGTGTTATGGTTATGAGACAGTGACCGGTGATCTGCAGAGTTGTGTTAATTGCAGTAGGTGTGTAGTGTGTGGATTCTCTATATTTGGTGCAGTTTCATGCGGGAGTATTCATCGTTGTTGCAGAATTGTATTGTACATTCCACATAGGCTAGTGGGATGTGTTGATGGTATTTACTATGTTGGCAGTTTGGGTTATCTACTCTACTTGGGTTTTGATATTTCGAGAGCTTGTTTCTCATGGGTTCCTGACTTTGGAGTTTGGGTGAGTTGTATTCGCCAATTTGATTATGGATTCCTCTTGGTTAATTTTCAGAGGTTGTTGCAGGAGCCTATGTTGACTGACAGCAGTATAGTTCATGACTACATTTGGGATCCAGGTGGATTGATTGGGTTGTTGTTCGACCATTGCTTGAGGACGAGCAATTTTGGGAAGGGCGGACTGTAATGTCCCCTTTTTAGCATTCATAGCATGATGTTGTCATTAGCCTATTTCCCCACGGTCCCGTAGGCTAACCAGGACATTAAAGGGACTTAGAGGCCATTTGGCCTAGATAGTTTCAGTTGCAGGTCTTTTTGAGGGGTTTTGAGGCAACTTTGGGCATACTTACTATTTATAGTAAGTCATCTTGGATATAGTCAGACATCCAGTGGCAGTAGTATGTCGATGGTAATTGTTTAAGATTGGCAAGAAGACTTGTTTATCATTGATAAGATTTGTTATGCATTGATAAAGCTATTTTATAAAGTTAAATTTAAATATTTAACTTTATTAATGCATAAACTATAGTTTGTGGAAAATATTTAAATTAAAAGAGTCCCCTTTATTTTATAACACATTGGAGACATAAGTTACATAAAGGGAGTGATGTTTTATCCCACATTGAGAAAACGAAGGATTGAGCTCTTGTGAGAACACTATAAAAGAAAGGGAAGAGCTTCTTTTTAGTATGCTTGGAAATATCAAAGAAATTGGGAAATTTTCTGGAGATTATGTCTCAATAGTTTGAAGGACGAAATCCCTTCAAGCTGGAAATCTTGACACCATTGAAAAATATGGTCTTGAGATTCAAAGGGTAGCAGTCTGAAAAAACAGATACGAAAAAGCAGTCCAAAAAAGCGGAAACGAAAAAGCAAGCCGAAACAGCGAAAACCGAAAAAGCAGTCCGAAAAAGCAGTTCGAAAAAGCAAAGCAGAAGGGGCAGCATTGCAGAAAATTATTACAGCCATCTACAACCAGGTTCCTTTATTAGTATTATTTTTTTAGGGTGTTATAAGTTTCAGCAGTAAGTGTGCATTATACTAGCATTATCATTTTGTAATCCATGTAAATGTCAAAAGTCTTGGCCATATTTCATGAGCATTGTATTAGAAATTTCATTGCAAATTAAGAAGATAATAGTTGTTGGTGTCATTTAAGCAATTTAATATCATTATTTATCAGCTAGTTAGTTTGCATACCAACTGTTTGTAAAAATGCCAGTTGGCTATAGGTGTTCATTTCTCATGCTTAGATCATATATATGCACTGAATATTGTCAAAATTAGTAGCACACTCATGTTAGGTCATTGTGTAGTCCATTGTAGTCTTCTAGCACAAGATTCTCATTGATGCAAATTGAAGAAAAAGTCATTTGAAGCTAGCTGAAATACTATATCAGTCATACGTCCCTTGCATGTGAATTGTTTGATGAAATTCCTTGAGCTTTCATCAGCATTTTTGAGAGCAGATTTGAGGTGGCTTATTACAGTGGTATCAGAGCTTGCTTGCAAAGTGTTTGACGAAATGTCAAACAATTGAAGTATAAAGATTTTTGGTGTTTGAAGAAGTTATAACCTATTGGGGTTATTACATATCCATCCTCCTTCTAGCCTTCCAAGACATGAACTCTTGTCCTCCATATACTTTTTCTACCATCTCCTTTTCATCACCCTATTAGCATCTTTAAGCATACCTCTCAATGGTCTTGGCTTATAATGACTTATCTTTCCTATAAGAGCACTATTTGGACTGAAAAAGCTTGGCCTGTTTCTAAAAATTCAAAAAATAAAAGAAATTTATAAAAATGAAAATGTGCCTTGGTGAAAACTTAGTAACAGGCACCTTGGTAGCAAAAGTAAAGAGAAATAAATCTGTCCTATGGTGAAAACCACTTCTTGTGACGCCTTGGATAAGTGCTATGATGAAAACCCGACAAACAGGCATCATCCGCAATTCTTCCATCATCCATCTATCCCCTCTTTCCTCTTTGATCTTGACACTGCTGAGCTATCCATGTGCATTGGCTATTTCTATCAGCTACTTGCTTTACTTCCACATTGAGCTTCATAATTATCATTCTATCTTCTCACTATCCTATCCAATTGGCCCCTTGGTCTTGATCACAATGAAGACTAAAACATGGTTCTTAGATGCCTCTTGACATATCCACTCCTCTTTTGGACTATACACTTTCATGACATCATGCTATCTCACTTATTGACTTTCATTACTCACTCAAAACCCATTTTACTCTTTACCTAGCTTGGGTTCTCTAGAGGAGCTACTCCTTGAGGATCACTTTCACTCACTTCATACTCCTTGCCTATCCATCTCTGCTTATCCACCAGCTTGCTAATCCATCATGTCCTACACCTTACTCAACACTAGAACAAAATGATGTGATCTTGCTTGAGATTTAGTCCATCCTACCAAGTGGTGAAAACCTAGAAACAGGGGCTACTTGAGACCCTTCTATTTATGTCTATCAGTATCTTGCTTTGCGCTCTGAACTAATCCATCTCACATCTCTTTGCCTTGTCTAGTTTGGAATCAATCTTGTCTAGGTCTAGGGGGCATGAATTGTATAGCTTACTAGATCTATGTGTTACGTCGGTGTTTCTTTGGCAGCTCTCTCAAATAGTACTTTTCAACACTTCCCTTAACATCGAGTGTTTCTTAACTTATCAGATACTTTACCTTGAGTTGACACTTTGTCTAATCTAGGATGTTGCAATATTTCTCACTTGCAGACATGAGTCCTCGGAAGACAGCAGTTTGACTTTCACACAAACACTTACACTGAAAACTAAGACTTGCTTAGCTTATTTTTCTGTGTGTTGTCTATGCTGATTTCTTTGCTGAGTATTCCCTCTTTAGTCTCTCGAGGATTCTTTGAACTAGAGGACTAAGGGCATGGGGCATGTTTTCCTTTGATTTTTGTCTGTGGGTGTACTTTGTGGATCTTAGGTGTCTTGAGCATCTTGCTTGACCCACTTGACACTTGGGATCTTCAAAGGTATATCCTTGTTTGTTCACTTTGTTTGCTCCCACAAGACCATGCATATGACCATCTCGACATTTTGTGTCTCAATGCGAGCATAATCTTGCTACACTAAACCTAGGGAATCTAACTACACTGTCATCGTGACCTTTATGTCTGTGATGTATAGGTTGGGTTCCCACACTTCTATCCAATATAGATCATATTCATATCTTCATAGTTCATACTAGTGACAATAAAATGATCTTCTAATGTCCCTAATAAGGTTTGATGATAAAAACTAGGACCTGCTTATATAACCCTTGCAATTGCACTTTGCATACTAGCTTGCTTTCTAGGGTTCATTCTAGCTTAGCTTTGCATTTCAGTGTTGAGAGTCTTCTTTATCTTTTGGACGTGTCAGTCAACTGTGTTCATCCTCCTAACTCTTCTCGATCATGTCTTCATCTTCTTTTTGATCTTTCATATCATCACTCTCATCTTTTTTCTTACCATAAATAGGGTTAATCTCATCATCTTATCTATCTACCCTTTTGGGTCCTTTATATAGCATTTTGACCTAATTTTCCAACGTTTGAGATTTTTGTGAAAACTACTCCCTTACCTAATTTCAACGTCCTGGATCCATTTTTGGAATTGAAATCAAAATTTGGGTTCATCTTGATGGTCAAAATTGGATTTTAAAATTATGCGTTCTTCTACACAATTGATTGACCTTTTGAGGCTTAATCTTAGAATCTTTTGAGGCATTCATTATTTCTTCATTTCTTTACTTCTCTTTCATTTCATTTCCTTTCACCTTTTCTCTCATCTTGACCTAATTCTTATGCTTTATCTTTCTTGGTCAAACTTAGTCAACCCGAGGCATATTCTCATCACTTGGTGGTCTACCTTCAGTCTTAATCTTTTATCTATCATTATGGACTTTACCTTATCTCAATTTGATCAAATCTATCTCCTCCTTGCATCCTCTCTACTTCATTTCGATGTCAATCCCATGGGGGCAAGAATACTCTAAACTATATGCTTGATCTATTTAGGACTTGTCAGGACTCATATCAGGCTCTAATTTGTCTTGACTCCGCTTATCTACTTACTTTTGGCTACTTATCTTGGACATATTAGTGTTCATCTTATCATTATGGGTGTTGATATTGTCCTATCTATCTTTCCTAACGTTCAGTCTCACCACTTATCGACTGTGCATTCAAGATCATCTATCTCTAGTGCTTCGATTGATCAGGTTCAGAGTCAGATCTATCTATTAGCTTGACATCTTCATTCTTTGACTTAATGTGTTCCCAGATCAATCACACGTTAGTCAAAGAGGAGCAAATGTAATCACCCAAAAATGGTCCTCTAGACTATGAGAAATGTGCATATTTTATCTAGCACTTATCTTTGATCAAATCATCACTTTATCATTTATACAATTATAACCTATGGTTTGGCCACCTTATCCTAAGTCTTTTATTTAATTAGAACTTGTCCCCTTTTCATTAAATAAAATCGCAAAATCCTACTTTATTCCTATGTGCACACATAAAAGCATTTTCTTATTTTAAAAATAAAAGAAAGGGCATTTTTGTCTACACCTTGAATGCACACTTTTCCATGTAAGAGGAATCTTTATTTTCAAAAATAACTTAAATTCTCATCCACACATCTTTTGCCTCTTAAACATAACCATTAATCTTGCTTAGTTGAGATTCTTGTGCACAAAGTCAACATAGGATTATTCTCCACCCTTGATTTTGCCTCTTCTTCCCCACCGTCCATTTCTCTTTATATGGAGGCTCTCTCATATCTTACACTCTCATGCCATTGTTATGTTGCAAGTTTTATTCTAGAGCACTTGGAGCACTCACCTTGCTGTAACATCCGGTTTTCCTGGGCCTAATTAATCATTCAACATACTCAAGGAATATAGTTACTACTTCATTTTATAGGAAGATAGTTATATTATTCATTTCATGTGAATAAGATTTACCGTTAAAAATAGTTAAACAAAATTTCCTAACTAAAAACTTGAATTACCATCAAATGAAATTACTACAAAAATTGAAAACCACATACCTCGGAAAAACTGAGTTCGAATCAAACTAGGGATGCTTCTGCAACCACCCAAGTTAGTCCACAAATACACTATAACAATTTCATATGATGACTATCATCTACAAACCACTATCTTAAAATCAAATGATAATTACAATTAAATACCACTATATTTTAAATTAGGGCATCACATACCATTGTATCAATTTAGGGCATCATTTACCCTCGGTTCATTTAGGGCTTTTGATACCACTGATTCAAATTGGGCTTCCAATACCACGGATTCAATTAGGGCTTCCGATACCACTGATTCAAATAGGGCTTCCAATACCACAGATTCAATTAGGGTTTCAGATACCACTGTATCATTTAGGGTTCCAGTCATCTCTCAATCAATTAGGGCTTCAGATTCCTTTTCCTCCAATCACCTTAACTACGACAATATCTCAAGATTAGAAATATGCTTATATTCAATATTCATATAAATGAAAAGCAATCCATGATTCTCTCTTATATCTAGGTGTAAATTAATAGTAACAATGAAATAACTCAATTTAATCTTACCTCCTCATAAATAAAAGTGATATTACCTGTTTCCGATAAACAATTGAATGCATAGCTTATCTTCGTCTGACGCATGTCCGACATCTTGAGAGAGGTGAAACATTGTCAGGAGCTTAACCACCCAACCTCAGACCACAACATATCCCCACACAATCTCTAATGAGAAAGGCCTTCCCTACCCGGAATAGACAGGGGTCATCTTGCCATCCACTGAGCTTCCTGATAATTAACTCACCACACAACTTGGCAGCAGGAGATCACAATAACACGGAAGTGCATGAGCTATTAATTAATTCATATTAAATGGTAAATATTGAAATGTCATAAATGATGCTGATTAATATCATTGATTATTCCTTTCTCACACCTCATCACCCATCTTCTTGGCTACACAGTCGAGTGAGTCCCAAGTATTCGGAATTCTCGGAGCAGTCGGCTCTATCAACTATTCAAGAAGATTTCATACAACCATCGTTTCACAATTCTATGATTATGTTCTTTAAAGATCTCAAAATTGACAACATTCTTCATGCATAAGCTAATGCATTGTTTTTTTATTATTTTTTTTTATTCTAATATCATTCTTCTTTTAATAGGTTCATCTACACCTCGTCACCATAATCAAGCCATCAAGCCGATGATTCCTTGGTGCCATCAATTAATTTTTTAAATATATCTTGTACCTTCTTCACCATATTCTGGCTTTTAGCCTGGTGAACTTCTTGGTACTCAAGTTTATAGTCAATTCTCAATTAATAATCATTATATCACATAGCAAAAATAAATGTAATTTGAGATAACAGATTTTCAAGAAGGATTCAGATTATTGCATATACGAATATCATGAAAGTTTCAAACTTGAAAACGAAATTAATGTTATGGCAGCCGACTAATCTTAAGAAGGTCATACTGATTATAAAGAAGTCTTAGTCGACTTTACTCACTATCTTGCATTACGATTGTCTCAGAGGCAAAGTAAAAAGGTAAAGAAAAAATTCGATCTCAAATTGTAGTTTCTACAATAATATTGACACACTTAAATTGAAGGTGAAGATCAAGTATGACTGCTACAGGAACGATTACCATGCATTAACAAATAGTTTGGAATGGAAGACGTTTTCATTATAAAACCTTACGTGACACTGTAGAGTTAATGAATAGCTCAGATGCTTGAGAAGATTCCAAACTGCAGCAAGCTTATTCAGCCGTATGCAAGATAAAACCCATTGTTACTTCTGCAACTAATTTGATTGCTAGCTAGGGAAACTCGAATGCCAATGGCTTGAAAGCCTAAAGTAATAATGGACGCCAAAGCAAGGAATATGGGTGTCGAGAGCAAGGAATGAATGCCAAGAGCGAGGAATGAATGCCAAGAGCATCGAAGAATGTCGAGAGCAAGGATGGATGTTGATATATGTTTAAAGGTTTCATAATAAAGATACAGGCCAGACCTTTTGGCTTCCATCGGTTACAAGATCATATTCTACGGCTTCCATATAAGAGACGAACAATGACTGTCCGACTCCCATCGGTTATAAAGAAAGCCCTTCGAATTCCCAAGATGACTATACAAATACATCAAAAATTCAAATTTAAAGATAAGGAAGAAAAGTTGGAAAAATTAAAACTCAAACTCAAATTGCCAAATGTTTAAATCGATTAATTATGCCAATTGTTATCATTTAAAAGCAAATAATATTAAATTGGAAGAATAGAGTTGGAAAGTTATAATTCTAATGTTATTAAAATCTTATATGTACAAGCAAAATTACTTTATTAATTAAATTATAATGGTGCCAAGTCATTTATACATATGTGAACATTTATAAATATCAATTAAAATAATATGATGAAAGATATATTAAAATCCTTTGAGATATGTTTTATATATTAACCCAATTATTTTAATTAAATTATTTATTTAATTGACTCATGCAGTTCCATAGATGTATCCTGTTTCAAATCACTAGGTCCTCTACCTATCTGCCCAGTGATGGAGAAGCCCTACCTAATTCTTTTCTGACAATACTTCCACCCCTTCGACATGCTCCCTACAAGGAATTTCTCAGTAATTAAATTATAAATTATTTTATCATAAATAATCATAACAGTTAACCTTTCATCTTAATTCTATGAATTCGCGATTAACGATCAACTAACATGTCATCTTCACTTGAAATCATAACGACCAACTATCTTTCCATTTTGCCAAATTATATCAAATTAAACTGCCAACTAACTTCATGCGAACCCCAACGGCTATATTTCAAGCTAGGTCAAAAATTGGGATATAAAACTTGCACTTGTATTTTCTTACTTGCATTCTTAGTATAGATTTCATTTTATGCAATAGCTTAGCTCACCTAGTCTAATTAGGGGATCTTGTAACTCCTTGTTAGCTTAGACCTTTGGATTTCATTTAGCTTTAGCTTGCATTACATTGCATACTTGATTCCTTGGATATTGGCACTCTTGCCTCTACTACTTTGAATCTCTCTTTCTATGTTGCACCTTACAAGGGTTGCTTAACTAGGTTCATTTGAGAGCCACCATACTACTATTGCACTCTTGCACGTCATAGATACGGAGCTATAGGCTGCCTCTTGAGATGCTCTTCATCATGGGTATTCTTGACAATAATGGTCTATAGAAGTGTGTCTACATTTTATGCACACAACCAGCTACTACCTATCCAACAACATTGCTGCAAAGGCATCCAAGAATGTTAATCATAGTTGTGGTACTTGAGATTATGCTTATCAATTCAATTTGTACGAAAGAGCTAAAGTCGTTTCAACTGTCTATCTGTACATACTCGACATGGTAGTACTCACTAGAGTGCAATCCTCCATTCTAAACTTCTTTCACATATTTGATTTAAAAATGGAAATTTGATTTGACTACAAAATTTGCAAACCAAGAAAGAAAGATAGCTCATCTAGCATTGACATCTCAAATTCCTTTTTCATGTTTGAAGCAAGCTCTTGAAACATCTCATCATTGTCACCTCCTAAAATGATGTCATCAACATATGCAACTATTAGTAATGTGTTTACTTTACTCTTATTATATAGATTGTTACTTGCTATTCCTCTTCTAAAGCCTTGTTCTTGAAGATGTTTGTCTAACCTTGAGTACCAAGACCTAACGGCTTGCTTTAGTCCATAAAGAGCTTTCTTCAGATAACACACAATCCTAAATCTCTGATAGAATGAATCTTTGAGGTTGTTTAATATACACTTGTTGAAAATTTCCATTTGGAAAAGATGATTTGGCGTCCATTTGATTCACTTAAAAGTTCTTAAACTTGCAAGAGCTAAGTGTTAAAGTTTGTAGCTGCGATAGAGATCTTTATCTCTGGAAATATGAACGTTATTACCATTATTGTTTCGTTCAGCTGAAAATGACATTTAAATTGTAATATTAAATATAATGACATGTGTCATTGGACATGCATTGAGGCATGAATATTCGAAGAGTCATAATTAATTATAGGAGTTATGAGAATATCAAGAGACTTTCGGTTATAATGTGACAAGTCTCTTCTATTGTTATATATTTGCATCAAGCAAAAGATTTTGTACACTAAATATTTCATTATCAAAAAAGATATATTTGTGTTGTGTGGCTGGGTTTTTCCCTTCATTCTAGAAGGGTTTTCCCAGGATATTTCTGATGTTCTTTGTTTAAGTTTGTCTTCTTCTTATTGCTAATTTTTTTCATGCATTTTTGGGTTGTAGTTTTAACATGGTATCAAAGCTAGCTTAAATTACAACTTAGAAAAGTTAATGTTCTTTTCTTTATTGTGTCTTCAGATATTTATTAGTCAGGCACGATTGAAAGTTTTATTGGTTCTTGCATGGTGTTTTGAATAAACAACATCATAAGCTAACAGGTCAAACTTGTGAGACGTGCTGCTTTCAGTTGTCGAGGCTTTCAAATGGCAGTAATTAAAAACTAAGTGCTAAGTTCGTATACCTCTTATTCTATTTTGTATCTATCTGCACCTTAGTTTGTGTTGATACTGGGTTTGCATTTTTTTATCCTTTGAATTTTTAATTACTTCATGTGGGTAATATCTTAGAAGTCTTTCGAGGAATCTAAGCGTTTAAATTTTGATTGTTCTTTGTCTGGTTAAATTTCTCTGTGTAATCATCATTTTTTCTCTCCCTCTTCATGAGTTATCGTAGCGGTTTTATTTTTGGCAGTGCCCGTTGTTTTTTTTTCTTCTTTGACCATTCGTATCTTTATTATGGTTTGTCAGTTATTAGAGAGTCAGTTACAAATTCTCATATCTAGCTTCTTGAAGCTGCTATTGCCGGTATTTTTCTTCTCTGACCATGTGAAGGAAGCAGGGTTTCCTCAACACTTACATTGGTCGAAACACCGCCGCCGCCGACGTGGCAGGTTATGATGCTGCGCTTGGCCCCTCGCCGATGAAAGAAAGTCACATGGAAGGAAGGCACCATCAATAACAAGTTCATGAACAAGAAAAGCTCTAAAAATGCTATATTTTTCACAGAGAGAAGCCCTTCGACGAAGATGACAGTGACGAAGACAATGATGAAAGCCAGAGAAAAGAGGGGGGCAATTTTGTGCAATGTGACTGTGGTCAAAGCAACAGTGGGAATTCTTGCTCACACCAGCACTAGGGCATGCAAAATTTGTCAAAAGAAAATCTAGTACAATACGTCCGTAGGTGGAGCTCTCCCTGTCATAATAACGTTGTCAAAATGGGGCACTGGTGGTATGTGAAATGCAGCGGAGTGACTTGGTGTGTGAGCATGACTGCTTGACGGGCATGGGAGAACACAGGGGGTCTAAGCAGGGTAACACGCCATCATGAATCAAACTACCCTTCTCGAGACCTCCGCATTCTAGATGCTCTTCTCTCTTACCCCTCCACCACTCTTGATCCATGAATTTGTTTATATCATGAAATACGTTACGACTTCATTTCATATTATGGATTATCGTGTTTTGCATCTCCTTTTTATAACGGTAGTTTTTTATGATTGTGATGAGTGCAGTCTTAAAGGGTTTTGAGTCTTGAAGAGAAGAAGCACAATTTATGTGGTGATGAATGCAGATTGTATTTTATGCTGGTCATGACCGATCAGACCGATCAGATGGCAGGACAACCATATTATGTTCCGACATTGATAAGCAGTTCCATGCCGAAAGTTAACGTGGCTTATTATTCAAAAATATCATCCTCAGAATATGGTGTCTTTCAATATCAATCTAATTGGCATATCGATACCAATCATCGGAGGGAAAATATATCTTTCCTTGAATTGTCAATCTTTGCCATCAGCGTCTTCATCTTTCTTGTCTCCTTTATTGGTTTGATGAGCGTCTATTGCAATCACCGTGCGTGTCTCTCTTTCAAGCAGGCACTCGAGTCTTGCATATTGGCCTTTTTCTATTATGTATCTCCATTTGGATGGTCTTGATAGCTGGAAACTATTGTTCACCTCAAGTTTGAAGTGTATCGAGTGCATGCTTGGGCTTCGTATTCATCACGGAGAGTCTGGGGTGAATCATCTGCATTGATTGTCGCATTTGTATCACGCTGCTCTTATCTGTTTTGTAGGGGATAGTATTTTTTAAGTTTTTATAAATTTTTATATAACTGGAAAAAATGTTTTATTTTCAGTACTCATCTCCTTATATGATAGATTAATTTACTAATCTCTTTTCGTTGCAGGATGCAACAAGAAAAGTAATGATTAAGAGGGAGATGCTTTAGCTTCAGAGGGAAGCTTCATAATTAAGAGGGAGTACTTATGGAATCCCCATCACTCTCATAGATGCTTGTGATACTTGTGATATTTATAAAATTTGAGACTTAAATGGAATAAGTCTTAGTTTGTTACTGTTGTGTGAATAATCAAGATTGTAAGATCAGCTATGATAACTCTTTCACTATGCAATAGTGAACATCATGTTGAGAGAGCCCATGATGTCATCATGTTGAGAGATTCTGTGATGGGAGTTGAATGTCATGTTGAGAGATTCCATGACAATTCACATTGAGAGAGTCCGTGAATAAAAGGCTTAGCTACGAGTCTTACAAATCTTTTCATGTTGCGTAATTCCATGAATATGAAAAATTGTTATAGGTTTTCATGTTGAGTGATTCCATGAATATGAGTCATTGTTACAGGGTTTTCATGCCGAGTAACTCCATGAATTATGTTTTGAATTTGTATGATCAGAATTTATCATTGACATTCTTTTGTTGCAGTTTTGTGTTATTGTTCAGCTAAAGATCTCTCTTGCTAAGAGGGAGTGTTAAAGTTTGTAGCTGCCATAGAGATCTTTATCTCTGGAAATATGAACGTTATTACCATTATTGTTTCATTCAGCTGAAAATGACATTTATGTTTAAATTGTAATATTAAATATAATGACGTGTCATTGGACATGCATTGAGGCATGAATATTCAAAGAGTCATAATTAATTATAGGAGTTATGAGAATATCAAGAGACCTTCGGTTATAATGTGAAGAGTCTCTTCTATTGTTATATATTTGCATCAAGCAAAGGATTTTGTACACTTAACATTTCATTATCAATAAAGATATATTTGTGTTGTGTGGCTGGGTTTTCCCCTTCATTCTAGAAGGGTTTTCCCAAGATATTTCTAATGTTCTTTGTTTCAGTTTGTCTTCTTCTTATTACTGATTTTTTTCATGCATTTCTGGGTTGTAGTTTTAACACTAAGAACTTTATAAAGGCTTATAATCTTGTAATAGAAGCAAATATTTTCTTTAAGTTATTGCTTCAACTTGTGCATATACTTTGCACACAAGCCTTGTTGTATTCCTTGTGACTTCTCCATCTCCATTGAACTTGTTATATAACTTGTTGAAACTCGCCAGGTTTTCTAAGGAAAAAATCATCAAGTTTTAGCAGAAAACTCAACAAGTTTTTAAGAAAACTCTTTGTTTTGTTAAAAGGAAAAGGCAAAAAGCCTATATATATTATATGAAATAGAGATAATTACAGTATAACAAATGGCAAAGAGGCTATTAATGTCTGTGAAGACAAAGCATCTGAAGAAATAAAAAGATTTATTAAATGCCCTACTTGCAGTTGGTGAAGAAAAAAAACTGAATAGGGAGGGGTAGATTAGCTATGAGGGCAGGCATAGATGAAACTCAAGGTGCTCCTATTGATGTTGAAGAAGAAGAAGCAACACTTGAAAACAAAGTGAGCTCTCTTCGTGGCTCGCGGATCCACAAATAGAGTGTCTCTTTTACCACTTATGCTTCCTCTCCCTTTGTTACAGGCACACCCAATGCAAGGTTCCTCTTCTAGGACTAGACCCTCTCCCTTTTGTGCTAGTAGAGCTGGGAAGAGGAAGATATGATATGATATGATAGATTTTAATGACGTCCACGAGACTAAAGAAGTCTATGGGACCCATGCAGTCACCCTCTCGAGTCAGGAGCGGAACTAGTCAGTTGCAAAGTTTTGGTTAACTTGTCTCTCCTTCTCTGAAGTTTGATAATCAAATCCGTTGTTCTCTTCACTTGATCTTCCTCGAATAAATAGTTGAAGTCCTTGTTCTACAGTATTTTTGTATAACCAAACCTGATGTCATTGTAAGCCAGGAACTCCTTGACAAAGTGCTGCTCTGTCTCAACTGTTCCCATATTACAGAATAAACATGTTCTGTCTGCCCACTCTTCCTTTGGAACTTGCCATCTACCAGTTTCACATCGTAGCTGATGTGAAATAGTTCTAAGTTGTGCCATCAACATTTTTGCTTTCTAGTTAATAGGTGCTCTTATATAGGCCTTTTCATCATGACTAGAAGTGGGATTAAATTCTTTAATGTAATAAGATTTTTTCCGCCCTATGTGTCTTGTCCACAAAATATTGCGAAATTTTTCATTGACAAACTTCTTTATTTCTTTAATGTTATCCGGGCAAGTTTGGATGTTGATATCCCATTTTCGCATCCATTTGTCATTTTGCTTCATCCATGTACTTTTCCGCCTCACAAGTTTTTCCTCTATGACCAACTTGGGCCAACGATGTGTTTCCAAACCTTGAGTTTTCTTTAAATAGCTTAGCATCCAGACTAATGCGACGGCTTCTAATGGAAAGGAACCCACCTCTGCCAAAAGGATCTCATACGGAACTATGGTCTTGACTTTAAGATTGCATGTGATGAAGTGTTTTTGAATTCTTTCTACTTGCCGCCATTTCTGTTCGAACATACTACCTCCCCACACTTCACATCCATATAGAATAACCGGAGTGACCAGCAAACCAAAAAGAGTTTTCATGGTCGTCCAATCCCATAATTCTGCGTTCCTGCCCTTGTTTTGTAAAGAGTATAATGCCTCCCAGCCCCCTTGGATCCTTTTTGATCTGCAAGTATCCCAATTGAGTTTGTTATGAAAATCGATGCCCAAGTATTTGTACTCTTCCAAAATGATGTATTCACTTCTAGTTTGACACAAACTATTTACTATTTTGCTTCCCGCCATCAGCATTCCGCATGAGAATGTCGTTTTGTACCTACTTTGCATTTATATATATCTAAACGTTGCTTGTTTCTTTTGTGTTATCTTTAATTAACTCATTGGGTGCATTTTCTCATTAAATTATGCAAAAAAAATGTATTTTTAATTAAATTGAAGCAGTTGTTTTAGGTTCCCGAGCTTTTTTTTTAAACTGCATCAATTTTCCTAAGTTGTTTTTTGGGGGTTTGGCAAGTTTTTGTCAAGTGAGAGTTTGCCACCTATGGCTCCAACAAAACTCTTGTCCTTCGGTCTTGGGACAAGCACCAAAGTCTAACTCTTCTCTAATTAACCTAAAAAAATCCATAGCCCTAATCCTATCTTTGTCTTCACTTGCTTTTGAAGAGTTCTTCGTCTCGATTTTGGATAGCAAACACAAATTTGCATGTTTTGGCCTACTTGCAAGTCTTCTTCTTGTTTGTATCTTTGTGTCTTTGCCTCCAATTATCAAGTCTTTTGGGTTGTTTTCTTGAACAAATCAACATGGTGTCTTGGGTGGTGCCTTTGCTGAAGTTCTTGTAGTATCTTGTTCATCTTCTTCAATTTCAGATCCAGTCTCTCTCTCTCTTCTTTTTTGTTATCCTCTTCTTTCCAATAATCAATGTCTTGTACTATCTCCTTTCAATGTCTTTCTTCATCAACTCTCACTTTTGCCCTTTCAACAGCTTTGTATGATATCTTGTCATAACATTTATACAACTTGCTTCTTGTGGAATATCCAAGGAAAATACTTTCATCGCTTTATGGAGTCAAATTTACCCAAATTATCTTTGTCCCTAGTTATATAGAATTTACTTCGAACAACTTTGAAATACTTTACTAATGTTGGCCTTCCCTTCCAAAGTTCAGATAGAGCGTTCTTTTGAACCATAATTTGAGCTTAGTTGGAAATGTACACAGTTGTGTGTACTATGAATCACTTCTTTCCAAAATATGTCACCTATCTTGGACTCATTGAGCATGGCTCTTGTCATAGCTTGGGTGTTTCTAGCCTTTCTCTTCACTGTTACAATATTACAGCTGAATATTGTCTTCTTATCCCATGTTTTTCACAATATTCTCAAACACATTTGATGCAAATTTTACTCCTCTATTAGATCCAAGGCACTTGATCTTTGGCACTGTTTCATTCTACGGATTTGAATACCTTAAACTTCTCTAATGCTTCAAATGTTTCTTTAAGATATCCTACCTATGTCATCCTGAAATAATCATCAATTATCAACATGAAATAGCACTCACCCTCGTAAGTTTTTGTAATTGTGGGCCCACGCAAATCAATGTGAAGATAAAAGCAGTTGCAAGTCTTGGGTGAGTTTGAAAAACAGATGCAAGTACCATGTGAATTTGGTGGATTAGATAACCAAAGGATAGGGAAGGCTAGGAGTGAGTCGGTTGAATTCTAATCCACGAGCACGTCCTAAATAAATTTGGCTGGGCAAGATATCCGTCATAGCGAAAACATTGGCTCTATAGGAGAATTTAATCAAATAAATAAATAAAGCTCAAAAACAAAAGCAAACAAACAACCCCTAACCTACTAGAGTTTCTGCTGCGAGGGGCTTACCTTGACCTCGGGCACCAAAGAAGTCTTTCCACGCGGCTTCCATTTGAGAGAAATCGTCCTCCGCTGGCAACCATGCTGAGACCTTCAATATCAGTCCCTCCACATTGAATTCAAAGCCATCCATCTTCCCAACCACAAATCTCTTCCATTCGTCATATCTCTCCTGCAAGCTCCTCCTGTCCTCCCTCATTTCTCTCTTCACGGACGACAAGTCCCACAGAAAGAGCATCCCTGAGGCCACAGGTTCGAATCTCTTCCTCTTCTTCAGGTCCTTGAATTTTTCGATCACCAGATGCTCGTCTGACAGAGCGATGGAAAGCGTTTCGCGGACATAATTTAGGAGAGACATTTTCAGCTGCCATTCGTCAATGGCTTTTGTGGAGGAGATGTCTGAGCGCGTGAAGGAGAGGAGGAGTTTCAGTCTCGGAATGAGAGAGAGGCCGCACTCCAGATTAAATGCCTCTGTCACCTCTATCGTCTCTGCCGCCATGAAATTCTCTGGGAAACAAAAAGTGCGATATATATTTAGGATTTCGAATTTGACGTCGAGAGGGGTGCGTATATATAGCTAGACACAAACAACCAAGAGGAAATCATTTTTAGGAGGTAAAATTGATTAAAAGCTTATGCTTTAATTTGCTTTTCTAGGGTTCTTTTTATATTTTTTATTGGAAAAATGTGATAACTCTTTGGTTTGGTTTGCTACCATGCATGCTGGAATTTGACGGTCACCCTGTTTTATGACGGTTTAGTCAGTTTATTGTCTTTTATTTTGCATTTTAAGATTAATATAGTTGTCATTTTTCATTAATTTATGAATAATTAAATAAAACTTTTAAATTGAATTATTTTATTAGTAATTATAGAGATTCTAAGTTTATGTATACATACTAATATTTCAAATTACTAAAAACAAGTTTATATTATGAGGTAAAAATATTACATATATTAACTATGATAATTTTTTATGGTAAATCAACAAATTTAAGTGTAATATTGACAGTTTTATAAAAAATTAACCTCTCAATCTATATGGTCAAGAAATTTTATGGCTGTCATTTACGATTTAAAACTAGAAAAATGGCTAATATAGACTTGCTACCATATTTTCTATAATAATTTTAAATAAATGTTTAGATCTTTTAATTCAGTAATGAAATAGAAATAATAATAATACATATTTTGAATTAATCATGTTATGAAATTATTAAATAGAATTTTCACTTTTTCTATTTTTCCTTTTAGGCACAAGATACAACATAGTAATTTAATTCTTCTTTTTGTGATACTATAATTATTTGCTTTTGGTTTCCATCTTTAAGATTGTGTTTTATCCATGTCCTTACATATTTCGAGCAACTTGAAATGACTAAGACCAAATTGTTAGATACAAAACATAAGTTAAATCAATACTAAGAAATAGATAAACATTCATTATAATCACAACATTATTAACATAGTAAGTGGAATTTTAATAGAAGAACAAACATAAACCCATGATTTATTATGTTATTATCTTTAAAAGAGGAATCTTGATTAAATTATTTGTTATTAGCTAATTAATATGAATGTTTTTGCCATCAGCTCCTTTATTGGATAAACCATCTACTTCTTTGTTGCCTTCCCTATATATGTTTTTTTTTATTTATTTATTAAATCATTAACTATGGCTAAGGCATATTCAAGTTTAGAATTTAAGATTCAATTTGGAGTTTCTCTTTTTCTTAATGCATTTGAAATGATCTGTGAATCTCTTTCAATAACTAGGTTTTTAATATCCAAATTTTGATATAATAATAACCCTTCAATCAAAGCCTCTAATTCTGCTAGGTTGTTAGAAGTTACACCCAAAGGCGTGGCCCTTTTAGATAGGCATACTACTTTATCAAAATCAATAGTACAACCTAAGGTAGCTAAACCAAGGTTACCCTTGAATGCCCCATTGAAATTTAAACCAATTTTCCCGCATTTTTGGATCCCATTCAGAAAAAAGACCTTCATCTTTAATGGAAATTCTAAGGTTATTATTAGCAACCTCAGTAGTACAAGCTTCAAGTTTGTTGAAGAAGAACTCTACCTCCATCTTTTGATTACAAAATATTCTTCTATTCATTTATTTCCAAATCTCCCACATAAGAATGAATTGGGAAAATTTCTATAAAATATTATAAATCTTGGTGTTGCCTTCTTTGGTCAACTTGTTAAAAAATGTACATATTTTTGGAGAGAACATTTTTCCAATTTAATTTCTTACATAACCAATACCAACAGGTTTTGGCAAAAGGACAAGTATAGAGTAAATGTTCTCATGTTTTTGAGTCATTTTCACAAAGAGGACACCTAGAAGGACCTTCATTGTTGACATTACAATCAAATTTTTTTATTAGTGACACACACACTTAATTAGATGGACAGCAAATACCGAGCTTATCTTGTAGTTTACGGTGTTAGCCAAGTAATTCAGGCTGTACCAAGTTCTACAATTGCTACCAAGTTCTAGGAACAATATTCAATTTGCACCGAGCAATATCTACCAAGTTGGTGATTATCAATGTAAACCAAGCTTCGTAGTGTTTGCTAACTTTCTCAGTGCAAACTGAGATCTCCAGTGTTTACCAAGTTCGTAGCTTCAGTGATGTGAATCTAGTGTTGAGCGAGCTATGCAATATCAACCAAGTGATTCAGTTTATACCGAGCTCATGATAATAGTGTTGATTGAGCTATGCAACGTCAACCAAGTGATTCAGTTTATATGTCAATTTTTGCAATGCTCATCGAGTCACCGATGCAGACTGAGTTCAGACTACTTGGAAGTGATTAGTACAAGTCGAGTTTCTACGTCTACTAAGTGCATGATGATGCCGAGCATTGACAATGGTTGTCGAATGTCAGAACCTCACCGAGTTTGTCTTCAGAACCCAAATACCTATAGTTGGGCTGACTTTGTGTATTTTGGTGAAACTTGTATTGTAGCCAACTTTGATGAATTATAAATTGGATTGGTATATATGTAATGTATTGTATCATGTCCAAAGAAGAATGGTATGAATATAAAAAGATATGTATAAGAGCAGAAGTGTGAAGTAAGAAGGCTACAAGCAGTATAAGGAGCAACAAATATTTATCTATCATAGCAAGGTGATCATTACACTCCAAAGGAATCTCATTCAACAAATCAAAGTTGCAAATCAGAGATCAGCCACTAGTTCATCCTAACAGGTGGAATAGTTAAATCCTTTCACAAGGTAGACTTAATAGTCTTTTGTAAATTTCTTTATTGAGTACATACTTCATTGTATGTTTTTAAATCCTTTTGCAAGGTGGGCCTAGCAGTCCTTATTGCTCCTAATAGGGTAGATCATCAAAAGTGATCATTGTAATCCTTAACAGGCCAACTTTATACTACAGTACTAAAGCTTGTAGGTATCATCCCCACCCCAGTTTTACTTTCTATTTGGAAGGTTTATGGGTTGCCATATTGTGTGTCAAAGTGTTATGAATGTTTTAATGCTTTTAGTTTTTCATGCATGCAATTAGATTAGAATACATATGAAGGATTAATTGGTGAATTAAGATTAAGTTTTATTGGTTACTGATTCACCCCTCCCCTCTCAGTAACCTAGCCTATCTTATATTTCCAACAATTGGTATCAGAGCTTTGTGGTTCTTAAAGAAGAAATTTAAGAGCTTGAGAAAAGATCAGAGCAATGGAGGTATTCAGACTTGATAAGGCTATTAACAATGAAAAGCTAGATTTGGAATTGGCTATTGTGCAATTTAAGAAAGCAAAGGAGCAACTCTCTCAATCACTAAAAAGAAGAAAAGATCTTGTAGTAAAAATGAATGACAAACTCTACACTGAAGAAAGAATTGAAGATATCCATTCAAAAAGTAATTCAGATGAAGCTAATGAAGCAATCAAAGAACTATTGGAAAAGAATGGTAAACTTCAAGAAGAAGTAAGAAAGCTGAAAAGAGAACAAGAAATTCAGTTAGTAAGATTGTGTGAAGTCATGTAAGAGAAAACCAAGATAAAATAAGAGATAGAAGGAAAGAACAATGAAATTCAGCATCTATCCCTTCAACAAGTAAACTTCATTGATCAGGTTACTAATGCAAATGAAGAAATCATGAATCTAAGATCAAAAAATGAAAGTTTACAAAATGATCTAAACACTAAAAAGTAAAGCAATGAGAGGATGATGAAATCTCAAGCAGACATGAATCAATTAAATGAGCAAATGCAATAAAAACAAAAAGGAAAAGCAGGAATTGGATATATAGAAGAAGGTGAATCATCCAAGCAAGGACCTCAAAAGAATCAAAGACCTACTTGCGATCACTGTGGTAAGTTAGGTCATACATCAAACAAATGTTGGAGTAATGGTAAAGCTAAATTCAATGGAAAATGCTACAATCACAATAAGCATGGTCATAGAGCTAATGAATGCAAAGAGAAACCTAAATTTGAAAGCAAATGTCACAAATGCAAGAAGTATGGGCACAAATCTTTTGAATGCAAAACCAAGATATTGAACCCAGTAGAACAAATAGTAAAAGCTATATTTGTTTGGGACTACAACACATGGTGCAGATATCACTACTATGGAGAATTTGGACACATTGTAGTAAACTATGTGAAACATCACATGAGGACAAGAGACACCACTAGAAGATGTTTTATTTGTACAGAACTTGGACACCTTGCCAAGAACTGTATGAACACTAGAAGAATTAAATATGAGAAGAAAGCCAAGGCTGACAACGTCATAAAGCAGACGAGACAACAATGGATTCTGAAATCTTCTAAGAATGCAAGTCCAAGCAATGAAGCACATGTCACTCAAGAATTGGGCGACTCAAGCATTTCTACTTGATCTCCCACAAAGATAACTAGAACTAAGATTCTGAAGCAGACATCTTACATCAGTTCCAAATAGCTAAAATGAAAGATCCATATTAGCATTCAAGATGCAAAAGGGATCACCGAGTGTCTAAGGAAATTCTAGACCTTACCGAGCTAGGTCGGGTTGCAAGACCCTGTCGAGAAAGGTCAGGAGTAACTAAGTCATTGTGCGGACACTAAGTCATGGATGACTCTTTCGAGCAATCAGATCAAATCGAGTGGAAGATAGTCTATCATCAAGCAAGCGAATGTACCAAGCATTTATGGCGATTGGAAAGTTAAATTTGTTAAAAGAGATGAAATTGAATTCATTTATCACCGTGAATTTTCAAAGAGCTATATGCAAAGAGTGATTTATGTGTATCCAAGTGATCTGTGCATTTTGTTGTTGAAGTTTTTCGTGTTTTCATAAACCTTACCGAGCATGGCATCCTCCAGCAGCAAAGCCAAGAATGGGTCTGAGATTTTGGTTAGAGGAGTTGAGTGGAAAGCACCAGACATCAAGTTGAGTCTGATAATTGTAGAAACACTTGATCCAACCAAAGCTTAGTCATAGATTCCACCAAAGGTACTACTGGTTAATGATATTTGCTCACATTTTCATTGTTCAATTCAAGACATTGGAACCCTAGAAATGGATGAAACTTTGGAAAAGTTGTGTGAATGGTGTGTTGAAACCCGAGCATCAACACTTGGAAACCAAGAGTTTAACCCACATTCCACACATGCCTTGAGAATTTCAGATAAAATGGATAAGGTTTATCCTTAGTCATGTACACAATGGGAAGCTATGGTTGGAGCAGCCTATTCTCATAATGAAGAAAATGATTCATTGAATCACATGGCTTCTAATGTTGACCAAGGCAAAGACTACCAAAACCCTAAGTCAGGTAGAACTGGAAAAGAAAACTCTTACTGAATGGGATGGAAGAGGTATGAAGATAGTTGTGTAGCTGAATTAGAGCTGAAGTTTGGAATTCATGCAATAGCACATAAAATATATAGCTCCAATCATCTCAACAATGTATCATGTGAGGCAGTTGATCTCGCTCTCAAGGTGGTAAAGAATAACATGTCCTTCAACCTTGCCAAGCTAATGGTGAACCAATTCAACAAGAACATGGAAAGCATTAGAACTTCTAAGCATAACCCATATAAGTTTGGTTCACTTTTAACCTATATATTCTTCTTTGTACAAAAGTTTTTCCCTTCAAAAGGTACAATTGTATGGAGAAAGGATGTGCCTGTACTATACCAGATCAATGAGTATATAGTAGAAATAGGTGAGAACTATGTCAGTATCATGGATAATTATTTTGATTCATTCAAAGAAAATATGAATAAAAAATTCAAATTTCCCAAGAAACTTGTAGAAGATTACAAGGATGATGTTTGTTTTATGGTAGACTGTGACAAGGTATATATACAAGTAGTCAAACCTAGAGTAGTGTGGGTTAAGCCTCTAGGCTATGAGGTTAACATTGATGACACCAAGGACATCATTGAAGCATTGTTGAATGAATCTATGGATCTCAAGGCTACATATTTTGATACATATGATGAAGCCAAAGCCAAAATTGAACTAGAAATAAAGCTTCATCAGGCTATCAGCAAAGGAAATAAGAGGATAGCAAAACTAAGACAAACTAGTTCTATTGTCCTATTGATAGAAGGTAAAGGAGATGATGTGGTAGAAGATGATGTAGAAGATGAGGTAGATGAAACTAAATCAGGAGAAGAAGAACCAATCCAAAAGAAAGGTAAGGTTATCATAACCAAACCTACCAAGTCATCTACTGCAGTATTCACTAGAAGGACATCTAGAAATAAATTGAAATTAGGTGAAGAAGCAGAGGATGTTGTTTTCAAACGACCTCCACCTACATTTCAAGAGAAATTGAAAGAGATTGATTCTAGAGCTGGCATGGAAAAATTTAAATCATTGAGATATGAGACTAGAAATGCAAAGGAGAAGAAGCAAGTTGAAGACATGATTATGTCTAAGCTAGGTAAATGGAAATATTCACTTGACCAACTTGCATAGAAAATTCCCAAGGAACTGATGGAAAGAATCAAGCCAAGATGGGAACATACCAAGAAAATTGCAAAGGATATATATGAGTAGACTCTAAGGCAACTCATGCCGAGTCTTAATGACAAAGAAGTAAAAGAGTCCATGAAGCAGAATGAAGAAAAACTCACTTTGAAATTTAACACTTGCTTGATATTGTTTAATGTCATTGAACATGTGGTGAAGAATGCCACTACTACATGGAAGAATATCTACAATCTTCATCAGAAGAGTGATTTTGTTGTTCATGTCAGTGATAAAGATGATGATGAAGATGACAAGGAAGAAAAGGACAATGATGATGAAGAAGAAAATAAAGATGAGGAGCAAGAATAGGAAGCCACCAAGGAGAATCTCCTTGAGATTCAGAGCATTGAGGAAACCAACCCTAAGAAGATTACAATAGTAGTTATGGCCTCGCTTCCTCACTTTTCGAGCAAAACTTTAAAGCCATCAAGATTAGAGAAAGCTTCTACCAAGTTGGTTATGGAAAACACTGCAAATCCAAGCACTCAACCAGTCTTTGCACCTGTCCAGCTAAGTACTTCATTGACTAAAGTGACCAGCACTTCATCTACTGAGCAGTCAATGCTTCCTCCTTCATCAGATTTGGCTACTCAACAACTAGGTATTTCTACAATCAGTGCAATATCTACTTTTTTTGATAGTTCTTCTATTTCCACTATTGTTACTGTTCCTAGTGCACAAGTAGTTAATAAAAAGATAGTTGAGAGCATGCCTCAACCGAGTACTAAGGTTTCTAGCAAAGGCAAAGATAAAGAAGAGAACATTGATCTTATGAAGATATAGTTATCCCGAATTGGGATATCTCTACTCTGAATCATGATTAAATACATATATTAGGTGAGCTTTTGCAAAAGAAAGCTAAGCAACAAAGGCTTAGAGAGGAAAGAAACTGAGAAAATCAAGTGTTAGAAGATGCAAAGAACATACTTGCAGATGCACTCAGCACCAAGGTTGATACTTATCAACCTATTTTGGCTCAATTAGTAGAAGTTCTTCAAAAATTTAATGAAGATTTGAATGGGCAAGAAAAATTGTTGCAAAGAGTAGAGAAGAAATTTGAACTAGTTGCACAGAAGATTGCACTGTATCAAGTAGACTTGTCTACTATTCTCAGCTCATTGGAAACCTCTACCAACAATGTCACCTCTCTATTTAGTAAACTATGTGATACATCTATCTTTACTCAAGAAATCAAAGATAAACTCTCCAAGATAGATGAAGATCTGAAGGCGAGTGCACACCAGTTGTCACTTGACCCGAGCTATAGTTCTTCTCACTACACAAAGATTAGATTTATGACTGATATGCAATCAAAATTACTAAGGGAAGAAGTCAAGATAAGGGCCACACTTGTACACATACAAGGCATGATTTTTCTGAACATGGATGCATTGTAGAAACACATTGCACATGCCAAAACTATCATCCATGACATCAACTTCTCCATAGTTGATCACATGATGAAGTTATTAGCAGAAGTTCAGGTTGCATTGCATGCAAGCAAGGTGTTGCAAGAAAATTGGGAGAAGACAATGTCACTAATTTTAAAGGTACATTCTGACTTCTTGTCACATTTTGGCATTACCATGTAGCATACACCTTTGACATTTATGTCAAAAAGGGGGAGAATATTTAAAAGGGGAGAATATGTGATGATGCAATAAAAGGGGAGAAGATAAGAAAAGAAGATGTAATATAAAGACATTTGACATATGTATATAAATATATATGTATGAGGGGGCATCATAATATTATACATATACATGTACAGATATTCAGATATACATCTCTTACAAAAGCAATTTTGAAAAATCTCAAAAACAAAGTATGTTACCGAGTTGAAGACATAGGATGGAGACTAAATATTGTTTTGAAATTTTTGAGAATTTAGTTTTGATTGATAAGTGTTTTTGTCACTAATGCCAAAGGGGGAGATTGTTAACATTACAATCAAGTTTGTTTATTAGTGACACACACTTAATTAGATGGATAACAGATGCTGATCTTATCTTGCAGTTTACAGTGTTAACCAAGTAATTCAGGCTCTACTAAGTTCTATAGTTGCTACCAAGTTCCAAGAATAATATTTAGTCTGCACTGAGAAGCATCTACCAAGTTCATGATTATCAATGTAAATCGAGCTTCATAGTGTTCACCAAGTTTCTTAGTGCAAACCGAGTTCTCCAGTGTTTACTGAGTTCGCAGCTTTAGTGATGTGAATCTAGTGTTGACTGAGCTATGCAATGTCAACCAAGTGATTCAATTTATATTGAGTTCATAGTAATAGTGCTGACCGAGCTATGTAGTGTCAACCTAGTGATTCAATTTATATGTTGAGTTTTGTAGTGTTCACCAAGTCACCAATGCAGACTGAGTTTAGACTACTTGGAAGTGATTAGTACGAGTTGAGCTTCTATCTCTACCGAGTGCATGACAATACTGAGCGTTGACAATGATTGTCAAGTGTCAGAATCTCACCAAGTTTTTCTTCAGAACCCAAGTACCTGCAATTGGGCCAACTTTGTGTATTTTGGTGAAACTTGTATTGTAGCCGACTTTGATGAATTATAAATTGGATTGGTATATATGCGATGTATTGTATCACATCCAAAGAAGAATGGTATGAATATAAAAAGACATGTATAAGAGCAGAAGTGTGAAGTAAGAAGGCTACAAGCAATATAAGGAGCAACAAAGATTTATCTATCACATCAAGGTGATCATTACACTCCAAAGGAATCTCATTCAACGAATAAAAGTTACAGATCAAAGATCAGCCACTGGTTCATCCTAATAGGTGGAACAATTAAATTCTTTCACAAGGTAGACTTAACAATCTTTCGTAAATCTCTTTATCGAGTACATACTTCATTGTATGTTTGTAAATCCTTTTGCAAGGTGGACCAAGCAGTCCTTATTGCTCCTAACAGTGAAAATCATCAGAAGTGATCATTGTAAGCCTTAACAAGCCAACTTTATACTGTTGTACTAAAGCTTGTGGGTACCATCCCCACCCCAGTTTTACTTTTTATTTGGAAGGTTTCTGGGTTACCATATTGTGTGTCAAAGTGTTATGAATGTTTTAATGCTTTCAATTTTTCATACATGCAATTAGATCAAAATACATATGAAGGATTAATTGGTGAATTAAGATTAAGTTTTATTGGTTACTGATTCACCCCTCCCCTCTCAGTAACCTAGCCTATCTTATATTTCCAACACTTTGTATCCTATTTTAGTAAATCTATATGTTGTTAAAATTGTATTTTGCAAAATTGCCTACAAGAAGATACTTGCTTTTGGTAAACATGATGAATCCCAACATAAATTAAGAGGGATATCAATCTTATATGTTTGATGCAAATTTTATGATCTTCTCATATCCTAATTTGACTTTATAGTTTCCATCCTTTGAGGCTCCCCATAAAAGTTTATCTTCCCTATCCTTATGATTTGTTTGTCTATTACTTAGGAAGCATTTAAAAGTCTTTTTCTCTTGTTCTGAAAGAGATGTTTCATTTAAAGATTTCCATTGTCATCCTTTATAGTGTTTATCATTAATTTTAATTTTATAGTCACTCACATACTTACCTCATTGATTGGTTAGGGTGTTTTTAATGTTGATAGGTAATTTTTTGATGCCTAGAGCTAGGAGACCACCCCATTAGTCTTCCCAAAATAAGGCATCCTACCCTAAGCCTATATCCCAAGTCAAAAAAATTGATATTAAAGTTCGATAGTTCAACATAAAATTTCAAATTTTAGAACCCTTAGGTGGATTAATAGTTCTAAACACTGATAGCAAATTATTACTATTTAGGTATTTATGATATAAAAGGTTAGCCCATTTACTATTGTATTCTTTGAACATTCTCCAAATAAATTTTCCTCCCAGAGGTTCATTTTGCCAACTTAAGTTTTGAATTCCTAGACCACCAAACTCTTTAGGTTTACAAATATTTTCCCATTTAATCAAAGCTTATTTTTTCTTATCTCCAATTCCTTACCAAAAAAAAATTGTTTTGTTTTTCTTCTAATTATATTTCAACAACTTTAGACAAGGGTAGACATGACATATGATAAGAGGCTATAGCAGTAAGAATAGCTTTAATCATAGTCACCCTTCCTACATTAGTTAACCATTTCCCTTTCCAACTTCCCACAACTTTATCCACTTTTTCTAGGATCGTGTCCCAGGCTTTAACTTCTCTTAATCCTTTTTTCAAGATGAATACCTTATCTTAATCTATAAATTGTTGATGTGCAATATTAAAGACTTCCTTAGTAACTTTTATATACCTTTAATTTTCCTTTCTACCTGAGCCTTTGTTATGGCTCTTCCAAAAGTTTTTGCCATAATAATGAAAAGAAAGAGTGATATTTGATCTCCTTGTCTGATACCTCTAGAAATACTAAAGAACCCTTCAGTGGATCCATTGATAAGAAGATAATTTTTTGGAGTTTAAATACAGTTAAAAATTAAGTTAATCCATTGATGAGTAAAGCCAAAAGCTTTGCGGGTTTTGCATAAGAATCTCCAATCTACCTTCTCATAAGATTTTTGAATGTCCAATTTCATTAACATACAAGAATTCTTATTTGATTGTACTAGGTGTATTAATTCCTGAATTATAATAATATCGTCAAAAATAGACTTGTTTGGAATCAAAACCAGTTTGTTCTTCTAAAATAAGTTTAGGAAGAATTTTTTTACATCTATTAGTTATGGATTTAGAAAAAATAAATTTAAAAGGTATTACTTAAAGCTATAGGTCTAAAGTCTCCTGGCTCCTCACAATTAGATTTCTCAAGAATTATAGCTAAGAAAGTATTATTAATTTCTATCAAAAGAGATCCAGAATTCCAAGTTGCTTCGATAGCCATCTTGAAATCCTCTCTTATTATATGCCAACATTTTTGAAAAAAGAAAGCATGATAGCCATCTAGTCTTGGAGATTTATTAGGGTTAAGCTAAAATATAACCTCTTTGATTTATTCCTTAGTAAAATTCTTGTTTAAAATTTTATTGTCTTTTGTCAAAATTAATTTAGGGATTGATCCTAACATCTTAGTTTGGGCTTGTAAGTTGGAAGATTCAAAATTATTTAGAATATCATAATAATATTTGACAAAAGTTTCTACTATCTCTTTAGGTTTATTCGTTATCCTCCATGTATAATCCTTAATTTTTATATTTTTATTAATATTTCTTCTGTGAATAGTACTATTATGGAAAAAATTGTATTTATATCCCCTTCTAGTAAACAATTTTCTCTAGATTTTTGTTTCCAGAAAATTTCTTCTTTTGCTAGGATAGTTTCTTCTTTTGCTAAAAGATGATTTTCTTTATTATATTTGTCATTGTTCATTCCTTAATTGTTTCTTCATTTAATTTTTTTTAGCTCTACTTCATTCTCAATTTTTCCTTTAAAGATATCATTAAAGTGGTCCTTGTTCCATTTCTTAATTTCATCTTTTAAGGATTTTAGTTTAGATACAAAACAAAACATTTTTGAGCCTTCAAAGTTTTCTTCATACCACCATTGATTAATTTTATCAAGAAATGATTTATCTAGGAACCATAAAAGGGTTTCCTGATGGTTTTTGTGTTTCCCCAATTTTTTACCTTACCGAAAATGATTGGATCTTGCATTTGGAAGAATAACAATACTTAATAGATAGTTAAAATCAATAAAAAAATTATTTAAAGATAAATCTATCCAATCTTTCAACTATATCATAGAAATTAATTATTTTGTTATTCCATGTATAGGTTCCATTAGAGGTTGGAATATCTATAAGGTTATTTTTAACAAACCATTCATTGAAGTCTATCATAACTTGATTGTTTTTCGAGGATCCACCTACTTTTTCTTTAGATTCCAAAATCGCATTGAAATCTTCCCCAACAATAAAAATTTATGTTGGATTAGTGTTGGCTAAAAAATTTGTAAGCCACTATAAACAGAGCTTACAAAACGAGATCTTTAGGCAAAGAATGCTCACTTTGTTGAGATAATGGGTGTTGCACACATTGCATAATATTGTTATATTATTTTATTTTATTTTATTATGTAAAATTGCACCTAGGACCACCTAGATGGACGTGCAACATGTAGAGATTCCCATGAGATATACTTGATGAGTTTTATTGTAACATTGTGATAATATTTGATGTAATTATTTAATATTGGGGAAAAGAATTAAATGTCTAATATTAAATGTGGGGTCAATGGGTTAGGTAACATATGGTTTATGTAATATCACTTAGTGGTTTTATGAGACTTGCTACTATATAAGTAGTCACAAGGGTAGTTATAGATACAAGACAAAAGGGAAAAAGTTGAAAAGACAAGTGTTCAGCAGGACAAGGCTTGACAGGTTAGCCAAGGGAGCATTTGTGAAGGTTGGAAGTATGGCATGGGATATGTGGATGCATGCTTGTTCACATGGATTGCTTGGTTGTGGCTATGGCTTTGAAGACTGCCATGGTTGTATTGCAATAATGTTTTTGCTAAACAATACATGGTGATGGATGCTTTTGGAGGCTGATTTTTTTCCCTCAATGATGGTTTCCCAGGGTATATCTTGTGTCACATTTTTTTGGGTATGTTGTCTATTCTCTTGCATGTGGATTTTAATTGCAATTTTATTTTAGATATATTATGGGTTATGTGGAAACAACTATAATTTTTGGTTGCAACTTTCTTTACATCCATCTTACTATAGGTGGCTACAACAAAGACCTAACTATAATTAATAAAAGGGTGGTTAATTGAATCAATTTCTAATTTTTAAGGAATGATTTTATATTACCAACTACTTTTTACAATTAAACAAAAGGAATCTATTTCTACAGTAATACTAATGGCTTAAGTATTGGTGTAAGAACAACCTTAACACAACAATTATATATTGACTTGTGTGATTGATAGTAAGAACCCAAAGTCTCTTACAAGCAACCTTCTTGAAACAAAAGGGTGAATATATAACAAAGCTCAAAGTCTTTGTTCAACTATCCAGATATGAAATAAAATACTAATAAATCAAGCTCAAAGTCTTAAAATCCTAGCACTTGCATACACTAACAAACTAGATTAATCATGTTTAAGAAAACTCAAAGTCTCCAAAAAAAAAACATTAAAGACTCAAATGCTTCTAAAGAGAGAAGTTAAAAAGATGAATGAATCAATTTAACATAAGAGACAATGATCAACTCCAACTATCTTAATGCAAAGTTTTAGAAAAACTTGCTTCTTTATTCAGTTCATAGATTTACAACAAGAAATACAAAGCCTTCAAGTCACAAGCCAAACCTTCTCCAATAAAGAAAAAGATGATTATTTGCAATGAAATCTCTCCTTTATATAGGAAAAGAAAAGAGAGAAAGGTGGAGGAAAAAGTGGAACAACCTCAACCACCCTTATTTATTCTAACTAACTACTTTGACTTTATTTAAAGTTGCATGCCTAATGTAATTGCAATGTAACTACATGAATTGATTGTATGAGTATGTGTTTCTCCTATACTTACAACATAGGTGATACTTACTTATAGTTTTCTTATTACCATTCTACTTTAAGCATTAAAAAAAAATCTAATTTGAAGTTTTTACATGGAATAAACCAACTCTCCAAATTTCTGAGGGACTCTTGTATAACTATAGCATCTGGCTCTTTAGTGTGTTGCAAGATCATGGTGACCTTCCTAAGTATTCTTTCTGCCCTAGGTATATCCTAGTTACAAATCTCCATTTTATTATATAGATTCTTCAATGAACACTTCCAATTTTCAAACATGTCAAGTGCGTTGATGTTGAAGTCATCCACTTCAAGCTATAGGCGAATGACTTCTGCAAACTCTGTGAGAATTTATTATTGACTCTTTACTTCATTGTCCTTAGTGATGATTTCACATTACAACTCTTTGAAAGCTTCTTTGATCTTATTTTCTTAAGTAGATACTATGACTACAGTTCCTTTTATCTCTTCTATGGGTTTTTAAACAACTCGTTTCTTGTTTTCCTTCACATGCACAAAATCATGGTACATTTCAATGGATGTAATGACATCATACCCACATAGAAAGTCTAAATCAACTTCTATCATGTTATTCCAAGCACTAAGATCATCGTCCATCAACTCAAATTGATGATTGAATGATTTCAACATGTTATCCAATTCAATAGAGGCTTTTTTTTCTTATTGTAACTCCTGGTATACTTCTCGAATCACTTGGGTTCCCTCTTTTTAATATTGCAAGTCCATTCATCAATGATATTAGCCTTCCACTTCTCCCTTTCTATACATACAACTGAAACATGTTCACTATCTATAGAAGACATCTTCATCTTTTCAATAGTCCCCAATAGACGTGCATTTTCTTCTTTGAATTTCATTTTCTTTTCCCACGGTTCATCATTATTTTGAGAAAGAAAGTTAACTACTTCATGTGCCATCTATTGACAACTTAGTCTTGTTTTCTCACCAAGTTCAACCCTTTTGATTCTGTAATTAGCAGGTTGCATGTCTTCAATGGATTTCTCCACAAGAGGTTCAACAACTTCAACATACTTGATGTGGTTTTCATCAATCACCACTTGAGAAACTGCCTTAGCTTTCTTATTCTATGAAACCCTTGGTTTTCTCATTTGTTTATCATCTTCTTCAGGTGGAATTTAATCTTTCTTTCTCTTATGTGTGATTGTGCTCAACCATGGAGGAAGATTGAAAAAAGATGCACTAGCTGAAGCGATAGTTACCATAGTTAACTCAGGATTACCTTGCATAATAGTAGTAACTATAGCTAATGTCTAAGTCTGAATTGTCATAGGAGGAGGAAAAATATGTGTGGCCTCAATCATGAATTTCTCAAATTGAGTTGAAGTTACATCAAGCAATGATGTAGACCGAATAGTTGCAGAAGGAATTGACAAGGAATATGCATAAAAAATATTCTCAAAATCATATTGATCTCCTTGTGTTTCTAGTGCAGGTATGACTAAGGACACAAGCAATGCCAATGTAATAGTCACATAATCATAAAAAGATGGTTGCTCAATGGAGAATGCATCCATAGCAATGGCTAAAGGCAAATCATGGGATTCATCTTATATTAGAGCCCAATATAGAAGAGAAGTTGTAACGATAACTTCAAGAGGACATAAAGTGAGAGGTGATGAATCCTTTGATTTCCTTGCTTCATTGTCACTTGAGTCAACACAAATTGACTAAGATTCATCCATTTTCACCTCAAGTACTCTTGAATAATTTTCTCCTTTAATAGACATCTTGGGCAAACTTTGAGCAAGAGGCTCAAATGTAGATAAGGATGTGTCATCTTTACCTTTACCCTTTATTTTAGATCTTAAACTAATCAGACCTGCAGGATCAAAATATTTTCCAAGCTTTATTTTAATGCATTTGATACCCCTTCTCTTCATCCATGTGTTGGTGTTAGCAAGAATAGACTGTAATCTATCCCAAATAGATGTATTTTCTCTACATGGCCATGTAGGAGGAAGAATGGGTAACTTCTACACATCATGCTAAAAATATTTAGGATCTAAAATTTGATCATCGTCTTCAAAACCAAAAAAAATTGATGCCAAGTTGAAATCTATAATCTATTTCACAGTCAGTTGAGAATAATCGATACGTTTTATATCCACCTCAATGAATACATCAATCTAGAGATCTTCTAAATGATCTATGTACAAGAATTGCTTCCTCATATTGTCATGCAACCCCATCCAATCAAAACAACTCCTGGCTGAAATTTTTTTCAATGTGATCCTTTGGAGTTCAAACTTCATGTTCTCTGCTTTAGGCATAGTGTCTATCAAGTATCCTCCAATCTTCAATGGGTTTTGAGATGAGATTTCCACTCTGGGTCGATGTAAACTAGATTGGTAAGCCCAAACTTCCATAAGTTGCCTTGCTAACTCCATGAGTATGATTTTATTCGTAGGGTACCTTGGAAGTGTGTATGGCTCTCCCTTGAAGCATCCAACTTGGAGATATGTGAAGTTTGGGAATTATAAAAACATGCATCCATATTCATTTACCTTGTTCTAACCTTCACTAGATAAGCTTAGATTTAGGCGAGTTAGAAGAAAAATGAATAACACATTGAACACCTCATGTTTTAATAAGTGCAAAATATGAAATTCTATCTGGCAAACATGTGGGAAAGACTTCAACCATAAGGAAGCCATATAGAGACACATGGAATGCATAATGGTGGGGTTTAAACTTGCATTCACATATGAGGAAAAAAATAATCTTATCTTTTCTTTTAGAATGAAATTTTACACCCTACTGCATATGCAAGTAAGATGAGACCTTGCAAATGCAACTTTGAAGAAAAAGACAGAAGATAGAAGGAACAACTTCAAATGTAAAAACATGCAAATCTGAAAATGGAAATGAAAAAGACTTGCAAGAACATTGATCAAATATATAAAAATGCCTTAGAGAAAATAACCAAAGGAAATTACCTCAACTCCACCAAGAATGAGAAAGATAAACCCAGATTTTTTAATTTTAGATTTGTCCAAAGCAAAGACTTAAATAGATTTTGAAATCCTCATTTAACATGGTTCAAATTTGGACATGTGGATATAATTAGAGAAACGCAATAGCCAAAATGTGGAATAAATTTTGACCTAGCAACTTCAAATGCAAAGACATATAAAAATGGCTTCTAGGACAAAGATGAGCTTGTAAAATGATGAAAAAAAAGTTTGATTTAAAAACCCTTATCTTAGATAGCTTCTTGAAGGTATTTGATACAAAAAAACTTTGAGATCACAAGGTATTTTGATGGAGATCAAACCCAAAGCAGGTTGTTTTTACCCAAATGCATATGGGGAGTTATATGCTTTTCCTCTAAAAAATGTTGCCTATGCCTTTAATGGGAGTTAACATGATTTTTAGAGAGAAATCAACATGTCAAAAATACATATGTTTCTCCTAAAAATTGCCGCTCACAACAATTAGAGAGTTTGCTAGGGTGAAACACAACTTTGGGAGGGTATTGCATCACCAAAACTTATGCACATTTTCTCTAAAAATTGCCACCAGCTCTAAATAGGGCACAAATACATTATTTGAAAGTGAATACATGCTTTCAAAATGTATGTAATGACAAGGAAAAATGCCACTATGAAGACCTGTTCAAATGCATATATTAAAACATGTTTTTGGAGAAGTCTTGCATACACCAAATTGCATGCATTAGCACAAAAACTTGCCACTTTAAGTTTTGAATGAAACTCATAGCTCAAAAGGCTCTTTGGAGGGGCATTTACATGATATGAAAAAATGCAATCTTGCTAAAAAAAATGCCACTCATGGCCTTATAGAAGAAGACATGACTTTTGGGAGCAAACACATGTTATAGGATACATGCAAATCCACCAAAAATTGCCACTTTATGTTGACCATTTCAGTTGCTAATGGAAAACACATTTTTACAAGGTATTTACATGTGTTAAGATAATTGCATATATTGATATATGCAATCCTTAAGAAAATTGTCACTCAAAATGAGTAAAGAAGCTAAGCTATTAAAAATGGGGAATTTGAAGCCATTTTCATGTATTTGAAATACACGAAAAAGCTACAAAAATCACCACTTTAGCTTTGAGTTTATGAGAACAAGGTATTCTTTTAATCAATAACATATGCACTTGGGTCCAAAATCACCATTTTGGATTATAATGAGTGAAAAAATAACTTTACATTTACATGTAAATGAATTTCAAAAACCCACTCAAAAGGTTATTTAATAAATACAAATGTGTTAGACTATTTAAAAATGAACTTTTAACACAATAACATATGCAAGCACACTTTTAATGATGTTAGGACTTAGAATTTATTAAAAGTGAATTTTCATGAAGTGTTTTGCACATGGATATATGCAATATAAAATAAAAATCCCACTTATGCACTTAAGTTGTCTCATGTAATTATATTTAATATTTAACTGTAGTTTCACTAAATCAACATGAAAAATAACCTTGAAATAAGCTATTTTCATAAACAGTAAAAAACTATGGTCAAATCAACTTAGAATGAGTTGAAATTTTAAAATGGACCACAAAATCCACTGTAAATATTAATATAACTTTATATCATGCAATTGTAAATGAAAAGAACATTTTTATGAGGTTTTTAATAATAATATGCAATTGACCTGAGAAACCCCCCCTTTTCTATTATAACTTGAGCTAGATAACTCTGATCTTGACCTAAGTTAGCTCAAATCGAGCGAAATTCCAAGGGGTATTCACCTAAGTCAAAAAAAAAATACCATAAATTATTTACAACATAAATAAAAGACGAGAAAGATAACCAAAAATTGAGTGTTTTTCATTAGAGAAGGAAAGCTCTTACCTAAAAGCAATTGGGGATAACCTCGACAAAGAACTTTCCAAAGAACACATAAACAAGACTATACAAAGGAAAATTCAGGGATAATGATTTTTTTTTCATGATGCCTTATAAATGTGTTAATCAAAGAGGATGCACCTATGAATCCATGATAAAAAAATTACATAGGGTTGCCTCAATTTTGTGATGTCAAAATTGAGGACAATGTTGGCTCTAACTAGGGAACATTCCTCGTTCATTCTTATAAACAATGAGGGATGTAAGATCCAAACCTCTAAGTGCCTTTATCTAATCCATTGGCCTATAGAGTCATATGACTAAAAGAAAAAAGAAAAATCCTAAATTAAAAAATCTTGGACATTATGTACAAGGGTACTTAGCTGGAGCTTATTCAAAATAATGCTTCAAATGTTGTGCACTGTATGGAAGTGCAATAGAGTTCCATCATAGTACACCAATAAGAAACTATTTTCTCCTACAATTGAGTGATTAGTGAAAGGACCATACCAAAGAGAATCAAACTTTCCATGCATGCCTTTTGGTTCTCATCTTTTATCCAAGAGTAGAACCTGATCTCCAACCCAAAACTCTTTGTACTTAGCCTTTTTATCAAACAATATTTTTACTTGTCGTTGATGTGCAACAAGCCTATCCACCACTTTTGTTCTTTATTCTTTGAGCTACTAAAGAAACACGATTCTTTTATCCAAGGAACTTTCAAAAGTTTCATCATCTACTAAATTTGCTAACTTAAGAGCGGGAAGCTCGAAAGTTATGGAAATCTCTGCATTTAAACTGTGAAGAAGATGAAGTTGCGACATTACAATAACTCTTTTTGGTGTAATTCTATCTTCCCACAAATCATCAAACATTTCTTTGTGCCAAGTTCTCTTATTATCATCCACAAGTTTGTGAATTATTGTAATCAAGTTCTTTTTATTGGACTTAGTTTGTCCATTTCCTTGTGGATAATAATCAGATGCATTAGCTATAATAATACAATGTTCAAAGCAAAACCATATAATCTTGGATGATGAAAATACTAAAGCATTGTCAAAAAAAATCTTATTGGGAATTCCAAAATGAGAAAGAATATTATCTTTAGGAAAGAACACACCATTGATGATGTTGTATTTTTCACAAGAATTGCCTCCACCCACTTACTGAAGTAATCCATAGCTATCAGAACATAAGTATGCCTTGCACTCGATGCACAATGAAATCTAGATCCCATTGCTTGAAATGATCTTCGATTACCATCGGCTTCAATGGAAGTGTTGCTAACTATTGCTTCCCAACAAAATGTTGACATCTTTCACATTTATGTACCCATTCATAAGTATCTTGAAATAGGGTTGGCCAATAATACTTTGCTCATTAAATCTTATGAGAAGTGATTGGTGCTGAAAAATGACCTCCACAAGCTAAATGATGAAATGATTCCAACAATTTGATTTGTTGTGCTTTATCAACACAATGAAGGAAGGTATCATCAACTGTGTGCTTATACAAACCACTGTCCCAAAGAAGAAGAAAAAAGTGACTCTAAGCTTTAAACTCCTCCTTTTCTTATAAGAAAAATGTGAAGGACATTCACCATACATGAGATAGTATGCTATATGAGAATACCATTCATCAGTTGTACTGACAAAGAAAACTTTTGGTAGCTCTTTAGGTAGTTCTTCTTACTTTGATTTATTTTCAGCCAGGAGCTGACATAAGCCTTTACCTTAAACCAATTTCATAGGCTTGATTTCAATATTATACTGTTAAATATTAGCAATCCAATAGCCTCTTTTAGTTTCAAACTCTTATTGTGTCAAAATTGATTTGATAGTAGTATCTGGGATAAGAGCCACTGCAACATGTGATTTCAAAATATAAAATTTGAATGACTTAAATTCTTTCACCACTGCAAATACATTCTTTTCCATCAATGAATATTTCAGCTCATGTGATTTGAGTGGACAACTCATAAATGCAATAAGAGATTCTATATCTTCCTAATTCTTATGCATGAGAAGAGTTGACATAGTATGCTCTAAAGCATAGATGAACATGATAAAATCCTTGGAGAAATTAGGACAAACTAGCAGTGGTACATGTGCAATTTCTTCCTTGATTTCTCTAAAGTCTACATTTCCCTCAATATTCCAACAAAACTCTACAAATCCTTTTATGATATTTGAAATATGACGATTCTTATCCGCAAAGTCTGGAATGAACCTTCTTAGAAAATTCACCTTTCTAAAGAAAGAATGAAAAATTATCTTATTAACTAGTAGAGAGACTTTGAATAGATTTAACCCTTTTTGGATCAATATTGATTCCTTCTTTGGACACAATGTGTCCCAGAAGCTTTCCTTCTGTAACTCCGAATATAGATTTCTTAAGATTCAAAGAAATCCCACGTCTCTGAAAATTTTCCAACACCTGACGTAGATGATGAACATGATCTTGTATTTATTTAGAAAACATGGTAAGATCATTTTGATAGACTACAATGATCTTATCCTTGATATCACAAAAAACAAAATACATTGCCCATTGGAAAGTAGCACCTGCGTTTATCAACTCGAAGGGCATCATGTTGTATGAAAATGTACCCCATGGAGTTGTAAATGCTATTTTATATTGATCTTCATCTTTGACCTCAATCTGATTATAGCCTAAAAACTCATCAAGCATGGCTAATATTTGTGAACCAGTAATTGTCTACAAAACATGGTCCATGATCGACAATCAGTAATTATCTTTCAAAGACGCCTGATTTAAATTTTGGAAATAGATATGGATCTCACCATTATTTTTCCTTACTAGAATGATATTTTCCACCCAAGGAGAATGTTTAATTGGAAAGATTATTTTTGCATCCAACATATTTTGGATTTTTGATAAGATAATACCAGAAATCTTAGGGTTATATTGCCTTTTTTTTGCCTTTAATGGAATTTCATGTTGCAACTCCTTAGGAAAAAAAGACTTGAGATCATCATATGAATATGCCAAGGAATCCATGGTGTTCATGTAGTAGATCAATGAAATGATCCCTTTCTTTAGATGTGCAACACTTACCAATGTTCACAAACTTTGGATCAATATCAGATCCAAGATTGTATTTCTCAAACTCTATTGTTGAAATAGACCCAACTTCTTGTTGATGTTTGACATATCAATCATGCTTATCAAACAATATTTGCAAAGAAACTAAACCATGAGGAATTTTGTTACCTTTGAGCTAAATGAACTCCTCACCTATGATAGGATCCTTAATAGGGATACTCTCCCAAGGAGGTGAATTACTTCCTTAAAAATAAAGATCATAAAAGTTTTCTTTTGTCTCCAAGAAATTAATAATCTGATGATGATCATTAAATATTTTCCAATGTGCACAATTGTATGGAACACTGGGACAAAAGACCAATTGGATAGAATATATGTCTTGTTCAAAACTCTCATGAGGAATTAAGAGTATTTCTGAAACAACAAGAGAATAAACTTTAGCATTAAATTCTCTAAGAACCATAGAAATATTGAAAGCATTAAATCCATTAACATAATCCCAAACCAGATTTCTGTAATGCTTAAGCCTTTTGTTCTTTGTTTGATAATGATTCTGAACTTGACATACTATGAGATCAACATCACCTCATCTATGCACATTATGTATTCCTTTAATTTATGTAGTATTAATACCAAGTATTAATGCTTCATACTATGCAATATTATTGATATTATCAATATACAAGTTGTAGGAATAAGGAAACACTATTCCTTCTAGTGATATTAGGACCACCCCAACACCAACATTAGTTGATGCACAACTACCATCAAATTACAATATCCAAATGTCATTAGAATCAACAACTTCATCACTTGGTTGGAAAATAGTTGCAACATCTTCATCTTCCATAGTAGAAAGCATAACATTTCGATCATAGTAGAGGGTGTTGTTGGCACTTCTTCACTTATATCTACAAATCTATCACTATCTAAAACTTAAGATGTAATAGAATCATTAGAGAGATAATATTTTCATCAAAATGAAGGTAGTAATTTCCCATTCTAGTTGATTCAAAAAAAATTTGTGCACGAGGATCTTCTGATTTGATGACTGTGTACTTGGTTTCTCTTTCAAGAAGTAGCTTCTGCATAACACCCTTAACGAGTATTCTTTCTTCAAACATATCTATGTTAAGTTATCCTCCTAGATATTTACAAAAATTATGGCCTAACAACATGCCATAGGAAGTAGGAACCTTAGCAACCAAAATAGTCATTTGATTTTCTTTTCAAGGAAGGATGCGAATGTAAATTGAGCATCCTTAATGTTTTTTTGGAAAAAGAGGGGTAAAAATTTATTAAAACAAAAAGGATTACAACAAGGAGCTCTATCCTGAGCAAAAAGTTCATCAAATTCTTGTAACAGGTCAAGGAGAAACTACCCCCTATCCATAATATTCCAACCTAGAGCATGACCAAAAGCCCATTCGGCCAAACAATCAACAGCTTTGTTTCATTCATGAGGAATATAAGTAAACCTAATGAACTCAAGAGAGGTACAAAAGAGAAGAGTCTTATTAACAACAGTGGCCACTTGCCAACTAACATCCTCAAGCTCTTGTGAGGAAAGCAAGTTCACCACCACTTGGGAGTCAGACTCACAGACAAGCTTCCGCCATCCCTGCAAAAAACACTATTCCACAACATATAAAATGGCCTGAGCCTCCATGAGATTGTTAGTATGGTCACCCTTATGCACTGAGAAAAATAATTTAACTTCACTAGAACTACAATGAGCCACTCCCCCAATACCAGCAGGGCCTAGATTCCGTCAGGAAGAACCATTAGTGTTAATTTGTAGAACTCCATGAGGAGGATTCCAATGCCCCTCTTGATTCACTCATACTTTCCCTTGTTTCTGAGGATTTTTGGGCACTCTTTGATACCATTGTGTTGCAACCCCATCCTAAAGATGAAAATTGAGGCAATTGCATATAACAAGATCAACTGAATCCATACCCCTATCTAGTGCACACTTGACTTGAATAGTTTCTTGAAGAGAATATGAGATCTTCCACCAAATATGCACAACACCAATCTAAACATCTTGGAAGATTCAAAAATTCCTCTCCAACCAGATATGCCAAAGAATGAAAGATGGGCCAACAATCCAAGCAACATGTAGAGGAGAAGACTTGGAGGGAGCACTACCCAAGCCGGCCCAGAACTCAGGTAAAGAGGAAGCATGCCTACAAGAGTAACCCCAAACACTCCACCAAAGGTGCCATAACTGAATAGAAAAGGAGCAATGGAAGAACAAATGGGAGACGAACTCCTCCCCATTACCACACAAAACACAATAGAGGGACCCTAAAATCCACATTTAAAAAGATTATTCCATGGAAGACAATGGTTGTGAGCAACTAGCCACATGATAAAATTGCACTTGGACCAAGAAAATTTACTCCAAACTTGTTTCCACCAAGGGAGTTCAGCATCCTCGAATAATTGTCTAGTTATCTCTTGATACCCAACAAAGACATGATATTTACTAGACAAGGTGCCTCCCAAGCTAAAACATCTAGTCCTAGCAGAGAGGAACACTCCCTAGAGGCTAAAATCTAAGGAAGCTCCTGATGATCCACCTCTGTGCCTCCAGGAGGCCAATCAGAAGAGTGCTTCCACATGTAACCAACAGTAGGTCCCAATTGATAAGGGGTCTTGCAATGAGCCACTTGATCCCATCCAACAACATGAAAAGAATCACAGAGAGTTTGAAGATGAGGGTACATGGATAATATGGATGGGAATCCATACCAAGCATAAGATCAAAAAAAAGCCTCAGAGACTCCCTTAGATATCTAGAAAAGACCTCTCTTGACTAACAGAGCACCAGTCTTCAGAGTATGCTAGACCATAGATCCACAACCTTCAAGAGGAAGTGCAGAAATAGAGCAAGGATCAACACCTCTAAAATATTTATGGGTGATAATACAAGCCCAAAGTTGATGTTGTCCAGAGCACCATCACCAATAAAACTTAGCAACCAACGCTTGACTACTCAAGTGAGTTGATCAAAGACCAAGACCACCCTCCTTTTTAGGCCTACAAATAGTCTCCTAGCTAATCAAACTCCATTTAGTGCTACACAAATTACCACTCCAAAGGAATTGCTACGAAAGAGCATCAAACTCTTTGAGAGAGTAAACAGGAGTAGCCTAAACCATCCTTCTATAAGTAGGAAGAGCTTGAATAATAGATTGAAGAAGAGTAACCTAAGCAATAGTAGAAAGCCATCTATGAGTCCAATGATTTATGTTTTCCTAAAGCTTGATAATAAAATTTTTCTAGAAGAGTCATGGCTACATAGAAACAACAATAGGGATGCCAAGATAAGTCAAAGGAAGTGACCTAATCTGAAACTGCAGGATATCAACAATCCTTTGTTGAATAGAATAAGAAGTGTTAAAAAAGTAAATGAAAGATTTGTGCTCATTAATTTTTTGGTTTGAAGCTACCAAATAAATATCCAAAGTATGTCAAAAGACTTCAACTTCCTTGATCCTGGAAAGACCCGCAAGAGCAGAACCATCAACAAATTGAAGGTGAGAAAGAGTAGGTAAACCATTACCCCACCACCACTCTTAAAGAGAATTTTGGGACACCTGATACTTAATGAATTTGTGCAAGCCCTCATCTATGATGAGGAAAAGATAGGGGGAGAGAGGATCACCCTGGTGGAGACCTCTAAAGGCATCAAATAGCTAGGAAGGTTGACCATTAAGAAGAACTGAAAAAGAGGAAGAAGTAACACAACTCATAGTCCAACTCACCCAGTTAGAGCTAAAGCCAAAGGTAAGAAGAATATTTTTCAAGAAACTCCATTTGACTCTTGTTGTGATGTGGAGCCTAATTAGACTCAGAGGTTTATTTGACGTGGTTTTCTCCCCATATTATTTCTATGGGGGTTTGGGGGTAGTGCCCCCAAGATGGGGTCAAGGGGCAGTGCCCCTACGAGGTCCTGGGGTAGCACCCCAGGTGTGCTCCCTATCACAGTATAGGGTGGGGTCAAGGGGCAATGCCATCGCGAGGGTTTTTGGTGGCAACATTTTTGAAGAAAAAAATGCCCTTATATTGTAAAAGGCATCAACTATTATTTTTCTATTATTCTTGCCCTAATTTTGTAAACGGTAAAAGCTTGTATAAAAAGGCTTAGGGTTAGGGATCTCATAATGTAATGGTGATATTGTAGCTTCTTGCGACCGTATTGAGCTATAAGGGATTATAGATTGTAATCAAGTTGTAATCATTGGATCATAATAATATTGGACTTGTTGTTGGTGGACATAGCCTAGGGATTGGGTGAACCATGTTAAATCTTGGTGTCTTGTATTCTCTTTTATGCAATCTACTATTTTCTGGTATTGGTTATATTTGCATGTAACTGTTATTTCTGTCTGAGGTTAATCTTAACAAATCTATTGTAGGCCTTAGCCATATCTAGCTTAACAAACATAGATCGCTCCCTTGAACTAGCCATAGAGTGAATAGCCTCAATAGCAATAACCAGCCCATCCAAAATTTGTCTTCTAGCAACAAAACTACCTTGTTCCTCTGAGATAATAATGGGGAGCCACTTTTTAATTCTCTAAGCAATCAACTTAGTAATGAATTTGTGAACCACATTACATAAGGCAATTGGTCTAAAAAACTCTAGTTGATTAGCCCCCTCTCTTTTTGGAATAAGAGTCAAGAAAGTAGAATTCAATACCCGAAGCATCTGCTTTCTAGAATATGATTCCTTAACCACCTCCAACAAATCGTGATTAATGATGTCCCATAATTCCTAAAAGAATTTAACTGGATAGCCATAAGGATTAGGAGCCTTTCCCTTAGGCATGCCTAAGAACACCTCCTCCAGCTCTTCCAAAGAGATCGGTCACATGAGATAATCATTCATTTCATGGGTAATATGGGAAGGAATACAAGACAAACTAATATTTTCTTCATTATTAGTAGGAGGAGAGTCCTTAGAGAAGAGGGTAGAAAAGTACTGAGTAGCCTCCTAGAACAAAGCTGGCAAGGAAGTCAGTTGGATACCTTGAGAATTAACCAATGAAGAGATATTGCTCTGGTTTCAACAAGATTACACAGTTTTATGGAAAAAAGTGGTGTTCCTATCACCTTCTTGGAGCCAATCAGATCTAGACTATTGCTTCCAAAAAAATTCCTCTTGAAGTTCCCATTCTTCTAGAACTCTAGAAGCTAGGGATTCAACCCTTCCAAGATCCTCTGAGAAACCTTGATCTCTAATCTACCTGGTTATGACATCAAGATCTTCTTGAGCAAGCCTCTTTATAGAGTGAAGGTTCCCAAAAAATTGTCTATTCCATATCCTGAGCTACCTTTTAACATATTGAAGCTTTTTAGAAAATGAAAACATAACATTACCATATACAAGAGTACCATGTCTCCACGGACATAATACAAGATCACGAAGAGAGGAGTCACGAAGTGACATCAAATGGAACTTAAAAGGTGGATGTTTCAGAATAAAAGCCCCAGTAGCAAAAAATTTCATTGGCCAATAATCATAACCCCTTCAATCCATTATTCTTGAAGAGAGAGTAAGGGTGCCACTAACCCAGAAACAAGAAAAAAAAAATCTGTCCAGACATTCTGAAATAGCATCAGCCCCAGTCCTTCGATTATTCCAACTATAGAGACCATTAGAGGGCTTAACATTAGAGAGTTTCAAAAGTTCTATGTGTTGACAAAGAAGAGCAGTTGAAGGCCCCAATCTAGCCAAACCACCTTGCTTCTTCTCCAAACTTAAAACTGAATTGAAGTCTCTAGCTAGCACCCAAGGATGAAAAGGGTGACAATTTCTAACATACTAAATATGCCTCCAAAGTTCCTCCTTTCCCACAAAATCAACAAGCGTAAACACATTAGTAATCATGATTACCTCTCCTGAGTCCAAAGTAGAAGCCACCATAGAGAAAGTTGAGTGAGAAGATACCCAGCCAAGGGGAGAATTTTTTTGTGGATCCTAAAAGATAGCCAAACCACCAACACTTCCCATAGCTGCAACACATTGGCATTGCCCACGAGGCCAAATACTAGAGGCATATCAGACCATAGACTCCATAGAGAGCTTAGTCTCTTGGATACAAAAAACATCAGGAGAATGATCAACAACCAAATTTTGAATAGCCTTTTGTCTAGGGATGCTATTCAACCCCCTAACATTCCATGAGAGAATAATCATCATTTAGTAGAATGGGGAAAATGAGCGTCCAATGGTTTCATTGACCCAGACTCTATCAATATATCTCTTGTGAGTTTAATCTTCTCTTGGTATGTTTTGTGCCCACTCCTTAGTGGAGGAGTAAAGGAAACCCTCTTAAAGTGTCTATGCATCAATCCCAAGGGGAGAAGAGACCCCTTACCCTTGCCAGATGCCAACACATCCTAACCAAGTCTTCTAGAATAACGTAATTATCCTTTGGCACCACAGGTGTCACTAGAGAATTTGATTTAGGAGCTATAGGGATCTCATAGTTCTAGTGTACCACAACCTAGTATGCTCCACAAGTCTCATGAGGTGAAAGTCCCTCATCTGGGCAAACTGGGTCAGAAGAGATACTAGGAGGAATACCCTCCTCTAAAACCATACTATCCAACACCTCAAAGCAATTAAAACCTAAATTAGATTGTTGATCTTTCAAAGACCTCTTCTGACCACGCCCCTTAGCTCATGGGCGAGCAGGGGCAAATCCATCCTTATCTTGCATTTGAGCCTTTCCCTTTCATGTATTATCTGTATGATTCTTCCCCTTAGTTGTATTATACATCTGAGCTTGTCCTTTCCCTACAACATCTGCTAGACCACCACCATTGTCGGCCGTAGAACCATCTACTCCTTTGGAAGTCAAGTTGCAAGAATATTGACATTGTAAATGGCCATACTCATGACATATCTAACATCGAAAAGGGAGGGATTCATAATCTAACTGTTGCACCCAGGAAGAAGCCCTAAGACAAATTTCCAAAGAATATGGTAATGGGTTATTCAAATCAATTTCAACACAAATTCTAGAAAAAGAAATAACCTTTTTATTGAGGGATTGATGCACAATCACAGTTGGCTTTCCTAACAAGGTCATAATTTGATGGAGGATGTCTTCTCCCTAGAATTCTAGGGGAAGGTGAGGCAAGAAAACCCAAAGTGGCACTACTGAAGGGAGATCCTCAATAGAATTAAATCCTGAATTTTAGGGCTTGACAAATAAACCCACATGGTTGTAGAAATAGGCCCTCCTTCAAAAACATGATCACAATCAAACATGCATGAGAATACAATAAAAAAATAGCTATTCCTAACCAATGTTATCTCCATATCTCCTTCCACCTACCATGAGCGATGGATTCATGCCTCAAGAGAAGATAAGGAAATCCAAATTCCAAGAAATTTACATATTAAAGCATGCTTAGTCTAATATTTAATGTCCTCCATTATTTCCACTAGAGGAATAACCAGAACAGGGTGATCATGGCTATGTGGAAAGCAACCATTAACTTTTTTCATCTTGGAACTCTCCCCTGAATAAAATGATTCAAATCTCATTGCGTGCCTAATTGGAGAAACATCTATCCTCACCAACACAGAAGAAATCATAGGCCTTGCCATGCAAACAATAAAAACCCCAAACCAAAAATATTTGCAAATGCTCCCCAAAATCCAGAACCCACACTAACTTTGTCCAGTAGCCATCAATAAAAAAAAAATGAAATAACATGAAAGAATATTAAAAAAAAGACAAAAAAAAAAACATGGGGCTAGGGATTGAGCCCTAGCTCAGCACACATCCATCGCTCCTCATGGCTTAGAGATATGTGGTCTGATCTTTTATGTTCTTTATGTGTTTTCAGAGCATCCTTAATTTGACCTCAAAGAGGAACTTGCTTATTCTCCATGGAATATAAATTTCCAAAAGTCTTTGTTAGAGTAAGACCTAGTGCTTCAACTACCTTAAATGGCATGACATTACCATAAGTGCCAAAATCAATAACACAGTTACTCAACTTGAAACCATTGATTAAAAAGGAAATATATAAAGGTTCTATCTTTTTGAGAACACTTAAGGGATAGTAACTAGATTATTAGGGATACCTTTAGGTTCTGGAACAATACTTTGTGTTTGAGTAGGTTGAGACTCTTTAGCAAACTTATTAAGCCTTTCTAGTTGATTTGGATAAGCTTGTAAGTATTCAACCTCAGAAATATGAATTTTAGTTCTTTTAGCATGATCAATGATATCAAATTCTTGAAAAGAATTAGCCAAAGAATAACTAAAAGTTTTAGCTTGAGGATTTGGATTAGGAACACCATGTTTTGGTTTACTAGAGGAATTAGGAGCAACTGATGCACTTACTTGGTTACTTGCTCCATCTTTTGGAAGAATGGGTAGAGGTGTTCCCCTTTTAGCAAGAGTAATGGGTGTTTGAGCATCCATTTTTTCCTTTGAAACTTCATGTTGTTGTTTTGCTAACTATGTTGGAGAATATGCCATGACAACATATGCATGACCGAAGCTATCTTCTAGATCCTCATCTTCATAGTAGACATACCCAATATTAGAGTTTCTAGTTGTCTCATCATCATCATTATATGAAACTTCAATATCTTCCTCCTGATAATTCTCTGGTAGAGAACTAAATTTCTCATTCTTGAAGTATCTTGCAACTTGATTTATTGGTGGGGCTCCAAGTGCAAGCCTCTCCAGAGGAGGGGGAGCTTTTCCTAATTCTTGGCTATCTAGTTATGTGTAGCATTAGGAAATGACCTTCAAGGAATATCTTTGTATGAAGCTTTGAGTGAATTTTGAGATTTTTTTTTTCAAGGCAAGTACATCATTTGCCAATTTTTTATCATATAATTCATACTTCCAATGATGGAAACACCATTGGAATTACTAAAACTATCTTTAGAATGATCCCTCTGTATCTTACCATCTTTGAGTGAATTTTGGGATATTTGTTTTTTCAAGGAAAGTACATCATTTGCCAAATTTTTCATCATATAATCCATACTTCCACTGATGGAAACACCATTGGAATTACTAAAACTATCTTTAGAACAATCCCTCAATATCTTACCATCCATGATAAGATCATCTTCTATTTATGTCACTAATGTTTGGGCTGTAGCAAGATCAAGAGGAGAAACTCTTATCAGCAAGAAGCTAACTTTAGGAAGATGAGTATTGATAAAGAAGCATTTTATATTTTAGTAGTAGGCTGTGAAGAAGTAGGAATCCGATTAGCCAATTTGTTAAACTTGACAACAAATTCTCACATGCCTTCTTGTTCTTCTTTCTTTATCTAGATAATTTGTGCGAGCAAAACATGCTCATCCTAAGAAAACTTGAAATGTTCCCTAAACTTAGTCTTCAAAGAATCCCAATCCTTGATTGCACTAGTCTTCAAAGAATCCCAATTGGTGATTGCACCAATAGCTAAGTTGTAGAACTAATCTACTACAATTCCTTCTAAAGTCTCAACAAAGAGCCTTACAAAAATCTCCTTATATTCCATACTAAGCACACCATATTCTATGTAGAATTCATTGATATTTTCATCTGGATGTTGTTTACCATCTTCATAGAACTTGGGAAAGTTATTTTGTGAACCTTGAGGTAAGGTGTGTAGAGGTGATGCAAGATTTAGTGGACCAAAAGTTATCCCCCATGGGCTAGTATTAGCAGAAGCAGACATGATATTAGGAATATGAGTATGGGCAATGGAAATCAAAGGTTTAAGGAAAAATTGGGAATCTTCATTGGGTACAATGATTTTCTTTTTAGAAGGTGGTAAACTTGTGGTTTGAGAAAGAGAATGGATTTTGGTGAGTAAATCAAAATGAGCTTGTTGAGCCCAAAATGATCCAACAAAAATTAATGACCCTTTAATCCTCTTTATTCTTGAATACACATACTCAAAACTAGCCATTGCAATAACTTATAACTTTCCAAATATAAAAAATGAGGGTGTAAAACTTCAAATGGAAGCAAAAGGCTTATGCATGTGTTTGATCCCTAGTAGAGTCATAAAAAACTAATGACAATTTTTTTTTGTGAGCCACCAACCACAACTTACAAAATGGGAACTTTAGACAATGGTGTAGTGACATAAATCTCTCCTCTTAGCAATAGGGAAGGCTCCCTTATCATAGGTGGCTACACCAAAGACCTAACTGGAATGAACAAAAGGATGGTTCACTGAATCAATTCCTCTTTTCTTAGGAATGATTTTATATTACCAACTACTAATTGCAATTAAACAAAAGAAATCTATTACTATGGTAATACCAATGGCTTAAGTATTGACATAAGATCAACCTTAAGAAAACAATTATATCTTGACTTGTGTGGTTGATAGTAAGAACCCAAAGTCTCCTACACACAACCTTCTTGAAACAAAAGGAATATCTAACAAAGCTCAAAGTCTTTGTTCAACTATCCAAATATGAAATAATATACTAATAAATCAAGCTCAAAGTCTTTAAATCCTAGTATTTACAACCACTAAAAAACTAGAATAATCTTGTTTAAGAAAGCTCAAAGTCTCCCAAAAAAACAACATTAAACACTCAAATGCTTCTAAGGAGAGAAGTAAAAAAGATGAATGAATCAATGTAACATAAGAGACAACGATCAATTCTAAGTATCTCAACACAAAATTTGGGAAAAATTTGCTTCTTTATTCAGTTTAGAGATTTACAACAAGAAATACAAAGCCTTCAAGTCACAAGCCCATCATTCTCCAATAGAGAAAAATATGTTTATTTACAAGGGCCTCTCTCCTTTATATAGGAAAAATGAAGAGAGAAAGGCAGAGGAAAAAGTGGAACAACATCAACCACCCTTCCTTATCTTAACTAACTACTTTGACTATATTAGAAGTTGCACGCCTAATGCAATTGTAACTTAACTACATGAGATTATTGTATGGGTACATGTTATCATGTACTTACAACATAGATTCTCCTTACATGTAGTTTTCCTATTACTATTCTACTTAAAGCATATAAAAATCTGATTTGGAATTTTTACATGGTATCGACCATCTCTCCAAATTCCCATAGGGACTCTCAAATAAATGTAGCATCCAGCTCTCCAGTGTGTTGCAAGATCATGGTAACATTCTTCAGTATGCTTGTTGCCTTAGATATATCCTTGTTACAAATATCAATTTGATTATGTATATTCTTCAATGAACACTTCCAGTTTGCAAACATATCAAGTACACTAATGTTAAAGTCATCCACTCCAAGCTATAGGCGAATGGATTTTGAAAACTCTGTGAGAATTTCTTGTTGACTCTTTACTTTGTTTTCCTCAGTGATGATTACACATGAAAACTCTTTGAAAGCTTCTTTCATCTTATTTTGTTGAGTAGATAATACGAGTAGTGCTACTTTTATCTCTTCTATGAGTTTTTGAAGAACTTGTTTCTTATTTTCCATCACATCCATGAAATCATGGTACATTTAAAGGATGTAATGACATCATACTCACACATGATGTCTAAATCAACTTCTATCATGTTGTTCCAAGCACCAAGATCTTCGTACAACAACTCAAATTGATGATTGAGTGATTTCAACATGTTATGCGATTCAATAGAGACTTCTCTTTCTTTTTGCAACTCTCGGTATACTTCTCAAATCACTTGAACTCCCTCTTTTTTAATATTGCTGCTCCATTCATCAGTGGTATGTTCCTTTCACTTCTCTCTTTCTATACATACAATCAAAATAGGTTTCAATGCTTGCAAAAGACCTCTTCATCTTTTCAATGATCCTCAATAGATGTACATTTTCTTCTTTGAGTTTCATTTTCTTTTCCCATATTTCATCATTATTTTAAGAAATAAATTTAACTACCTCATTTGCATCTTGTTAATAATTTAGTCTTGTTTTCTTACCAAGTTCAACCCTTGTGATTATGTAATTAGCAGGTTGCATGTCTTAAGTAGATTAATCCAAAAGAGGTTCAACAACTTCAACATACTTGATGTGATTTTCATCAACCACCACTTGAGAAAAACTATCTTATCTTTCTTATTATTTGAAACCATTGGTTTTCTCACTTGTATGTCATCGTCTTTAGGTGGAATTTATTCTTTCTTTCTCTTTTGTGTGACAACACTCAACCATGGAGGAAGACTGAAAGAAGATGCACTGGCTAAAGTGGTTGTTACCATAGTTAACTCAGGATTACCTTGCATAAAGTAGTAACTATAGCTCATGTCTCTGTCTGAATGACCATAGGAGCAGGTCTAATATGTGTGACCTCACTCATGAATTGATCAAACTAAGCTGAAGTTACATCAAGTAATGTTTTAGACTGAACAATGGAAGAAGGAATTGACAAGGAATATGCATCAAAAACATTCTCAAAATCATACTGATTTCCTTATGTTTCTATTGCAGGTGTGGTTGAGGACATAAGAAACATTGGTGTAATAGTCACAAAATTGTCAAAAGATGGATGCTCAATGGAGAATGCACCCATAGAAACACCTAAAGGGGAATCATGGGATTCATCTAATATTGGAGCCGAATCCAAAAGAGAATTTGCAACAAGAACTTCAAGAGGACATAAAGCAAGAGGTGATGACTCATTTGATTTCCTTACTTCATCGTCACCTAAGTCAAATTGAATTGACAAAGATTCATCCCTTTTCACCTTGAGTACTCTTGAATCCTTTCCTCCTTTGATAGACAACTTGGGCAAAATTTGAGCAGGAGGCTGAAATGTAGATAAGGATGTGTTGTCTTTACCTTTACCCTTTATTTATGATCTTAAACCAATCAAACCAACATGATCAAAATATTTGCCAAGCTTTATTTTGATGCATTTGAGACCCCTTCTCTTCATCCATGTGCTAATATTAGTGAGAATAGACTAGAATCTATCCCAAATGGACATATTTTCTCTGCATGACCATGTAGGAGGAAGAATGGGTAACTTCTCTACACCATGTTGAAAATATTCATGATCTAGAATTTGAACATCATCTTCAAAACTAGGAGGAATTGATGCCAAGTTGAAATATATAATATGCTTTATAGTCAACTAAGTATAATCCATATGATGTATATCCACCTCAATACGTACATTAATCTAGAGATCTTGTAGATGATGTATGTGCAAGAACTGCTTCCTATTCTTGTCATGCAACCCTCTCGAATCAAAATAACTCTCGGCTACAAACTTTTTCAGTGTGATCCTCTGGAGTTCAAAATCCATGCTCTTTGCTTTAGGCACAGTGTCTATCGAGTATCCTCCAATATTTAATTGGTTTTGAGATGAGATTCCCACTTTGGGTTGATGTAAACTAGACCGATAAGCCTACACTTCCATAAGTTGCCTTGATAACTCCATGAGTATGATTTTATTGGTAGGGTACCTTGGAAGTGTGTATGGCTTTCCCTTAAAGCATCAAACTCAGAGATATGTGAAGTTAGGGAATTGTAAAAACATACATCCATATTCATTTACCTTGTTCCACACTTCATTAGATACTCACTTATTAGGAAGTTATTTACCAAATAAGCACATAAAATGCCCAAAGAAGGCATCCTAAACTCTTCTAAAGTGTATCCAACTTTTCTTTAAAGGAAATTTCTCATAGTACTCTCACACATGAACTATAGACCTATCACGACTTGTTGATGAACTAGAAAAGGTTCCCAGAACAACAACAATGTATACCATATAGAAGTTCATGTTGAACACACCAGTACATAGTACATTCACCAATTGCTCACATATTGAGTCACTCACCAATTTAACCCAAAAAACTTTATTTTTTGATTGTATTATGAGTGAGATGTACTTATACATCCAGCATTCAAAGCTATTTGAATCCTTGAGCCCTACTAAGTGACTAAAAAGTGTGATGAGGTCATTGATTTCTTCCTTGAAATTACATGTTCGCACTCCTTTCACTAGCCATCTAACAAGATTTGGCCTATTGGTGATCAACCAATTATAATTTACAAACTTGGTACAATAAGGAGTATCCTCATTCCACCTGTCCATAGCTTTCTTCCTGGTGATATTTTTAACAATTAGAGTATGAGAAACATGAAATATAGGATCAATAGTCTCAGGATCAAGACTAATGATAATATTTCCATATTGGTCTTTGATGGATCATGAAGCCGATCAAAGTTTCATACACATGAAACAATAAATTCTAGTTCATGCATTGCCAAGGGAAAAGTGGATAGAAAATTAATATAATTCTACTTGATCCACACCATATCCTCAGTAGTTGCAACATCAACTCTTGTAAGAAAGTCTTCAATATTCATATGAGAAATATTAGTATCATGTACTTCATCACACTATGAGGTTACTTGTGATGAAGGGATGGAGTTATGATACTAATCATATTAGTACTTTGTCTTCTTTTTGTCTTTACCCTTTGCTGGAGTAGGTTCTTTTGACATTGCAAAATGGTACGCCTGCACAACTATTACATGAAAATCCCATAAAATGAGAACATTTTCATGTGAAGGATCAATAGAACGATCTTGAAATTTTTTGGAAAAGGCGTGGATAGGGAAAATGGATGGAATGAATAAGGATAGAGAATGAACAAATGGGTCAAGCTCAGAATGTGATGTAATGCTAAGTTAAATTGCTTCTTAGTCCTTACCTTCCCAAGGACTTGCTCAGGCTTTCTCTTAGCATATTAGGGTTCATTTGATTATCATATCTCTAGAGGAATTCTACACCATCCTCCAACCACTCTCTACCTAGTTACATCAATTGTTGTAGTTTCTTCTTCTCCAAATTGCTTTTTAAACCACCAGCTAACCTACTTCTTTAGTCATTCTTGACCATTTTTCTCAACTTTGTAGAGTTGGGGCTCTTAAAAATGATTTCATGATTCCCTTGGACTTCTAGAAAAAAATATTACAAGGTATCATCGAGTTCTTTGCTCCTAAGCCAAAACTGCCACAAACAAGGCTACTAGAATTAGCCCTCCAACTTGAGTTTTTGAGATTTAGTCTTAATTTTCCTTAAAGTAGGTGGAAAAAAAACCTTATATTCAAGTAAACTTTTGGAAAATCTCAAATAATTTGTGGGTCTTAGGTTTCTAAGGTGTTCATACACCCAAACGCAACTTTTTAGCCTATATTTAAGGGTTTCATAATAAGGATGATAGCTCTGTCTAGGCCATGAGATTTCCCTCTACAAAACTTGTCATGATAAATTTTCCTCTAGTAGATATTGAAACTACTCACCCCTCCTCTTTCTAAAACACTTGGTTTGAAGTATCAAACACTTTCAAACCCTAAAAAATCATCTCTCAATGTTGTGATCATCTAACCAAGTATAGCAGACTTGCCTAGGGGGTCACTTTTAAAAATCTTTCCATGCTTTCTAGGCCCAAAAAACTTATATAGAGTATGTAAATTGGATCTACTCCCATGTCCCCTAAATCCATGAAGAACTCATGGTAGGAACTCATGTGGGAGCCATTATTGCTCAGGTAGTCAAAACTAAAACAACACACATGATACTTAGAAAAGAATTTCAAAACCTAGTTAGATGAGAACTTATGAACTTGAAAATTGAATAGAAAAGTATTGTACTAATACAAGAAAAATAAATCCAACACCAGATTGAATGATTCAATCCATTTTTCTGTACAAGCAATCTGAACTCTAAAAACTATCTAAAACTGAACTAGAAAATTATGTATTCAATTGCACAAAATTGCTCAATACAACTCCCAACCCTTAGGATGTGTTTGATTGATGGTTTTATAAGTTCCCAAAGAGGTTGTAGGTGGTTGTAATAACCACCAAAATCCTCTTTACATTTTGCAGCTTTTTTGTGCTGCAGTGGCAGAGAAGAGAAACGCTATAGGAGGCAACATTGTTGAAAATGTAATAGAGAATTTAATGTTATGTTTTAAATGCTTTTAGTTTTTGAAGTTTGTAATGACGTCCTACATGTGGTGGCATACCTAGAGTAGCAGTTCGATAAGCTCTCTAGATATAGCCACCTAGGACCAGGTGTGTGGATCTTAAATTAGAATAGTTTTTTTTTAGTTCCTAGGTGGAGTGTTTAATGATTTTTAGAATCCAATAATAGGTAGTAGGCAGTTTTTGGAATATTCCTGACTTAAAAAATGACTGTCTAATATTGGTAGAAAAAATGTTTCAGATTCTTATCCTTTTTTTGGATAGAAGACGTTCTTCTTTTCTAAAATAAGAAGAAAATATTTCACATCCTTTAATAGGAAAAAAAGAAAGTCAGTTTTAAGGGAGAGCTAGTCGGCTATGTAAGACACGAATCGAATTTGGAGAGATATGAAATATTTTTTTCATTTTGCCTTTGTGTAAGTTTTCGATGGTCTGAGTTTTGAACGGATTTTTCTTATCTTCTCACTGGAAACAAGTTGATAGTTTGCAGAAGATTAAAAAGTTTTAGTTTTGGGTCGAATTCGGTATGTTTGCAGAAAATTAATCTCAGTGCGTGGGTAATATTTCCCAAATGCACCGTTGGATTTTCATGAGCTTTGGATATGTTATTATAGGCCTAATTACGCCCATCTTCACCAGAGCGATTGAAGAGTTTTGATCTGGTTCAAAAGTTATACATGTCTGTTCATAGGTCTATCTAGAGATAGCAAGAAGCAATGTTTTGCAGAAAAATGTACTCTGATGCGGGGTCAATATCTTCAGTTTGAACCGTTGGATTTCTCTCAAATTTTTATATGTTGTTTGAAACCTAGTTACACAAAATATCAACGGTTGGATTGAGAAAATATTTTCTGGTTCAAAAGTTATACATGTCTGTTCACGGGTCTATCTAGAGACAGCAAGAAGCAATGATTTGCAAAAAAATGTACTCCGATGCGTGGTCAATATCTCAAGTCTATCCGGAGGCAGCAAGAAGAAATTTTGGAGGATTTATTTTCAAAGTTTTGTTTATTGAATCTGATTTTAGTGTGTGATCCTGAAGGTTGTAGATGCCCCTTGAAGCAACTCAGTTGAGTGACTGATTCCTCCTAAGTTTTCCAAGGTGTGACTCTGCATCATTTTGCCAAAAAGTTGTCAAGCAACTTTTGAAAAAGTTGCACAAGCTTGACAACTTTTAGCATCTTTGAGAAACTTTTCTGTCCTTCACTTGGGAACTTCCAAACCTATATAATTTGATCCAAAAATTCTGTCTAGGCATGAATTAGCCCCTATGACATCAATATGCATGACTTAGGCCATTTTTTTCCTTCTTGACAACTTTTCCCAATTGTTGCCCAATTGACATCTTTTGACATCTTCTCTCTTTCTAACTCCCAAATGACATGTTAGGAGTCCTAATACATGCAAGAGGATTAAACCACATCATAGAGGACATTCAAAATTCCTATGGGCCTAGACCTATGCCCCTTAACACAAGATACATTGACCAACATACACCAAAAATATCTATCGAGTAACTTCTATAACCCAAAAAGATGACCTTTATAAGGTCCAAATTCACCCACACCCCCAACTTGGCTAAAGTCAGTACATGCCCAAAGTCTAAACCAACTAGAAACCAAAAATGAAGGCTTTGACTAAATGCCCCTACACCATACTCCTCCAAAAAAAAGAATATAATCCATCCTTGGATTTAGGAGGTTGGGATCGATGCCCACTCAATGGAAGTCTATCTCTTTAATCTAGAAAGCTTCAGTATCATCCTTGCCAATCCATTTGACAAGGTGTTCTAAGTAGTCCTTCCTCCTAGTCTTCTTGTAGACTCTAGAATCCAATATCCTATCTACTTGCAAAGGTCAGCTACATCACGTGTGACCTCTTGGAGATTCTGATCAACATCTAGGATAGGTCCTTTGTAGGAAACCAAATCTACAACATTGAAGACTGGTGACAAATCTAAGTCTGCAGGTAGCTCAATCTTATAGGCATTGTTCCCATACTTGGAAAGTATTTTGCAAGGAACTAACCTTCTCATATGGAGCTTGTGTAGTATCCCCTTTAGAAATCTTTGTTTGTTCAAATGCAACATCACAAGATCCCCTATTTGAAACTATAATTCCCTCTTTGAGGCATCCATCTTTTGTTTTAATCTTTCAACATTATCAGTCAATGCCTTCCTTACACTTTCATGGACTTCCCTCATGGATTGGGAAAATTCCTCAGCATAGCTACTACTTAGAATCCCATCTTTCAAGGCTCTCAACTCAAAAACCTCTCTAGGATGAAAACCATAAACTACTTCAAAGGGACTCTTACCTGTTGATCTATTCACTGTATCATTGTAGGCATATTCAACTTGCATGATGAGTTGATCTCAAGTCTGCCAAGACTCCTCTATGAGGCATCTTGGTAGGTTTCCAAGACTCCTATTGGTTACCTCTATTTGGCCATCAGTCTGTGGGTGGTAGACAGATCCAAAAGACAAGTTAGTTCCAAGTCTTCTCCATAGAGTCTTCCAAAATTGGCTCATGAAATCGACATCCCTCTCTGAAATAATACTCATAGGTAGCCCATGGATCCTAACCACCTCTCTAAAAAAAAAATTGGCAATCTGACAAGCATCATAGATAGTCTTGCAAGGCACAAAGTGAGCCATCTTACTAAACTTATCCACAATCAATAGATGTTATCATACCCCTGGCTTGTTTTGGGTAGGCCAACTACAAAATCCATTCTTATACATTCCCATGGTCTGCTAGGGATTAGAAGAGGTTGGTAAAGACTAGCATTTGAGGATGTACCCTTTTCTTTTTGGCGCATTATGCAACTCTCAACATATTGTTTAATGTCTCTAGTCATCCTAGGCCAAAAATAGAACCTAGTGACTAACCATTGAGCCTTATTGACTCCAAAATGACCACTAAGTTCCCTATTATGCTCCTCTTGGATAAAATTCTTCCTCATTAACCCTCTATGAACAAAAAGTTGACTACCCTTAATTAGTAGATCATTCTACAATTTATAATCAGAAAACTCACCATGGAAGTTGTTTTAAAACTCCTTGCACACCTTGCAAATTTGAGAAAAATGATCATCATCAAGATATAGATATTTGAAGCTATCAATACCTATGCTTTGTAGTTGAATCTCTTGGATTGTGAGGAGCCTTCTACTCAAATCATCAACTACTTTTTTCTACACTCCCTTCTTGTGCTTGATTGTAAATGTGTAGGATTATAAATATTCTACCGATTTCATATGTTTGCTGCTTAGTTTGTCTTGAGAGTTAAAGAAGCCAAGGGCTTGGTTGTCTGAATACACAAAAAATTCCTTTGGAAGCAAATAGTTCCTCCACTTCCTTAGAGCTTGGACTAAAGCATGCAACTCTTGGTCATAAGAGGAGTACTTTCTCTTGGCATCATTGAGTTTCTCACTATGAAAGGCCACTAGTCTTCCTTCTTGGCTTAGGACAACTCCAATAGCTACATTGATAGCATCACATTCTACTTGGAAAATTTTGTCAAAGCTTGGAAGTACCAGTGTAGGCAGCTCTGCTATCTTCCTTCTTGAGTGTTTCAAAGCCTTGATCTGTTGGAGGGGTCCAAAGGAATTTTGTCTTCATTCCTCCCTTGATTGTGTCCAACATAGGAGTACATATGCTACTAAAATGTTTGATAAATTTCCTATAATATTGAGCTAGTCCATGGAAGCTTCTCACATTTGATGCAGTCATAGGAGTAGGCCAACTTAGAATGGCATCTACCTTCTCTTGATCCATTTTTAGGTTTCCTTAAGATAGAACAAAGCCAAGTTACAATAACTCTTGATTCATGAACTCACACTTCTCCAAATTGATCATTATCTTTTCATCATGCAATTTCTTAAAAATAATTTGTAGATGCCTAATATGTTCCTCTTTAGTTTTGCTAAAACTCAAGATGTCATATAAATAGACAACAATAAACTTACTAATGTAATCTACCAACAACTCGTTCATCAACCTCATAAAAGTAGATGGAGCATTGGATAAACTAAATGGAAACACAAGCCATTCATACAATCCTTCAATATTCTTGAAGTTTGTCTTCCACTCATCCCTTTCATTGATCCTGATTTGATGATAGCCACTTTTCAAGTCTATTTTGGTGAAATACTTGGCTTCCCCTAAAAAATCCACTAGGTCTTCAATTATAAAAATTGGGAACCTATACCAAATGATGATTATATTAATGACTCTAGAATCAGTACAAAGTCTCCAAGTTCCCCCTTTCTTGGGTGCTAAAATAGTAGGACTAAACATGGACTAATGCTTTTCCTAATTAGACGTTGGTTTGGGAGCTCTTGGATTTGTTTGGCAATTTCCTCATTTTTTTGAGGAGTCATCTTGTAGGAAGCTTTATTAGGTAGGGTATCTTTTGGGATAAAGTCTATCTAGTGGCTCACAAGTCTCTTAGGAAGTAAGGTGGCTGGTTGTCCATCACTAACAATGGCCTTATACTCCTTAAGAAACTCTTGCACTTCTTTTGGTATCTCTATTTTCCTGGTAACAATTCCATCTTCAAGTTTTAAAACCAATGAAAACCCCACTCCTACTCCTTCCTCTAGGGTTCACAAGAACTCTTTTTCACCAACCATGAACACACTTGGTCTTGAGTCTTTAACTCTCCTTCTTCTAGCAAGGATTGGATCTTGAAAGTTACCCCATCCTTCTTGAATGAGTAGGGATTTTTAGTCCCATCATGTATGGACTAATTATCAAATTGCCATGGCCTTCCAAATAGAAGGTGGCATGCATCCATGGGAAGAATATCACATAGTATTCTATCTTTGTATCTCCCTATAGTGAACTACACCCATGTTTGTTCTCCAACAAGTACATGTCGCCCTTTATTGAGCCATGTGACCTTGTATTTATTGGCACGGGGCGTTCTTTTTAACTTCAACTTACTAATTGCCTCTTCACTAATTATATTATCAGTTGAGCCTAAGTCAATGATGACTCTACATACCTTTCCCATGATCTTACATTTGATCCTAAAGTGTTCTCTCCTTTAACTGGCTCCTTAATCAATGTTCTCCTTATCATTAGATTCTCCCCTTCCTCTAATTCTAGGGGTACCTTAGAGTGCTCATTGCTGCTACTAGATTCCTCTTATACATAATTGACCTTTTTTTATGCTTCTTTGGGAAGTTGAACCTTTTTCAAGGCACCTATATGTAGGGCATCCTAGCTAATGGAAATGATAGCACTTCATGGTGGAAAAGTAGGAACCTCTCCCTTGATTGTTGCTCCCTCTCCAACTAGGGTTAAAGTCTCTACCCTTTCTGAAACCTACTCTTCCTAAACTTCCTTCTTGTTGTTTAGTAACCTTATTGTCTCCTTGTGACTTGTATTTTGATCCTCTTCCACCATAGCTTCTACCTCTTTAATCTTTGCTCTTACCTCTTGCTCTGAAGTTTTATTTTGCCTTCTTTTTGTTCTTCTCTTCCACTTTCAAAGCAAGTTGGAAACACTTATGGGCTATTGTAGGAGTCCATAAATTTATCTCTTCTTGTATGCTCCATTTGAAACCCCCTAAATACCTAGCCACCTTTATGGCCTCATCTTCTTACACTCTTGACCTTAAATACAAAATTTGGAACTCTTCAGTGTAAGTTGCTATATCCATGTCTTTTTGCTTCAAACTTTGTCTCTTCTTGTGTAGTTGAACCTCATAATCCTCTGGTAGGTATTGCTCTTTTACCTTTTTTGCCATGACATTCCAATTTGCAATGGGCTTCTTTCCCACTTTTTACCTCTCTTCTTGGAGGTACTTCCACCATGTTAGGGTCGATTCCCTCAGCCTAGATTTGGCTACTTTAATTTTTTGTGCTTCATTCACACCTTCACAGTCAAAGTGATTCTCCATTCCTTCAACCCATTCCATCACCAATTCAGGGTCCATCTTCCCACTGAATAAAGGAACTCCTTCTAGGGCCTTCCCACCTCATTCTTTGATGGATTTTAGGAATGAATCTTCATTTATAGGAGGGTTAGGTTCAGGGCTAAGATCTTCTTCATCGACCTTCTCCTTACCATTACTGCTACTTTCACCTTCTTGATCTTTCTTCTTAGCTACCTCAACAACTTCTTCCAATTTGGTCTTCTTTTCTTCTAGAGCTTCCTCAAGGATTATGTTCCTCTCCTTTTTCTCAACCATATCTTTGGCCAATTCTATATTGGTTACCATATTTGATTCTCCAATTGACTCTATAGGCTGAAACATCTACCCATAAACCCCAATCTTCTTGCTCTGATACCACTCTGATGTAATGCTAGGTTAAATTACTTCTTAGTCCTTACCTTCCCAAGGACTTTCTGAGGATTTATCTTAGCCTATTAGGGTTCCTTTTATGCTCTAATATCTAGATGAATTCTACACCATCCTCCAACGACTCTCTACCTAGTTACAACAATGGTTGTAGTTCCTTCTTCTCCAACTTGCTCTTCAAACTCACCAACTAACCTACTTCTTTAGTCTTTCCTAACCATTTTTCTCAACTTTATAGAGTGATGGCTCTTACAAGTTATGTCAAACTTCCCTTGGACTTCTGGACAACAACCTTACAAGGAATCATCAAGTTCTTTTCTCCTAAGCCAAAATTGCCACAAACAGGGCTACTAATATTAGCCCTCCAACTTGAGTTTTTGGGCTTTAGTATTAATTTTCACCAAAGGAGGTGGCAAAAAAAAACCTATATTTGAGTACCCTTTTGGAAATTCTCAAAGAATATGCAGGTCTCAGGTCTCTAAGGTTTTCATACACCCAAAAACAACTTTTTAGCCTCTGAGGGTTTCATAATAAGGATGCCAGGTCTGTCTAGGGCATGAGATTTCTCTCTACAAAACTTGTCATGAAACATTTTCCTCTAGTAAATGTTGACACTACTCACCCCTCCTCATTATGCAACACTTGGTTTGAAGTATCAAATACTTTCAAACCCCAAAAACTCCCTCTCAATGTTGTGATTGCCTAACTAAGTATAGTAGACTTGCCTATGGCATCACTTTTAAAAAGATTGCCATGCTTTCCAAGGTCCCAAAAATTATATAAAGTATGTAAATTGTCTCTACTCTCATTTTTCCCAAATCCATGAAGAATGCATGGTAGGAACTCATGGGGGAGCCATTATTGCTCAAGCAGTCAAAACTGAAACAACACATAGGATATTAGAAAAGAATTTCAAAACCTAGTTAGATGAGAACTTATGAACTTGCAACTTGAATAGAAAAGTATTGTACCAAAAAAAGAAAAAGAAAATCCAACAGCATATTGAATGATTCAATCCATTTGTCTATACAAGCAATCCAAACTCTTAAAAATGTCTAAAACTGAATTGGAAAATTGTGTATTCAATTGCACAAAATTGCTCAATACAAATCCCAACCCTTGGAATGTGTTTTATAAGTTCCCAAAGAGGTTGTAGATGGTTTGAATAACTACCAAACTCCTCTTTTCATTTTGCAACTTTTCTACCAAAAAGTTGTCAAGCAACTTTTGAAAAAGTTGCATAAGCTTGACAACTTTTGGCATCTTTGAGCATCTTTGCTCTCCTTCACTTGGGAACTTCCAAACCTATCTAGTTTGATCCATAAATTATTTCTAGGCATGAATTAGCCCCTAGGACATCAATATGCATGATCTAGGCCAATTTCCCCCCCTTCTTGACAACTTTTTGCAATTGTTGCCCAATTGACATCTTTTGAGATCTTCTCTCTTTCTAAATCCCAAATGACATGTTAGGAGTTCTAATCCATGCAAGAGTATTAAACCACATCATAGAGGACATTAAAAATTCCTATGGGCCTAGAGATATGGCCCCTAACACAAGCTACACTCATAAACATGCACCAAAAATATCTACCGAGTAACTTTTGCAACCCAAAAAGATGACCTTCACAAGGTCCAAACTCACCCACACCCCTGACTTGGCTAGAGTCAGTACATGCCAAAAATCCAAACCAACTAGAAACCAAAAAATGAAGGCTTTGACTAGGTGCCCCTACACTATAATGTCTAAATTATGAATAAAATACCTAAAATGTTTTTTATTGGGATGAATAACATATGTGACCAACAGGCTTGGATTTAAGTGAGCAAGGAGCAAAATGAATAACACATTGAACACCTCATGTTTTAATAAGTACAAAATGTGAAATTTTGTTTAACAAGCATGTGGGAAAGACTTCAACTATAGGACAACCCTATGGAGACACATATAATTCATAATGGTGGGGTTTAAACTTACATTCACATGTGAGGAAAAAAAATCTTATCTTTCTATTTAGAACAAGGTTTTACACCTGATTGCATATGCAAGTAAGATGAGACCTTGCATATGCAACTTTGAAGAAAAAGATGGAAGATAGAAGGAATAATTTCAAATACAAAGACATGTAAACATGAAAATGGAAATGAAAAAGGCTTGCATGAACATTCAAAAAATATATACAAATGCCTTAGAGAAAATTACCAAAGGAAATTACCTCAACTCCACCAAGAATCAGAAAGATAAACCTTTATCCAAATCTTGAGCAAATCGAAAAAGAATCCAAGAAATTTTTGGATTTTAGATTTTTCCAAAGACAAAACTTAGATATATTTTGAAATCCTCATAACATGGTTCAAATTTGGACATGTGGATATGGTTAGAGAAATGCAATGCCCAAAATGTGGAACAAATTTTGACCTAGCAACTTCAAATGCAAAGACATATATAATCAACGTCTAGGGAAAAGATGAGCTTGTAAAATGATGAAAAAAAAACTTGGATTTAAAAATCCTTACCTTAGATATCTTCTTGAAGGTATTTGATGAAATAAAGCCTTGAGATCACAAGACATTTTGATGGAGATCAAACCCAAAATGGGTTGTTTTTTCACAAATGCATATGGAGAGTTATATGATTTTCCTCTACAAATCGCCTCCTATGCCTTTAATGGGAGTTAACATGATTTTTAGAGAGAAATAACATGTCAAAAATATATGCATTTCTCCTAAACATTGTCTCTCATAGAAAATAAAAAGTTTTCTATGGTGAAACACAACTTTGGGAGGTTATTGCATCACCAAAACTTATGCATTTCCTCTAAAATTTGCCACCAGCTCTAAATAGGGCACAAACACATTATTTGAAAGTGAATACATGCTTTCAAAATGTGTGTAATGACAAGGAAAAATGACACTATGAAGACCCATTCAAAAGCACATATTAAAACACATTTTTGGAGAATTCTGACACACACCAAAATGCCAAAAATTGCCACTTTAAGTCTTGAACGAAACACACAACTCAAAATGCTCTTTGGATAGTGTTGAGCTGTCATTTTGCATGATGTTGAATGACATAGATCCTATTGAATCTCTCTCTTGAAAAATTGATCAATGACCAACTCCAAGGTTTTGAATGGTTGTTTTTCAACCTCCTGGGTAACTCAATTGAAGATAAATGTGTATGTTAATGAGGAGGCCTTTGCTAGTTATGTTCCAACCAATCTACACACTTGTTGTTGGACTGTAACCACAAAGAGATATATATTATTTTATTTTCTATTTTATAAAGAATGAAATTTTATTAATGAACTATATGAATTCCTAATTTAACCAAGTGTTTAAAGAGGAAATAACAGAGATAGAGTGATAAGAGATTTTAATAAAATAATAGAAAGGGAAATTCTTAACGGACATAAGCCAAAGTAACATGTCTGTGAATTAAATTATCAAAAGGATCTTGGTAGGAAACCAATGAAATTAGGAGTAGGGCTTTCTCAACTTTACTAATACAATCATCGATGGGAACTTCAATAATAATCGAAAGATGTTTCATGTTTCATCAAATCGCGAGGCCAAAGAAAGTGTACACACATGAGACAAAGTGTTGTGTAAGAACAGAGATGATCCTTTCTCCAATTCATCAAAATAATAGAATTCATTAACATAAGGAAAAAACCAGATTTAAAAGATCACACAATCATAACAACACAATAAAACCATTGGCTCCATTATTATTCATGAACATGCATTCACAAAAATAACACACTCAGGCAAGAATAAATACACTCATAATGAGAGTACCAATAGCATATATTATTGCATCAAAATAACATCCTAGAGTACATATTAAATCCATGTATTTAAAGAAATCATCTCCTCCCTTTGTGTCAGGAGTGCGATCTCTTTTAATGTAAACTTAGGCTAAAAAACTAATAAAACAAAGCTTGATTATAGACAAACTGACTCTCTAAATGGTGCTAAGTAGGTCTCCACCCTTTTTTTTAATCAATTAATGGGTGCATGATCCTTTAAATGACATAAAAGAATAAAATAATGAAAAGATAAGAAGATAGAAGCCGTGAGATGATCTAGAAGTCTTTGGGAGCTCTAAAAATGGAAGCTCGACCTTCTCTAGATGTTTTTAGGAGTTGAACTACCGTGAAAATATGCTTCCAATGCATAGAATGCTCTAAAATAGAAACTGGTAGTCAAATATCAATGAACCTTTGAGAAAAGTGCACCTACACACCTTGGTGATAGGTTCTGAAATCCCAAAAAATCTTCTAAGTGTCAAAATTGAATTTCCAGCATCTGGGTTTTCTTCCCCTTTATACCAAAATGATGGTTTGATGTTTTCTCTTGAACTTATTTATTATCTCCACTACCTTGCTAGCCTCCAATAAATATAATGAATCATACTTATTCTTAACTACTTGCTGGTAGTTGCTTACTTCTATCCTAGTTTCCACAAAATCCTCAAGCTTCGTGTCTAGTTCCAACAATGCTTCTTCAATTTTTAATGGCTATCATACATCATCTTCTGACACAACATTCTCAAATCTATCTCTAAATTTTTGAACTATTGATTAGAATGAGGAAATCTTGGTCTTTGACTCATCTTTAAAAACCTCAAGGTTAGCAACATTAAAGTACTTTTTCGCTTCCAAAAATTACTCTTGAGATTTATCTTTTATTTGTTGGATTCCTTCATGTATTCCTTCCATGAACTTATCTCCAAAGGATATCTTCTCTATCCAATCATCTAGTTTATCTAGCTCCTCTACTGAGTATATCTCTATGAGCATCTGATACCTTTGCCCCTTAATAGATTTAAGTGTGTGTAGATCGTTAACCTAGGTACGCACTTCATCCATCAACCCAAAATATTGGTTTATAATGGAAACCAACTTGTCAGAATTAGACTGGATATTGTGTAATAGGTTCAAATTTCCCTATATTATTTAAACTCCTCTCTCTATGAAACTGTGATGCCATTGTTGACACGTGTCCAAAAATGAATCTATTTGTGGCCTTGCCTACTTCTTTTCAAGTGCAGCTCCAAGAGCGATCTTAGGATTATCCAGGTCTATAGGTCCCACTACTTCATTTATGTAGCTTCTTAATAATTTGTTTTGCTTTCACAACATTATCAACTCTGACTCATCCTGATCCATGTCTGAAAACTTGCTTGAGGCCTATAGTGATCAAAACTTTCTCCATATCTATTGTGGGCTTTTCCAATATGACCCACTTCATTTGGTAATCCTTTGGAGTCAGTTCTTTGGTGTCGACACAAGGAGGAGGAATGACAATATGTGCTAGAAGATCCTACTCTTGATTCTTCACAATGAATGAAAGTGTTCTAGCATCACCCTTAGGTGGCTTAAGCTTCTTTATTGCTTTTATCAACTCTGTTATTCCCTCCTCTTTTCTTAGTTCCACTTGCTTCTTTTGTCGAAACATAACCTCCTCCTTCAACCACAATGGTGTAGTCACCGTTGTTGACATGTATTTAGATAAAGAAGTTGGTCCCAAAGCAGGATCCTTTCCCTTATCACACCTCTCTAGAGTCTTCTCGTGTTGAGGGAGATCTTTAGAGGGAGTTTATGTGCTTTGCTGGGCTAAGGATCTAGCCTCTATATCTGAAGGAACTTGTTGGGTTTCTTTTTCTATCTGTTTATTTTCACATACTTCATTGGCATGCAACTGTACATATTCTTGAATCTCCTTCCTCTATGTTCTAGCTTTCTATTTTCACTTGAGTTGTTGGAGGAGGTGGAGCTATGGACCCTTTATCCATTATTGTCGCTATGTCCTGTATTGGACTTCGAGGAATGCCAAGAGGTCCTTGAGGTAAGGAGGAAATTGATTCTAATCCTCTCCCAAAGGTTCATTTGTGGGAGAATCCCTTATTTTCTCACCTACCATCTCGGTGCCTATGGCCATGAAGTCAAAATATGAGAGGTCAAAAATGTCAGCTCCTTCACTCTCCATCTGAATTATCCATTTTTGTTGTTCATCTTCTGAAGTTTCAACTTGGATAGGCTCCTTAGGGGTAGATGGAGGTGTTTGAATCGAGCTTCTTCTTCTGTCCTCCTCTACTACCTTAGTTGAGCAAGTTCTTTTATTTAAGGGGACAAATTCAACTTGTTCCCCTTCTTTCTCATCCTCTACTTTAGGAATGGTTTCTGGAACTTATGGCGAAGGAGTTCTTTTCTTCTTTAATTTCCTCCTTTTTACACCTACCCCCATTGTTTATGTTAGGGCTCTCTTTGGCACCTATGGGGAGGCTTCTTCTTTTGAGGTTCTAGGTGGTGGGACTCCTTGTTCTTCTGGAGGTTCTACCTGTTGTCTCTCTAGCTTAGCTTGCTGCAGTTCTTGCTGGGCTTCTACTTCTTGGGCCTCAACAACTTGCTTTCTTTCCCTAGGGGCTTCTCTTTTCCTCTTACCCTTGCCTTTGTAAGTCTCAAAATACTCAACCTCTCGCTCATGTTGATGTACCATTTTCGGCCTCAGTGGTGATTTAGCAGGGTATGTCGGTATTGTGACTTTGGTTCCTTTTCATTTCTTGGACTTGGCTATAACCTAGAGAGGTATGGCATGGGGAACTGGATCCATCCAAAATGGTTCCTGATCCACTCCCTTGTAATTTCTACTATATGTTAGCCCCAATGATCCATGTCATCATTCTCCTCATGCTCTATTTCCACATTCATAATGGACCTATTATAAATTTTGTCCCTGTTTTACAAGGGATCCATTATCTTTGGTGCATCCTTGTCCTAGGCCTTTAAGGGTATCTCCATATTGAGCACCTTTTCTGCTAGATGTAGACTCTGTTGGACTAACCACCAATGTTCCCCTTTAGGATTCGTGACATGGCTTAACTACCTCTTGTGTTCCATAAGTCTAGTGGTTGTATTGGGCATTGACAGGTTGATCTTTTGGTGCAACGAAAATCTTAGCTTGTAATAAGTGGTATCAGAGCTTGGTCATAGGTTCTAATCTCCTCAGATAATGCTGAGGGGGGGATTCTTAGACTAACCACCAATGTTCCCCTTTGAGATTCGTGACATGGCTTAACCACCTCCTATGTTCTATAAGTCTAGTGGTTGTATCGGGCATTGATAGGTTGATCTTTTGGTGCAATGACAATCCTAGCTTGTAATAGACTTATCCTACAATAGTCCCTAATGCAGACATCATAGTCATCTACTACATTTATCCAATGGTCTTCTAGGGTTTCCTCATGTACGAAATTCTTACCCACAGATGTTGAACCATCCTGATATTATCAAAATATGGGCATGGAGCTTGATAATCTTCCAAGGGATACTGATCCCACTTTGAGTTGAAGGTAAAAATATCTTGTTTCTGCTCGACCTTGAATACTCCAATGGTTATTAGCTAGACCCATGTTTTCTTATATTTCTTCCTCACTCTATCATATGCAAAAGTGAGTTGGTGAGCTATCCCCAATAGTGTGAGCTAGTCTGAAGGGTACCTCAAGAGCTTCTTAAGACACATGAGAGTACTAGCTGCTTGAAGATATGTAAAGGTATTGAACTAGATGTAGTAGGCTCCTACTTTAGTTATCGTTGTTGCCACCTCTACTAACATTCTTTTGTCATATTCACCTTCGATGAATCTGATGATGGAAAATATGAAACCATCATTCACTACCCTATATTCCACACTTTGCAGTGGGAGCTTCTTCTTCACAAGTTGTGTATATACCACATGGGGCCAAGCATTTATGTCTGCATGCTTCCCTTCATGTACAACCCTGGGTGGTCTTTGGTTCTAGCTACCAGTAGATAAACCATGTAAGATGTCATGTAAAAATGAGGATCAATCTTGATCGAGATTAGCTACTCATCTAGATTATCATTCAGAATAGTGGCCCAATCAATAGGAATCTTAGTGGTTCTAATGGTCTTAATGAAGTGCACCATCCGTGTCTCTAGGTGTCATGCCACAGGAAGGCCCATAGCTCTACTGAGGAGAACAATTGAATACTCGATATCATCTTTCATGTACCCTCGGGTCATATCCACCTTTCTTACTCTCTAGCCCAAAGGTGTCTTGTCAATCAAGAATGTGGATTGCACCAATTCCTTGGCCTCTTTCTCATTTTCCCTATACCATTTATCTGCCCCTTCATAGGATATTTGGAGGTATTGGTCTACCCTTGGGAGTTGGAAGTCCTTCTCTATGTTCTGTGGTCTGAGGTCAAGGACTATCTCTCTAGTCACGCTCTTTACAGCCTTCTCATTTGGCACGTAGTGTTGAGCTAGTGTCATGATCAATTTAGAGGATTTGACAAATGTAGGGTATGAAGTGGCATTCACTAACCCACTCTAGACCATAGCCAATACCATTGCTGATCTTTCCTTCAGTTTGTTGCAGAGTGTCAGGAAGGTATTCTTGTTAATATGACCAAGTTCTATGTCCTAAATCTTTTTATGTTTGTCCTGGAATCTTAATTTCTTTGGAGGTCCTTGGTATTTGAATGCTACTAGTTTTGGTGCCATCTTTGCTGCCATGCAGGATGATGATGATGCCATTTTATCTGCACAAAAGAAGGAAACATTGGTAATTTGATGTTGAAAAATCCTAATGGGACTTAGTTAATACCCAAACTAATGAAAAAATGAGCAAAAACTAATCAAAACTGAGAAAATTTGAGTACTTACCCCTCAAATGCTCGTTTTGCACACTAGCTCACCTATCACACTTGAGCAGGATGTGCTAATGCACTCTTGTTTTTCTCTTGAGATAGCAAAGTGTGCAACTACGCTTGTGCTATGCTTTGAAGGGGGAACTAGCTTTTAGTGTGCACATGCACATGTGTGCACCTCCAAGAGGGGTTATTACCTTAGAAGGTTGGAACTTAGGATGCACGGATGCAGTTGTGGAGCAACAAAAGGTGCAAGGGTGTGTGACTGGCGGAGGGAGTGGTGACAAGTGGGGAGTAGAGGGGAGGCCGAGGTCTATTTATAGACCCTGATGCAAGTGCCACCCCCAAGAGAGTGCGCATGTGCGTACCTTAGCACTTTTAAGAAAACATTTCTCAAAAAATGATTTTTATCCCCTCTAACCTATCTAACAGTGCCCGATCAAAGACCAAGATTTGACCTAGACCCAGTGGAGGGTCCTAAATGACCGAGGCATCAAACTAGGTGCCTCATAGAGTATTTTGAAACTAGGGGTCCCCATTTTGTGACTCAAAATGGGGCGTACCTTGTGGGACCACAATAGAGAGTCATTTATATGATATGAAATACAACTTTTGGGAGCAAAAGCATGTTATAATATACATAAAAATCCACTAAAAATTGCCACTTTATGTTGACAATTTCAATTCCTAATCGAAAATGCATTTTTACAAGGTATTTATACATGTTAAGATAATTGCATATATTGATATATGCAATTCTTAAGAAAATTGTCACTCAAGATGAGTAAAGAAGATAAGCTATTAAAAATGGGGAATTTGAAGCCATTTTCATGTATTTGAAATACATGCAAAAGCTAAAAAAATCACCACTTTAGCTTTGAGTTTATGAGAACAAGGTATTCTTTTAATCAATAACATATGAACTTGGGTTCAAAGTCACCATTTTGGCTTAATATGAGTGGAAAACTAACTTTACATTTATATGTAAATGAGTTTCAAAAACCCACTAAAAAGGTGATTTAGGAAATGCATATGTATTAGATTATTGAAAAATGAACTTTTAATGCAATAACATATGCAATCACATTTTAAAAGCACACTTTTAATGATGTTGATACTTAGAATTTATTGAGAGTGGATTTCCATGAAGTGTTTTGCATGTGGATATATGCAATATAAAATAAAGATCCCATTTATGCACTTTAGTTATATCATGTAATTATACATAATGTTTAACTATAGTTTTAATAAAGTAACATGAAAAATAACTTTGAAATAAGCCATTTCATAAAACATAAAAAAACTATAGTCAAATCAACTTAGAATGAGTTGAAATTTTAAAATGGACCACAAAATCCACTTTAAGTATCAAGCATAAATTTATATCATGCAATAAAAAACACACTTTTATGAGGTTTTAAATAAAAATATGCAATTGACCTGAAAAACTTGATTTTTTTCCTTATAACTTGAGCTAGACAACTCCGATTTTGACCTAAGTTAGCTCAAATTGAGTAGAATTCCAAGGGCTATTCACCTAAGGAAAAAATAATATCATAAGATATTTATAACACAAAGAAAATAAATAAAAGATGATAAAACCAACCAAAAATTGAGTGTTTACAGTAAGAGAAGGAAAGCTCTTATCTACAAATAATTAGGGATAATCTCAACAACGAACTTTCAAAAGAATACATAAACAAGACTATATAAAGGACAATTCAAGGATAATGAATTATTTTCATGATGTCATATAAACATGCTAATCAAAGAGGATGCACCTATGAATCCATGAGAAATTTTTTATGTAGGGTTGCCTCAATTTTGTGATGTTGAAATTAAGGACAATAGTTAGACTCTAGAAAATTACTTATTTCATTACATAATTATTTCTTACTTTTCGTGGTTATTAGACCATACACACTAATTATAATGAATTGAATTTCACTTTGAAAACTTTTTAGTTTACCTCTCATCTAATTGTTGTGAGCAATAAGAGGTAAAAAGTCAAGTCATTGTGGATCCCACAGAATATCTATACCTCTTGAAGCTCCTATTGAGTCTACTAAATCCATTTTCGAAAGACCTAAATTTTTTCTAAGCTTTCCTCCTTCCTCTTTATTATGTTTTGTTTCTTGAATTAAAACTATATCATATTCAAATATTGATAAGTTACGCTTAAGAAGACTTTTTTTTTGGGCGTTTAATCCCCTTATATTCCATGTTGCTATCTTCATGAATCCATAGATAAGATTTCAGTTTTTGCTAAGCTCGGAAGATCATTAATATTTTTATGATTTTTGGTGAGCCCTATCACTACTCTTAGTTCAACTAAGAATACCCTTCTCCTTATACTATAATTTTTCCCATAATTTAAAAACTCTTAGCCTTTCAAATTTGCTTCAATATTGAGATCTTCTATATTTTTATTTACTTTTTTTTTTAATCGATAAATGGCTGAAGCCTAGATTAATTATTGTTATTTATTCTAATTAATTATCTATACGTATTAAGTGAATTCAAACCCAAGACCTCCCACATGAGAGGCTCAAAAGTTACCGTTGTGTTGTAGGCTCTTGCCTAATATTTTTATTTACTTTCTGAATACTATTACTAATTGTTATTTCTACTTTCATAATTCTATTACTGATTTCTTTATTATCCTCATCCTTTTCTTTATTTAATGACATTTCAGATGGTTGGTTAATCTATTTAAATTATCCATATTTGATTGAAGATTTTCTAAGGCTTGCACCCCAAATTCTTCCTAATAGTAATTATATGATCTTTCTTCTAGGCTTGTTAGTTTAGATTCTCTTAGGAAATCTTCTACCTCAATAAGAATATAACTCTGAAAAAGTACTCTATTCTCTATTGATTCCTTTTGAGATGCTGAGTTAGCCAAGTCCTTATGAGATGCTATATCAGATTTGTTTATAATTTTAGGTGGTAAATATTCTCTTTCTAGTTCATTTTCTACAAGTTCTAATTCTAAGTTATTGTCTATAGGAGAACCCTTTTTCTCTATTTAAACTTCTAACATATTCAATCCCCTTTAATATCTTTTGATGGCTCCTGTGCCTCTTTGTAATGTCCCTACTTCAAAAGGGGTAAGGAAAATGTAATATTTAACTTGTTACTTTTTCAAGTGCTTGATTAGATAAATTTATTTGACCAACTCTTGATTACTATCTCTACTTTGAGACTTCACTTGTTATCCATTACAATTATATGTATATATTCTTGAGATAGTTACGAGTGGATTAATGTTACAAAGTATTAGAATATCTTTAAATATAGTTTATCATTGTTGTTGTAGTCTATGATATATACTTCTATGATTTCTATTTCTTTTGTTTGGTACTGATAATAATTTCCCCCCAACAATGGCTTCTCACACCAACATTATGATACTATATAAATATATAGGAAACAAATAGTCACTTGATTCATGATTAAATATATAAGTTCTTTTTGTTGACATTACAATCATGTTTGTTATTAGTGACATACACTTATTCAGATTGTAAGCTTATACTGAGCATATTATAAAGTTAACAATGTTAACCAAGCATTTCAGTTGCTATCAAGTCCTTTGGATAGATTTCAGTTTGCGCCAAGCAGTTACTATAAAGTTGTTGATCAGTAGTGTAAACCAAGCATCTCATTGTATGTTAAGTTTACCATTGTAAATTGAGTCTTGCAGTACTTACCGAGTTCATAGTTGATGTGATACGAGTCTAGTGTTAATTGAGATACTCATTGTTAACCAAGTGACTCAGTTGATATCGAGCTCGCAGAGAATTTAGTGTTGACCAAGCTATGCAGTGAGAATCAAGTGATTCAGTTTATATGTTGAGTTTTGCAGCATTCACCCAGTCACCAATGTAGACTAAGTTCAAGACTACTTGGAAGTGATTAGTATGGACCAAGCTTCTATGTCTACCGAGTGCATGACAATGCTGAGTATCAGAACTTCACCGAGCTAGTCTTTAGAACTCAAGTTTTTACACTTTGGCCGACTTTGTGATTTTTGTGTAAACTTGTATTGTGGCTGACTTTGTAATTTTGTAATTGGATTAGTATACATGTAATGTATTATATCACATCCAATGTAATAATAATGGAATGAATATATTAAGCAGAGAAGAGTGAATTGCAAAGGCTACAACAATATAAGGAGTAGAAAAGTTTTATCTATCACAGCAAGGTGATTTCTACACTTGGAGGAATCTCATTTAGCAAACCAAGTTGCAGATAAGAGATTAGCTACTATTTCATCTTGACGGGTGGATCAGTCAAATCATTTAACAAGGTAGACCTAACAGTCTTGTATAAATCTCTTTACCAAGTGCATACTTCATTGTATGTTTGTAAAACCTTTTACAGGGTGGACCTAGCAGTCCTTATTGCTCTTAATAGGGAAAATCATCAAAAGTGATCATTATAAGCCTTAACAAGCCAACTTTATACAACAATATTAAAGCTTGTGGGTATCATCCCCACCCTAGTTTTACTTTCTATTTGGAAGGTTTATGGGTCACCAAATTGTGTGTCTAAAGTGTTATAATTGCTTTGATGTTTTCAATTTCTCATGCATGCAATTAGATCATAATACATATGAATGATTAATTACTAAAAAGGATTAAGTTTATTGGTTACCGATTCACCCCTCCCCTCTCAATAACTTAGCCTATCATACTGTTTCCAACACTATTGTGTTCAATTATCATTACTTGCTATATATTTGTTGAACCAATAAAAGGAGTTTCTTGCCCAATTTATGATTTGATATATATCAGATCAGTATTATGACTTTACATATAAATTAACATTCCTCTTATTTTCTTTCCTTCCTCGTGCTAATCCCTCTCTATTTCTAACTGTTGAGTGTATATTACCAATGTTGTACGCTTTTGATCACATGCATGCAACTGATTACTCCCACCTTATTATCTATCTCTTTGCTACTAGTATTGGTTATCACGTAATCTATCCTATTCGTACTGTCTCTTGGTTTCCCATTTTATTCCGCTCTATCTATAGTGACATACACATGGGTTTGATTTATACCCTATGCTTCTTATTTGGTTGTCTGTACTAGCCGACTGTATTTTTCTATGTGTTTGCATTTATGAAATTGTTCACAGATGCCTTATAATTTCTATTGATTGGGATGTCTATTAAGCATTGCCCGATCATTCTTTTGATGATCCATGTCATCTATTCCTCCTAGTTATTTCTATTATGAATGCTGGTAATGAATATTTAGGAGCCGTTGTGATTGTTTGATAGCTGGTGAAATGGTTTTGATGATTATTCCCCACGATGATTGGATGATCTCAGAACTATGCTAGATGCTTGCTCCACACTTATCTTCGCAGTTATCATATGTTCTCTATTTTGAAAATAACATAATAATAAATGTTCCCTGTCTTATTTGATATATTCATTTTTGCCTGTCTATGTTCACTGAAATTATCCATAGAGGATGTAATAATATGAATGTATTATGTCCTACTTCCTTATATATGTGTATGGATCAAAGGTCATGACCATTCTTATATTGGTTTGGTTTATATTACAATGTTTGATTTATATAATTTTAGTGAAAATATGTAATTAAGATAGTTACTAAATGCACATAATCATGAATTATATGGATCATATTAATTATATATTAATTAAGAAGATAGTTACTAAATGCACATAATCGTGAATTATATGAATCATATTAATTATATATTTTTACAATAAAAATATATTAGTAATAATAATAATATTTTTATTATTAATTATATATTTATTCAAGAATTCATCTATATTGTATTCAATGGATATAACATTATATTATATTAGTTTGATAAAAATGATAGATTATGTTATAATACTTATTTATTATTATTGTTATTTATTAAAATCAATCTTAGAAATAGATATTATTATTTATTTAACTTTATCGAATGAAATTATAATTATATTATATTATATTAATTAATTTATTTCTTATATCAACTCTATTATTAAAATTAATCTTGGAAAGGGGACATTATACGCTTTCAAATTATCTAGTTCCTTAATGTTTTGCATTAGCTAATTTTCTCCTTTATTATGGTGTAGGAGCACCCTCAAAATCATCCATGGCAAGCACATCTGAACGATCAAAGGCAAAGGGTTAGGGTAGTATTTGGATCTTGAATCCAATGTTAGAGATAGTGTCCTAGTTGTAGGGCAGGGTGACAATAGGTGTGTTATAAACCTAGTTGTCTACCTTAGTCATTTTTGGACAATTTATAAGTTAGAAAGGGTAAAGTAGTCTAGGAGGTTAAAATAAAGGTTGAAATGTTACTATAACCTTCCTAATATTCTAAGTAGAGTCTAGGATTAAAGTCTTAGAAATATTATTGACACTTGACAACTTTTTCAAAAAGTTGTCAAAGTTGCGTAATGCAACTTTTTGCAAAACAGTGCAAGATCTGAATCCCAACATTCACAACCATATTTATCAGTTGGAACTTCTTGGGATTAGTATAAATAAGGTTGAGAAACCTTTCTCCAAGAGAGGAGGAAAATCTAATGTATGCTTTTCATTAAAATCAATAAAATCTTGTTGTTTTCCTATAGAAACTATTTAAAACTACATTTGTATGGATGCAAATGTGCCATTGAAGGATTGGAAAAGTTGGAATGGTTTCTTATGAGTCTATTGCAAGTTATTTTAAGTCTTGAAGTTGGGTAGAATGAAATTTATTCAATTTTGTGTGATTGTTGGTTGTAGGAAGGCCCTAACTAGGGTTTCAAGACAAAATCTCTCTCTCTCTCTCTCTCTCTCTCTCTCTCTCTCTCTCTCTGTCTCTCTCCCCTAGATATTCCACCATGGAAAAAATCTAAGCCTTGGTGGAAAGAAAGGTTAGAGGATGAATTTTAATATTTTTAGGGTCTCAGTTTAGGAGGCAGAGGATGTTGAGAGAAAAAATTAAACCCTTTGGACAGGCATCTAAATGTGACTGTCCAAAATTGGGTTTTTAACGCACAACTTGGACTATGGGTGGAGTAGAAGCCTGAATCCTTGGATTTAGATGTTTGGTGATGTTCCTCAAGTTCTCCAATTAGTTTGGTTGGAATATGATTTGAAATTCTAGTACTTTGTTTGTAAAAGTGACCTAATAGCATTATTAGGCCTAGGAGAGAATTGTAAACAATTGGACTTAGGGGATTGGTCAGGAGTCCTAACTTGGTAGGGGTTTTTGATTAGTGGATTGAATAGTTTGGAGGTGGTCAAGACATTTTGTGGTGGAGTTCCAAGTAAGTTGACTTTATAAATCCATGATTTCTCCTTGTAGCCCTATTTTGAGGTTTGGGTGTTTAGATTGAATTTCAAAAGAAATTCATGTAGAGTTTGTGTTTCAAATAGTTAAGGTCTAAGTCTTAGTGTTGATAGAGCTCATATTCCATCCCTGAACCATTTGGTCTTGATATTGTGTCTTGTTGGGCCTTAAAGTTGTTCTAGACTTTGAAGAAGATCTAGTCTAGATATTGTGGGTTTTGGGAACCATTGTCAGAGCCTAGATTGTATTGGTGAAGTGGTTTTGTGCACCTCTAAATGACAACTTGATATAGTTTGGGGACTCTACTCCAAGTGGTATCAGAACAACTAATAGATCTTTAGAAGAAGAGAATGATAATGAACTTCCTAATAGAATGACAAATGCTGAACTATTGAAGGTTGTGAAAGAGAATGACACATAAAGGAAGCAGATGAAGAAAGAGATGGAAAAAGTTAAAGTGCAAGTCAAGAAGGGATACAGTGGTAACTTTGAGATGGAGAAGGAAGGGAGTGAGCAAGAAACCCCTTGGCAAGAGGAAGAGGAAGCAATTCTTGCAAAACATAGGTTGTTCCTAAAGACTTTGAAATCCATGGATAGAAGGACCATGGACACCAAACTTGATCTTCCTATTTATAGTGGGAAGATGGATCTAGAAGAAGTAATGGATTAGATTGATGCACTCATTAGTTTCTTTGACTATGAGGAGATACTAGAGCATCAGAAGGTTAAGATAGCCAAATCCAAGTTGAAGGGGTCAACCCTAACTTGGTGGAATTTCACTCAAGCAGAGAGGGTGAAGGTGGAGAAAAATTAGATAAGTACATGGAATGAGATGGTGACCTTGGTAAATGAAGCCTATTTACTTGAGGACTATACGATTCTATGTCATAAGAAGAGACAAAGTCTAAGACAAATGGAGATGGACATCTCTAGTTACACCGAGGAATTCCACAAACTTACCATGAAATCTAAGTTGGTGGAACCAGAGTGTATCAAACTTGCTAGATATATGCAAGGGTTGAGGATGAATATCCAAGATGAGTTGAGTCTGTGTTCTCCTAACATAGTCCAAAAATGCTTTCAATTAGAATTGAAAGTAGAGGAAAATTTCAAGAGGAAGAAAGATCAAGGTGGAAAAGGAAGAGGCTAGAGAGACTTTGGAAATAGAGGAAGAGGATCAAGCAGTGGCATAGGACAAACTCCTAGAGATTTTGGTGAGACCAGTCAGGTGAAATCCTTTGGTGAGAACAATTATAGGGGATCCATTAGAGGAAGAAGAGGATACTCAAGGGGGAGATTTGGAGGGAGATCATCAAGACCTCCAAGGTGTTACAAATGTAACCAACTAGGCACTTGGCATCTAAGTGTCCAGAAAAGGCAAAAAATCAAACTGAGAGGAGGAAAAATTTAGTCAGAGAAGAAGATAGTCAAGAGGAAGATACACAAGGGTCTTATGTAGCACCTAAGAAAGGAGAATCTCTTATGATGAGGAGGACACTATAGAATTCTCCAAACATTCAAGAACCACCTCAAAGAAAGAATTTATTTAGAACCACCTACAAATGTAGAGACAAGGTTTGCAAAATGTTGATTGACAGTGGGTCTACAGACAACTTGGTGTCTGAAGAGGTAGTAAAAAATTAAAGTTGAGAAGGGTTCCACATCCAAAACCTTACAAGTTTTCATGGCTCACAAAGAAGAAACAAACTATCATAGAGGAGCAAGCTTGGGTGGAATTCCAACTTGGAAAATACAAAGATAGAGTCCTCTATGATATTGTTCCAATGGATGCCAACCATTTTCTATTAGGGAGACCTTGGAAATATGATGTGGAGGCTCACCATGATGGAAGGTTGAACAAATACACATTCAACTACAAAGGTGAAAAGGTAGCTCTCTTTTGGACCAATATAAGGACATTCTCACCAAAGAGTTGCCAAGTGAGTTGCCCCCAATCAGAGATTGAAGCCACAACATAGATCTAATCCCAAGAGCAACCTTTCCTAACAAAGCAACATACAAATTAACTCCAGAGAAGAATAAGGAAATGGAAAGAAAAATACAAGAACCTTTAGACAAGGGTTTGATAATAGAAAGCCTCAGTCCTTGTGCAATACTTGCCTTTTTATCCCCTAAGAAGGAAGGCACATGGAGATTGTGCATTGATTCTAGAGCCATAAATAGAATCACTATTAGGTATAGATTCCCTATGCCTAGAATAGAAGACCTATTGGATCAACTAGGAGGAGTAATGTACTGTTCTAAGATAGATTTGAAGAGTGGCTATCACCAAATAAGGATTAAGGATGGTGATGAGTGGAAAATTGCATTTAAAACCAATGAGGGCTTATATGAATGGAGAGTCATGCCTTTTGGCCTATCAAATGCTCCAAGCACCTTTATGAGACTCATGAATGAAGTGATCAAACCATTTCTTTGGAAATTTGTCATAGTGTACCTTGATGACATCCTTATTTTCAGTAAGAGTATGGAGGAGCATTTAAAACATCTTAGCTTGGTTTTGAAGAGGTTGCATGAAGAACAACTTTTCATAAATTTGGACAAACGTGTTTTTATGTAGGCAGCTTTTGTTTACTTGGTATTTTTAATCTCAGAAGGGAACATTAAAATGGATCCTGAGAAGGTAGAAGCCATCTTGAGTTGGCCTTCTCCTAGGACCATGACCGAGGTCAGAAGCTTTCATGGACTTGCTTCTTTCTATAGAAGGTTCATTAGAAACTCCAGTCAATTGTGTGCTCCTGTCCTTAAGACCATCAAGGGTAGGAAAAAGTGTAAGTTTGTGTGGAACACAGATGCAAAGGAAGCTTTCCAAATGCTGTAGAAAAAGATAATGGAGAAACTTTTCTTAGTGTTCCCTGATTTTCAAAAGATATTCACTATTGAGTGTGATGCTTTAAACCTAGCTATAGGGGCTATCTTGAGTCAAGAGAGAAGGCCAATAGCCTTTTTTAGTGAGAAACTAAATGAAGCAAAGAGGAAGTATTCCTCTTATGACTTGGAACTATATGCCCTAGTAAAATCATTAAAGAAATGGAGGCACTACCTCCTTCCAAAAGAGTTTGTGGTTTTCAGAGATAGTAAAGCTTTAAGTTTCCTAAATAGTCAAGAGAAACTAACCCACAAACACATGAAATGGGTGGAATAAATTTAGGCCTACACCTTTTCAATAAAACATAAGAAGTAGGTTTCCAATAAGGTGGCAAAAGCACTAAGTAGGAGGAATCTAGTTGTGCAAGAAATCCAACTCCAAAGTGTAGGGATCAATTCATTGAAAGACATGTATAAGGATGATGGTGATTTCAAGGAGATTTATAAGGTGTGTGCTGACTTCTCCAATGCTTATCACGTTGAATATGCAAATTACTTGATTCAAAATGCACTACTATTCAAAGCGCACCAACTATGCATCCCACAATGTTCAATGATGGAGAACATCATTAGGGAGAAACATGCATGCAACATGGGAGGACATTTTGGCTTGGACAAGAGCTTGGAATAGTAAGAAGGTTTTATTATTGGCCAAAGCTATAGATTGAAGTAAGGAATATTGTAGAAATAAGTACAATTTGTGAAAGAGCTAAGGGTACATCCACAAATGTAGGACCATATCAACCTTTACCTATTCCTACAAGGCCTTGGGAGAGTTGCAACATGGACTTTGTGATTGGGCTGCCAAGAACACAAAAAAAAAATGATAGTATTTATGTTGTAGTGCATAGGTTTAGTAAAATGTCCCACTTCATCCCTTGTAAAAGAACTAATGATGCATCAATAATTACAAGTTTTTTCTTCAAAGAAATTGTCAGGATACATGATTATCCTCAGACCATACTATTAGACATGGATTTAAAGTTTATTGGTCACTTTTGGAGGACCTTGTGGAAAAAGTTGGGAACCGATGTGAGTTTTAGCTTTGCCTACCATCCACAAACATATGGGTAGATAGAGGTGGTCAATAAATATCTTGGAAACCTACTTCGGTGCTTGACAAAACAATATGGAGACAAGTGGGAATAAGTCCTACACCAAGCAGAGTTTTCTTTTAATGACTCAGTCAACAGGAGTACATGGAAGAGTCCCTTTCAAATTGTGTATGGGTAGAATCCAAGAGGCATCTTAGAACTTAGGGAATTACCTTCAAAAAATCCAATCAGTGCCTATGGAGAGGAGTTTGCAGAGATTATGAAAGAGATTCATGACTCAGTAAGGTTGGCACTTGAGAAGAGTACAAAGAAGTATAAACAAGAAAAAGACAAGTATAAAAGAGATATCTAGTTGCAGATTGGAGACTTGGTCTGGGCATATTTAAGGAAGGAGAGGTTGCCAAAGGGCAAGCCTACTAAGCTACTTATGAAGAAAGTAGGATGTTGTTAGATATTAAAGAAGCATGGAATGAATTCTTATGAGATAGAATTTCCCTCACACCTTGGTATCTCTCCCATATTGAATATTTGTGATCTAACCCCATACAAAGGTGATGTGAATGCAGGTTTAGAAGTGTAGCTTGAAGAGTTTGAAGAAGATGTTGTAGGGATAGCGGCTCGTGAACCAAGGAAGCTTGACAAGATCTTGGACACAAAGATCATAAAAAAAACTAGGAAGAATGTGTACAAGAAATATTGGTTCAGTGGCAGGGATGTCTTGAAGAAGAGTCTGTATGGATGGATGAGCAAGAAATCCAGAAGCATGGCTTATCTTTGCAAGATCTTATCTCAAGAGGACTTGAGATCAATGCACCCTAGGAGTATGGTGTAGCAACATCCTCAAAATCATCCATGGAAAGCACATCTGAAGGATCAAAGACAAAGGGTTAGGGTATTAGTTGGATCTTGAATCCAATATTAAAAATAATGTCCTATTTGTAAGGCAGGGTGACAATAGGTGTGTTATAAACCTAGTTGTCTACCTTAGTCATTTTTGGACAATTTATAAGTTAGGAAGGGTAACGTAGTCTAGAGGTTAAAATTTTATTATAACCTTCCTAATATCCTAAGTAGAGTCTAGGATTAACTTCTTAGAAATATTATTGACACTTGACAACTTTTCAAAAAGTTGTCAATGTTGCATAATGCAAATTTTTGCAAAAAAGTACAAGATTTGAATCCCAACGTTCAAAATCATATTTATCAGTTAGAATTGCTTGATATTAGTATAAATAAGGTTGAGAAACCTTTCTCCAAGAGAGGAATGTATTTTTTTCATTAAAATCAATAAAATCTTGTTGTTTTCCTATAGAAACTTTTTGAAAATACAATTGTACGGATGCAAATGTGCCATTGAAGGATTGGAAAAGCTGGAATAGTTTCTTATGAGTCTATTTCAAGTTATTTTAAGTCTTGAAGTTAGTTAGAAAAAAATTTATTCAATTTTGTGTGCTTGATGGTCGCAGGAAGGCCCTAACTAGGGTTTTGAGACAAAATATCTCTCTCTCTCCCAGAGATTCCACCATGGAAAAAATATAAGCCTTGGTGGAAAGAAAGGTGAGAGGATTTATTTTAAGATTTTTAGGGTCTTAGATTAGGAGACAAAGGATGTTGAGAGAAAACATTAAACTCTTTGGACAAGCATCTAAATGTGATTGTCCATAATTGGGTTTTTAAGGCAAACCTTGGCCCAAGGATGGAGTAGAATCGTGAATCCTTGGATTCAAACATTTGGTGATGTTCCTCAAGTGTTCCAATTGGTTTTTTGGAAGATGATTTGAAATTCTAGTACTTGCTTTGTAAAAGTGACCTAATAGCCGTATTAGGCCTAGGAGAGAATTGTAAACAACTGGAGTTAGGGGATTGTTCAAGATTCCTAACTTGGTATGGGTTTCTGATTAGTAGATTGAAGAGTTTTGAGGTGGTCAAGACTTTTTGTGGTGGATTTCCAAGTAAGTTGCCTTCATAAATCCATGATTTCTCCTTGTAGCCCTATTTTGAGGTTTGGGTGTTTAGACTAAATTTCAAAAGCAATTCTTGTGGAGTTTGTGTTTCAAACACTTAAGGTCTAAGTCTTAGTGTTGATAGAGGCTATATTTCATCCTTGCAACATTTGGTCTTAAGACTGTGTCTTGTTAGGCCTTAAAGGTGTTCTAGACTTTGAAGTAGATCTAGTCTAGATATTTAGGGTTTTGGGAACCATTGTCATAGCCCTCGATTGTATTGGTGAAGTGGTTTTGTGCACCTCTAAGTGACAACTTTGATATAGTTTGGGGACTCTACTCCATATTGTTTCTTCACTATCTTCATCTAATGAGTTAGAATTTGAGCAGTCAAAATAATCCTCTTTATTAGGCATAATGTTAGAACTTGAATTTTGCTTTGTTTTCCTTTCTCGTTTTTATGGATTATTCATCATATAGTTTTCTTTAAAAATAATTTCCCCCTTGTAAGTATTTGCCAAAATTTATAACTCTTTTTCTTCCTAATTGAATTATCTGTTACCAAACTGTTTGGTTGTGTATCTAATTTCCAATCTTTCTTTATTTTAGAATTTCCTAAAACTGATTCCCTTAACTTGTTTTTAGAAACTAGAAGTAGTTCTTTGTTTATATTTTTAAAAATCCTATTAATAGTATTTACCTCTTTAGTATATTTAGTCTTTCACCAATTTTTCTTTTTTGATTTTTTAAGTTTTTTTCTACCCTTTCTTTCACCATCTTTATCAGGAACATCTTTTATTAAACCCTCATTTAGGACAATATTGTTACTAATATCTTGAGTATCTAGAAATTTTTCTTCTATTGAATCTTTAGGGTTTACAAGGAAAAAAATAATATTTATTGTCTGAAGCTTTGAGTCTTTTGAAGGTTTGTTATTCATCTGGTTGTCAACAAATTGAGTATAATTAACATCCATATTAGAAGTGTTTGATGGTTCTATTATAGTTTGCATTTTTTTTGTCTTAATCTTTCTTTATAATCCAAGTTGTGATTTGTTTAATTAGTATGTGGATTGTGAATTTTTTTTCTCATAAAATGAGTTGATTACATATATTATTGTGAATTAATATTATATCTTGAATCGATTTACTATGCATCCTAATGTTTTATTTTATATCTGCAATAAATATTTTTTGTTTCTTACATTCTCCACATTGTTCCAATTTCTTAATCTTATCTTCAAAGACTGATCTATCTTTAAGGCATGATTACTCTTCTCATTTGTATCCTTCTTTGTTTATAAATTACCAATTTTATTGTCTTGCTCATCCCTATCCCCATTAATTCCTAATGATACTTCCTTTTTTACAATACTTTTATCTAAGGATGTTGGATTGAATTATCTTTCGGATTGGTTTATGCTTCCACTATCTCTCCGTCTTCAATCTCGGGGATAGGAAAATTGTTTCTCTATACCTCTAGATACTTCTAGAAATAATTCACTAAGAGATGAGTTTTTATCAATATATTTGAGATTTAAGGTTTGTGTTGTGTCTAACTTAATAATTGTTTTGATTTGTCCTTTAAATCTTGTTATATCTAAAATGTAGATTGATATATTAGCTATTAGTTTTAGAGGTTTAAAATCGTAAGAACCTAAATCCAAATTGATAAGGAAGTTTATATCATTAGAATGTGTATAATTTTCTTGTATTGAAATTATCCCACTTATGGTAGAACCAATTTGTTTGAGAATATGCATATGGATAAGTTCTGCGGGTAAGGATTTAACAGTAACCCATATTAGGACTTGGAGTTTCCCAATCATACTTTCATTAAATTTTGGTTCCCATTTCAAAAACTTAACTTAGTAACCTTTGAAAAAAAAAAGAACTGAAAGAAATTCATTATTAATATTATACTCTTGGTAGTGAATATATAACAAATGTTTTGAAAAGTTAGATATACTTACCAGGTTGCCCCAGAAATCTTTCAACCTATTGCCCGGATAATTTAATGAGAGAGATAATTAATTGAGCTAATTAATGGAGAGACAAAGATAGAAAATAATTATTTTCCACTATTTCAACAGTTTCTCTCTCCCTGTACTTTAACTTCTAGAGAGAAGTTTGGGGTTTCCTTCCCTCCTTTAATATTTTCTCTCTCCCCGTACTACCTCTCTCTATGTACTCAAACTTTTAGAAAGAAGTAGAAGTTTGGATTTTCCTTCTCTCACACAATCTTCTCTCTCCACGTACTAAAATATTCTCTCACTACATACTACAACTTTTTAACCTAATCCTAACCCAAACTTCGCCAATGTTAATTATTCCATGAAAACTCAAAAGCACAGAGGTTTTCACTTGGGTGATTGGCCAAATATCTTGCAGTCTACAGAGGAAGAAAGTTAGAGGTAGCTTTCAAATGTTGGAGAGAATTCATCCCGCACGTGTGTGAAACAATACTTGAAGTTCTTTAATAAAAAACAACACTCACGACATTCCTTGGAATCATAGGCAAGGCACATGCTCTATTTTTTAAAATTGAAAACAAGATTTGTGTGACCTACAGCCTTGAGGGAGATTAGCCTAGTCATCTGCAACTAATTCTTCAATTTGTAAGCCTCTACAAGGCATTAAAACAAGCCAACATGCCATTCATTCCATCTTTAAAGTTGCTGAAAGGAGGCTCAATATCTCTTTGAAGTATTTTATGCATATCATATTATGGGAGTGATTTGCCGATGTGTTACTGATTAAATGGATTCATAAATTTAAGCTACAAGAAAGAATATCATTGGACATTTCCAATGTTGAGTATTTTGGATCTTCTTCAAATCAATTTCAAATGGATACCCCATATGGAGAGCTAATGATTTAAGCATAGCACTTTCATTTCTTATGAAAAAGATGCAATTGGTGTAGGATCTCAAGGGGTCTGTAGTAGCTATTTGGTGATCAATAATTTGATATGCAAGTATGTGTAGTAACATTCATGAGTTTTGCAATCCATTTGATAGAATGGTATCGATGAGACTCCAATTTTAAGTGTGATGATAACAATAAATCATTAATCTTTTCCCACTCTTCAATGAAGGAGTTTGATCATAGGCATGCAACAATGGAAGTGGAGTCAAGTACATAATCTGTTCGATCAAATGCCTGTTACTCCTCCAACCGGCACACATGGAGATTAGTGAAAGTCATGTGCACAGATAAATCATGTGATAATAAAGATACTCAAGATGAGTGATAGTGGAGCTTCACATTCAACTTGACCAAAGATGGCTGTAATATAATTGTGAAAGTGCCAAAAAAGTGTGCCGATGTTATTGAAAGATGGCAGATTATTAATGCCTTTAAACTCTTACACTAGACAATGGTGTTGGAGTGTGGTAACACAATGATTCAAGACATCTATAATACCACAATTTTTCATATAACCACCCAACATATATCTATTTATAAAAGCATCTAGGTGGTATGTTATGTGTTTGAGAAAAATCCTTGTGAAAGAGGCATTGCAACCAATACACATGATTGCAAATTTTGATCAGCAAAATATAGTCTGCAGCATTATGTGGCATCAAATAGTAATCCACATTGGAATGATGTTCTAAATAGTCAAGAATTTCCTTCAAATGTTAAAGTAGCAAGCATGATATACACGAGAACTGTTTGACATAATGCCTCTGTTATATATGAAATATGTGCTTTGTTTAGGAGAAGTAAATGAACCAAAATGGTATTGATAAAGGATTTTAAAAAAGTCTTGTGAATGCTCCAGATAAATGTTGGATCCTTCAAGTGAAATAGAGACTTTGATAAAGTTTCACAATTGCCTCGAGAAAATGGAACATGGAGTTTGATACAAAGCAAGGGGAATATTGACTTCACATTCGACATTGCACTAGGATAGGGATTTGGTAAGCGATACTATGAGGTACAAGTTCCAAGGTAAAGATCCTCCTATGATATTAAAAAGGCAAGCTTCTTGAGATATCAGATATAAAGATGGGACATATGGAAGTTGCAGACTTTTGGAAAATGATGAGCAAAGAAGATAAATCACCCCTGGCACAACGAACATTGGAAAGTGGTCTAGCCCATTCAAGAGGATACCCACTTGTAGTTCAATGTGCAGAATTAGTTTTAGAATGTATCAAGGCATATGATCAAAATTCCAGGGACATCAAGACCTCAGGAGGTAATGTTGTGGTGAGGCTAGATCTAGTGTCTATCTCCATCACATTCAGATTGCCAGTAAGAGAAGAATTCACATAAATCTCTAAAGAAGGTGCCCAAGGATACTTCCATCAAAATAAGAAAACATGTCTGAATGCCATTCCTAGGAGTTGGCTGGATCAACCTAGATGAGGATAGTCATAGTTGCCAAGAGTGTTACACAAAAATATCTTTAATGAAAACATATTTGATATGATAATTCTTCTCAATAGAGTGGTGAGAAATTAGATGGATGAAGATTTTCAAGATTGGATGTTTTTGTACATTAATACCATCACTACTAGAAAATAATTTATAGATTGGGGAGAAATGATTAGTGATGCCTTCATCACCAGTTAACATGATTGAATGTGAGTCAAGGGTTTTACATGTCCTTGTACCTAATGTACACAATTGCTAGTATGAAGTCATGGCCTGGTCTTAATGTTGGTCTTAGAATGGTCTTGACATTTGAGTGTCAACACACTTAACCAATTCCACCATATATGCTGAGTACACTATGTATGCTGAGTGAATAATAGTAGCTATCGAGTTAGAATCTTAACAGGGGCTGAGTGACTTTAGGAGCCAAGCAAGTAATAGATGCCAAGCAAGACAGATCGTAGTATGTGCTGAGTGATTCAGCAAGACTCATGCGCTGAGCAACACAGAGTATAACAGGTGTCGAGCAAACCTATAATGTAACATGTGCTAAGTAATACAGGAACATTCAAGTGCTGAGCATCAACAATATAATATGTTCCGAGTAACATAGAATCGACATAATAGTTTGTGCCTTCACAAACTAAGATGTAAGCTATTTTTGGAGCTAACTTAGAGAGATTTCAAAGGAGAAAAAGGATAAGGATGAATCATTTATATTCTCTATATGATTTGCATGCAGCCAATTAGAAAAATGGAGAAGGCATGCAACCAATGAGAAAAATGTAAGGTATGAGAAGAAATTTGAAGATTCAATGTGGATCATAAATCCATACCTAACCCTAAGTCTTTACAATCTTTAAAAGGAGATTGAAAACCCATTGCATGAGTGAATGACAACAATGTATGGGGAGATTATAGTGAAATTTTAGTGTGAAGAGGGAAAGACTTAGAGGAACAGAGCAATAATTTCATATCCAGTTGATCAGAACAACACAAGGGACAAGGAACACATACAGAGATTAGATCAAGCAAGGTTCAACAAAGGAAGAGCAAAACTAGTACCTGAAACCAGCAATTGAAGATTGCACTCTATTAGGTCAAATGTTCTAATACTTTCTCACCATTTTATTAGATGCTGAAATCCTATATTGATAGGTTAGCTTAACAACTAGGTAGGAGAACCTTTGGAGAAGGTGATTGAAAATCCTATGTATTAGGCAGATTTAACAACCTATTGTAAATCCTTTAATAGGGTGACACTTCATGTAAGTGTTTGTAAATCCTCTAACTAGATCACTATTGATACAGTGTAAAGCCTTTAACAAGGAAGACCATCAGAAGTGGTTGAACATTTATTGCTATAGTAATTTTTGTGGGTATCACCAGTTTTACCTTCTTATTCCTAGAGGGTTTTTGGGTTACCAAATCTCTTGTGTTATGTGTTGATGCATGCTTTCATTTCATGTTTGTTTATATGTTTACATGCATGTTCATTACTTTCAATTATGTGTAAATGAGGGTTTAAAAAAGGATAAAAACTAGGTACTTCTGATTCATGTCCTCCCCCCTCCCCCCCTCAGAAGTACTCTTCCCATTTGAATATTCCAACACTTAATCCTTATGGGGAGTATAGCTTAACCATGCAAATTTATAATTATTACCCCCAGTTACAATTAAAATAGAGTAATGCACACTTCCACAGGGTGAATGATGCTTTTTCTATGCTCACAACTAGGGAGTTAAAGGGAGATGTAGGACTCCAAATTTCTCCTGAAGTGGCTAGTCTCATCAATACTTATGGTAGCTTCTTCATATAGTACCCCCGATTCACTTACATCCACATCAAAGGTTTTCAAGATTGTCCTCTCATGTTGCCTTGCTTCGTAGATGACAGGTTGGTACTTTTAGAAGTTTGTAGGCAAATTGGCTAGGTAAACAAAAAGTGCAAGAACAAAATATCAATTCCTTTCCCAATCGATATTGGGCACTACAATTGTCTTTCTTCTTTGGATGCTCAAAATATTGAGAGATCCATGGTGAACATAACTTTACACTCTTTCCATGGTTGCTTCCCATCTGATGGCAGCGGGTATGTTAAAAATAACTTGGCACTTGGACCTGATTATCTCCATTTCCCTACAATGGAAGATTATTGGGCAAATTGTGAAAATGACTTCAAAGTGAGGAAAAGGGACTGGATGAGATTCATAGTACAACAAATTATTGATTACAAAATGGGATGGTATGTGATAGGCATACCAGAGGATGGGTCAGACTTGATTGATCCTTTCTTCTTTGAGCAGATATAATTATTAGAATTATTGTATATTAATTGGTCTCTGCTAGAATTGAAAGACCTCAAGGAAAGGAACTTCTTTGTGATTCAAAGAATTGAAAATTGGTTAAAGAATAAAGTCAAAGAAGCCATGGCTACTAGATCAATAGGAAGAGATAGTGCAAAGAATAATAATAATTTTGAGGAAGGTACATCAGTTTCAGCCATTCTATCTTCTATCCCTACTTCCTTGGGCTCTTTACATAACACACAAGGGGGAGATGATGGTGAAGATCCAGATAAAGGAGTTGATCTAGTTTCAACATGTGAACTCAATGCAGTCACTAGGAATAAGAGATCAAAACCCAAGGAGAAGACTTTAAAACCAATTCAACAGATGATAGATGAAGCTCCTTAGATGAATACTTTACCATCATTTGTAGATGAGATGATTCAATCCATAGCATCTCCTACACACTCATTGTCTCCTGAAAGTGCAGAAGCAACTCAAGAGGGGCCAATTATAGAAAATGTGCATAACTTGGATTTATCATCTGTAGTTCTATAGGTTCCTTCAGTAATCAGCCCATCTACTAGTATTTCAACATCATAGTTACAACAAAGTTTTGAGAGAAAGAAGAAAAGGATGATTCAATTGGAAGTATGAAATTTGGATGCCATAGCTGATTTAATGAAAAAAGGTGCAAAGATATAGAAGACTAGAATGGATTCTAGACTAGTAGTGAATCCTACCTCAAGAAAATTATTTGTTGAAATTGCATAACCAGTCACAGAGAAGGGCATAAACGAGGCAAATGAATCTGATTTTAGCATCACTAAAGTTGATCTAGGCTAGACTACTCATGAGGGAAAGGAACATAATTTTCAAGTGTCAACTGTTGTCCTGATGGAACAGTAAAGAAGAGATAAGAAAGCTAAGAATCAACTCAAGTGTCAAGTTCAAGCCCATTCTTCATGTATCTGATTGATGGTCGGTGATTCCTTTCTAGATCCTAGCTCATCTATGGAAATTATAGGAGATCCCAAGAATATGTTCGATGAAGAAACCATTCAAGACATAGGAGAATGCCAAACTTATGGTAAGATGGTGAAAGCATGGGTAAAAAGCATGAAAGAATGAGCATCAATCTTATTTCAAGAGGTTAAAGTTACATTTGCTAAAGTGGATCATATAAAACAAAACATTCAAAAAGAGTTAACAACTCTCAAAGAACAACAAACATTCTAGCGAGAAATTGATGCCAATTTAGTAGAGATAAAAGGAATGGACAACGATATAGTCAAATCATTGAAATTAATCACCAATGGAGAAGAAGAGAAAATTGACATATGGCTGGAAAACATCAAATGGAAAAATGATAGCATGAATCAACAATTGAATTAAGGGGAGCAATTCCTGAACTCCTGCAAGTTACTAAAAAAGAAGGCCTTGGGGGATATACTGATGATCATAGAAAGTATTCCTATTAGTGAACACACTCAAAATCTAAAAATATCTTCCATTTTGGAATGCATAGAGGCAAAAATCAGCACCGAACTTGGCAGTAAACAAAGTTTAGATGCTAGCATTATGACAAGATTGAGCAATCTATCAGTGGCATTGGACTCCTGTACTCAAAACTTACCAGGTTATGTCATAGAGTTGGATGATGTTAGAAAGAGACACGAGCTATGCAAGCTGAAGATGCAGAGTTTAATCATCATTAAAAATAAGACTTTGGCTCAGGTCATCAAATCATTTAGAGCATACAAGGCAAACTTGACTGAGCTACTCACATCACCTATAGATCAAAGAGCGAGCTTAGGAAATATCAGTGATCATAGTTAAAAGTTAGAAGTACATATGTCTAAAGTTCTCTCAAGTTTTTATTTATGTGTTTTGTAAAAAGGTCAACTTTAGAATTAACTTTGGTTTTGGTCAATGTCTTAACTTTTCCTAACTGTAGTTAAGCATTGAAAGTTAGAGTTGGGTACAAACTATCTTCAGAGTAGTCCAAACTCTAACTTTTTGAGTAGTTACGAATCAGAAAGGTTAGTTATTCTAGAATAATTGTAAATTCCTAAAACTCAATGTAATAAGGGACTTTTTAGACTTGGAGATAGGGAATACTTATGTTTTGATAACAAGGAATTTTTTGGAAAGTGTGTACAATTGTTGTTCTTGTAATCAGTTATTTCTTATGTTCTTGGTGCTAAGAAATAAAGAAAGTACACTTTGCGTTCTCCCTTTCTACATATCTAAAACATTGAAATATTGATTCTTTCTTTGTAATGGATGTTTTTATGGTATTGTGAAAACATTCATGAAGTATCGAATCGACATTGTGTTAGTCATAGTTCTCAAGCGTAGACCTTGATTGTTGTTATTATCAGTTTATGTTAATTCAAGAGAGCTGTGAAGTCATGTGGTACATTCGTCATCATAATATTTCTCATCTTTTAAAGTTTGATTTCATTCTTATTTAAAAACTTCAAAATTATATCATACAAGGGAGCTGCCCCTCTAAACATAGAGGAAGGCCTCATACCAAGGGCCTATCCAACTATTGTGAACGGTTTACCACATGCACTCCATCGGGCAATTTTTACAGTGAAAAATCTATTTACCAACACAACCATTCAATAAGCTTGGATTTTTTGTTTTAGTTCCACACTAGTATGTAAATAGACCCTTGTCTTGACATTCCTTCCATTGATTTTCACTGCGAGAATTGCTAATGATGAGAATATTATCTAAAATTATTTTAGGAAAAAAATTAGCCTCTGTCCTGGTGTCACTATGGTTATTAAAAGAAAGATTTAGGGAACAATTTAGAATATGTGTGAAAGGGGTAAAGCTTGTTTGAATAACTATATAATTTAATAATGTCCTATGAGGAGGGAGGGGTGTAAGCATTAGTTATAACATTTCTATTTAAAGGCTTGGATTTATTTGTTTGGTTAAATAAGGCTTTGAAGCTAAGGTCTCTAAATGTTGGCTTAGTATTGGATAACCCCAACTATGATACCCTCTTGATGCCTCAAAATGAGGCAAGTGTGCATCTTTATGGGATATGTTAGGAACTCAGTTAGGAATTCTCCTTTTTTGCCTTCAATTGATTGATTTTGATATCTATTCGTTATGAATTTCTTCCTTTTCTGTAAATTTTAATTGTCGTTCTATGCTATTTTATTTGTATTGCTTGGCTTGTGATAATTCTAATTGTGCTATTGTGCCTACCCAATCCATTTTTGAGTATTTAGTTTTAGAAAAGAAGTTTCTCTGGTATTCCATCGGATCCTTCCTTCATTTTTCTAGGGCATATCTATTTCTATCTATAATTATTTTAGGAAACAAATTAGCCTCTGTCCTGGTGTCGCTATGGTTATTAAAAGAAAGATTTAGGGCACAGTTTGGAATATGTGTGAAAGGGGTAAAGCTTTTCTGAATAACTGTAGAATTTAATAATGTCCTATGAGGAGGGAGAGGTGTAAGCATTAGTAATAACATTTCTATTTAAAGGCTCATATTTATTTTTTTGGTTAAACAAGGCTTTGAAGCTAAGGTCTCTAAATGTTGGCTTAGTATTGGATAACCCCAACTGTGATACCCTCTTGATGCCTCAAAATGAGGCAAGCATACATCTTTATGGGATATGTTGGGAACTCAATTAGGAATTCTCCTTTTCTGCCTTCAATTGATTGATTCTGATGTCTATTCGTTATGAATTTCTTCCTTTTTTGTAAATTTTAATTGTCGTTCTATGCTATTTTCTCTGTATTGCTTGGCTTGTGATAATTCTAATTGTGCTACTGTGCCTACCCAATCCATTTTTGAGTATTTAGTTTTAGAAAATAAGTTTCTCTGGTATTCCATCGGATCCTTCCTTCATGTTTCTAGGGCATATCTTGTTTTATTTTACTAAAATAAGATGTCAATTTCCTTGTGCTTGTCATTTTAAAGTGTTTTGCAGTGTTCAAGCTCTATTTTTCTTCAAACTCTTTTGTTTTATCCTATAGATTTTCAATCAATTTTCCCATAACTTTTTCCAGAACACTAAAAAGGAAAGATTGAAGTAGGGAAAAGGATTATTTGCGATGTTAACCATATACGCATGTTTCACTTGTTTATTCACTTCCATGATCTGACATTTATGAAGACTTTTTTGCTTAATTTCCTTCCATTCTCATAGAGCACAACACTTGATATTTTAATAGTAACTTGAGTATTTAACTTGATCTGTATAACAAGAATATTAATTTTTTGTCCCTGAGTAATATGCTCCTATGCATGCGTTTGAATATGTTATTGCTATGCAAGAATTTGAATTTTTTAAAGGAAATGACTTTATCAGATTGTAATTTTTGCAAATTAAAGTTTGAAATTGGTTGGGTGCATGTTTCGTTATTATTCTTCACAATATTTCGTAATCCATAAAACAAATTGTCCTACAATTTTCACAATATTCATAGTATGAGACTCATTGTAATTTTGGTTTGAATTTCACTGTTAATTTAGAGGTGTTTTGACACAAATTAAAAAGGTAGAAGTTGTTTGTCAGCCCTTATCATTCTTTGCTCATGATTTTTTTGAATATTTCTTGCCTGAAGATATTTGCAGATTTATTTGTCAAGAATTTGAATGCACTAATAACTATTATTCTTTTTAAGGTAGAGGTATCCCATGGCCTAGCCCAGCGCTCACACAAGGCTAGCTGAGGTGAGAGGATTCTGCGGGTGGGACAATAGGCTCATACTATAGTCCCACCAGGTACTAGGTAAATCTAGAGAGAGTTTTGAACTTGGGACCTATTGGCATTATGTTGTATTTGTCATTAGTGACAACACTTATTCAATTTTGAATGGTCATCGATCTCATCACTTAGTCTATAGTTTATATCGAGCATTAAATGGTTGCCAAGTAAGTTCATCAATTAAGAAATTCACACCGAGCATTCCTATAGCTACTAAGTGAGTGTGCAGTCAAGCAGTGTTTATCGAGCTTATAGGGTTTATCGAATAAGTAGTGGTCACCAAGCTTCATAGTGTCTACCGAGTCATCAGTTTATGTGATGAGAAGCTAGTTTCTACTGAGTGATGGATGTGTAGTGTTTACTGAGTGAAAGCAAGGTAAATGAAGGTTTCAATATCTACCAAGTGACACTATATTTATCGAGTATTTAATGGTTACCGAGTTCAAAGTTACGTTGTGTGATTAGTATGGATTGAGCTTCTACTTCTACCAAGTGCATGATGATGTTGAGTAATGCAGTCGATGCCATGTATCCGAAGTTCACCAAGTCAGCTTTCAGAATATGAGTTTCTACTATTTGGCTGACTCAATAATATTTTGTTTACTTGTGTTTTAGCCAACCTTGTAATTGTAAATATTGTAATGGTATATATGTAATGTATTGTATCATTTTCATTATGTATATGTATGAGTATGTCAATGGAATGAACATGTAATGTTTTGAGAAGAGTGAATGCAAATCAGCAACATAGCAGAGTATTCAACAAGGTCTACAAGGAGCAATAAAGACTTATCAGTCACAAAAGGTGATCTGTACTTCAAGGATCTAATCAAAAATCAAGTTGTAAGTTAGATCTACTATTTCATCCTAATAGGTGAATTAGTTTTCCAAATCCTTTAACAGGGTAGACTTAACAGTCTTTGTATAAATCTCCTAACAGAGTGCATACTTCATTGTATATTTGTAAAACCTCTAACAAGGTGGATCTCGCAGTCCAAATTGCTCTTAACAAGGCAGATCATTAGAAGTGGTCAATGTAAGCCCTAATAGGCCAACTTTATACTATAGTAGTAAATTTTTGTGGGTATCATCCCCACCCCAGTTTTACTTTCTTTTTGGAAGGTTTCTGGGTCACCAAAATACTATGTTCATGTGTTATGAATGTTTATCTTTTCTCATGCATGCAGTAGATTAGATGAATGAATGGTGAATGATTTATATTGTTAAGTGATGAATTTATTTAAAGTTTTTGAGTTTACTAATTCACCCCTCCCCTCTCAGTAACCTAGCTAGTCTTGATTATTTCCAATAATTGGTATCAGATCATTGTGGTTCTTAGGATAAAGTTTGACAGCTTGAGCAAAGATCAAAGAAAATGGAGATATTTAGACTTGACAAAGCAATTGATAATGAAAAGCTAGATCTGGAGATGGCCACAGCTCAACTCAAGGAAGCAAAAGAGCATCTTTCCCAATCCCTAAAAGAAAGGAAGGAACTTGCAAAACAAATGAATGACCATCAATATGTTGAAGAAAAGATTGAAGAATTTTTCCCTTCAAGTAGTTCAGATGAAGCAAATGAGACAATCAAAGAACTCCTAGAAAAGAATGGCTCTCTGCAAGAAGAGGTAAGAAAATTGAAAAGAGAACAAGAAATTTAGTCAATAAGAATGTGTGAAATCTTGGAACAAAGGAATAAGGCAAGTGAAGACTTTGAGACAAAAAATAATGAAACTCAAAGACAATCCCTTTAGCAAGAAACTCTTATCAATTAGCTCTCAAATGCAAATGAGGAAATCATGAATTTTAGATCTGAAAATGAAAGTTTAAGGAATGATTTAATCATTGAAAGAAAATCAATGAAAGATTGAAAGCTAATCTAATTTCTGAAAACCAGCTCAATGAAAGGATGATGAAATCTCTAGCACACATGGATCAATTGAATCAACAAAATGAGCATAATCTCTATAGGCAAAAAGGTAAAGCATGACTTGGATACAAAGAAGAAGGTGAATCTTCCAAGCAAGGTACCCAAAGGAATCAAAGACCTACTTGCAGTCATTGTGGTAAGTTAGGTCATACATCAAACAAATGTTGGAGCAATGGAAAGGAAAAATTTAGTGGAAAATCCTACAATTGTAGTCAACATGGTCATAAAGCTAATGAATGCAAGGAGAAACCAAAATTTGAAGGTAAATGTCATAAATGCAAGAAACAAGGTCACGAGAAAATTGAATGCAGATCCAAACCATTCAATCCAGTTCAACAACTTGTAAAAACAATATTTGGTTGGGACTACAATATTTGGTGTAGATGTCACTATTGTGGAGAATATGGACACATTGGCATAGACTATACAAGGCACCACTTGAGAAAGAGAGATACAATAGTAAGATGTTATACATGCACTAAACTTGGTCATATAGCTAAAAACTACATGAATATAGGAAGAGTTGAAGATGAAAAGAAAGTTAAAGCTGATAACATCAGGAAGCAGATGAGACAATAGTGGATTCCCAAATCTATCGAGCAAAATAGTTCAAATGATGGCCATTTCACTCAAGAAGTGGGTGCCTCCACCATTTCTAGTTAGATTCATAAAGGAGGAACTAGAACTGTATCTTCAAGTTATATCTTGAGTAGTTCCAAATGAAAGAAAGCAGAAGATCCATATCAGTATTTCATAGACAAAGGAATCACATGAAATCTGGTCATATCGAGCAAGGTTAGTCATAGACTCAACCAAGCGAGGTTGGGAGTAATGAAAGTTTGTTCAATCACCGAGTTACAAGGTTCTACTGAGCTAGTGAGTGGATGACAATCTATCACACACTATGTTACCTAGCATTAATGGAGAATTTTTCATCAAAAAGGTAGAATTCAACTTCATTTTTCACCATGACTTCAGAATTCATAGAGTAGAGCAATTTCCAGGAGCATCCAAGCAATTTTAATCGAATTTGCAAAAAAGAATTTGTTCAAAAATTTCTCTCATTTACTGAGTAGCCATGGCATCTAGGAGTAGCAACAGTAGTAAGGAAAAAAGTGGATCCAAAATGTTGGTTAAGGGCATGGAGTGGAAAGCACCAAAATTCAAGCTATTACCAATAGTTGCAAAGTCACTAGACTCTAATGGAGCTCAATCTCAAATTCCTCCCAAGGTACTTCTAATTAATGACATTCACACTCATTTTAAATGTTCTGTTCAAGAGATTGGAACCCTAGAGATGGATAGTGCTCAAGTTATGTAGAGAACCAATCAATTTTAGTCAACTTAGTACCAACAAATTGAGGTTATTTTTTGTTTCAAATTCAAATGCACCCTCTTTGTTAACCTAGTTTGTCAAGATTGCTTCTTAATAATATTTTTGTGGCCAATAGTCATGGACCAAAACCATTCAACATGTAATCGTTAAATAACTTGGATTTTTTGTATGTAGGTATTGAGCATGTGGGTGGCAATATGTTTGAGAGAATACCACATGGAGATGGAATATTGTTGAAGGTAATTAATTAACTAGTTGATTCTAATTCTCATACTTTAGGTATTACATAATGGATGAATGCATATTATATTACAAACTGATGTAGGGGGATTTGGTGTTCTAGAATGTATTACATGATTGGGATGACGAGAGTTGTGTGAAGATACTTGACAATTGTTATAAGTCTTTGGGTGAGAAAGGAAAGCTTATATTGTTAGAAGTTGTGGTGCCCAATGCACATATGCCAGCTGAATGCCCTGAGATACTTGGTGATTTGGTTATGATGGCCCATGGAAATGGAGGACGAGAAAGGAGTGAGAAAGAGTGGAATGTGCTACTTTCAAAGTCATCCTTCCATATCATCAAAATCATCGAACATTCTAGAATGTATTCAAAGATTATAGAAGCCACAAAGTTAAAAATAATGTAATATTAATATCATAATATGTAAACTCCCAATTGTTTGAGTGAATGTGGTTTTGTTGGTAACTAGTTAGTTATAGGAATATTTTTACATGATTTAAGTTTACTTAGTACAAGGGGACATTCTAGTTCTTGTTCCTCATAATGAGGCCATGTCTTAGTATTATCTTTTAGTCACTTAATAGTTATATTGTGCATCATAGAGTAATGTTTATTGTAAGATATATTTTTATACCTTATTACTACTTTCTTATTTATCAATGTAGTTTGTACATTGTAAATTATTTCACGTATATTAATCATGTCTAGATTATTTAGTGTCTACTTTTTCATCTTGTAGTTGATATTGAGTGCAATAAAATCTTGTTGTGTTATTTCTCTCTTATTTTGTGAATGTTATTTAGTGTTTTAGATTATTGATCTTGGTTCAATATATTAACATGTCATCAGAGCTTGTGATGACCCCTAATAGGATTCATTCTTAATTATCTTATAAATCTAGGATTTGGATCAAATATTATTTATAGTGCACAAATATTATGGATTTATGATGAGAAGTACCATTATATTTTTGTTTTGGGAAATATACAAAGTTATCACATAACACAATATACCCTCCCAAACATAACAAGTTCTTGTCCAATACGAAAGATAATTGCTCCATATATGAAATCAAATAATATTTAATATTATTCTCTCCTCATAAGAATAATGTTAAATAAACTTACATTTATATAATATTTACTAGCACTTTACCATACCACTTCACTTTGTTCTTTTATTTATTTAGATAACTTAATGACTTTATATATTCTTTGTTTCTTCCCTTTAATTATCTTATATTTAAATACACTTGTATTCACCCTATTATCTTATTAGTTCCTATCTATATTTAAATCCTCTACAAAATTCTTCTTAGGGTTCCTTCCTATCTATACCCCTTACTAACTACTATATATATTCAAACCTTGCTGCTACATATGAATTGAAAACTTTTTAAACTTTATGAGCTCTTCCTAAAATCCCTTATCCAAATTTCATACATATGATATAATATGATGGTGCAAAACCCTTTTTGTTCCCTCTTTTGATCTGCTGCCCATTATATTGATTTATCATCACCTATGTTATTCTCTTGTCACATTGGAATTTTTCATTTTAATTTTCCCTAATACTTTTGACTCCCATGCATTGTTTTTGCCTCCTTATTGGTGTTTAAGTATTGCATCTCCATTAGTGTCTTTATCGTACCATGCACCTTATTTCCTTATATTTATTTCAGTCCACCTTACTTTTTTTTTTGGTATTATAAACTTCTCCATGTCAAATTGTATGTTAAAAACTCCCTACCTTTTTGGCGGCTGTAGTTCTCTCCCTTGATACATACTTAGGGGTGTCACCTTCTTACTCCATCTTTCCTTTCCTATCTTATTTCTTGATGTCTATTGTAAAGTTTGGGCCACATATTATATATGTGGCGGATGGTCTTAATGAACCGTCGCCTTTTTGGGTGTGGCCCCCCCGACCAAAAGGGAGGAGATCAACATTAGTTTAGTTTAATTATAAGGAGATCGATATTAAGTAGGGGTAATTACTATTATCCTTAAGGGCCCATTTGGCAATGGGAATACAAGCGGAACAGGCATATGTGAATTCTTAAAATTTTGAATTCTTCTTTTGGATGCATCAAAATGGAATTGGAATACAAAGTAAAATAGGAATACGTATTCCAATTTTGGTCCAAAATGGGGTTATGCAATTCCACCCAAATAGGTGTTATTGGAATACGTATTCCTATTCCACTTTTATTTATTTTAGAAAACATAAATTTTAGGGTCCGCGAATTCCCATCAAATATTGGCTGAACCAAATAGAGAAAAAGAATACGTAGCCCCATTTTCTATTCTATAATACGTATTCTAGAATATGTATTTCTATTCTCGCAGCCAAATGGGCCCTAAAATATAAACGAATAGATATTAGATTAAATATTGATATCATTTAGTTGAGTAGATTATTCAATATATTTATTAATATTATTATTATTGAATAATGCATATTGTTAAAATGCTAATGGTTGTTGTAGATGAAATAACATCGTTTGAGATTTCTATATGTTTTCAAATACAACAATCTCTCTTCATTTATATTGAGAACAAGAATTATTGTTGAGCTAGAGTCCTTGCCTCATGTAAGAGGTGAGAGAAGATTAGGTAAATGCTAAGTGGTGCAAAATCTAGAGTAACCAACAATCCATAATAGGAAAGGTAGAATAGAAAACACTTCCATTTGAATCGTATAAGATTACTTAGACAAATGAACACTTGGGGAAGTGCAAGGGTGCATGAAATTTACACCTAAAATTTGTCATATTAAAGAAGTGAGATCTTTAAGATAGTCTATAAATATAAAAGAAAAAAATAAAAATAAAAATTTAATAATAAGATTTGCTAAAAATTAACTAAATAACCAACTAAAAGATGTGGTATAATTAATGATAATCCATTCTTTATTACATAAAAATCAAATTTAATATTACAAAATCAACTTAAAATAGAAATATAAATCTCAAAGCAAATACATAACAATTTGCAATGGACATGAGAATTCATATTAAGTTTTCAAATACTATATTTAATTGTTCTCAAATCTAAAATAGATGGAAGAATTTCAAAAAGAATTGATTTTTTTCTTACAAGATTTTGTGACAAGATTGATTGACTTCAATCCTTTACATGTAGACTTCCTAATTATTCAAGAGATGGGAAGTTAATGAATTTTAATCTTTTAAGCTATTTTTTAATAGTTTCTTGCTTGGTTATATCTTCTCAAACTTTCTAGATTGCTTTCTAAAAGTATACGGATAGATAGATGCATTTTTTGGGGGAGGATTTTTGAAGTATGTAGCTTTGCCTTGGGAATAATTCCTTTCTATGGAAATGTGAAGGAACAAATTGTTGGTCAAAGAATTGGGGCAGCTATTCATTCCACAATACATATGAGAGCCATTTTCACCTTTGTCAGGCCCTATACTAATGTATCATCACATGAATAGAATGGATGTTGGACAACTCGACTACTTCTTCATTCAGACCTGAGAATTTATTTTTTCACATTCTCGATTTCTTGATTGTTAACTATTTTGATCAAGAAAAAGAAAATTGTTCATGCAAGTCTTGATAAATGAGTAGAGTTGTATACAAACCAATTTTTTTTGTTTTCTCCAATTTTGAATGTTAGAAGATTTTAAGATTTTTAAACTCGAGCAACTAAGCCATTGAGAATGGTTAGAATAATTTTTTTATAGAGAAAATTAGGTTTTCTTTAATTTCAGATACCTGTTTCCATTCACATACAATTTCTCTTGTTTTTATAGTTCAAGGAGGTACTCTTCTATAGATGACTTTAGAAGTTTTGAATTAGTTAGAGCAGGTGTTGTCTTATGATAGTTGGTTAGAGCAAGGACAAAAGTTTGGTAAAATGAAATAAAATTTAAGGCTAGGGACAAAAACTCAATGGCTTGGGGCAAAATTTTAGCCATATCTTCACCTCCCCATATCGATGGCTTCTTATGGGAGTAATAGTAAATAGTTTATATTTTTGCACCTGAACTAGCATCTATATCTATTAAATTTTCTATTATATCTGCCATTGATCACAAATAATGAAAGAATGATCAATTCAACTATGTATGAGGGCACAACCCAAGACAAAATGAACACAACAAGAAAAGGGGGAATATTATTATCATAAGTGATCTGCTATTACATTTAGTACAATAAAAATAGACCTAAAGACATGCCCTATAGCTTACAATGTTGTCTAATCCTGGAGAAAAAACTCTCCTCTAGTACCTTCTCCCAAACTCCACCAAAGACTGCCTTTATAATGCCATAAATGTTCTTAAGTAAACCCCAGTTAGGTTTAGGGTTAGGAATACATTTAGAATATTCCATTTGGTATACACCTCCAAAATAGAAGGTTCTAGAAATCACATCAAAAGTCAGTGTAAAATTAGAAGAATCCAGAAATGGTAGTCCAACTTTTGGAAGGCATAACTTTTGATCTAGGACTTTGATTGACAAACCGTTTACATTTTAAGAAATCTCTCCAAGTGCTCTATAGGCATATGAACCAAATTTTCTCATCCCCCATTTTTTGGGCCTATACAAGGCCATTTAGTTCCTCAAATCTGACTTTGACATGCTCATAGGGGGTCTCCAGGCAACTTAAAATTGCAATAACTTTCAAACCGTAAAGTTTTTTGACTTGATTCTTTTTTTGGAGTGCTTTAAATTACAATTATAATCATCCCTCCAATTTATAGCCTCTAAATCATCATAATTATGGCTCAATTACAAAATAACCTATTTTCCACATTGGCATGTATCCCAAGGTGCTTAAAAACTCTAACCCAAAAAACCAATAGTGGAACTATGAGAGTTGAAATCTCTATTTGACCCAAATCGGTATCTAGAAATGAAAACACATTAAAAAAAAACTAACACTAAGCATATTTTTGGGTGATACAAGATTGTCCTTACACTACTGGATGCTCTTGCACTAGAATAAAGAATGACCAATTCAACTATTTATGAGAAACAACTACAAGATCTAAATTTTTTCCTTGAAGAATTATCACTAGAGAAATCTCAAACAATAGCTGATTGGAAATTTGAAGCCTTTGATGGCTCCACATACACTCTAGTTCAATAAATCTAGTGTAGATGCATGTGCAAGTGCGACTGATGGAAAAATGGGATGATTGGTTTCATTAGGGGTAAGAAACATCAAGACAAGTGAATGGTGAAGTTTCTAGAGGAGTCCATTATCAATTTAAAAAATTTGTTTGAATGAAAAAAATAAGGAAAAACCCCAGCTAAATTGAAATCTACAAATAAGAAATTAAATAGTAAAATAAAATATTTTAAAAATAAAACATTTCAAATTGTAATATTGTTTATGAAAAAAACAAATTAGAATTGAGCAAGTGAGAACATTATTCCTTGTATATAATAAGCCTATGAAGAGACATGTTCCTTGAAGGGACATGTCTAGAGAGAGATAGCCTTATATATATATAATAAACACATTATATCCCATTTATAATTATCCATAGGTTTATCCAATTAAAGCTATAGAATATTAACACTCCCTCTTAGTTAGGAATGATACACATATGATAAATATTACACCATTAGTAATATTAGAAAATCACATCAAATAAATATTTGATCAGAGGAATTCCATTATATAATATTGTAAGAATTTGCCTGAGGGAAAAATTCACCCAGGAACTAAGAACTCAAGCACAAGCACAACTGTAGACCAAGAGAGAGAGTATGATCAAAATGATGATATATTCAATATGCCATGATAAGAGTACACTAGGAGTGCCTCTATATAAAGGCCTTTGAGATACATCTAGAATGCCTCATAAGTAGCTACATGATAAGTCATACAACCAGGCACATGTCCACCAGATATGGGTCATCCTCCATTAAGCACGGAAGTATGTGCAATGATGTGAGAATCAACCTACAAGGGTGTGACAATCAAATCAGTGTTGAAGACACCATGCACTAAAATAGAGTTGTGTACTCCTTTGTTGTCAACATGACAACTCAAAAAGGTGTGCAAACTCCTAAGTGTCTCACAAATAAAAATAATAAAATAATGCATTAACCTAAGTAAACTTAAGTAAGTGTAAATAGTAAATACTAATTTACACCAAAACCCCCCCTTAAGTGCAACTTAGGGGAATGCCCTTAAGCTTATGAGACTAGGATGAAGGTGTAGAATGGGTCTCAGCTACTAGGCCATGTTAGTTACCCACGTACATAATGAAGATGCAATCTCTCTTAAAGTAGAGAAAGAGGGAAAACCTCATGGGAAAATCCCTCCCCCAAAAAGAGAGATAAATAAGGATGCATCAATGGATGGAGTAATCAAGACTCGCCCATTACGACATACATCTAGTATATACATAAGAGAAAAATAAGAGAAGGAAGAGAGACAAAATAGGCTCCCCCCCCAACAAAAAAAAAAAAAATGAATAAATAAATAAATAAATAAATAAGAATGTTGACAAGTGAAAGCCGCTTCGATGAAGAAGCTAGTCCAAGAATGCAGAATGGTGTTCCTCCCCTTAGGAAGAAACAAAGGAAAAGGCACACTCCTGAAGATGTATGCTAGCACTGAAACCTACTCAAGTATCCCTATGCTAATGCTAGTGTTCACCCCTTCCAACTATGCTAAGAAGAACAAATGCAGATTAGGCAAGGATGTATGTTGAACCTGTTCCACTGAACCATCTATCTCCTCAAATGACAAAGAGACCTCCACTAATTGTTGTTCATAAGGATCCACAATCACACCAACTTGTGAAGATTGATCATCTAGAGAATGAACATGAGGGTCAGAGTGAGCCCTCACAACAACTGTAGAAGGATCACCTTCATCAAAGAGAAGATGCAAGTCCTCAAGTCTATCTCCCAAGTCAATTGAAGCTGGAGCTGGAAGATAAGATGTACCATGTTGTGATGGATCTTTCACTATGGCAATATAAGCATGTGGACTAGACTGGTGCGACCTCTCACTACAACTGTCAATAGAACCCCATGTGTCAGAACTTGTTGAAGCACTATTGCTAGTGTCACTATTAGTCTCCATTGTGTATGATGTGCAGAGAGGAGTAGAGGATAAGCTTGGTGAACTTTCCTCAAAGTGAATAACCTTCTCCATGAAGATCTCGTGAGTCTCTGGATCCATAAGTCCATAAGCCTTTGCATTGCCTTCATACCTAATAAAAGTACAAGGCCTAGGTGTTGATGCCTTGCAACTCCTGGAAGAAGACTCTAAAGTGACTCACAACTAGTTTTCGGCCACACAATGCCTCAAAAGGAGTCTTCCCATCTAAGGCATTATGAGGAGACCTATTAAGTATGTGAGTAGCATTGCTCATGGCTTCAACTTCAAGTGTAGGATCAAGAGACTTGACCTTTATCATGCAACTTGCCATGGTCTTGAGAGTCCTAATCCTCATAGCTGCAACATCTATCTTGTGCGGACTAAATGCTGGTGAGTTTTGAAGATCAATCCCCTCAATTCTGCCAAAGTTCTTTAGTCTTTTGTCAACATATCTGTTCTCATTGTCCACCCTTAGTACCTTGATGGCTTTCCTTAACTTGTGTTCAACATGAGTCTTGAAGTTTTGAAGCTTATGAACCACTTCATTCTTATGATGAAGGAAGTAGACCCAAGTGAATCTTGAAAAGTCATCAATAAATGTGAGAATGTAGCGACCTTGGCTAACTGAAGTCACTACAAAGGGTCCTACTAAAACCATGTGAACTAGCTAAAGAACAACTGGAGCTTGAGAAGACTTCCCTTTATCATAATTCTCCTTGAGATTCATATCCATTAAACAAGATGAACATTCTCCCTTAGAAAAGCTGATATTAAGTAGACCTTTGACCATATGTTTTGAGCAAAGTTGCTGAAGAGAATGAAAGTCAAGGTAACCAAATCACTCATGCCATAAGTTGATGTTTGAAGTAGAGTGAGTTAACAAGGCTTGAGAAGGAGAATTAGGCACAAAGTGGGAGAAGGAATAAAGCCTCTTGTCATCATTGACTTTCCCCACTATAACCAATGAATCATCTCTAAGACTTTGCACCATCACTAAATCTAGAAGGAACTCAACTTTGTGACCATCTCCAAAGTGAGTGATTTGGTAAACTGATAGGAGATTGGAGCTAAGATTTGGAATGTAGAGAACATATTTGAATTCCCCATTTTTCATTTCCACATGTCCTTTCCCTTCGACTTCCATTTTAGTATCATCACCCATGAAGATGTGTGGTACCTTTGACTACTTCAATGAAGAAAAGTCTTCCTTTGAAGAACCCACGTGATAGGAGGCACCTGAGTCAAGTATCCATTCTGAAGAAGAACTTGTGTTTGCCATAAGTGTTTGCGCTTTACCCTTTGAAGAGGTTGGAGTTGAATCCTTGAAAGTACCTGGCACTTGAATCTTGTTCTTTCTGAGTAGATTCTCTAACTCATCAATTCTTTTTGTCTTGCAATGATGCTCATCATGATTTGGCTTTTTTTAGTATGCACAAAATAGTTTGTCCTTCTTGTCATTACTTCCCTTCTTGTTTGAAGAAGAATTGCCTTGTTGAGAAGATGATTGTTGTGTCTTAGATTGTGTTTTCTGCTTCCATTGCTTCTTGTTGTTGTTGCTTTTCCCCCCATTGACATGATTTGTGCTCATCACTAGCCACCAAGGCTTTGATCTTTGATGACTTGAGAAGTCCAAAATCCATCAAGTGAGATTGTTTAACAATCAACATCTTTGCAAATGCATCAAAGGAAGGCTTGTGGTAAGTAGATCCCATGGTTAACCTATGAGTATTAAAACTCAAAACAAAGTTAGCGTACTTAGAAGGTAGCCTCTTTAGGATGTGATTAATTAACCTGCCATCCTTCATGGGATTTCCACAATCTTTAAGAAGTTCCCTATATTCATTGGCTTTGATGATGTAATCTTGAATTGTGTCAAAATTCTTTGGATCCAGGAGAAGTAGATCATCCTCAATCCTCAATCCCTTTTCTTGATCCACTTTACCATACAACTATTCAAGTTTATCCCAAGCTTCTTTAGAGTCTGAACAATTTTTAATGTGGAAGAGAAGATCCCCATGTCCACAACTCTTGATAACTCCTAAAGCCTATCGGTCTTGATTTTTCCAATCAATGAGTTCTTTAGCATCAATAGGTTTGGTAATTGTACCATCAACATAAAGACTATATCCTTTTTCCATTAATGTACTCCATGCAATATCTTTCCATGTAGAATAGTTGTGTGATGTTAGAGGAGGACATTTAAAACCCATGATGCAGAAATGAAAAGAGCACAATAGAGAGACACAAAAAGCACAGTACACAACCCCCCTTTTCACTCAATCAAAAGACCCACCCAAAAAGATGCTTTTCGCACTTTATAAGTAGTGCGTTGACAATGGGCCACTTGTGAAAATGAACAAAGTGGACTTTCTAATTTTTCTTTTACAACTACCTTATGAGGCTCAATCTATCACTTAAGCACTGTAGCTCAAATTTACAACAATTCTAAAAAAGAATCAAAGCTTTACAATGCCAAAAAAGGCTTAATTCTGAAAGTGAGAAATTGGTCCACACAAATCTAGAATCTGACTTTAGATCTAGAAAGTAGACAAAAAAATATGCAGTTTCAAAAAAAAGAAAACCTGAAAAAGTGACCAGATGTGCTCATACAGAGTGTTTGAAGTTGCAAAATGCCGGATTATGCAGGTATAGTCACCAAAAAATGCAATTTTTACAAAATCTGTGCACCAATACTTAAAAAAAAAAACCACCACTAGAAAATTTAGGAAATTTTACCTAATTTCAAAAAAATTTGCACCTGAATCAAAGTCCAGATGTTTGAGTTATGGGCTTGCAAAGTCAGGCCGCCAAACTGAAAAGTAATCTGGAGAGGGGTCTAGAAGAAAAACTACGAGTTTAAATTTGACAATAAAAAAACTATCGCTATAGTTATAAATTTCCTAGGTTTGACGGTCAGACGATCGTCAAATTTAACTTACTATACTGCTAACGTCAGCAAAAAAATAATGCTTGGGCTGATGTGAGAGGCTGAGTTGGCATCTATATCGTACAAAATGTACAGACCATATGTGTGGCAAAGATTCTATATGATGATATGGCAAAGATGTGTTGTCATGGACTTTGAGTACATAGCTGGATGATGTGGCAATGGTGCCCATGTGGCAAAATGAGGATAGTCCATGTGTCCAGTCAGAATGAGTAGGGTAGTGCAGAAAAAGCACAATGCCCAAAATGTCACCACGCTGAAAAGTTTAAAAGCCACCGTTAGATCTATATAGGGTCAAAAATTTTGATTGCCAATGCCACCAAATACCAAATCTCATCGCCAGAACTCTTCAATCATTGGAGAATGCACGATAATACCACTATGGACGCCAAAGGTTAAATTTTGCTACCAGAAATGTAAAAGCCTCACTGAAAAAGATGGAAATAGCGAAACCAAAACCACTGCAACCATGCCGGGTAACTCAAAACAGGTCACCGAGAAACAGAGTTGTGATTGCAAAATGCAACTGCTCGAGGATCAAAATTCTTCACTATTGTCGAAAAAATGAACACACAGGTGCCAAAAAATATCTGCAGGGTTTGTGGGGTTTATCCCACATGCATCATGGGATGAACCTCACAGTATAATAAAACAAAGATTTTATGAAGCTTAATGCAAAGAGCTCACTGACATATGTGGGCAATTAATGAAGTTGTCGGTAGGGGGGTGGGCTAGGAAGTGTGAGGCCTCGCCCCGACCCATCGTGGCATAGTGATACATTACCCTTATTTTGTTATTCACGACTCGAGATGTCGAGACATTATCTGATGCTTGGAACATATTTTATTATTTCATGTTGTGTGATGTTATTTCCAGATATATTTGATGATTGTCATTTAATGTTCATGTATATGTATGTTGACGAAATCAGTAGATGTAGGATTGAGATGTGATTTAAGATATTTCAAATGGTTAAGAATTATAAAGGATGAAGAAACTTTATTGATGTATGTTTTAAATTATGAAAATTTTTGATACATATACGTTTATATACATGTGATTTTACGGGACTACTGATGGGTGCAATGAGTGTGCAGATATTTAGCTGAGGAACCCTATGGAGGAACAAAATTGATCTCCATGTGCTAAAATTTGGAAACCCTATTGTTCGTAATTGTGTTCTTTCAGTGTCGCTTGACACTCGTAAAATGTTTATGTGCTTAATTTGCTAGTTAGAGTTGTTAGATGGACCTATTTTATTTCTAGATTTTATTTTGTCTCTAACCTCTTCCCTAAGGCTTTAAAACATGTTTTTTTTCTAACCTATGGGTGTGGGTATGGGTTAGGGGTCTTTTCCAACCCCTAAGCCCCTAGCTTTGACTTTTGAGGGCACTCAAAAAGTCCCTTTTTGCCTTTGTGCGAAAATTGCAAGTAGTTGTCATGAGTTGTCTTACCCCACCTCCTTTTAGGGTTTAACCATGGTGTAGGTTGTGTTAGGAGTTTCTAGAGTGGCTAAGTGGGTGGAGATAGTTATTGCTCTTTTTGGGTGGTTGAGTTGGAGGCTTATTAGAGGCCTTCCTTGGTCTAGTGGTTTGGTTAACCAATCTCTACATTTAGAGAAGATTTCTTGAAGCTTGAAGGAAGGAGGGATACTCTACTCAAATTTGTTCATTGCAATTACCTCTTTGAGAAGGTAGGAAACTCCCATCTCCCTTATTCAGTTTTTATGTTTTGTTTCATGTTCTTGTTACCTTGTTGTTGTTTTACTGTTGTATGGTTGTGGGTATGTTGGGAAGATTTGTAAACCTTGTTATTTTGGTTGTTTTCCTTTCTTGTTTATGTTTGCAATTTTGAGTTTCCTTGCATGGGTGTTTTGGTATTACTCACCCTAGGAGAGGGCAGAAGTGACCAATTTTGGGAGAGGTCTGTTTAGTTGGACTCCAACCTGTGTAGAGTCTCTTCTCAGGATGAGAAGAGGGATAAAGGGTAGGGTGTTATGGGCCTCTACCCGTCAACACAAACCTGGTATGAGTATGGCAAGTTAAAATGGAAGAATGGAAGTTCTTGGTTATTGGCCCCGATTGGGCATCTGAATTGGTGTTGTGCTTGACTTCTCCAGTTGGAAGAATCCACCTCTCCCTAGTCTTGATTCACTGTGAATCTTATTGTGTAAACCATGTATGATTATGCATGATTGATGTTCTTTTGGTTATGCTTGATTGTCACCTGATTAGTTATTGGTTTCTTCCATGGCTCTTGAAATGAGATTCAGAAAACATTACAAAATTCTTGATGATGACCATGAAGAAAATTGGATAAAATTGTTGTAATTGGGATTGAGATCCTATTGTAAATTGTAATTTTAATCCTTATTGTATATGGCAACGAAGCCGAGTTTTCTTCCTGATTCTTTCCCGGCTGAGCCCTTGAATTAGGTTAGCCAATAAAGTAATGGATGAGTGTATTTGGTTCTCTTAATATTTGTTCATAACGTGAGTGCTCATCAAAAGAGAATAAATTAATTTTCATATATATATATATAAATGGGAAAATAGAATCATAGATAATGTCTTGATTTATGAATGTCCAAGTTTTAATTACGATAATGAAGAGTTGAATTGATATAGTGAGTTTCAATTTTGATGTATAAGTATTATGATGAGATCAATCAAGAGCAAAACCATATATTACGAAATCAAAGATAGTTCATTTCTTGATAAATTTCATGGTGGTTACGATCAAATTTGAATGAGAATAATCCACCACCTTTTCTTTTATTATGTGCATAGTATCATTCACCTTCTAAGTTCTTCAAATATGATCAATTGGACTGAGAGGTTGTATTCTTGAAATCAATAATAATAATAATCAGAACATAGAACTCATACCATGTCCTTGAAGAATTAATATTAAACATACATGTTTAACTAGAGATTGAGAGACTTTACCTAATGTACTCCTTTGCATTGGAATACTTGTATTAAGGAAACATGTTAATAATAGATTTATTCAAATCCTTAGCAACATGAATGAAATGCTTAAAATAGCATGATCATGCCTTGTCAAAATTTTTTCTTTCAAAAAAAAAAAAATGCACTCCCAGGAGTAAAAACTCTCTGGAAAATACATGGGGAAAAAGAATTCATTGCTTCCAAGCCACATAGCATATTCTTGCTCAGATTCCTCCCTTAGTGAATAAAGAAACTAGATAAATATTATGTAAATCTCTTTGGTACATAATTTTGAATATATATATATATATATATATATATATATATATACTTTTCTTAAATAAAGCCAATATCTAAATATCTCCTCTTCACCTATAAAACTTTATGTTTTTTTATTGCCTCCTTGGCCTTGCACGTCAGTTTAAGCTTGCCTTTAACAAGCTCTTTAATGTCTGCCTCATGTCATAGTGGATGGGATGGGTGGGTGACATCACCCTGCCACCTTGTCCCATCCCCATCCTTCTCCCATCCTAGCGGCCAAGTTGGATTAGTGGCATTTATGTTGAAAAGGGTATGGTGCTGGTCACTTTTATTTCAAAAAAAAAATTTCCCTTGCTCATCTATGATCACGTGCCCACCCTTGGGATTGCGTTCCCCTTCCTTGGGCTATGTGGAAATGTTGGGAGGAGAGATCAATGTCAACACATGACATTAATGCTTAGACGCTGGCCTAGCTTGGGAGTAGTATTAATGTCCTAGAGAATGTTTGTTTAAAAATTTCAGACCTCATCCCCTCTGCGTACCTTCTTCCTGATGTGTAGGCTTGGGGTTGCGTGGGGCCTAGGGTGAGGTGCAGGGAGGGGTCAAATCGACTTGTCACATAAGCTAGTGTTATGATTAGTGGTTAGGGTAGGATAGCTGGGATTAGGATAGACTAGAGTTAGTAGGGTAGAGTTAATTGTGTTTAGGTGTAGGTTAGTTTATTTAATTCCTTGGTTTTAGTCTCTTTATTAATATCATTTTATACATATTATTTTATTTATGTATTTTATATTTGTAGTTAGCATTTTAGAATATGTTTTAGTATAGATAATTTAGTATTTATTAGATGGTTGTGTCTTTAGGTTGTTTTAGTTTAAAGTTGTAAAGAGAAATTTGTTTAAATCAAGTCTTAAGTTAGCATTACATATGAAGTTAATTTATAACCACTTAGTTATATAGTTAGTTTAGAATGAAACTTTAATCTGTTAAAGTGTACTTAGTTTAATTTAATAGAGTTTTAAGTTAACGTTGAAATTATTTTAAATCTTTTAATTATTAAGTTAGTTGATAACTATGTTGTGTAATTTTGAGTTGGTTTTAGGTTATCCATTTTAGTATATTTAGTATAAATTTTTTAAACATTTAAGGTTTTAGAAAACTCATTATGAAACTATTATCTTGTTCCATTACGTTAGCATATGATAAACAAATAGAGTATGTTGGATTGTTTCCTTTATCATTTAGCCAAAAGTTAAGAGTAACTTGCATTGTTGGTATCTTTTGATATGTTTAATTCTTAAATAGCATAACTCAAGATCGATATCAATCTAATAACAAAAGTTTCAAAATCGTAATGTTGTAATCGCCCTCATGTTTATAACCTTAGGACGTAAAGTAAAGAACCTGTACTAAAACTATTATCAATCATTTCAAACCTAGGGCATGTTAAATTATTAATTCAAAAAAAAATTTGTGTGTGTGTTTTTGGCTTCAAGTTTTGGGCATGACAGGAAGGTGCATTGCTGAAAAATGTATGTGCTTGCCACTGCAATTAATTGTAGTGTACAACCTTTGTCATAGTAAACAGAGGAATAGGCCTGTGAAAATAGTATGAATTTCTCTTGTGAACACACAATAAATTCCTCCACACTGTAGAGCCGGGATGTCACTGCCTGGTTCTGCTAAAAAAATTTCTCTGAATTTTCGCAAATATTCTGATGGAAAATAAATAGTAGAGAAATAATAAAAAATATAGATCCAAAAATGAATTAATAAGATTTACAAATGACCATACCCTAACTACAAATCGAGGCCTCCGAGTTTTGATTTGCAAAAACATTTTGCCTCATGGTCGACTTTGGGCCAAGGTAATTGAGTTTATAGTCGATTTTCATCGGTTTAGCATTCCAGATGCAATGGTGAGGTCAAATCTGGCTCTAGATGCTCCCAATTTTTGTAGTACTTTGAATTCAAGCTGAGGTACTGAAGCAAGTGTGGTCTCAAAATGGCTATGTGATGAGAAAATATCCAAGTTCTGATACCATGTAAGAATTTTCCTAAGGGAAAAATTCACCTAGGAACTAAGAACTCAAACACAAGCACAATTGTAGACCAAGAGAGAGAGTATGATCAGAATGCCAATATATTCAATATGCCATGATAAGAGTACACTAGGAGTGCCTGTATATAAAGGCCTCTGAGATACATCTAGAATGCCTTGTAATCAACTACATGATAAGTCATACAACTAGGCACATGTCCACCAGATATGAGTTATCCTCCATTAAGGATGAAAGTATGTGTGATGATGTGAGGATAAGCCTAGAAGGGTGTGACATGAAAATTAGTGTTGTAGACACCGTGTGCTAAAATAGAGTTGCGTACTCCTATGTTGTCAACATGAAAACTCAAAGAGGTGTACAAACTCCTAAGTGTCTCACAAATAAAAAATAATAAAATAATGCAAAATAATAAAATAATGCATTAACCTAAGTAAACTTAAGTAAGTATAAATAGTAAATACTAATTTACACCAACAGATATCATATATGGGTATTGGCCTATCAGAACATCAACACATGATATTCACCAAATACTCTTTTGATATTATTAGGTAACACGAGTATTGACCTATCAAAATATCAATCAAATGATATTCACCAAGTACTCTTAGTAATGGCCTAAGAACACCAACTAAATGATACTCACCAAGTACTCAATGTGGCAAGATATTCACCAAATACCTATTATATATCTAGATACAAACAACTTATTGATAGTTAATTTAATGACATCTAACACTTAGTTGTTGATTTACAAGATAAAGCCTTACATGATCTATTTCAACATTTACTCAAAACGTATATCATGATACAAGTTAATGTAAGGTCATCACCTTCGAATAACTTCTACAAGTACAAGTGATAATCATTTAGAAGCTGTCACTTCCTCTTAATGTACACAAGAGGGTTTCCCATACATATGAAGTCACCATGAAAACTAAAATGTGTTGCTTTCAAGACATCCACCATAAATCATTTTAGAGGATAAGGTTTTCACCTGAACTTATCTTCCATAGAGAATAATGTATTTTGAGGGATTTCACTTGAAACTTCCTCTTCATGAAGAAACACTAACCTTTTGACCTCCTTGTTAAGGTTATTTCCAATAAGGTGTCAAAATTCCCTTTGAAGCTAAAACATATCCTCTTTCGACTTCCTCTCTTTGTCCAAAGTTGCCTTTAATGAATTATCATGCTCCGTTCAACAAGTATCAATCTATCTAGGAATGTTATAGTCTAGATATCTTTTCTTCACATGGAACTTCATCCCATGAATCATAGTCCCTTTAATTGCTATAATTTGTTGATTAGTAGAGAAACCATCTCAACATAGTCTACTCCTTCTGAATCAATATGATCATGATTCTGGGAAGAAAATTGAAACATATCATCTATCTATTCCTTCTCTGACGAATGTGCCAAGCTTCCTCTTGTTATAGAAGGGTACTTATTTTAAGTGGCATGCCTAATGTACCCCCTTTTTTTCCTCTACACATTAACATGCTACAAGTTTCTCCAATAAAGGTCCATACACATCAAATCAAAGACCTCAACCACATAAGCATTTACCAAGCAATGAGGATGGGACATTGGTTATTATTCTCCCAACAATGTAAAATTTGTACTTATTAAATTTTATAGAGTTTTTAGTCACTATCAAGTTCAATGAGTGACAATCATGCATGGATGATATCAACCTCTAACTCTATTTATTAGTTATAAACCTTTATATTTGAAATGATCATTAGATGAATTCATGCCTCAAATATATACAATCAGTCTAAAGTATTTGAAAATGTAAAAATATTTGTCCTAAACAATAAATAACACATCCAATTTGTCTGTTTCAAATTTCAGAATATCAACACTAAATTTAACTCCATTGTTTAGTTGGCAATGAGGTGCATTGTTCCAATTTGAAAAACACAATAGTTCTTCCCTTTACTCAACTTCTACCCCACAATAGGGCTTCATTATTGAACTTTACAATGATCAACGACAAGTCTACTTGGGAGCTTGTAGACATGTGTGCACATCTATTACATTTTTTTTAAAATCACCACATATGATCAATCTCAATGTCACTCTTCAATGCCAACAATATTGATGATCAAGATGGAATCTCTTGCCTCATAGGACTATGCCATGAAGTCACCTTGGCATTGGGAGTAACCAATGTGGACAACAATAACTATTATGAAGTGACCCAAAAAAATATCTAGCTGCTCCTTTCAATGTATACTCCAAAGCAATAGATTGATGCACCACCTAAGCTTCAATTATTGTGATCAAATTTATAATATTTTCATTACAACTTTATTAATATAGATGGTACTAGAAATATACACCCCAATTTGATGAAATATAATTGTGGGCCTATTCTATGCATAGATTTCCATAGGGCCCATCATCCCTTCAAAGTCATTGAAAAAAATGGCACCCATTCAAATAAAACATTAGAGAATTATAGCTTAAACACACTCTAGAATGGTGTTTTCACAATGCAATGGACACGATGTACACCATAGAAGGTTCTAGAGAGAATAATAAACTCTTCTCATATTGATTCACTAGATTGAACTAACTACAAAACATTTATCTGCAACTTTAGGTGCACCTTAGTAGCCCATTTGAAAATGCTTGTTGAAACCCTACATCACATTTGATAGTCACATGTATTAGCAACTGGCTCCTTTCATAAGAATCTCTCCAAACCCACTCTCTTATGTTAGGTGTCAGTGATTTTGTCTAAGGAATTTTGAATATCACATGCTCAAGTAGGGAGGGTGACCTAGTTATTGATGTTGAAGTCTCTCTTATGTTTTAGTTGATGATTAAAATCACGGCTTCAACACTGAACTATGATGTCTTCAGAGGATTGCAAAGATGTATGTCGATTCAATTTCTATTGCCAAATAATGGTAAAATTTTCAAATGGCCATGCGTTCAAGATTATCGTTAAAGAATAGTTGATTTGGTAGACTATTTCTATGTTCACTTGAACTTTTTTTGAGCATTAATAGAGATAATTTTTATGATTTCTTGTCATCTTCAACCTTAGAACCGTAGTGCAAAGTTCTTTGGCTCTCGTCATTACCAATATATGGATCTATACTCACTTCAAAGAATTTTACAACTTGTAAATTTCCTTGCGAGGAAAACTTTCACAAGAGCTTGACATAGTCCATCATATCAAAATAAGAGTATAATAATATATTGAATACCAATAATAGCTTCCAGATAATTTTTATTTTAGCTATCTAAACATTGCCTAGGTCTTTCATTATATCATCCTTGATTCCCTCAATCTATACATTGACAATATATTTTCCCTTCATCTCTGCATAGTGGAGGGGATTGAATGACTCTGCCCCAAACATCCCATTTTTATTTGTATTGAAGGATCATCTCAATTTTTGATAATGCTTACATTATCTGTGTAGCGAGACACCATGACAAATGAAGAGCAGTACTTCCTTGGTCTTCTACAACATTGACCAACTTCCTTTTGAATCACATTTGATGATAAGACTTTTACATTTTCTTCCTATCATAATCTATTGCAATTAGGCCTAGTTATTGATCTTCAAACCCTTTCCAAAATTCTTCCTACTTTGATACCATATTAAAATGCTACTGATTGTTGTAGATGAAATAATATTGTTTGTGATTTCTATATGTTTTCAAATACAAAAATCTCTCTTCATTTATATTGAGAATAAGCCTATGAAGATATTGTTGGATATAATTGATTAATTGTGTGTTGTCTTTGATGTTACACAAATGTCATAATCATAATTAGTCATTATATGCCAAGCTCACTTGGGTAGTGAAGATAGTTCTCAGTGTCTACTAAGCGTTCCTATGTTTGCCTAGTTTAGAAGGCAGTGTCTATCAAGTTCACTTGGGCATCGAAGGAAAGTTGTAGAAAGAGAGTGTTAACCGAGCTCACTCGAGTAACAAAGGAAAGTTGGATGGAATCAGTGCTAACCGAGATCAGTCAGTTGCCAAAGGATTTTCATAAGATTGCAGTGTGAACTAAGCTTTTGTTGGTTAATGAAGGAAATTATTTCAGAGTTAGTTTCTATCGAGTAGGGTCAGCTAGCAAAGGATTTTCCTATTTTGTTATATTGAGCTTAATTGATATAGACTATTGATTCTAGTTGATTGAGGTGATCAATATTGATTATTGTAAGTTGTATTTGAGCTAACTTGACAAAGCGAAAGGTATAAGTATAAGGTCAAGTTGTGATTTCAATGTGTGGAAGAAAGTGTGTAAGTGAGTGCAAGAGAATGTGAAAATTATGGTGATGTGATTAAAGATCTATTGATAAGCAGAAGAAGCAAATTTGAAGGATAAGCAAAATATCCTTGTGGTGTAGCAAAGCTATATTAGATTTGGAAGGATCAAGTACAAGCCAGAACAAAGATCTAAAATCAGTAATCAAGTTGCATTTAAATAAGGTCATCTCATTATTACTCTCTAACCATTGTAGCAGTGATCTAAATCTCTTAACAGAGTTGGCTTAACAACTATTTACAAATCCTCTAACAAGGTGGCAATTCCATTGAATTATTCTCAAGACCTCTAACCAAGCCACTCCTAATAGGGTGATTAAATTCTTTAATAGAGTCACACCTAACAGTGTGTTTTGTAACCTTTAATAGGGTTGGCTCTTAACAAGGCTCACTTCAAAAGAGTGAAAATTAGTAACTAGTTGCTATTGGTAGTTTTTTCCAAATTGGGTTTCCACATTAAATCCTGGTGTCAAATATGTTCATGCTATTTTTTTTATGCATTTTCAACTAAGTTAAAGTAATTTTAATCTTAGATAACATCTAATGGTTCTTAAGTTAATCTTTTACCAAGCTAATCTAGTTACTACCAAGTTACAACATTCTGTGTGTTTATCGAGCTTCAACAGTATTTAGTTATTTGTCTAGATTTTATACTAACATCAAAAGGAATCTGGAATTTATTTCTATGGTAACTAATTCACCCCTACCCTCTCAGTTACTCCTCTTATATTCCAACAATTGGTATCAGAGCTTTTGGTGCTTGCAGAGAAGGTTTCAAGGACCTAAGCTAAAGCTCATGATATCTTACAAAAGAGAGATTCCCAAGTTGAATAGAGACAACTTTACAACATGGCAAGGAATGATGCAATTCCATCTAGCTACCATCAGTGATTTAGGTTGCAAGTATCTTGATTCTGAATATAAGCCTTCAAATGGAATATTATCAGTTGAAGATATTGTTGAAAAGAAGAATCATAATATCATGATGATTGATATTGCATCTGCTCTCAATTATGCTAAATTTGATGAGGTCAAAGACTATAAAACTACTTATGATATGTGGAAAAAATAGAAAGATATCTATGGAGGAGATGACAATGTAAGAAGAGCCAAAGCATAAAGCCTTAGAGAACAATTTGATCAAATGAGAATGAGAGAAGATAAAAACATTGAAAAATATGTGGAAAGAATGAAAGCCAGTGTAAGTGTAATCAAAGCATTTGGAGGAGACATCAAGGAGAAAACTATTGTAAGTAAAGTTCTCAAAACTATTCTTCCTATTTATGCAATTAGAGTATCTGCTATTCAAGAAATGAGATGTGACCCAACTAATAAGATAGGATTGGATGCTCTAGTTGGAAGATTAATAGCTTTTGAGTTAGATAATTATGATAACTATGTTCCTACTTCAAAGAATATTGAATTTGCATTTAAAGCTAAACTCTCACTCAAAGAAAAGGGTAAAAAGTCAAAATTCAGTCAATCGAGAAGTGAAGAAGATGGATCATTAGAAGAAAGTTTAGACAATGATCTTGAAGTTGTTGAAGCCTTGCTTGCAAGAAAGTATTCCAAAGGAAGAGGGTAGTACAAAGCTAAAGTTCCTTTGATCTAATTTTCTTGTGAAGAAATTAGTCACATTGCTACTAGGTGTCCAAACAAGGAATTAAAGGATGAAAAGAAAAGAAACAAGCATAAAGGCAAGAAGGACTCCAAGAACTACAAGAACTTCAAGAACAAAGGTAACAAATCTTGCTTCATAGCTAAAGTATCTGATAACATTGAAGATGAAATGGTTTGTATTGCTGTGAAAGATGAATCTGATGATGAAGGAGATAAGATGACACTTATCTCTCATGTTAGCAAATATGACATATGAATTATTGACAATGGCTACTCACATCATATGACTGGTGACAAAATAAAATTTAAGCACATGGAATATTATGATGAAGGTAATGTAAGATTTGGAAACAATGAACCTTGTGATATAAAAGGAAAAGGATGTATCTTGTTAACTAAAGAACTTGTGTGTGATAATGCTTATTGGGTTGAAGGACTAAAGCATAATCAAATAAGTATGGCATAGCTGAATAACATTGGATTCAAGGTAGGATTCATGAATGGTCAGGCCAAACTACTAGATGGGAAAGGAAATTTAGTTGGTTCTGGCAAGCAAACAAAAGATAATCTATTTTATCTCGATCTCAGTGATTGTTCATGTTTTATTGCTCAAGTAGAAGAAAGCTGGTTATGGCACAAAAGACTATGTCATGTGAACTTTGATAATCTAGTTAAGATAAGAAAACATAAAAGAGTAAGAGGTATTCCTAGTTTGAAGAAGCCTGACATGGGTCTATGCAAGAATTTTAAAATTGGTAAGATGGGAAAGAGAAGTTTCAAAAGAAAAGACTATTAGTTAGAAGAAGTCTTGGAAATTGTTCATACAGACTTATGTGGACCTATTGGAATAGAGAGCTATAGTGGAGAAATTTTTTTCATTCTCTTTGTTGATGACTACTCTAAGATGATGATAGTAATGTACCTAAAAACAAAAATAGAAGCTTTTCAAAAATTCAAGTGGTATTTGACAAGAGTAGAAAAAGAAACTGGAAAGGTGTTGAAATGCCTAAGATTAGATAGAGGTGGTGAATTCACGTCCCATGAATTCAACAATTTATGCATTGAAATAGGAATCAAAAGACAAGTATCTACTCCTGGTACACCACAACAAAATGGTATAATAGAAAGAAGAAATATATCTATCATGGATTATGCAAGAACCCCAACGATTGAAAAGAATGTTTCTCTTGAATACTAGAAGGAAGCTATCAACACTATAGTTCATACCTTGAACAAAGTACATTTGAAGAAAGATTCAAGCAAGACACCTTATTAGCTATGGTATGGCTACAAACCTAATATAAATTAGTTGAAGGTATTTGGCAGAAAATGTTACATATTGAAAGAATCTAGAAAAGGAAAATTTGATGTAAAAGGTGATGAAGGCATATTTCTAGGATACTCCTGAAGAAGCAAATCATACAGATATTTGAATTTATCTACTCACAAAATTATAGAAAGTACCCATGTCAGAATTAATGAATATGTTGAAAAGAGTGAAGAAAGTAGCAAGGAACCTGAAGACTTGATGCAGAAGCATCCAGAGGTATAAGGGCAATCTTGTGTCACCCAAAAAAAAGTACTTAGACTTAGTTTCTGTTTCATGTCTTTACATTTTTGGATACCCATTTGGCTCAAATAAAGGTTCCAACTCTCATAATTCAACTATCAGTGCGTTTAAAAATCTTGAAAAAATAGGAGCATGTATTTGGGCCATCATTTTGGTAAACTAGAAGGTGTGAATTCGCCAGATGAATGTAATCATGATTTAGAGCATTCCAGAAAAAGAATCAGGTCAATAGGCCCCATGGTTTGAAAGTTATTGCAGTTTTTTGAGTTTTGGAGACCTCCTAAGAGTGCTTCAAAATCAGGTTTGGGGCATTAAATGACCTTGAAAAGGGTTGAAAAATGGGGGACGAGCAAAGCTTGTCCATAGGGCTATAGAGCGCTTCGAGAGCTTTTCAAAAATGTAAACGGTTCGTCAATCGGAGCTACGGTTCAAAAGTTATGCCTCCCAAAAGTTCGGTTACCATTTCTGGATTCTTCTAGATTTGCACTGACTTCTAACGCAGCTTTCGGAACCTTCTATTTTGTCGGTGGATGCCTACTAGCACTTTCTAGAATGTACTCCTAGTCCTTAACCCTCCGGGGTCTATTTAAAGAGATTTCTGGCATTGTAAAAGGCAGTTCAGAGTGGAGTTTGAGAGGAGGTGCTAAAAGGAGAAATATTCTCCAGATTTATGCTATTGTAAGCCCTTAGGGCATGTTCTGAAGTTTATTTTCTCTGTACTATTTGTACTAGCTTATTCTCTTAGTTAATATAATTTCTCTTCTTTTTTGTGTCCATTCTGTTCTTCTGTTGTGCCCCCATCAAGTGGTATCAGAGCGGGTTTTCCTGAGTGTGTAGACAGAGCGCCGACTGTGAGGTAGTTTGCACCAGGACTGTGTGGTTGTGGGTTCGAGTTAGAAGATGCCTCCATGAAGAGAGCATGGCGGAAGGGCCAGAGCTATTGATCCTGAGGAGGTTAGAGCCCTCCAGAGGTAGGTACAAGCATTGCAAGAGGAGCTTCGTAGAGGAGCAAATGTTGTCGCAGGTGACAATAGTGAGGATGACAATGAAGAGGAAGTAATGGGACCAGAAGAGGAAGTTGACGGGGAAGTTTTGAATCCTGTAGAGGAAAGGCTTTTTAGGGCCATTACTAAGTTTGGGAAAAGACCTACAATTGAAGTGGGTATATTTTCAGGAAATCTGAAACCAGATGAGTTGATCAATTGGATCAATGAACTGGAAGAATACTTTGAGTATGAGGATATAAGGGACCCAGATAGGGTTAAGTTTGCAAAGGCCAAACTGAAAGGCCATGCCAAAATTTGGTGGCAAGAGGTTCAACTGGAAAGACTTAGAAGAGGAAAGGAGAAGATCACAAGATGGGATCGCATGGTGGACAAATTGAAGAAGTAGTTCATTCCTATGGACTACGAGCTTGATCTGTTTAAGAAGATGCATGGGTTAAAGCAAGCAGGAAGATTAGTCCAAGAATATACAGAGGAATTTTATCGACTCTTGATTAGAGCAGGGCATGCAGAAGCAAATAAGGAGAAGGTTTCTCATTATATCAGTGGATTGAGACCTAGCATCCAGGAGGAATTAAGTCTAGTAAGAATGACCAGCATTGAAGAGGCATACCAGTTTGCCCTATGAGTTGAAGAGAAGCTGAATAAAAGGTTTGAAGGAAGACAAAGAGGGCATGGTCAAGGAGGAAGGGGAAGCGGTAGATCATCTGGAGGCCGCAATGAAACCCAAAAGAAAAATGAAGATGTGGGTACTAGCAGAAACCAGAGGAATGAGGGTTTCAACCACTCCCATGATCAAGACTTTGGAAATCAAAGAGGAAGAGGTAGAGGATGTGGACAAGGAAGAGGAGGCTTCTGTGGTACCTGTTTCCATTGCAATGAAGAAGGTCATCATGCCTTTGAATGCCCTCAACGACAAGGAAGGATAGATAGGAGAACTGAGGGCCAAGCTAGGGTTGCTCATGTGGATGAGGATGCACAATCATCACATTCAGAGGACGCAGAAAGAGGAGAGACCTTGGTAAATGAAAGAGTCCTACTAAGCGGTGAAAATGAACTAGGATAGCGGAGGAGTTTGTTCCATACCAGATGCAAGTGTGAGGATAAATGTTGTGATGTGATCATTGATGGTGGTAGCACTGCTAACTTGGTATCAGAAGAGATGGTCTCTAAGCTGAAGCTCAAGAGGAAGAAACAACCCCAACCCTATTAGATTTCTTGGGTAAAAGATGATCATAAGGTCCTGGTAAGTGAACAATGTTTAGTAAAATTCAAAATTGGGAGTTACCATGATGAAGTTCTCTGTGATGTTATTTTGATGGATGTTTGCCATCTATTGTTCGGTAGACCATGGCAGTTTGATAGACATGCAGTGCATGATGGACATGCAAACACATACTCTCTGACAAAGGATGGAGTTTGCCACAAATTGAAGCCCATGAAAAAGGAAGGTGAAAAGGTATGTAGCAGTGCTAGGATTTGTATTGTTGATGGAAGGAAGTTTTTAGATGGCATGAAACATCAACATATGTGCTATGCTTTGATTCCTAGGAAAGATAAAGAAGGTAGTAGTGAAATACCATTTGAAGTTTCAGATTTACTAGGGGAGTTTGGAGATATTATCTCTAATAATGTTCCAGATGGATTGCCACCAGTAAGGAAAATTAGTCATTAGATAGATTTGATTCCAGGAGCTAGTTTGCCTAACAAGGCTGCTCACAGGATGACTCCTACTGAAACAGAGGAGCTAAATAGATAGGTTCAGGAGTTGTTGAGGAAGGGCTTGATTCGAGAGAGCTTGAGTCCATGTGCAGTACCTGTAGTACTTGCACCAAAGGAGGATGGAGAGTGGAGGATATGTACAGATTCTCAAGCTATAAATAGGATAACCATCAAGTACCAGTTTCGTTTACCAAGGATGGATGATCTTATGGACTGCTTGAGTGGAGCTCAGTACTTCACAAAGATAGATCTGAAGAGTGGCTATCATCAGATACAGATTCAAGAAGGAGATGAGTGGAAAACAACCTTCAAGACCAAGGAGGGTCTTTATGAGTGGTTAGTCATGCCCTTTAGATTGACGAACGCCCCAAGCACCTTCATGCGGCTCATGAATGAGGTACTTAAGAAGTTCTTGGGAAAATTTGTTATTGTCTATTTGGATGATATTTTAATTTTCAGCAAGACTTTGGAAGAACATTTACTGCATATTCGTAGTGTCCTTGAAAGGCTAAGGGAAGAGAAACTATTAATTAATCTAAAGAAGTGTGTCTTTGCAAAAAGGGAGTTAGTCTATTTGGGATTTGTTATATCATTTGAAGGTCTCAAAATGGATCCAGAGAAGGTAAATGCCATCTTGGAATGACCTACTCCAAGGTCTACTACTGAGGTAAGATCATTTCATGGTCTGGTTAGTTTTTACAGGAAGTTTATTAAGAATTTCAGTGGCATATGTGCACCCCTAACTGATACAATAAGAGGGGATAGAAAAGAGTTCAAATGGATTGCAGCAGCTGTGAGAAGTTTTGAATTGCTGAAGAAGAAGGTGACAGAATAGCCTGTGTTGGCACTTCCAGATTTTAGAAAAGTGTTCCAGGTGGATTGTGATGCTAGTGGCAACGCTATTGGGGCTGTATTAAGCCAAGAAGGTAAGCCTATTGCATATTTTAGTGAAAAATTGAATGATGCAAAGAAGAAGTATTCTATTTATGATCAAGAATTCTATGCAATAGTTCAGGCCTTAAAGAAATGGAGGCATTATTTATTGCCAAAGGAATTTGTTTTGTATACTGATCATCAGGCATTATAGTACCTAAATAGCCAAGGTAAATTGAATCCGAGGCATATGAAGTGGGTAGAATTCTTGCAGAGTTATACATTTGTGTTGAAGCATAGAAGTGGAAAATCTAACAAGGTTCTAGATGCACTAAGTAGGAGACAGTCACTTCTTACAGTAATGCAGGTTGAAGTAGTTGGGTTTGATGAACTCAAGAATTTGTACCCCGAGGATCCTGATTTTGCTGAAGCATGGAAAGCTTGTAAAGAGCCTATTGCTATAGATAGAACAAAGTGGTTAGACTATTTGATTCAGGATGGCATGTTGTTCAAAGGTAGTCAATTGTTCATTCCAAGGAGTTCCATGAGGAAAAATCTGATTAAGGAGAAACATAGTGGAGGGATGGCAGGACATTTTGGTCGAGATAAGACCATTGCCATTCTTAGAGAACATTATTTTTGGCCTCAAATTTCACAAGATGTGAAGAAGTTTGTACAGAGTTGCCAGGTTTGTCAAGTTTCCAAGGGGTTTAGTCACAATACTGGTCTATATCAGCCATTGCTTGTTCCATCAAAGCCATGGGAGGACATAAGTATGGATTTTGTTCTTGGATTGCCAAGGACACAAAGGGGTAATGACTCAGTATTCATGGTGGTTGATAGGTTCTCCAAAATGGCACATTTAATTCCATGCCACAAAACTCATGATGCTATCCATATTGCAGACTTGTTTTTCAAAGAGGTGGTAAGACTACATGGTCTTCCAAGGAGTATAGTTTCTGACAGAGATACTAAATTTGTGGGGTATTTCTGGAGGACATTGTGGAAAAAGCTGAGAATAGACTTGAAATTCAGTTCCACGCATCACCCACAAACTGACAGCCAAACAGAAGTGGTAAACAGAAGTCTGGGCAATTTGCTGAGATGTTTAGTTGGGGATAAGCCCAAGGGATGGGATTTGATTCTACCACAAGCAGAGTTTTCTTACAATAACTCTATAAATAGGAGTACTGGAAAATAACCATTCCAAATTGTATATGGGAATAGCCCAAGGACTGCACCAGAATTGAGGAAAATAGAACAAGGGGAGAGGACAAGTGCTGAAGCTGAGGAATTTGCTGAACATATCAAACGTCTACATGAGGAGGTTCAAGCACACATTACCAAGATGAATCAAGAGTATAAAGCTAGGGCTGATCAAAGGAGAAGACATAAGGAATTCCAAGTAGGAGATCTAGTCATGGTGCACTTATGAAAAGAAAGATTTCTAGTTGGTACTTACAACAAGCTGAAAATGAAGAAATTTGGCCCCTGCAAAATTATGAAGAAACATGACTGAGGAAATGCATATGAGGTGGAGCTACCAGAAGGTATTCACATTTCTCCCATCTTCAACATTGCAAATTTAACAGAATATCATCATGATGGTGCAGATGAGGAGCTGGTTTTAGAGCCAAGTCCAATTCCTGCTTCGAAGAAGGAGGAGATAGAAGACATTCTAGATCATCATGTGGGTAGGAGTACCAGAAACAGGCAGTATGAAGAGTATTTGGTCAAATGGAAAGGACGGCCGATCGAGGACTCAACTTGGATTTCAGCAGCTGAGGTTTCCCATTTGGGATTTCCTCTACCATCCATAAAATGACAGGGTCACTTTTCAATCTACCCTGGGTGTCTGATGCAGGAGCATCCAGAGGTATAAGGGCAATCCTGTGTCACCCAAAAAAAATGTACTTAGACTTAGTTTCTATTTCATGTCTTTACATTTTTGGATACCCATTTGGCTCAAATAAAGGTTCCAACTCTCATAGTTCAACTATCAGTGCGTTTGAAAATCCCAAAAAAATAGGAGCATGTATTTGGGCCATCATTTCGGTAAACTAGAAGGTGTGAATTGGCCAGATGAATGTAATAATGATTTAGAGCATTCTAGAAAAAGAATCAGGTCAATAGGCCCCACGCTTTGAAAGTTATTGTAGTTTTTCAAGTTTTGGAGACCTCCTAAGAATGCTTCAAAATCAGGTTTGGGGCATTAAATAACCTTGAAAAGGGTCAAAAAATGGGGGACAAGCAAAGCTTGTCCATAGAGCTATAGAGCGCTTCGAGAGATTTCCGAAAATGTAAACAATTTGTCAATCGGAGCTACGGTTCAAAAGTTATGCCTCCTGGAAGTTCGGTTACCATTTCTGGATTCTTCTAGATTTGCACCAACTTCTAATGCAGCTTCCGAAACCTTCTATTTCATTGGTGGATGCCTACTAGCACTTTCTAGAATGTACTCCTAGTCCTTAACCCTCCGTGGTCTATTTAAGGAGATTTCTGGCATTGTAAAAGGTAGTTCAGAGTGGAGTTTGAGAGGAGGTGCTAAAAGGATAAATATTCTCCAGATTTATGCTATTGTAAGCCCTTAGGGCATGTTCTGAAGTTTATTTTCTCTATACTATTTGTACTAGCTTATTTTCTCAGTTAATATAATTTCCCTTATCTGTTGTGTCCATTCTGTTCTTTTGTTGTGCCCCCATCAAGACTATAAAAGATTCATTTACTATGAACTTGATACCCTTCCTAATCTATCTGAAAGAAAAGATTCTTCAACTCCTGAGTCCCCAAAAACTCCAATAGCTATCGAGTTTTAGACAGTGCAATCCAAGCTGCAAGGACCCGAGTCACAAACAGAGGCTACCGAGCTAGTTCAAACTGAGCCTAATGGACCTGAGTCATAGACAAAAGGACCCGAGCTTGAAATTAAAATTCAGAAAGAAGATGATGGAACTCATTCAAAGACCAAGGATCCTATATTAGCAAAATATGTTAGAAGAAATCATGCACCTGATTAGATCATTAGAGACAAATGAGATGGAATAATGACAAGAAGCAAATTAAAAGGTGCATGTTTGCTTGTTGAATTTGAACCTATAAGTGTTAAAGATGCTCTAGAAAATGAAAGTTAGATTGAAGTAATAAATGAAGAGATAGAAAAAATAGAGAAGAACAAAACTTGGACTCTTGTTCCTAGACCCAAGGATAAAAATGTAATTGGTACAAAGTGGGTATTTCGAAATAAGTTGAATGAAGATGGAAAAGTATCAAGAAAAAAAGCAAGACTAGTATGTAAAGGCTACTCTAAAGAAGAAGGTATTGACTATAGTGAAACTTTTTCTCCTATGGCAAGACTTGAAGGTGTTAGAACTTTACTAGCATATGCAACACATAAAGAATTTAAGGTATAAAAAATGGATGTTAAATCCACATTCTTGAATGGAATTCTTGATGAGGAAGTTTACATTGAGAAACCATAAGGTTTTGTAGATCCTAGAAAAGGAGAAATGATTTGAAACAGGTAGGTTTTTGATGAACAGGATCATCATTAATGCTAATTCAGGTGAAAATAGGATGCTGATCAGACAAGGTGGTGGTAGAAACCAAAACAATGTTACCACTACTATCAGGAAGAAAAGAAAAGACATTCTTTATTGCCATAAAAGTGGTCTAATCTAGAATAGATCCTGGATCGACCTTGCTAGAAATTGCACCAAGTGTGCCAAATTCTAGGATGTGAGTCTTTATTGTTAGCAAGATGGTCAAACAAATTTTTTGAGTAAATAAACTTAGACCAATGCAAATTCTCATAATCTTTCCATCTGAATGGGTTGCCACCAATTTTATCCTTTTGGGACTTAACCATATTGAAGTCTCCTCCAAAAAACCAAGGGATATTAGGGAGAGTGGACAACCAATTATAGAGGGAGGTTCTATCCTTACTATCATTAGGAGCGTAAATAGAGAAACAACCAATTTGTTTATTATTAATATTCATAGTCAACCAGACAACCCTTTGACATGGGGAGACACCATTGTCAGTTATGAGCTTCCCCCACTTGGGATTGATAAGGACTGCAATTCCACCTTTACCCCTAATATGGTTAGAGTAAAACTTAATGGCATCTTTCCAAATAAAATTAAGGCTGATATCGAGCATGAAACCAGTAGCTTTAATCTCTTGCATCATAAATAAATCAACAGAATTTAAAGAATTTAAAACATGCTTGACAACATATTTTCTATCCAGAGACTCAAGCCCCCTAACATTCCAAGATAAGCAATTCATTGAGACACATTGCAAGGGTTTTGGCATGCATCTTCAACAGTCATGCTAGGAGTACTAGGAATATCCCCAACTTTTTTATTAGAAAAATTATTTTTGGACCTTGGTGGCCTCCCATGCCTATTTGTGGAAATGGCGTCTAATTTATGAGTGTCATCAAGGATGAATGACTCCATATCCATATTGAAATCATTGTGAACTGAACTAGAAGCAGGGATGATTTTGAAAACATAATCATCCTCAATTTCCTTAAACACCTTAGGTGGAACCTTTGGTGGATTCAAGGCAATCTTGACAATTTCAATGGAAGAAGTAGGACAGTCAATTGAGTCAACACTTAGTGAGGGATTCACTATGGGATGAGAATCTAGATTAACATATTTGGACATAGGGTTACTTGAAGTAGTCCCTTTCCTCTTTTTTCTATTTCTAACTGGAGTAAATCCATCATCTAAAATAGTCCTCGAGATAGGCTTTGGAGGGTGAGATAAATTCAAGTTAAGAGTAAAGATAGCCTAGTTAAAATCTGAGGAAATAGGAGCTTTCATAGCAGGTTGACATCAGATGTAGAAGCAAAAAGGGGGTTAATAGCAAAGAAGACTTGGGAAGGGGATTATTGCTATTGGAAGACTTAGATGTTGGCTTATTAATGATGGGACAATCTCTTCACCGATGACCCTCCTTCCTACATAGAAAATAAGCATTCAAGCCCCCTAAAATTTCAATAGGGAAAACAAAATCTTCATTAAGCACATTAATATTAATTTTAGAAGGAATTTCTTTGCCAGGGAGGAGCGATATAAGAACCTTCACATCCATATGAGGGACTAATCTAATAGTTTCATCCATCTTGATAATTTTGCCCAAATTTTCCAATAGTTGTGGCAAAAAATGCCAAAGAAAGGGTGGTAAGTTTTTCACAAGAATCAATCTGAGAGCCTAGAGGGCCAAAACTTCGTCATGGATAGTTTTAGGGGTCCAAGCCAATGCTTGGAAGGACATCGATCCAACCATCCAATATTGTTTTTTTAGAACCTCTTGTTGGGCTTCATGGTTAGCAAAAAATATAACAAATAGCCCCTTTTGAATTTTTCTACAAAATGTTATGTGAAACCCTAGTTTGACATTCTAGAAATTATGAAACCAATCATCCAAAAACTTGTGTGGAGGACATTTTTCAATTTCAATGGCAGCAAAAAAGGTAGCAGTATTTTTAAGCCTATCTTTCTCTTTAATAATTTTGGCAACCATCTCAAAAGTAGGAATTAAAGAAAAGTGAGTCAAGAAAGCTAGAGGGCTCTTACCGTCCTTAGCGACCTCATTGAAGTTGTCAAGGCCAGCAACAACAAACCTAGCTTGTTCATGAATACCACTTTCCGAGTTAGAAATCACCTCTGAGAAAGATTTAGTTTTTAATGAATTGCTAGCAGTCAGGAGTGGAGCTCCATTAATGCTGGCAAAAGCATTAGTTGAAGGTGGAGGTACAGGGAGCTGCTTGGAAGTAAATGCATCACCTGCAAGAGGGTTAGAAATAAATGGAGCGCTGGGTGAAGAGTAACCACCTTTGAAGGTTGAACGTGCGGGGACATCCAGGTGTCCACCGACATTGATCCCAAACATATCCTTTGCCACCTTGCTGGCAGTGAGAAAGACTAGAAACCTACCTTCGGTGCCAAAAATAGAGAGTATAAATAGAAAAAAAAATAGATCGAAAAAGAGCAGTGCTCCCCTCTAAAACCTTTTTTTTTCTCTATATATTATTTGTAGATCATATTGAATATATTTTTGTTGAGTCTGATGTCTTTTTCTTTCATTCTTATTAGCGATTCATTACCATCCACATGATAACATGATCATGCTCTATACCACTATGATGTCCCCAACTAGGACATTAAATTATTTAATATAGGTTTTGCAATTTTCCTTCACAAATGAAATAAATCATTCTTCCTTCTGCACTTCTCCAACATTGATTGATTTGATTGCCAATTGATCCCTTTCATTCTCCTTTATATTTCTCCATATTTCTCAATCATCATCTCTCAATGTTAGAATCTATATATATAGTTTTTTTATTCTAAGAGCCGTGTCTTTTCATTTATAATATTATAATAATTATATGATATTATAATTACATTAATGATTAGATTATAAAATATATTGTATTAATAATATATCAATTATATTTCTTATATGAATACCATTACATATAATGCCTAATATATGTAATTTATATATTTAGATTATTAATCTAAATTTTATATATTTTTTAATAATATAACATTTAATTCTCATATTAATATACCATGTACTATTATAATATGTTAATAAATTATACTATATGATTATTAAAATTATATTGATTAGTTTTTAATGTTTAATATCATACTTATCAATAATAGTAATAAGGTATTTAAATAAAGTGTATGTATTTAGTTAAATATATATTTGTATTGTTCATGCTAATTAGAGGTCATGACACATGCACTAACATAATTTAAAATAAAATTGGGTGTGAACTTTGTAATAATTGTTCATAAAGCACAACACTTTTTGAAGGATTTGTAAATGAGGTTGAAGACTTTTGAGCTAGAGCATTACTAGAATGGGTGACTTCCTCAGAAGTCTCAATGTTTCAACTGATAGCAATATCACACACTGGTGTAATACCCCTAAATTGGCACATTGATATTCTGAACCAATTTCGGTCTATCAATCTTACTTAAAGTCCTATTGTACTAAACAATTCTGATTTTGATAATCTCTACTTGACCCAAGTGTCAAATACAAAAGAGCCCTAATTTGTATACCACATACTTTATTTAATTCCTAAATATAGACTTGAATTAGCTAAATTAAACCTATTAATTGAGTTTAATTTGATTACAAGTCTTAGTAGTCTGATTAATTAAATTCACCCCTTTAGCTAATATACATGAGGAATTAAATGTGTTTGATTTAATTAAATATCCTCATTCTAATTATTAAATTTAATTATTTAATTAATTATATTATTCAATTATGAGATCATATTTAACTTTTTGAATCAAATATCTCCTATTATTCTCTCTTTAGTTTAGAGTTGGAAAAGGAATTAAATTAACTCCTTATCACACTCAAGAATGGTTAATTAACCCCCTTTTAACAAGGGAATGTTCTAGTTTGATTGAATATCATCTTCAATATGAACCATTCACTCAATTTGATCTCAAGCATTGATCAAATTCTAGGATTCTATTTAAGAAACCCTCAACTCCTTAGTTTGGAGGATGCACATGAAAAGTATCAAACTAATGCACAATTGTTTACTCAAGCATTTGCACTCATAATTTTATTGCTTTTACATACTTTCATATAGTTTACAATGCATACATCTAGTTTAATTTTCTTATTTTATTATTAGATTAATATGCTTACCATCTAGTTTAATCTTGCATTTCATATAGATTGAAATCCTTTATATTAGTGGTCTGATTGCCGATCTCTCAACTCTGAGAGTGGGCAACAAAATTTGTCTAGTTAGAAGGAAATAGATGAATTTGTTGGACCATTTCGAATGGACAATCTGATGTTCATTTTAGGATGATTTTGACATGCAAGGATCATGTTGAAGTGTATGGTTAATTTAGAGGCCCACAATTAGCACACACATTTCTGGCACCCACCATGGGGTAGAAAAATCAATTTTATGGTCTCCACTTCTGATAATTTTTTGGCATTATGATATTTTGATGTTTTTGTCCATATGATTCAGTAGTTTCTCACATGATAAGATCAATTCTCACATGAAGAAACAAAATCCTCACTTGTAGTTCTATATTTTCTCATGTGAAAAAGTGTATTCTTGTGCAGTTTCTTGCATGGTACACAACATATTCTCACTTGGTCTATGTAGAATCTTGCACGAAACTAGACACTAGTAAAAGTAAATATCAATTTTCAAATTCTATTTTTCATAATGTTGTTTGATCTGACACTTTTTTCTAAAGCATTTTACTTTTTATTTCTGATTTTTAAACAACCTAATAGTGGTGTGCAGATCATTTGTTGAATATAACTTATAAAGAACATCCAAACAATACTAATGGTTTGACTGTAGGATGGTCAATCAAAGATTCATTGGTCAAAGATTGTATTCAAACCCATTTAAATGTTGTGCTTGTTTTAATTCTTTCTTACACACATAGTTTAATAGGGCTTGTGAACTTTGTAGGGCTCTAGACAAAGGAATAGGGGAGTATGCTCTTTGCTACTTGGGAGTGATACTTAAGACTAAATTAGAAACCTAGAAACCTTTGGAAGATAGTTCCAGATGGAGGTAAGAAAGTTAGTGGTCCTCCTATACAAATTTTTTTTATGAAGAGATGATGACTTCCTTTTAGGAAAATCAAAATCTTGAGAAAAGACAAGTTGAGATTGATAAACTAACTAAGTGATGAACATATTGTGTGTGTTTGGGTAAGGTGATGAGGTGAAGGAGTATGATCTTTTCCCTTTGGGAAATTAGAAACTTTGACCTTTGAATCTGAACCACTAGTCCGAGTCAACCTTTAGAGGGCCTGCCAATGTGATCCAACCTCTAAGAATGATCCAAGTGAGTACAGACCTTTTGCCAGTGATTTCAACTTACTATAATAAAGAATCTTTGTAGAGAGAAAGACTCCAAAACCATGTTAATTTCTTCTTCTTGATTCTAATATCACATATCAGGAAGAGGCTCTATTTGTTGTACTGGGAAAAACCACCCCAAGGCTTGCTACTCAATTGTGTGCACTTACAGATGCTAGTGTGAGCTGCTAGCCTAAACTTCATTTGCAAAGCTACCAGGGATTAATAGGAACAAAAGCTATGTAAAAACTTTTAGATAGTTGCTACCTAGTTCACCTCTGAAAGGAGGCATAATCTTTGTGCAAGGAGGGGGAAGAATTTCTCCTATAGATACTCACCATAGGCATGCACATGGATGTTGGAAGGTGGTATATGCCCTTAACCCCTGCAACAAGGGTTCTTATTGAGCATATATGTTATTGAGTCCTTAGAATACACCAAAAACATAGGTACCCTCTAGTGTGGTGACACAACTATGTGTGGTGAACACATACACATAAGTTGTGAGACAAAGGTTTTGCTTCCTCTAACATTTTTGGTTATTGTTGAGTTGTCATTTTGCACAATGCTCAATAGTAGGAATCTTTTCAAACTCCTCTCTTAAAAAGCTGATTTGGGATCTTTTGATATATTAGTCAAGTTTTTTATTAGTGACACACACTTAATTAGATTCTATATTGTCACCGAGCTTCTACAGTTGCTACTGAGTCCTTTGGACTAACTCTAGTGGTTATTGAGTAGATTCAATTAGTGTAAAGTTCAGTAGTGAAAACTAAGCAGTTTAATGTATACCACATTTACCAGTGGTTACCAATCATTGCAGTGTCTACCAAGTACTGAGTTCATGCAATGTGAAGATAGTGTTAACTAAGCCACTCCATGGTAACTAAGTAATTCAGTGTTTTCCAAGTCGCACACTATCTACCGAGTCACCATTGTAGACTAAGTTCAAGACTACTAGAAAGTGATCAATATGGATCGAGCTTCTATGCCTACTAAAGCATGATGATGCCAAGTAGTGATAATGGATGTTGAGTATCAAAACCTCACCGAGTTAGTCTTTAGAACTCAAGAATATCTTCACGTGGGTCGATTTTGTTATATTTGTGTTAACTTGTGTCATGGCTGAATTTGTAATTTTGTAAATTGGATTGGTACATATATGTCATGTATTGTATCATATTCATGGCATGGAATGTAATAATGTGTAATGCAAGTACAAGAATGCAAATGTAAAATAAATAGAACAGATAAAGAATTATAAAGGCCATATCAACATAAGGAGCAATAGTGACAAATCTATCATAGTAAGGTGATCAGTACACTAAGGATTATCTATCAACAAATTTGGTTGCAAGTTAGAGATCTACTTCTTCATCCTAATAGGTGAACCAGTCAAAATCCTCTAACAAGGTAGACCTAACAGTCTTTTCTAAATCTCTTTACCAAGTGCATACTTCATTGTATGTTTGTAAATCCTCTCACAAGGTGGACCTAGCAGTCCTATTTTCTCCTAATAGAGTAGATTATAAGAAGTGATCAATGTAAACCTTAATCGGCTAACTTCATATTGCAATACTAAATTTTGTGGGTATCATCCCCACCGTAGTTTTATTTCTATATGGAAGGTTTCTAGGTCACAAAATCATCGTGTTCAAGTGTTGAGAATGCTTTTATATTTTTAGTTTCTCATGCATGCAATTAGAATAGATATGATGCTAAATGGTTTATTGGATTAAGAATTGAAATTTGTAGAAGTTTTAGAAGTTATTGATTCACCCCTCCCCTCTTAGTAACTTAGCATAGTATTGAATATTTCCAACAATTGGTATTAAAGCATTGTGGTTCTCAAGACAAAATTTAACAGCTTGAGAAAAGATCAAGGATATGGAGATATTTAGACATGCCAAAGCTATTAACAATGAAAAGTTGAATTTGGAAATGGCCATTGCCCAACTCAAGAAAGCTAAGGAGCAACTTTCCCAATCCCTAAAAAGAAGAAAGGAACTTGCAAATCAAATAAATGACCATCTCTACATTGAAGATTTTTTCCCTTCAAGTAGTTTAGATGAAGCAAATAATGCAATCAAAGAACTCCTAGAGAAAAATGGTTCCCTTCAAGAAGAAGTAAGAAAGCTGAAAAGAGAACAAGAAATTTAGTTGATAAGGTTATGTAAAGTCTTGGAACAAAGGAACAAGATAAAAGAAGAGATGGATGGAAGGAACAATGAGATCTAGAACTAATCCCTTCAACATGTAGACCTTGGTGATCAACTCTCCAATGCAAATGAGGAAATCATAAGCCAAAGATAGTTCAATGAAAGATTAAGAAATGATCTAAATTTTGAAAAAAAAAATCAATGAAAGAATAAGAAATGAGTTGTGATGTGAAAAACAAATCAGTGAAAGATTGAAAAATAACCTAAATATTGAGAAGCAAATCAATGAAAGAATGATGAAATATCAAGCAAATATGGTTCAACTGAATGAGAAAAACCTCTATAGGCAAAAAGGAAAAGCAAGAATTGGATACAAAGAAGAGGGTGAATCCTCCAAACAAGGTGCTCAAAGGAATAAAAGACCTACTTGCAATCACTGTGGTAAGATAGGTCATACATCAAACAAATGTTGGAGTAATGGAAAAGAAAAATTCAATAGAAAATGCTACAACTGCAATCAGCATGTTCATAGGACTAATGAATGCAAAGAGAAACCTAAATTTGAAGGCAACTATCATAAATGCAAGAAACATGGACACAAGGCATCAAAATGCAAAACAAAGATACTGAATCCTACAAAGCAAATTGTAAAGGCAATATTTGGTTGGGATTACAATACCTAGTGTAGATTTCATTACTATGGAGAATATGGACACATTGGTATGAATTGTGTTAAAAATCATATGAGGAAAAGAGATACCACTATAAGATGTTACATTTGTACAAAACTTGGTCATATTGCCAAGAATTGTATGAATACTAGTAAGATTGAAGATGAGAAGAAGGCAAAAGCTGATAACATTTGAAAGAAGATGAGATAGCAATGGATTCCTAAGTCTACTAAGGATACTGGTCCAAGCAATGATGGTCAAGTCACTTAGGAACTGGGTGACTCTACTAGCTCTAATTAAGTTCTCAAGGAAGAACTGGAACCAGGCTATCAAAAAAGACATTAGAATCAGTTCTAGTTAAAAGGTGAGAAAGATCCAAATCTATATGCAAGATACAAAGGGATCGCTAAGAAAGATCTATATTAGTCATTACCAAGTTACCTTCTCCCAAGTGAGGTCAGGTCATAGATTTTACCAAGAAAATTTAGAAATAAAGAAGGCACTTATGGTTATTGAGTCATGAAGACTTTGTTGAGTGATCAATATAGAGTAGTAGATAATAGCATGTTGTTGGTACCTAATAAGGATATAGTTTTAAAACTTCCAATGTGGAGTCTTGAACCTCTTTGAACTGAATTTTAAAGTAGTTCAAAGTGGTTTGATTGTTTGAAGTAGTTCAAATTGGTTCAATTTGCTGGAATAGGTTCAAAGGATTCCATAAGCCTGATTGGTTCAATGTGGCATAACAGATGTGTTTAGAGAATAGTCATCAAAAGTGTAAGATCTACAAGTCTGTTTGCGAATGATGATTTGAAGTTCAAAGTTTTATTACAAAGACTCATATATAGGCTTGATAGGTTCGAGTTTAAAAGAACAATTTTTAGTTCATGGGATATGAGTACAAGGTTATGGTTGTAAGAGAAAACAATAGAGGCTAGGATTTCCCATGCATCCATTCATATCATCGTGCTTAAAGGCCAACTTCCCTATTACCTTTGGAGATGCAAGTCATCTACAAATCAATGTAGTATAATAACCCATAAACTTCGAGGGAATCCCCAAAAGCCAAATTCTCAAATAAGAAAACCATCAAACATGAATTGTTTGGGTTTCTTGTGCAATACTATCTTTGATCTATCGACTGAGAATCAAACCTAGTCTGGTCGGTGCTATGGTAAAGGAAAAAACACAGTGCTTGATAAGTAAATATAAACTCGAGTCTTTTTGAGAATAGGCATGGGTGTGAAATATGTGTGAAGGTGCACAAAGAGGTGTAGATATGTATACAAAAGTTTGATATCATTAAGAACATTGTTTGGGCTGACCCTTAAGACATAAATGCAATGAGCCTAGTCCATTTACTAACAAGAAACAATGAGCAATATCTCCCTCGTTCCTTCGACTTCATCCTTTACCAATCTATGGGCATGCCACATAACACCAGCAATTTGTATATGTTTGTGACCTAAGAGCACCACATCACAGTTTGGGTCTGGGACATTTCCAAGATCCATCGTCATCATTTTGAATCATTGGCGTAAAGTGAAGGCACATTTTCACAGTATGCCAAGCTACACAAAGTCTCATATGGAAAGATGAGAGAGGTTGTGGGTGCTGAAAGAAATGTATAATCATTCAAAGGGGCATGTAAAAGAATTTAAAAATTTGTGTATGATAATCAGGGAAGAGATAGCACCTTCAAGAAGGATCACGAGCTTGTGTTGAGCTTTATGATAAAGGCACAAGTCAAGAAATCCTATTTACGGGAGGCATGGGTCATGAATTTTTACAAATAACATGGATGTCAAATCATATGCTCATTCATATTATCAAGACATAAATAATAAACCTTCATGGAATGCAATAATCATATCAAGATGGCCACAAAAGAGTGCGTCAATTATTTCAAAATGGAGGAGTACGAGTGTGACTTGGTCTTAGAATAAAATATTTCAAGAAAGGCCACAAATGATATAGGTACACCAAAAGGTAATTGGAAGTTTGATGAAGTCCATGGATCATGGGACCATGACATGATTCATGTGAAGCCAATAGTTATATGAAGAAGTTTAGGTATATGTCTACGAGAGTTTCAAGTAGTTATGTCTGGTAAGGTCATTTTGACTATAACATATACACGACATAGTGACAAGCACCTTGAGCATGCATCATGCCATCCCTCATGAATGAAGATTTCTATTTGAAATATTTTGGCTTAATTTTGGTGCCTGAAGTTTCATATCACTATCTCATAGAAAGAGATAAGTTTATTGTGATCGCCACAAATAGGATATGAGATATGCTTCCTAATAAGCATGTTGTGGAAATTGTGACACTGGCTCTCACATGATCGACAATAGCTAGATCTTGGGTACAGTTTTGTTGTTCAAGCATAGAGAGAAAAATATCCAACATCTACAATAGATGTTTGTGCTGCAATGTGTGTTTATCTCAGTGATTCTCCTATAGTTATGAAGAGCGAAAGTAAACAAGGGTTAATCGAAGCCCCCCCCCATGAAAACTAACATTACAGTGACAGTCACTATCTTAGAAGATAAATTCCTTGAAGATCAAGAGGATAGTCGACATGAAATTAACTAGAACGTGTGTATAAATATGTAAAATCTAAATACTCTGTCAATGGGTCCCATCACTTAGTTCATAACCAAGATATAAAACTGAATATTATATCCATCCTATATGAAAAGGAAATGTAATGCGAGAGTAAATCACAATAAAGTGTTTAATTATGAATTAAACATTACATATGTCATAGATGGAAATATTATAAGATAAGGGGGAATGTATGTTTTAGGGAATCAGTTATTATAACTAAATGACCTCAATAGAAAGATGGGAGTTTATATAAGTTACAAAAAGCTAAGGACAATGGGCTCCACTTTTTCCTTTCCTAATGACAGACTTCACACTACAGTAGGAAGGGAGAGTTTTTCTAGATTCTTTAGTTCTTCTAAGGGAGAAAGAGCAAAGATTTTTTTTATTTTTCTAAACTATGTGTTGGAAAAGAGAGGATATTTTGATTTTGAATGTAATGGAGGGGAGGAAATTTATGTTTCCTTTAGGATAAGTTATTTTTATGCATAATGTAATGAGATATTTTTTGTCTTTTGCATTTTTAGAGAAGGGAGACTCGGGAGACAATTGCATACCAATACTTTGAATTTGGGCAATTATCTTTCCATTGATCATTACCTTTATGTAACTTTCAATTTTCTCTAAACGAATTCAATGTCATGGTTTTTCTAAATATATTTGGTTTCAAAGTGTGTTTAAAGCTACGATTCTTGGCTTTCTTGGGCTTTCTTTCTCTTTGTAATGTAGCAAGCAAATAGACTTTGTGCTATTTGTTGTTCTTTTCTTTTCAGTCACTTAGTTTTCTGCATCTCCTTTGTGTTTACAGGTAGATGTTTGTAATCCTTTTGTGCTTTTAGGTTAAAAGCATTCATACTTAAATTTATTTTAAATCATATATGGGGAGCTATAACCAGATAAATTCAGAGGGCAATTACACTCTTTCAATAGTGAAGTGACCCAACTGTTAGTGCTGATTAGTCTTCTTACTTGGACATTTAGAGTTATATTTAAATGTATTTATTTGGAGGAAAATTTGTTCACTAATACCTATCAAGCATTATGATAACTCATCTACCTCTGCACTATGCATTAATAACAAAATTTTGACAAAAAACATGGAAGCGAGTTCATTTTTCACTATAAGTTTTAGAGAGCTATTGCGAAGTGTTATTTTCTATGCGATCAAGCGACTTGAGTGAATTTCCTACAATCATTTTCAAATTTCTCTCAAGCTACCAAGAAAAATGGCATCCAACAGTAGAAACAAGGCAAAGAAAGGTTATGATATGTTGGTTCATGGTATTGAATGGAAGGTGTTAAACTTCAAGCTCATGCCTGTGGCTGTAGAAACCCTAGACCCCAGCAGAGCTCAATCACAAATCCCTCTCAATGTACTTCTTGTTAATGGCATTAGAACTCATTTTAAATGTGCAATTCAATAAATTGATACTTTTGAGATGAATGATGCCCTAGCTTAGTTGTGTGTTGATGGAACCCTAAAACCTGAGCATCAACATTTGGAAACAAAAGGTTTAACTCATATTCCCCATATGCCTTGAGAGTTTCAAATAAAATGGATTAGGTATATTCTTAGCTAGGTGCACAATGGTCAACTATGGTTGGAGCAGCCAATATTGATAACCAAGAAGATGATTCATTGAATCATTGGCCTTCCCATGCTCACCAAAGACAAAACTACCAAAACCATAGGTTGAGTTGAGTTGGAAAAGAAAACCCTAGCCGAGTGGGATGATAGAGGATTAAGAAGAAAATTTGAAGAAAAAAGGGAAGGTGATCATCACCAAGCTTGTAAAGGCATTCACTGTAGTCTTTACAGGGAAGTCTAGGAAGAAAGGAAGTGACATTATACTTAGCAAACCTCCTCCCACCTTTTAAGAAAAGTTAAAGTAAATGGAAGAAGGTGCTAGTATAACAAATTTAAAATCTTTAAAGTATGAGACAAGGACAGAGGTAGAGAATAAACAAGTTGAAGAGCTGGTACTGACCAAAATGGGAAAATGGAAGTATTCACCAGACTAGATCACCTCTAAAATCTCTAATGAACTATTGGAAAAAATAAAGCCAAGATGGGATTTTGCAATGCAAACACTAAAAGACATATATGGACAAACCTTGAGGCAATTACTACCGAGCATAACAGATGTTGAGGTTAAAGAGTCCTTAAAAAAATGAAGAGAAAATGACTCTAAGATTTAATACCTATTTAGTTTTGATTAAGGATATAGAGCATGTTGTGAGAAATGCTACAAACACTTGGAAGAATGTTTACCATCTTCATCATCCAAGTGAATATCCAATTTCAAAGTAAAGGATGAAGAAGAAGAAGAAGGTAAGGATGAAGAAGATTATGAAGGATCAAATCATTATGTTACTATTGATTATGAAGAGTATAAGGAGTAAGAAGCTAAAGAAAAGGAAGAAGAAAAGGAGCAAGGTGCAGAAGCTACCAAGGAAGACAAGGAAGATGATGAGGAGACTGACCCAATAAAGATAGTAGATGTTTAGTCATTACTTCACTTCCTCACTCCCTGAGCAAACCTTTGACAACATTAAGTATGGAGGCAGCTTCAACAAGTTTGGTTGTGACTACATTAGATGTATCAAATGTCTGATCACTCTTTGCACTAACACAACTCATCATATCATTGATAGAAGTGAATTCCACTTCATCAACCAAGCTGTAGAATCTCTCTTCATCTACTGAGTTCAGTTATTTAGTCATCTCCTCTCCAATTTTAACTTCTTCAATTTTAAGCTCATCCATGGTAAGCACTCCAATTTTTTCTACCTTAGTTTTGGATTCTACAATTTTGACTTCAGAAAATTTGGATTCTTCTAGCATCTCTGTAAGTATTCCACTAGTTAGTGCTACAATAGTTTTAACTACAAGCTTGAGTATGTCCACTATTGTTTCTATTCTGGATACTAAAGCAATAAGTGCAAGGCTAGTTGAGCCTAAGGATCAATTAAGTATAAAATTTTTGAAAGGAAAGGAGGTAGAAGAAGATATTGATTTGGATAAGGAAATAGAAATTTCCAAATGGGATTTCTACAATCTGTCTACAGACCAAATGCACATAGTTGGTGAACTTCTTTAGAAAAATGTTAAGCAACAAAGATTAAGAAAAGAAAGAGATAAAGAATACAAGATATTAGATGATGCTAAGAACATTTTATCTAAGGCTATTGGAATTGAGGTTGATTCTTCTCAACCTATTTTGTTTCAGCTTGGTGATGTAAGTTACCTTAAAGTATTTGGAAGTAAATGTTACATTTTGAAAGAATCTAGAAAAGGCAAATTTGATGTGAAAGGTCATGAAGGTATATTCTTTGGATACTCATGCAAAAGTAAGGCATATAGATGTTTGAACTTGTCTACTCACAAAGTTATAGAAAGTGCACATGTGAAAGTTGATGAGTTTGCAGAAAGGACTGAAGAAGGAAGCAAACGGGAACCAGAAGATTGTAAAAGTTTTGTCTTCATTGAACTTGATACAGTACCAGTTACATCAAAGAATCAGGATTTTTCTACTCCCGAGTCATCTATAATCGAGTTACAGGAAGTTCAAACCGAGCCACAGCAAACCGAGTTAAATCAGTGACTACCGAGAAAGTGTCTACCGAGTCTGAAGGACCCGAGCCAACATCTACCGAGAAAATATCTACCGAGCTAGAAAAGACAGAACCTGAAGTTGAAATGCAAGAGGATAATAATGAAATTCATTCAAAAGGCAAGGAACTTGTATTAGCTAAGTATGTCAAGAGACATCATTCAGCAGATCAAATCATTAGAGATAAATCTGAAGGAACCATGACAAGAAATAAGTTGAAAGGTACTTGTTTACTTGCTGATTTTGAACCTAGAAATATCAAAGATGCATTGGGAAATGATAGTTGGATTGAAGCTATGAATGAAGAGATAGAAAAAAAAAAAATAAATAAGACATGGACTCTTGTACCTATACCTAAAGACAAAAATGTGATTGGAACTAAGTGGGTATTCAGAAACAAGTTGGATGAAGATGGTAAGGTATCAAGAAACAAAGCTAGACTAATATGCAATGGATATGCTCAAGAAGAAGGAATAGACTATGGAGAAACTTTTGCTCCTGTTGCAAGATTGGAAGGAGTCAGAACCTTACTAGCATATGCTACTCACAAAGGATTCAAAGTTTATCAGATGGATGTCAAGTCAACATTCCTCAATGGTATACTGGATGAAGAGGTTTACATTGAACAACCTAAAGGTTTTGTTGATCTAGATAAGAAGAACATGGTCTGCAAATTACACAAGGCATTGTACGGTCTGAAACAAGCCCCTAGAGCATGGAAATGATGATCTTTGCAAAGAATTCTCAGAACAAATAAACAAGGAATTTGAAATGTCTATGTTTGGTGAAATCAAATTCTTTGTTGGTCTTCAAATTCAATAGAATAAAAATGGTATCTACATCACTCAATCAAAATACATCAAGCAGATATTGACAAAGTTTGGAATGGAAAATTGTAAACCAGTTGGGACTCCTATGTGTACTGGATTAAAACTTACCAAGGAAGATGAATCAAAAGAAGTAGATCAAACATTGTATATATCTATGATTGGAAAGTTGCAGTATGTAGTTCATACTAGGCCAGATATTGCCCTTGCAGTTGGTATTATAGCAATATTTTCAGCAAAACCAAGAGAAAATCACATAATGGCAATCAAAAGAACAATGACATATTTGAAAGGAACTGAGGATTATGGTTTATGGTACAAATTTGGAGGTAATCTGGATTTGAAAGTGTTTACTGATGTTGATTGGGCAGGAAACCTTGATGACAAAAAAAGTACAAGTGGAGGTGCATACTTTCTTGGAAAGAGGTTGGTTTCTTGGACAAGAAAAAAGCAGAATTGTACATCCCAATCTACAGTAGAGGCAGAGTATGTTGCTGTAGCAGTAAACTGTTCTAATATTGTTTGGTTTAAATAGTTGTTGGAAGGCATAAAAGTGGAAATCAAAGAACCAGTTGTTATGTTCTGTGATAATACAAGTGCAATCAACATATCTAAGAATCTAGTAATGTATTCCAAAACCAAGCACATTGCAATAAAATATCATTTTGTCAGAGAATTGGTGCAAGATAAGGAGATTAGATTGGAATATGTTCATACAAAGGAAAAAATTGCTGACAAATTCACAAAACCATTACCTAAGGATGCATTCTTGTATCTAAAAGGTAAGTTAGGGGTCACTCCCCTATCTGATGTTCACTAAAATGAAGTTTTAGTGATGCATCAACTCATACCAGGTTGAAGATCTATTAGTTGATGCAGCATAATCAAAAAATATTGCATATGAATCAGTACTAAAGGTACACTAAAATTCATTTGAGTTGAGTTGTCTTTGGCATGTGTTGTCAAAGAGGGAGAGTTTTACTGTCATTTCTCTTTGAAATTTGTTTAAGATAAAGAGTTTGCTATGTAATTCCTTCATAGAGGGAGATTACTGTAAGAGGGAGATTTTTCTATCTTAGAGGGAGAATTTTTAAGTTGACATGTTGTGTTGCCATATAAGAGAAAGACTTGTTTTCAAATTTCATTATGCTATGACATGTTGTGTTGCCATCAATGCCAAAGAGGGAGATTGTTGGATACAATTGTTAATTGTGTATTGTCTTTGATGTTACACAAATGTCATATCAGCCATCAAACAGAGTCTACCAAGCTCAAATGGTTAGCAAAGCAATTTATAGTGACTACCAAGCATTTCTGAACATTACACAGTAAGTTAGCTCTTACCGAGCTCACTCGGGCATCAAAGGATTTTGTAGCAAAAAGTTAATGTTAACTGAGCTCCCAAGGTTAACAAAGGGAAAGTCAATGTCTACCAAGTTCACTCGGTCATCGAAGAGAAAGTTAGCTTTTCCCGAGCTCACTCAGTAAGCGAAGGAAGGTCAATGTTTACCGAGTTAACTCAATCTCCAAAGGAAGTTGCAAGGTTTGTAGTGTTTACCAAGCTTCACTTGGTTAACACTGGGGAAACCATTCTGGAGTAGTGGTCATCGAGCTAGGTCAGGCAGCAAAGAATTTTATTGTTCTAAAGAATTAAGTTTAATTGTTTTGTGCAATGTTTGCAGCCGACTGATTTAATGTTTTTCAGTTGTTGTAACTTGTAATTGAGCCGACTTGACAATCTGTAAGGTATATATGAAAGGTCAAGTTGTGAATTCATGAATATGTAAGAGTGTGGATGCATAAGAGTGCGAATGTATGAATGTAAATGGAATGAGCGAATATTGAATATATGAGCGAATGTTGTGGAAGGATTAGATATCCTTATGGAGCTGCAAAGTTGTATTCGATCAGTGAGGATTTAGTGAAGCAGAATAGAGATTTGTATTCAGAAAAGATAAGTTGCATATATTTCAGATCACTTCATTATTGCTTTCTAATCATTGTAACAGTGATTCAAAATCTCTTAACAGAGTTGGTTTAACAACCATTTTGTAAATCCTCTAACAAGGTGACAATCCAGTTGAATTGTTCTTAAGACCTCCAACCAGGCCACTCCTTATAGGTGATTAAATCCTCTAACAAGGTCACACCTAATAGTGTGTTTCCTAACAGGGCTCACTTCAAAAGAGTGAAAATTGGTGACTAGTTACTTGGTGGTTTTTCCCATATTGGGTTTCCACGTTAAATCTGGTGTCTCTTGTGTTCATATTATTTCCTTTATGCATGCATGTTAATCACTTTAAATGATTAATAAGCTAACAAAACATCTATCAAGTTTCAACATTTATTTGTGTGGTTACCGAGTGTCAGCAGCAACTATATTTTAAGACATCTAAGGATCTGTGGATTTATTTTTGTGGTAACTGATTCACCCCTCCCCTCTTAGTTACTCCATCTCTATTTCCAACAGGTGAAGCAGTTCAAAATTTTAATGAGGACATAGAAGGACAAGAGAATTTGATTGAAAAGGTAGAAAAGGAATTCAACAATAAAGTGTTGGAGCACATTGCTCAGCAAATTGCTATTAATCAAGTTGAATTATTAGCAATTTTGGTCAATCTTGAGGTGTCTTGTTTTAATGTGTCATCACATTTTGCAAAGCTATGTGATGTCATTGAGTATACCAAAGAAGTTAAGGAAAAATTGTCTAAAATTGATACTAATCTTAAGGCAAGTGCTCAGCAGTTGCAACTTGATCCCAGTTCAAGTTTTGCACATTTCAAAAAGATCACATTTTTGACAGATATGCAAGCAAAGTTATTAAGAGGAGAAGCAAGGATCCGCTCAAAACTAGTTGATATCCAAAATATGATCCTTCCCATCATAGACTCTATGCAGAAACACATTGTTTATTCAAAAACCCTGATTTATGATAATGATTTTTCTATTGCTAACCACATGATTGAACTGTCAGCTAAAGTGCAAATTGCCATTCAGACATGTAAGGTTCTTCAAGAGAACTGGGATAAATCATTGGAAATTACCCTCAAAGTACATTCTAAATTCTTATCTCATTTTGGTGTCCCCATGTAAATATGTTGAATAAATCTTTGGCATTACTATCTAAAAAGGGGGAGAAAAGCAGAGTAAAAGGGGGAGATAAGATATGGGAGAAAAGTTAAAAAGAAGGAGAAGAGAAGAGTTACAGCGAGAGAAATATATATAAGAAAAGTTGCATGTACATAATAGATCACATAGTAAGTGGAAGAAATATACTATGGTTCATATATAATTTGTATATATCTTACAAAGATCAATTTTGAATATCTCAAAATAGACCGAGCTAGTATCACATGGTGATGAATACAAGGTATTCAGTTTTGAGCTAATAAGTGTTGTTTTTTTTGTCACTAATGCCAAAGGGGGAGATTGTTGACATATCAGTCAAGTTTTTTATTAGTGTCACACAATTATTTAGATTTTGTATAGCCACTAAGCTTCTACAGTTGCTATCGAGTCCTTTGGACCAGTTCCAATGGTTATCGAGAAGATTTAGTTAATGTAAAGTTCAACAATGTAAACTGAGTAGTTTAGTGTATAGCAAGTTTACTAGTGGTTACTGAGCATTGTAGTGCCTACCAAGTACTCAATTCATGTGATGTGAAGATAGTGTTAACCAAGTCACTCCGTAGTAACCAAGTAATTCAATGTTTGCAAAGTTGCACAATATCTACCGAGTCACTATTGTAGATTGAGTTCAAGACTACTTGAAAGTGATCAGTATGGACCAAGCTTCTATGTCTACCAGAGCATGATGATGCCAAGTAGTGATAGTGGATGTCAAGTATCAAAACCTCACCAAGTCAATCTTTAAAACCTAAGTATCTTCATGTTCGCCAACTTTGTAATATTTGTGTTAACTTGTGTCATGGCCGACTTTGTCATTTTGTAAATTGGATTAGTACATATATGTGCTGTATTGTATCATATCCATGGCATGGAATGTAATAATGTGTAATGAAAGTACAAGAATGAAAATCTAAAATAAATACAGTTGATAAAGAATTATAAAGGTCATATCAGCATAAGGAGCAACAATGACAAATCTATCACAATAAGGTGATCAATACACTAAGGATTCTCTATTAGCAAATTCAGTTGCAAGTCAAAGATCTACCGCTTCATCCTTACAGGTGAACTAGTCAAAATCCTCTAACAAGTTAGACCTAACAGTCTTTTTTAAATCTCTTTACCAAGTACATACTTCATTGTATGTTGTAAATCCTCTCACAAGGTGGACCTAGTAGTCCTATTTTCTCCTAATAGGGTAGATCATCAGAAGTGATCAATGTAAGCCTTAACTAGCCAACTTTATACTATTGTACTAAAGTTTGTGGGTATCATCCCCACCCTAGTTTTACTTTCTATTTGGAAGGTTTCTAGGTCACCAAATCATTGTGTTCAAGTGTTGTGAATGCTTTTATATTTTTCAGTTTCTCATGCATGCAATTAGAATAGATATGATGCTAAATGGTTTATTGGATTAAGAATTGAAATTGGTGGAAGTTTTAGAAGTTACTGATTCACCCCTCCCCTCTCAGTAACTTAGCATAGTCTTGAATATTTCCAATAGGATCAACTCTAAGGTTCCGTGCGATCTTGCAACCTATCCGAATCTGCTTAGTAGAAGATAAATGTGAGTTTTTATGAGGAGGCCTTTTCTAGTTCAACCAATTTTGAACAAGATGATGAATCTACTTACTATCCCAAAAGAAAAACCACACAAAAAGAAATATATTTTTCTATTTATAATGAATGCAATTTTAACTATGCAACTATATGAATTCCTAAATTAACCAAGTGTTTGTAAAAGTAAATAATGAAGATAGAGTAACAATAAGTTTAAGAAAATGACTTGAAAAGTAAATCCCTAATAGACATAAGCCACGAAAACAACACATCTATGAGTTAAGCCTTTGAAAAGATCGATAGGTAACCAATGAAAATAGGAGCAATACTTCCTTAATTCCCTTGATGTAATCATCGATAAGAATTTAATAATCATAAAATTTTTCACTTTTCATTAGATCGCAAGGCCACAGAAAGTGTGCTTATGCAAGACAAAAAGCTATATAGGAACAATAGGGTGATCTCTTATCCAACTAAGTATGTCGGTGAAATTTGTAAACACATGGAAAACACCATAATTAAATGATCACTCAATCAATATAACACAACTATTGGCTCCATCACACTCCATGAACATACATTCAAAAAATATAAAACACTTAGGCACAAGTAACTACACTTTGAAAGAGAGCACCAATAGCATATATTATTGCATCAAAATAATGGCCATGAGTACATATTTAACTCCTCAATTTACATGAATTCTTCTTCTCAATTTGTGTTGAGAGTGAGAGATCTCTTCATGCAAATATATGCTTCTAAACTAATAAAACAAATCTATTTATGTACAAACAAACTCTATAAATGGTGCTAAGTAGGACTTCACCCTTGTTTATATCATTTAATGGGTGCATGAGCCTTTACATGTTTTAAAACAAAGAAATAATAATTATATAAGAAGAAGGAAGCTCTTAGATGATGTGAGAGTCTCTAGAGATGCCAAAAATAGGAGCTCAACCTTCTTTAGAGGTTTGTATTTTTTGAACTGCCATCAGAATACATTTCTAGTGCATAGAAAGCTCTAAATTTGGAACTAGCAATTAATTGTTAGTGCACCTCTAACTTATTCAAAAAAAATTGGTGCACCTTTCATACCTTGGGAGAAGCACACCTTGGAAGATAGTTCCAAGAATTTTTTTTTTTCCCAAGTGTCAAAACTAAAATTCTAGCTTCTAGGTTTAGTTCCCCTTCATACTAGAGCTATCTCTAGATGTTTGGTCTTGAATTTCTCTATGATCTTTGTCACTTGGGTTGCATCTAGAAATCCCAAAGCATCATAGTTATCTTTTACTACTTGTCAATAGTTTCCCATTTCTATACGAGTCTCTGCAAAAATTTTGAGGTTTACATCTAACTTTAGAAATGCCTCCTCCATCTTAAATGATCATCTAATGTCTTCATAAGTTGAAGATTCTTCAAAAATATTTCAAAATTGTTTGATGATTATTTACACTGACATGAGTTTATCTGTTGACTCATCTTCAAAAATTTCAAGGCACACATCACTATAATATTTCTCTTCTTCCAAAATTTTCTCTTGGGTTTAATCCTTGAACCTATAAATATCCACATGTAATGTTTACTTTACTTTATTACTAGCTACCAAATTCTTAGTCTAATAATATATTTTATCTAACTCATCCCCCATATATACATCCATCAGCATATGATACCTCAGACCTTTTATTGATTGCAATGCTTGAAGGTTATTTCCCCAGGTATGTACCTCATCCATCAGTCCAAAATCTTGGTTTAAGCTAACATCTAGTTTCTTTGCATAGTTTTGCATATGATGCAATAGCTTGAGGTTCCCCTATATTATCTGCACACCCTTTTCCTCAAAAATTTCTTGCCATAACTAACAAGCCTTCAAAAATGGATCCACTTGTATAACTTCCTTTTCATTATCTTTTATCTCTAAAGCTGCTTCAAGCGTGGCCTTTAGATTATCTAGGTCAATAGGATTGAAAAACTCATGCAAAAATCCCCTCATGATTTCATTTTTCTTTCTCAGCTTAACCAATTCATCCTCATCTTTATCTAAGTGATTAAACACTTTTTTAATTCCTATAGTGACCATCAATTTAGCCATCTCCACAATTGGCTTTCCAAGAAAAACTTCTTTGATCTTATAACCATTTGTGGTCAGATCTTTAGTATCTACATGTAGAGGAGGAATGACAATATGAGTGAACAAGTCCTAATTTTGGTCCTCCAAAATGGAGGCCATTGTACATGCATCACTCTTAGGTAATTTAGGCTTCTTAGGAGCCTCAACTAATTCTCTTGTTCCCTCTTCCTTAGTACAATATGGTTGTCTTTTATGCCTAACCATCACCTCTTTTCTCAACCACCTTGGAGTAGTTTCCATCAGAGACATACTTGGATGAAGAGGGGGATTGTTATGCTAGACCCTTTCCCTTATTGCTTCTCTCTAGAGTCCTTTTTTTTCTATGAGGGATCTACTTGTGGAACTAGATCTATTTTGAATGGTCTCTTAATCCATTCCTTGGTTAACTAGATGATATGCCTTACCCTATGATTAATATTTGCGTTTTCTTCTCTATCAACTTCTACATTCATGATAGGTTGATCATATATCTTATCTCAGTTATATAAGGGTTCTAAGACCTCTTCAATGTCTTGTTGCATAATCTTTAATGGAACCTTGATTTTAAAGGCACTTCTTGCCAAATAAAGAGTCATCCAACAATGATCCCTTATCTAAATGTGGTAATCTTCTATTGCATTCATCTACTGATCCTTTCTGGCATCTTTGTGTTTAAACTATTTGACTAGAAAGTACTAAACTCTACTATTATTGTCAAAACATGGACAAGCAGAGTTATAATCCTCCAAGGGATATGGATCCCATTCTGACTCGAAAGTTGTGATATTCTACTTGTGCTTGACACCAAATGGACCTATGCTGATGAGACAGACCTAGGTCTTCTTTTGTTGCTTCCCTACTCTATCACATGTAGGCAAGAGTTGTCATAGAATCTCTAGCAATATGAGTCTATCACATGGATACCTAGGGAGATTCTTAGGATTTACAGTTTTACCCACTACTCGTAAGTAGGTGAATGTCTTGAATTGGACGTAGGAGGTGCCTATTTCTATAATTTTTGTTGTTGCCTCTTCTGACATCCTTTTTGCATAGTCTCCCTCAATGAACCAGATAATTGCAAAAATAAAAGCATCATTCACTATTGTATATTCTTTGTTGTGATCTGAGAGATTTTTCTTCACAAGCTGGGTGTATAGCACATAAGGACATGCATCAACATCTTACAAATTGCCCCTCTTAAACAATCCTAGGTACATATAGTTCTTGTTGCTAAAAAATACACCGAATAAGATGTCATATAAAACCTTAGATCATTTTTGACCACCACCAATTGTTCATCTAAATTCTCACTAAGAATTGTGGCCCAATCGATCGGCATCTTTTTCATTTTGATGGTTTGAATGAAGTGCACTATCCATATGTTTAAGTTTCCTACTAATGGTAATCTCGTGATTCTACTTAGGAGTACTATGGTATGTTTGATATCATCCTTCATATAACCACTTGTCATATCTACTTTCCTAGCTTTACTTTTGAAAGGTGTTCTATCAATGAGATATGAAGATTGAATAATTTTTGTGGCTTCTTGTTCATGACCTTTATACCACCTTTTTGCTTGATGGTATGTCAGTCTTATATACCAATCTACTCTCAGAAGATGAAATAATTACTCTATATTCTTGGATCTTAGATTGGGAATGATCTCTCTAGTTATGCTTTTAACAATCTTCTCTTCTAAAACATAATTCTCAACCAAAGCCATGACCCATTCAGAAGATTGTACTAAATCTAGGTGTGAATCTGCATTTACTAACCCTAATCTTATAAGTGCCAACACCATTGGGGGCCTCTCATTTGATTTGTTTCATAGAACCAAAAATGCATTCTAGTCAATACGACCCATCTTAGTGTCCCAAATCTTTGAATGCACATCCTAGAATCATTATTTAGATGGAACACCTTAAAATTTAAAGACCACCAGTTTTGGAGCAATCTTTGCAGCAAGGGAAGATGAGGAGGAAGCCATTTTATCTACACAAAATAGACATACGTTAGTCTGGAAGGTGGAAAATATAATCCTAAACAAACCCTAGTTAGGAAAAAATCAAACCTAGAACTTAAAAACACCATAAAATAGCTAAAAAACCTATTATTTGCCTCTGATAGACAAAACTTGGCACACCTTGCACACCTTGAGATTGTGCTAGGTGCACCTTTCTCCTAAGGCACACTTTCAAACATTAAGGGTGTGCACATATCACACCTTTTGGGTGCACTATATGCACACCCTTATGATGCAAAGTGGTTTGTGTTGAAAGAGGGGTCCGCTATTTTGCAAAGGAGACCTTGCCTCTAAAATATGCACATGTGTACACCTTGGATAGGTATAGACATGCAAATCATTCACTAAGGTTATTTTTGTTTGTTTTTTTATAGTTTTATTAATTTTTTGTGAAAAAAGGTGCACACCGTGTGCACCTTGGATAGGTGTGCAAGGTGCACACCTTTTTATTATTATTATTAACTTGGTGTGTTTTTTGTGTGTAGGTGCATAAGATTAGTGCACCTCTCAATATGCAATGGTGTGCTCATCGGAGATCAAGAAGAAGAAATGAGTACAGCAGAGGGAGGGGTCTCAGGCTTTTATTGGCCTGCGGTGGAATGCACCTTCAGAGATGCATACTTGTGCATGTGTGCAGGTGCACACTTCTAAAGGGAAGTGCTCCCACACTAGTGTACTTAGCACACTAGCACACCTTGAATGGTGTTCTAAGTGTGCTAGTGCAAACCTTTTTACATAAAACTCACTTTTCTCCTCAAAATATCTAGTTTTTGACCACTAGGTTTTTCAAGCAGAGGGCCAGACTAGGTTTAGACACTAGGCAGAATCCTAAAAAAGATTCAAACCTCAAAGTAGGGGTTTAGAAAACAAAAAAAAATTCTAGGGGGTCCCTATTTCTAAGAAGAAATGGGGCATGTGTTGTGAAAACCACAAAAAATAGCCCCAACAAAAAGGAAGAAATGATAAAGGTATTTCTTCACCAGCAAACATCCTTTTTAAAATATATCAACTAGCATCTAAATTTGAACACTTCAAGTAGCTTTCAAGTTCCTTGGTAGTCAAAATTTTAGAACCCCAAATCTTCAAGCTCAATGTGTGCTCAATGTATTCATTCCCTTTGATGTTTCAAGGTGCAACCTTATCATTAGTCTTACAACAACTTGGAAACAATCTTCCACTCCATTGATCCTTACATCTAGAATCTTCATAGATAATGATTATTAATTGCTATCTAACCAGATGAGAGAATCCATTCATGAGGGCTCTTAATAGGTCATCATTATTGCATCTCAAGTTCTGAATAGTCTTTTGAGTTTCACTTCATAGAGTTTTCATATCTTTGATTCTTCCATGAAGTGATTGGTTAGATATTAGATAGCCATTTTGGAGTGCATATCTCTATTGTTAGAACTATTTTAGAATCTTTCATTCTTAACATCATCTTTTTCTTTTCTTTTTCTTTCTGTACCTTGACCACACTTAGATTGTGTGGACAAGGCATTAGTGTCATTTATTATATTTTTCTTTAATTTGATAACCACATGCATTCCTCTTGTTGGAGTTCCTTCTAGAAAAGGAACATATCCGATGGGTTTAAACCTAATACCAAACAACATAAGATAGGGACAATCCTAAGGATGAGCTAAATCCTATATTCAACAAGGATAAATCTTAGTTCTGGACCAACATTAACAGAGTCATCAAGACTCACTTCACTTTAGGCTTTGCAGGGCCAAGGTACACAAACCTTATGAATTGATCTTATTAACTTGATACTGTTCTCTGCAAGAATATCCCCTATAGCAGAAATGGTCAACGTTCTTCTATGATTTTTTGCTAAACTTCTTGAGCACAATAGCTAAATACAACCAATAATTAGATACAAATATGTAATGACCACCACTTTTAGTTCTTAGTACATGAAATGATAAATTGATTTGTTGTTATGAATTTCTTACAATTAACTGAATCATTAACTTGTTCTTGAACTTTTAATAGATCAATGTCTTATCCAATGGGATATCAAGTCAAAGATTAGTAGATTTAGACCTTTTAATCAACTTGTGATTAAAATTGTGAACATTCAATTCTAAGTTTCATTCTTACCATATCCTTTTCACACACCTTAAACCTTATCAATTATAGAAAGCAATTTCCTTGTTCTTTATATTAGCAACAATTACTAAGAGATATACAATTCGTATGAATTGCATTAAATTGAATAAAAAAATCTCATATTAGTCTCAAGATTATGAATGTATGAGAAAGGAGACAAAACTCAAAGACAAAGATATTTAAGGGAAATTCCTTCTTATTAAGACATTTTTAATACTAACAAAGACTCATAATACAACTCAAAAAAAAAGCCATTGGTACCAAATATTCACTTTTTATATTCAAGTATGCAATAATTGAACTCATTCACATAATCATAGAACAAATGGATGGATTGCAAAATAAAACATGATAATGAGAAAATTCTACAGATGACTGACCTATACTCTTCATCTTGGAAAAATTATATAGGATTGCAACAAGTTGCAAATGAGAGGAGGACACATGTCAAAATAACAATGGATAAAAAAATGTGGAAAGATGGGAACAAAGAGGTAAATAGAACATTCTTCAAAAGATTAATTAGAAAAAGAAAAGTAGTTGAGATAGTAAGTGGACATTTATGTCATGCTTTCTAATTTTTCTCTTCTTTGTCCTTCATTGTCGTTCATGAGAAATATCTCAACTACTTCTTGCCAGTAGAGATTTAACCTCTCCTATCACCTCCCAAATATAAATTTCCCTTTTTAGGGGCCACTCTGTAGTTTAAACCTCTTGCAAATCATGAGTGGCTTTGGTCTGCTTGGGGTCCATAATTGCTTTAGATTCAACAATAAGTTTATTCAAATCTATTTCTACCTTAAAAAGGGAATCAATTGATTTATTGTATGGGACATCAAAAGTATCTTCAAAAAATGACATTATAGCTTCCTGAGTTAAAATGGCACCAAAGGAATTGGACCATTCCTTCCAATCTATTACTATGTTAGCAACATGCAAAATTGATGGTATGTAGGGTTGTACTCCCTGAGATAAAACCTTTAATTTTCCTTGTATAATCTGTAATTTACCAGTGAAAAAACCAATCAATTTCTTGACTATCTCCAAACCTTCCTTCACTGTGATTATTTTATCAGGAAAATCTAGCTTTTTAGCCATTAGTACAATGAGCCTCTCAAAAAATTGTGTATGGCCCCCAAAGATTAAATGTGGGTGATAACTATGTTCAATTCTCATTCTCCTAGGTTCTACTATTTCCTCTTCCCCCAAATCATCTATTTGTGTTGGGGCTTTAGTTGTGTTCCTAGCTAGTTGTTGTTGATCTTCATGTTTCTATCCTTGTTAGCAACAACTACCTGCTCTGCTTGTACAAGTTGCTCCCTAAGAGATGCAACTTCATTTTCAAGTGCTTGGACCTTGGCCTCAAGCTCTACAATCCTCTCTTTGTACACATGGCTTTTTCTAAGCTCATCTTCATAGAGATTTATTACATCAATGTAATTATGTATGGACTTAGAAAGTCTAGTCTCCATCTCCTCTACCTTGGCTTCATTCATAAATGAAAAATGTTTCATTTCCTTAAAAATCTCTATGCTAGAGGTGCCTTGTGCTCTGTACATCCATTAATTTTGGCTTATTTGATGATCGAGCCATACTCCAAACTACAAAAAATTTGGCATCTATGTTAAAACATGTTCCCCTCTATAATCCATCAGCACCAAATGCTTCATATGAAATGGTATTTTCTTGCCTTCTTATTTGATCAAGCATAAAAGCTTGTCCCAAATCCCAGCCAGGCACTAATAACATGCCACTCCTCTATATGAGATCTCTTGCCTCCTCTAGAGTAATAAATTTACTCTCAGGATCACAAGCCTATAGTTTCTCCACTAGTTCCTACTTTTACTCGTCTAATTCTCGTAGCTTCATCTTTAGTACTAGCTCACTCTATTTTATCTTGTATAGAAAACTGTTGAACTCAGTAGATTTGATGAATTCATCATCTTCTAGGAATTTTTGGGCTTGGATGATTTCATCATCCAGCCTTGCTGCTACTAGTTCTAATTCAGTGAGTGTACCCTCAACTGCATTAATCCTATCTTGGAGATAGTTTTTCCTTAAATTAGCAAAATATTGACTATTGCCAAGTAAAATCTGCAATCTCCTCTATTTCACCTCTGTGGGGATATGGACAATCTTTTTTCTTTTATTTCCCTTTGTGACCCATGATGCTTCAGGGATATCATCTTCTTCTATCTCTAGGGTTACATTAGGTTTAAGGATGTCTGGGCATACCCTATCCTTCTCTCCTATAGGTCCTTTAGGTATCTTAGCCATAATCTTAGCATGGTCAATGACCATCTTCCTAATCCTCTAAGGATAAGGGATATCCATATTAAATCCCATAAATTGGTGATCTACTCTCTTCATTTCTCTCTCCACCCTCAAGACATTATCTAGCTTTACTAGCCAATCAGCGACCTCACCCTCTACAACTATGTTTGGAATAACATCTTCATGGGATAATTCCTTGGTGCTAGGTAGTACATAATTTCTTATATCTTTAATGGTGACCCTCATCCAATTGTCAAGATCATACATTCTATCATGACCACTTGACAAATTGTAATGATGGAGGAAAATATGGAACTAGTTAAGGGCCTCTTTTCCAATTTTAAAATCACCCACCTTAAAACATCTACACAAGAAATTTCCCTTATGCACTTTGGGTTCTAGATACTCCCTATTTACCATAAACAATTGCCATATGAATTATATTAGACCCAATCTAGGAGGGATACAATTTGGTAATGTATGGGGTGGTTGAGGAAAACCATAGACTCTCATTAAAGAAAAGGTTGGGAATAAGAAAATGTCCCCACAATTATGGTCTAATATTTTTCCTTCAAGAAGTAGGGCTGGTCTCAAAAGGCTTTTTAAAATCTCAGGTGCCCTAAAGTAACCTAAATCTAAGATTCTTGTTATTACAACACTAAAATTATTAAAGAATGAAACATAATCAGAAAAATGATAATTACTATCCCATACCTGTATTGAAAATTGAATTGGTAGGTCTCCATTTGCATCAAAAGTATGATCAATAAAATCAAAACTTATATACCCTACATTCTTGCAAAGGATCAAGTGCATCAGTAGTGAATAGAGATGGAACTTGAAATCTTTTAATTCTCCACTTTGAGCTTGGGCAATGTTTTCTTTCATCACCTCCAAAATGTAGTTAACATAGTCATGCACCCCCCATGGTAGGAGTCTTGCACATCTCTGGCAATTATGAATTCAGTTCCATAGACCATGTTAGTTCCATCTTTTCCAACCACCCTATAGACACCACATACTATTTTTACAAAGTAATTTTTAAATTTTTCCAAAGGCATCATTTTTTCTACCTTCTTAGGGTAATCACCCACATTCTTTAAATCCATAGGAATATGTTGCAACATAAATTTCCCAGTGTAGGCCTTGGTATTCTCCTCAAATTTCCTCTACAAATTGTTCAAATCTATAGGCTGGCCCATGGCCCCATCTAGTCTAAAGGCTTTAATAAATGATTCACAATCAAGTGTACACATAATATTTCCATCTTTCTTATGGAAAGATTTGGTGGCTAGATTGTAGCAATGATAAAGGGTTTTTATCAAACCCACATCCACAAAAACTTTTGAAAAAATCAATATAGCCAAGTTCTTCTTCCATGGATTACACACAAGAATCTTCTTCTCTATGTTATAGTAGAAGTACTTGAAAAGTTCACACCTAGTAACACTAGGGCACAAAACATCTCTACAAAGAGCATATGGATCAACAAAGGCATGGTTGTCTACAACATTGGCATTAGAGGAACCAGGGAAAAGCTTAATCCATTCTTCAACAAACCTATTAGGCTTCCTTTGTCATGATTTTTCTGTCTTAGAAGTTGAAGTCTCTACAACCCTTGCTTCTTATGATTGAATTTGTTCCACCTCTTTATCAGACATCTTGATAATATGATGGCAAAACAAAGTATAGAATTCTATCTTAGGCTTTGCAAACAACTATCTGTATATACTAAAAACTCTACAACTATTCAAAGTCTCTTTCTCTACAAATGGTGAATTGTAATTGTCAAATAGGAAATCCTTTAAAACTTAATGTATACAAATCAACATTTATCTTTGCATTGATTTTTAGCATGCTTGAAATATAATATCAACTCATTCTATCACCTCATGGGAGTGTCACCATTACTATCCAAAAATGCACTTTTTGAACCATATTCAAATTTGATTGGTTAGGAAGCTTATTGTCTTTTCCAGCTCAAAAAAATAACTAGTACATTTCATGTCAAAATAGGATCTACGATCTTACAATCATTACTATGAAAAGACTCCTCATATTATCTTACAGCTAAAGAAACAATTCCATGATGTTACAAAACCTTTTGAAAAACCCTTATCAAACAATCGAAAGCCATGGTAAAACCTTTTACAATCTTATAGCTTCTTAGTAGTCGTGGTGTCAGTACTAACTTTTTCTTCCTCTATGATCTTACAATAGACAACTTATGTTGAAATGGCATGGAATCTTATTTCAACTCATTTTACCTCATGTCCTTATGATCATGGTCATCTTATTACTTCATAACATCTCTAGCTACCCTTCAAACTCTTACAATACCATGAGAAACTATTACCCTTCTCTACCATAGCATTGTGGGCCTTGCCTTTTTATTTACAATCTTACAATCTGGCTTATTCACAACATCAGAGCATATTATCCATTAGCCTAAGATCTTATGATAAACTATCTATCATAAAATCAGAGATCGCCATATGCCACACAAAAATTAATATAAAATTCTTTTCTAGTCCCACTGGTCCAACTAATAATCCACCTAGTGTATGCTATACAATTTGGTCAATAAAAAATGGACACCTGTCACCTATTTGACAGTGTACTATTATTTTTCCTTGTCTTTTACCACTTTACAATCCTATGAACATTAGTGTCTCATAACATCACAACATCCAAATATTACCTTCATGACCATACGATGCCCATAGCTTCATAACATCGTAGCACCTTCTTTCTTCAGACTTTGATGTCACAAATGCCCTCCTTGTCATAACATCATAGAAGAGGAAATGGAAACTACTAAAATAGACATATGATCATACAATACAAAGGGAATCGTAAGATCAAGGACATTAACTTTCTCATCCACGATACTATGGCACATTGCTTATCTTAAGATCAAGAAACTGAAAACATTTCATCATGATCCTCCACTAGCCCTTTTGTTGTAACATCGTTGAAGATGATGTAAAGAAAAGCAAATTCTCCCTCAGCTATAAAACCTAGGCTTAGGGCCTAAAAGTCTGATTTCTATGAGATTTCTTGTAATATAAGATGGAATCAAAACCCTCAGGCACCAAATTTCACACTTGGAGTAAAAATGAAAAATAATCAGATTAGGGGAAAACTCATGTTAGAGTTCTCCTCTATAGATGAAAAAAATACCATATAAGCCTCACAACATTGTTTTTCTAATAATATTTTCACCCTAAAATTTTGAAATTTAAGCTTAGTGAAAATATGGGCTATCACCTCTTTTATGAACTTTAGGAAGTCACTCGTGCCAAACAACAATCTTAGCAATTCCTTGAAAAGACCTTTTGTTTGAATTGGTAAGCTTTGGATTGTCCCTTGCTACTATCAACCTTGATTTGAAAGCACCAAGATAGTCAATTTTAAAAATTTGCAAAGTATTGAGAACTTGAATCTGTGATCTTGATTTCAAGACTATAAGTCCTTTACAACTGCAAGTAGCATCCGTGTCTAGTTATTAAAAGATACATATCATTTGAATGTTTTGGCAAAGAAATACCTCTTCCAAAAAGTTGAAACCACAAGGAGTGATTTGTGAAATGTGTCAAGGTAGAACCTTGATTTCACCTAACCCTCAAACTGACATGAAAAGAAAGAAACAACTCATAAAGAAGACATGTGGCTAAAAAAGGAAACACAAAACTAAAAAGGAAACAAACTTGCAGGAAATAAACACACAACTGAAAGAGAAACACCCTTAAAAAAAAAACACACAACAAAAAAATTAATAATTTTAATTTTTTATTTGTTTTATTTTATTTTATGCCTCGAAGTAATGTTTTAGGAATTGGCCATTGATGAGAAATGGAACCGATTCTGCTTGTATGGAACTTAGAGTAAAACTATTTTCTCCCAAAATTTTCGTAATCTGATAAGGGTCGATCCACAAGCATTGAAACTTAGTATGAATTCTTGGCTTTTCTTTCACTTTGTCAAATGATTTAATCATGGCCCTCTTGTCAAATCACCTCTTTACATTAGCCTAATGTTTTTCCATATGCTCTAAAGCAACTATTTGTTTTTCATCCATTTCTAAGAGATTCATTAATCTAATCTGAACCCTACCAGCTTCATTAGTATATCCACTCATGAATTTCAAAACTAGAATATTGAGGTTAAGTGGAAATACTAGCTCCTATCCATAGACAAGAAGATATGGGGTTGTCCCCAAAGCATTTTTGACCTTGACTTAGTCCATTTATAAGGTATATTTGAGCTAAGTATGCCAATCTCTAGTATTTTTCTTCAACAAGCATCTTATTACTGTGATCAAGTTTTTATTTGTGGATTCTACTATACCATTCCCTTAAGGGTAATAATTCAAAGAGAACTTGATTATAACTTTGATTTTTTAATGCTGACTACGTAAGGAATATTAATGCAAAGGCTGAACTATTATCTCAAACAAGGAAGAATGGCATCCCAAATATGGTAACTATATGTTCTTCCAAGAAATTAGGGACTATCTTAGCAATGCAGTTTTTGCTTCTTCCTAGTGCATACAATCATGGGTAGCTATAAGAAAAAAAGTGTGTCCAGTTGACAATGGTGGGTTCACTAGACTGATGAAATCCAACCCCCATTTTGCAAAGAGGCGTACCTCAAACATTGGTTGTAATGACATTAAAGGAGGTCTTTCTCTGTTAGCACTAGTTTGAAAAATGTGGAAAGTACACACATGTTCAAAAGTATCTTTGAAGATCATAGGCTAGAAATAACCTAATCTTAAAATCATATGGGTCATAGCCTCTACTGAAAAATTCCCTATACTATACCTATCATGAAATTGCTCCAAAACTTCTTTTACTTCTTCTCATCTGAGGCACTTTAGATAAATCCCTTCATAGTTCCTTTTGTATAATTTTCTATCATGCAGTATGCAGGATTCATAGTTCATTTTGAGTCCCCTACACTATGAACTATTCATCCAATTGGGGTACTAATTTGTAGAAGATAGTAAAAAATATCCTAGTACTAAACATCCATTATTGTAACTTGGTCAATATCAACTTGAGATACTATAATCTTCTTTTGATCTTCCACATCTATCCCACCATCAAATTGGAATTTCTTTTCATCCTATATCTGGTTATCAGCTATCATTTTTGATAATCCTTATCCTCTTACCAACTTCATTTGTTGAATCTCTAAATCAAACTCTTGAAGGATTGCCATCCATTTTCCTTTCCTTCTACCCAATTCATTTTGCATCAATAATGATTTAACTATAGGATCAGGCACAATCACATATACCTTGCTTCTAAGTATATAATGGTAAAATTTCTTTATCACTTTGATCAATGCAAAAGACTATTTATTGAGATTAGAATAATTTAACTCAACATTTTTTAGAGGAGAACTCATTAAATCAATGGATATTTCATCTTCTTTATCCTTCTTCTATGTAGGAATCCCAATACATGAATGTTTTGAAGCAAAAGATTATATTTTGAAAGGTAGTCCATAATCTAGACTTACTAGTACTGGGGCTATAGAAATGGCCACTTTGATATCCTCAAATGATTTCTTAATCTCCAAGACCCATTCTTTTTTTGCTTCCTTTTTGAGTAAATCATTAAGGGGGCAAACTATCTTTTGAAATCCACTTACAAAATTTCGCAAAAAAATTATCTTCCTGAAAGAAAGACTTAAGTTCCTATTGATTGTGTGGAGGTGAAAATTTTAGAATGGCTTCAATTTTCTTAGGATTAATAGAGATTCTAACTTCAAAGATAATATAATGTAATGCCCCACTCAGAGATCCTTGGAAAAAGGGATAAATATAGGCCAATAAAAAAAAAATTTGGACAAGTTTGGATGCACATGACGTACAACATATGGGGGTCACAAAGATCACAATGAAAGACTAACGAAACACCCTGACACCAACAGATCTCCAAATAGCACTACTGACCAAAATGACTAATAATAGAAGAGACACAACTAAATTCAAATCAAAACAATCTGAATTAAAAATGTGACAACAAAGGAATTAAGAAAACCTAAGAGGGTAGCCAAAACACTTCCTCAAAAGTTCAAGTCTTGTTGAAAAGTGCCTATTGTTTGGCTGAACACGTTTTTGCAAATGCTAAGTGATACTTAAAAACAACCCTATGTGATACTTTCAAGTATTATGTGACCTTTCTCAAGGAGGGCAACACTTTTAGGGTTTGGGTGAAACTCCTCAAAATGGCATGCGATACTTCACAAGTATTGTATGACACTTCTTCAAAGGGGGTGAGATAATGGAAAGTATCGCACAACATTTCTCTAAAAGACATGTGATACAATTAGGGAGTGCATGACAAATCTCTATTGGGCATGTGACACTATATTGTATCACCCCATGTTGACACATGGTCACCTAGGAATGCAAGAAATAACTCTAAGGATGAACTAAAGAGTAAAAAAGAGTTTAGAATCTCCACACCAAGGAGTACTAGATCCACAATTTGAGTCTGTTAGAAATGGAAAAAGAAATCTGTAAATAAGCAATACCAGGAAAGAATCTAAGTGAGTAAATGCATGAAAAGATATTACCATAAAATAGGAGAGAGAAAGCTTCAAGCTCCAACACCATGAGACAAGATATTTGGAAAGGGGAAAGCAAAGAAAACCCCTTGTGATATTATGAATGAGGCATCAAAAGCCTAAGAAGGAGGAGAGAGAGAGATAGAGAGCAATGCTCATACAACGATTGAGAAGAGGAAGAAACCTCATTGTTAAATGAGAGAAGAGGTTCATCTCTTAAATAGAGATGAGAGAGAGGAGTTAGAATGTAACTCCCATGTCTATGAATGCCACCATTCATAAGTGTGTGAGGCCAAGTGTGAGATTCCTCTTAAGGAGGAATAATCTAAAATTAGAAATTACAATACATATTTGTCCTCACATATTCCACTAGATGACAAAATAAGATGTAGTGGAAAAAGGACAAAAAAGAAATATATTAGGATACCTTGGCTTATATCCTAATATATTATAATAATGAATAAAGGAGGTCTAACCTTGGTTTATAAACACACCAAGGAAAGATTACAACTTCTAACACCCCCCTTTAATCTTTACTTGGGGAAATTACATCAAAGGGTATTAAACCCATAATTTTTACAAAAATCTGCAACTTAATCTTCAATATGAAGTAATTTGATTGGCTTCAAGCCATATGGAACATTTGTATATCCAAGAGAAGTACATGAGTCCTTTGAATGTGATCATGTGGAAGCATAGACACATCTTCATATGTGGAAAACCAAGAAGGTTCCTTGATGGATCACCTGAAAAAAGAGAACAACAATACAAATATCCACAAGTAGAATGCCATCATATATGCAAATTCGAAATCCTTTTGAATAAGGATAATAAAACTCTCATAGAGAAACAATGAGTAAAACATGTTACCACAAAACAATGGAGATAACCTGATATCAAGATAAAGTATCTGCTCAAAATATTGTCAACAAGGACAAATTGAGTAAAAAGCTTGATCAATGCTCTCATGAAAAGAATATTATACTAATGCACAAATGACCACAGACAAGGTCAACTAATGAAATCTGCAGCAACATTGCATCAATCTCATGGATATAGACAGTCCACTAATGAGTCATCCCACTGCAAGCTAATGGGCTGCAACACCATAACTTGCATGACTCATGATTTAAGAAATAAAGTATACAGATCATTATCACATTAATATATGAAAATAACATAAAGGAGAGACATGCTGATCAAATTAGAATTATCATGATTTTGTTAGGATAATCAAAAGAATGGATTATGAGGATATAACAACATATTGCCTTCAAATTGGATCAAATCATCTGAATTTGGAGAGAAAAATCCAATAATAGCATCCTCTTCATTGAGGAACAACATGGAGGGAAACTCCATAAAAATATTATCCTATCAAAATGGAACAGATAGGATCAAATGGAGGGAAACTCCATATAAAATGAGTGCATACCAATATAGGATGGAGGGATACTCCATGGGCCAGATAAGGAAACTATGTATCAGTTATAGTGAGGGGACCTACATAGTTATCCTTGAAAAAATTGGCTCCCTATGCAATTTAAATCATGTAGATCAATGGTGTAATACCATAAAGTGCCAACATGGGCATAGAATAATGCTATAAAAGCATAAAAGTGCAACTATGGGCACATCAAAATATCAAAATGAAGGAAAATGTGTAAGATTACTCATAATCCAATGATTTAAGTAAGATCAACCAAATATAGATATCGGGTATAAAACTCCATTAAGGGTAAACATGGGTATGAAAATTATAATAGCTTGTATATTTATCTTGGTATATATGTGTGCACCCATATATACTTGAATAAATATACTTAAAATATCATAGTATGAAATCATACAATTACAATTATTAAATGATAGCTTGATGCTAGAAAAATGATTTCCCCCTTTTTCTTGTTTAAGAGTAATTACCTTCTTTTTTTATGTAAAATTTGTTACAACTAATCTTGCAAAAAGGTTAGTAAATAATGATAGAGTTCAGATCTGGCAGATAAGAATATACTAAAAAAAGTTAAAAAAAAACTTTTCTAAAAAAAGCTTGAGAGATAGAATATTACACTTGTCTGACAATGAATGATATCATGCCAAAAATAGGTTGACAAAAGGAAATAATAAAAGAAAATGATACCTCTGTCAAGAGCTCAAAAAAGAATCTTGCATGCTAAAAAAAGAGTTTTGACAACCCATGCAAAGATTCATGACAGACGAGATTAATCGCAGCATGGAAGGAAGTGGCGGAAAATTATATGCTATATGCTAATTTCCACACTCATTTAGGACCCGTGGGTGCCAAGCATAATCTGCACCCAATATTTAAAGCCGTCGTTCAAAATTAGTGCACAAAGAATAAATGAATCTATTACTGTTAGAATAGTCCATAAACTGAGTACTAAAAGAGTCTGAACAGACTTCATAAACGATATCGCACCCCCACCCATGCATAAAAAAAGATATACCGAAAAATATTATAACTCTTTGATAGTGTAGTTATACTAATATAACAAGGACATCAAACAAGTTAAGCAGTATTAAATGCCCTGTAAGAAAGAGGCTCAAATTCGATGAAAATGGGGAGAATCTCGGTGGTTTTGATGCCCAGAATGCTCTGTTGAATGCAGAGCTTCATTTCGCAAGCTTTGTGAGAAGATTTGAGAAGAATAACTCGATCCCAGAGGAACACGCCCATTGATTTGGGGTGTTTAAGGATAATCTTCGAAGGGCTCTGGAGCACCAGAAGTTGGATCCAAGCGCCGTTCACGGCATCACAAAGTTCTCAGATTTGACGGAGGCTGAGTTCTAGCGTCAATATTTAGGGCTCCGAGCGTCACCGTTTCTGAAATCTGACGCTCATGATGCCTCTGGCAGTTTTTTATTTCATCACGGTAGCGAGCATCTAGTATTTCGACGGGATTCTGCACTAGAAAATGGCACAGAGGATTGTGTCAATGGTGAACGACTGGTCCAATGTGAAAACCGCTCTGGATATAGGATGCGGCCGTGGTATTTTGCTCAATGCCGTGGCAATGTAGCTGAAAAAGGAGGGAAGCTGCGGGCGAGTTGTAGGCATAGATCTGTGGTTAGACGGCCAAAAAATCGTGTCTTCCACTCTCAGAATGGCCACAATTGAAGGCATTCAGGAGAAGGTTACATGCAGGAGCAGAGATGCAAGGAATTTGCCTTTCATGGACAATTATTGTGATGTTGTGGTTTCTAGACTGTTTCTACACACTGTCGGAAAGGAATTTGGCTTCAAAACCCCTGGTGCGGCCGCGAAAAGAACAAAGGCTATGCAGGATATTGTTAGGGTTTTGAAGCCCGGCGGAATGGCGATCATTTGGGATTTGATGTGCGGACCAGATTATGTACAATGGCTTTACGAGCTCAAAATGCAGGACATCAACATTTTGGAGTGTGTGTCGGCATTCATGATGCAAAGCCATGTCATTTCTTTCAAGAAACCCCATTATCAAGTTCAGCTCAATGGACATGATTGGAGAAGCAGTTTTGCATGAGGTTTGAGATCGGGCTTGTAGTGGAAGGAAGTGTTACGGCAACCATAGCTTTCTTACTAGTTTTGCTGCTCCTTCTCAGGAGATTGAAGGGAATCCAAAATCAAAATCCGACCAGTCCAGCGGAGAAAGAAGCCGCTTCTGTTCATCTTCATAAATTCTCTTAGAAATATCAATTTTTTTTTAAAAATAGATATATTTGAAATTCAAGTGAGGTATAGATATATAAAAAAAATTAAATTCAAAAAATGAAATGGATTAAAAATATTTTAAAATATGAGTAGACTAAGATATGAATTTGAAAAAGATAGGAAAACCCTTTGGCGGCAAGCCTTCCAAAGGGGGTTAGATGAAAAATAATAGAAAATAAGAAGTAACCTGCACAAGTTAGAGCAAACAGAAGTTAATTGGGTTTGGCGGTAAACCAGCCAAACTCAAAAAAAAAAAAGAAGAAGAAAAAATTCAATTTCTTCCATCTTAAGAAGATTAAAGAAGAAATTAGTGAAATCTCTCTCAAGAGTCTCCTTCGAATCGTACCTTCATGCAAACACTCAAAACAGAGATTAAATTGCTCCGATACCATGTTAGAAATGGAAAAATAAATTTGTAAATAAGCAATACCAGGAAAGAATCTAAGTGAGTAAATGCATGAAAAGATATTACCATAAAATAGGAGAGAGAAAGCTTCAAGCTCCAACAGCATGAGACAAGATATTTGGAAAGGGGAAAGCAAAGAAAACCCCTTGTGATATTATGAATGAGGCATCAAAAGCCTAAGAAGGAGGAGAGAGAGAGATAGAGAGCAATTCTCATACAACAATTGAGAAGAGGAAGAAACCTCATTGTTAAATGAGAGAAGAGGTTCATCTCTTAAATAGAGATGAGAGAGAGGAGTTAGAATGTAACTCCCATGTCTATGAATGCCACCATTCATAAGTGTGTGAGGCCAAGTGTGAGATTCCTCTTAAGGAGGAATAATCTAAAATTAGAAATTACAATACATATTTGTCCTCACATATTCCACTAGATGACAAAATAAGATGTAGTGGAAAAAGGACAAAAAAGAAATATATTAGGATACCTTGGCTTATATCCTAATATATTATAATAATGAATAAAGGAGGTCTAACCTTGGTTTATAAACACACCAAGGAAAGATTACAACTTCTAACAAAGTCGTAAACACTCAAACACCATACTGAAAGATGGAAACACAATCTAACCATCTAACAATCAGTGAAGGGAAAGTACAAAAGGAAAAATCATTGTGTACTAAATCAACATTGCAATAACTAAAATAACATTGCAATGAATAGTACAACCAAACTAAGTACACGGTTCCTCCCAACCATAATAGCATCATAAGACCATCGTGGGCTCTATTCATCCATCGTGCATAACATCCCAAGGTATCGATCAAATTGTCAATACTATCATATAAGGACGTCACTAGTAAAACATGCTACAACATAAGCATAAGAAAATCTAACATGCTAGAAGTAAAGCTTAAGATAATCCTACAAATATGAACGACATCATCTATCATATGCTAACCATCATAATAAGGAAATGCATCAATAAGTAACATCATCTAAGCATGATATACAAGCATTCCAATGAAAGCATAAATCACAAGAAAGCATACTCTGAAACCCAAAGTACCAAGTAAAAATATTCAACAATGGTCACATTAGGACAAGAGACCATCTTTGTACATTGGTCCCTAGTAGTGGTATAGGTAGCTACACTTCCCAACCACATGGAACCCATTGGTACACTCCTACTATGCTGATGGAGATAATGATCCAACCACAAACACACATAAAGCACAATGTCCATGGCTAACACACACGCTAGATAGTATGATGACTAAAACCAAGAACATAGACAGTGCATAAAATTAAGGTCCTAGTTAGACATTTAATGGGCTACTAAGTAGGGGCTGACATCATGGAGAGTCACTTGGGATCGACAGGCCCAAGCTAGTATTGGCAAAAAAACTCCCAAATGGAAAATGCACATTGTAGGTGGTAGCTCTTCCCACTAGAAGGCACATTAGCCCAACTTTTTAATTATCTTATCTTTATTACCACCCAATATTTTTATTTAGTTATCACTTAAATAAAAATTCCTCTGCCAACCAATGGGAAATAGTCTCTAGGTTGTGAGATAGAAGCCCGTCCATGTGCTACCCTACCCTACCCATGCTCATCCAATGATGAGTGCCCATAGGCATGAAAATTCCCAATCGAACCTCACTGATCATAACTTCCAAAAGTACCATGGAAGATTGGGCCTCACAAGTCATTCAAAAAAAGTATGCACATGTACTCGTGTGTGGTGCACCACCATCATGGAGATCATAACACAAGGACTAGATGATAACACAAAGCAAAAAGTCACTTAACCAAAGATAGACTTGAGAGGACAGATGTGATACACATCCCAATGAAACATAAAAGTGCAATAAAGGTCTGATCAACATCCAAATGGATGATCTAGGTCCAAAACCAAACTCATGCCAAGAAAACCTAAGAAAATAGGGTGGTACACTAAACAAGGTAAAAAACCCTAAACCTAGAAAACTTTGAAATTAAAACCCATTTGACCTTTGGGTACAAAAACCCCAAAGATCCAATAATATTTGGGTTCAGACATCATATGTAAAAATGGCCAACATAATCGTGTGCAACCCCAAACCCCCATCCAAAAAATTGGGAAAATGTTCATACCCGACCAACTAGGCAAAGCCAACAAATACAGATGGATGGGAACATTAGTTCTCAGCCTCCTAACAAATTGCTACCAAAAATAAAAGTTGAAATAAAGTAGAAATAAGAAAACTGGAAAGCCTTGTCTGACAGAAAAAGGGGCAAAAATTGAAATCAAGCTGATAAAATAAATAACCTACCGATATTGCCAAAACTGGTGGCAAAGCAAGGTCTCCCCAAGCTAGATCTAATGAGACTGATCTCGCAAAAATCCCATGCTCACGACTCTTAGAATGAACATAAATCCAATCCTTCAGGAAGAGGATTTCAAAAAAGCTCTCCAATTTCTAAATTGCGAAATTGAAAAGTGAGGAATTAAATTCCTCTTTCCAAACTTATTAACTTTTGAAGTGAATAATCAATTAGGGAAAATAGTCAGTTAGACTAGCTAGACTCTGAATCAACCCAAATGAAAATAGGTTATTCCTCATAACAAGAATTCACCTAAGGAAAAGCTGCTAGAAAATAAATTTGAGAAGATTTAAAGCCTAAAAACCCAAAATCATAGAAAATCACTTAACAACTTTTGCAACAATGTGAACCTCTAAATGTACAAACATGCTTACTAGTCTAATCACATAATGCAGATGAGTTGGAATTTAATAATCACAGAAAGCTTTAATTAAACAATTAAAATAATTATACGTTGACCATACAAAGATGATATTGGTAAAATATGAATAGTTTAATAACTAACTCCATGTGCCACTGCCAAAGATATAATTTTTGCACACTAAAACACATGATCAAGTGAAATTTCATAATAATATTATAGCCAAAGAAATAATGCCTTAAAAACCTAATGAATCCATCTACATCACTCATGTTTGCATAAAGCATAAAGAGACAAGAATGAATTAAATAACCATAGCATAAAATCCATCACATAACATAATCATAAAATATGTCCAAAAACTAGATAATGAGATATCTTCATAGATCTACTATCATCTCAAAATGGCATCAACTTGCAAATATGATAAACTGAATAGTGTAGCAGTAAAGCTTCTATGATATTGAATCAAAGTATAACATTTGACCTTAAGGTCATCTTAAAGTACATATAAAAGAGTATCAAGTATCTCTTCAATCAAAATAGACAAGGTACAAACTACAAACACAAGAGGCACTACATGTGACCTAGGAGCTTTCCTTTAGTAACCCCATATGAACATTTCTTGGGATTAAGTGATATGCCATACTTTTGACATTTGTTGAATACCTATCTTAAATTAGCAATGTGAGTGCTTTGATCCTTTGAAAAGATAGTTAAGTCATCCATGTAGATGACTATACACTTGTTTATTAATCCCTTAAAAGCTTTGTCCATGGCTCATTGAAATGTAGCCCTCACATTAATCAACCAAAAGGCATTCTTCTATAAGAAAAAGTTCCCCATTTAGTCATGAAGGCCATCTCTAGCCTATCCTCTTCATCAACCATTACCTAGTTATATCCTGAATACCCATCCAAGAAAGACATCATCTTGGAACCATTGACAATTTGTAATACTTCATCTAATGAAGGAAAAGGATAGTTGTCCTTTTGAGATGCTAGGTTCAAATTATGAAAATCTACAGAAAGACAAATCTCTCTAGTCTTTTTCTGCACAAAAACCAAGTTAGCCACCCACATAGAATGGCAAATGGGGAATATAATCTTAGCATCAAGTAGTTTCTAGACTTCCTTCATTATCAAGGGTTCGATAATGGGATTAATAGGTCTCTTCCTTTGACAAAAGGTTTTGGCATCTTGTTTCAATAGAATGTCATATGTGATGATTTTAGGATCCTATGTTTTGAGCTCTTCATAGCTCCAAGCAATGATATCCTTGTATTCTATAAGAAATTTGAGCATATCTTCCCTTTCCTAAGTGTTGCACACCTTGCAAACTCTTACCATTTTAGGATCTTCATCAACACCCAAATTATATGAATCACATTCCTCACTCCCATTTTCTTTGACTATTCTTTTGTTAAGTGTTGATTCATCATGATCAAAGATGCCCTCCAACTCAACCATCCCCTTACAGATAATGGTGGTCTTTTTTGGTGTAAATAAGTATTTACTATTTACAATTTTCTTAGGCTAATGCATTAGCATATGAGTTTTCATGTAGACACCTAGAAGTTTGCGTATTCACATTAGTTATCATGTAGACAACATAATTGTTTGCACTCCAATTGAGCACATGTTGTCTACTACATCTCTTTATAAGATACACCTTTGTATTCTTATCTTCTCACTATTCCACATACATTCATGCACAATGGAGGATAATACACTCTTGGTAGATATGTGCTTAGTTGTGATGATTATTTATTTGTTGACTCCTAGCCATCCTAGTTGCCTTTACATACAGGTACTTCTATTGTGTATTCATCTAACATGCATTATCATTTTGATGACACTTCTAGTGTTGATTCAGACTTTGAGCAGAACTTTTGCTACTTGAACTTGGGTATTCTCACATGTGATCAAGTTCTTGAGCCATCCATTTCTCAAAATCTACATTCGTAAGCCAACTATGAGCCCGATATAGGAGGTATTTGACTGCCAAAAATCTACATTGGTAAGCTAACTATGAGCCCATTTTTTCATGTTTCAAATCATATCTTAGATTTTCATTGTCACATTGACACATCTTCTATTTGAGGTATAGAACTATGAGATTATTGGAAGAGAGCATCTATTCTCTATGTGCTCCATCTATGGTTTTAGTGAATCATATTCTTGCAATCACAAAGATCACAAAGTGGTGAGCACTCCCATCTCCACAATGAAATTACATTGGACACCACAAAAACATGGTTCATAGTGCAAACCCTGCCAATATTCAATATCAAACATTATGAGATAATTGATTTCATTTGGGAAAATGAGTAGATTGTGGTTAATGCAAAATTCAAGCACCAAAAATGCATTGCAATCTACATCAGATCCACATGTTGAGTTGAGGATGCTAATGTGTGCAGTGAGCTCAAACAACATGGAGAGCAGCTAACATCACAAACATTAGAGTGGGGAGCCATTGCCACATCATAGATCCCTCAAAGACTCAAGCTCAAAACCCTTGGGCAAGAACATCCAAAACTTTGGATTATACTCTCATAGTGACAACACTACAAGTCGGGCATCTATACATTTTCAACATCATTGAGCGGATGCTCAGATATCATTGCACATGATCTTCATATTCAAATTTGATTAGCACATTCATCCCACATTGAGACCTCTATTATAATGGAATCTTGATCTGATTCATTGTTGTGATCAAATCATATGGAGCTCACCCACTCCATCCATAATCCAACTATAACCTTATTCGAAATGGTAAAATTTAATGTTCTTTTTGCATTTTTTGCCAAATATTCATTACACAAAATTTGACATCCACTGGAATGTCATTGTTGCATTCTCTTTTTGCTTTGATGGGATGCAAATAGTCAAATTTAGGCTCCTTGATTTTTTTGATGTTAGCAAGCATTTGAATTTTGGACCCCTCTTCATATGCATTTTTTATCTAATAGTCCATTTTTAAAAGGCCATAAGTCACTCATCCAAACTCCAAATCAAGCATAACTATTTTTGATTTTGGGTTACATTTCCTAAATTTTTCATTGGTGCGACTATTTTTTGGTTTTGGTGAGCATATTTTGTAGAATTCATAGATTTTGGTGACTATTGCTAAGCAATCCTCCTTTTTGCAACTTCAGAGTCTTAGTTTGGGTTCATACAAAGACATTTTCAGGTGCCATTTTTTTTAAAGTATATAATTTTTTGTCTACTTTCCATATCTTATATCAGTTTGAGGAAATTGTAAGTAGATATTTTACTTTTGGCATTTGGTCATTTTTGACATATTTTAGAACTTGTGCTTGTTTAGATCCTTAAGAGATTTGGTGTCTTATGTACTTGATTCTACTATAACTTCATCTTTTCTATTGTAACCATCAAAATCAAAAGTCCACTTTGGTCTATTTTGGCAAGTGGAAATTGTAAATTCACTATATATAAAGTGTCAAAAGTATCACTTTTTTTTTTGGGGGGGGGGGGGAGGGGGTTTCTTGTGTTCTTATGTCTCTCTTTCTATCTTGTGCTCTTTTAATTTTTGCATCATGGGTTCACCTAAAACTACACTTTTAACTTCATACAATTATGCTATATGGAAAGATATTGTATGGAGTAGACTAATGAAAAAAGGTTTAAATCTATATGTCAAAGGTATAATTGTAGAATCCACTAGTTCTGATGCACAAGCTGATTTGAAAATTAAAGATAACCAAGCTTTAGGAATTATTAGAGTTGTGTTCATAGAGATCTTTTCTTCCATATTTTCAGCCTTAAGGATGCCAAGGGTGCTTGGGATAAACTTGAAGGGTTGTATGGTAATGTGGATGAGGAAAAGGGATTCAAAATTGAGGATGATCTACTTCTCTTAGATCCTAAGAATTTTAACACAGTTCAAGACCATGTCAACAAAGTCAATGAGTTGAGAACACTACTTAAGGATTGTGGTAATCCCATGAAGGATGATAGATTGCTTCATCACATCTTGAAGAGGCTACCTTTAGAGTATGCATCTTTTATTTCGAGTTATAACACTCACAAGTTGACCATGGGAAGTGCCTTCACTAAGCCTTCATTTGATGCATTTGTAGAAATGTTGATGTTGGAACAATCCAAGTTGAAAGATATGGGAACTCTCAAGTCATCAAAGTCTAAGACATTGGTGGCTAGTAATGAGAACCAAACAAATCAAGGCGGCAAAAGTTTTACTAACAACAAGAAAAAGTAGTGGAAGCCAAAATCACAATCAGAGACACAACAATCTTCCTCCTCACAACAAGGCAATTCTTCTTCCAACAAGAAGAATAAACTATTTTGTGCATATTGCAAGAAACAAAATCATGATGAGCATCAGTGCAAGGCTAAGAGAATAAATGATTTGGAAAACTCACTAAGGAAGAACAAAATTAATGTTCCAAATGCTTCCAAGGATTCAAATACATCCACTTCAAAGGGAAAAGGGCAAGAACTTATGGCAAGTTCAAGTTCTTTAGGGAATGGATTCTTGACTTAGGTGCCTCACATCATATGGGTTCTTCAAAAGGACACTTTTCTTTATTGGAGCAATCTAAGGTACCTCACATCTTTGTAGGGAATGATACACAAGTGGAAGTTGAAGGGAAAGGACAAGTTGAGATGGAAAATGGAGAGTTCAAAGATGTTCTCTATGTTCCTAACCTTAACACTAATCTACTTTCAATTTACCAAATCACTCACTATGAAGGTGGAAATAAAGTTGAGTTCCTTCCTGATTTAGTAATGGTGTGAAATCTTAAGGATGATTCATTGGTTGTAGTGGATAAAGTTAATCATGACACAAGGCTTTATTCTTTCTCCCACTTTTTGCCTAAGTCTCCTTCATATGCCTTCTTGACACATTCACAATCACAAAGTAAATTATGGCATGAGCAGTATGGCCATCTTGCCTTCTGCTATCTTCATCATCTTAGCTAAAAAATATGGTCAAAGGTTTACATACAATAAAGTTTTCCAAGGGTGAATGTTCAACTTGTTCAATGAATATGCGTCTAGAAGAGAAGTTTGACAAAGGGAAGTCTTGGAGAGCATCAATTGTTCTTGAGTTGACTTAGACAGTTCTAGTAGGTCCTTTTTCAATGACATCAGTTAGCAAGGGTCACTATGTACTCACTTTCATTGATAACTTTTCATGCTACACATGGGTCTACTTTCTTGATCACAAGAATGAAGTGTCTGATAAGTTTCTAGCCTTCACGAGTCATGTTGAGAAGCAATCAAGTAAAGCCATCAAGGTTCTTCATATGGACAATGAAAGTAGATATGTGAACTAAAGGCTTAGATAGTTTTGGGAACTTGAGGGTATTGTTCTTAAGAATCCTATAGAATTTAGTCCACAAAAGACAAGTGTTGTAGCAATGAGGATTAGAATTCTTAAGTCAATGGCAAGTTGCATGATTCAAGCTAAGTCTCTCAATCCATCACTTAAGGTAGAATCAATAAGCACTACCAATCACATCCTTAATAGGTCTCCTCATAATGTCTTTTAGATGGAATGACTCCTTTTGAGGCATGATGTAAAAGAATTCTAGTTGTAAAACCCTTCAGATTTTTTGGTTGTCCAACATGAGCACACATTTCTTCAAGGGAATACAAGGCACTACCACCAAGGCCTTGTACTTTCATTGGATATGAAGAAAGTGTTAAGGCATATAGACTTATAGATCTTGAGATTCATGAGATATTCATAGAGAGGAATGTTCACTTTGAGGAAAGTTCACCTAGCTTATCCTCTAATCCTCTCCATACTCCATACATTATGGAAACTGATAGTGACAATAGTAATAGTGATTCAAAAAGCTCACTTGTGGGGGATCCTTCTAATAGATGTAGGACAAGGTTACAACATTAGAAAATTCTACATTTATACATTTATATAGTGATATGTCCTTGTAATTTAGTATAGTTGAGTACACCTTGTCTTCTAGTTCTAGCATCATGGGATGACTACTTGACAGACATTTTAGATGTGTTTGTGGAGTCCTACATATCATATTTAGAAGACATTATTGATGACATACATCTTATCTTTGATGAAGAAGATCCTTCTTTAGTTGTTGATTGGAAACACTCTAACCCTCTTGTCCATTCTATACATGATTAGTCTTACAAGGTTGATATGATTATGGATCCTTATGTACAATAGTTGCAGGAGGTCTCTTTATCATTTGAGGAGATAGTTGGTTCTTTGGGATATGTTTTACATTCATTCTTGCTAGATCAAAACTTGTTCTTTTCAGTAGTGTTGGAAGGGGCAACCATCAGTATTGACATAGGTATAGTTGAGCAATTTTCAAAGACACCATCGATCTTAAGGACTCTTTCTACACATTGGGGAAGCATCTCATATGTATCTATGACATTGTTTCTTCCAAAGGGGAGGAATATTATTTAGTAGTCATGGATCAACTACTATATTCATCTTGGAGCAACTATCACTAACAAGCATTCTACATTGAGGGGGGACTACCTCATCTCCTTTTTTTTTCCTTCTACTTCTTCTCTCTTATGGGGGGGACCTTTTCCTCTTCTAGGATTGTGTCCTTATCATACTTCTCTATTGTACATACATGATGTATGTTTTAATGAGGGGGTGGGTGGTCTTAATTACTTCATCCATCCATGCATCTTATTTTTTTAATCTCTCTTTTTGGGGGAGGGTTTTTGCCATGAGGTTTTCTCTCTTTCTTTGCTTTATGAGAGCTTGCATTCTTTTTTCATTTTGTACATGTGGGTACCTAACATGGCCTAGTATTTGGGACCCATCATGCATTTTCATCTAGCTTTGGTGAGCTTAAGTGCATTCCCCTAAGTTGCACTTAAGGGGGGGTGTTGGTGTAAATAAGTATTTACTATTTACTATTTACTTAAATTTACTTAGGTTAATGCATTAGCATATTAGTTGTCATGTAGAGTACCTAGGAGTTTGCATATTTACATGAGTTATCATGTAGACAACATAATTGTTTGCACTCCAATTGAGCACATGTTGTCTACTACATCTCTTTACGAGATACACCTTTGTATTGAGCTTAGTTGTGATGATTATCTCTTTGCTAACTCCTAGTCATCATAGTTGCCTTTATATACATGTACTTCTATTGTGTATTCATCTGATATGCATTATCAGTCTTCAAATTTAGTATCCCATCTTTGTCTTCAAGTTCATCATCCTCAAGTTGGTCATCTAGAGTGTTATCAATCTCTTGCCCTTTAAAGTGGCCATTGTACATGATAAATTTGAGTATATGTTGTTCATCCTGAAAGACTTGGAAGTTCATAAGATTGTCTAGGATAGACTCCAATACTCTTGTGGAGATTGATTTTTTGGTGTATCCCTTATTTGATCACCTACTAGTTCAATGCCTACATGTATGAAATCAAAATCTAACATCATAAAAACATCAGCTCCTTGGTCCCTTTTCTCATCAATCTACTATTGCAACTCATCCTCCAAAGTTGTGACCTAAATGGGTTGTGTAGGAATGGATGGTGGCATTATAGTGGAACTCCTTCTTCATTCTACCTCAATATCCCTAGCTAGATGAGTCCTCTGAGTCAATGGAAGGTCATCCTCTTCATCTTCTTCATCATCTTCAACTCCTTCAGGACTAACTTATGGGACTAATGGAAAAGGAATAACCTTTGTTATCACCTTTTGTCTCCTTGTCCTTCTAATTGGAGTTTACATCTTTTTCTTCTATAACCTATAGGGACACCTCTTGTGCTTGCTCTTCAGATCCCTATCCCTATTCTAGTGGTGGCACTTGTGGAATATCTTGAGCTTGAGTGGCTTCTAATGTTTGAAAGTCTATATCCTTGGGCTAAGCTTTTTGTGGAGAAAATATTTTCCTTTTATTCTTGCCCTTCTGTGCCTTGAAATACTCAGCTTTCCTATCATGCTAATACATTGTCTATGGCCTAATTGGAGATTGAGCTATATATGTTGGTACTATAAGCTTTGCTCCTCTACCTTTCATTGGGCATGCTATAGCTTGGAAAATTACTGCTTATGGAAATAGATCTATCTTGAATGCTCTGTTAATCCATTCCTTGGTCAACTAGATGATATGCCTCACCCTATGATTAATATCTTCATTTTCATCTCTATCAACTTCTGCATTCATGATAGGTTGATCATATATCTTATCTCAATTATATAAGGGATCTAAGATCTGTTTAGTGTCTTACTATACAATCTTTAATGGGACCCTAATTTACAAGGCATTGACTATCAAATAAAGAGTCATCCTACAATGATCCCTTATCCAGATATCATAGTCATCTACTGCATTCATCTAGTGATCCTCTATGGCATCTTCTTGTTCGAACTATTTTCTTGCAAAGTACTGAACTCTACCAATGTTTTCAAAACATGGACAAGGGGAGTCATAATCCTTTAAGGGATATTGATCCCATTCTGACACAAAATTTGTGATATCCTACTTTTGTTTGACACTGAATAGACCTATGGTGATGGGCCATACCCAAGTCTTCTTATGTTGCTTCCTTACTCTATTTTATGCAAATGAGAGTTGTTGTGCAATCTCTAGCAACATGATTCTATCATATGGATACCTACAGAGCTTCTTAGGATTTATAGTTGTACCTACTACCCTTAAGTAGGTGAATGTCTTGAATTGGATGTAGTAGACAACTATTTCTATAATTTTTTTGGTTGCCTCTTCTGACATCCTTTTTGCATAGTCTCCCTCAATGAATCAGATAATTCCAAAAATGAAAGCATCATTCACTATTTTGTATTCTTTTCTGTGATCCAAGAGCTTTTTCTTCACTAGCTGTGGTATACCACATAAGGCCATGCATCAACATCTTGCAAATTGTCCTTAAACAATCCTAGGTAATGTATACTTCTTACTACTAACAAATACACCAAATAAAATGTCATATAAAACCTTAGATCAATTTTTACCACCACCAACTATTCATCTAAATTTTCACTGAGAATTGTGGCCTAGTTGATTGGCATCTTTGTTTTTCTAATGGTTTCAATGAAGTGTACCATCCATATGTTTAAGAGTCCTACTACTGGTAATCCCATGATTCTACTTAGGAGCACTATGGAATTTCTAATATTATCCTTCATATAACCTCTTGTCATATCTACTTTCCCAAATTTTCTTCCCAAAGGTGTTCTATCAATCAGACATGAAGATTGAATAATTTATGTGGCTTCTTGTTCATGATCTCTATACCACCCTTTTGCTTGATGGTATGTCAGTCTTATATACTAATCTTCCCTTAGAAGATAAAATAATTTCTCTATATTCATTGGTTTTGGATCAAGAACAATCTCTCTAGTTATTCTTTTGATCACCCTCTCTTCTAAAATATAATTCTCAGCCAAAGCCATGATCAATTAAGAAGATTGTACTGAAACTAGATGTGAAGCTATGTTTGCTAACATTGATCGTATAAGTGCAAACACCATTGGGGGCCTCTCATTTGGTTTGTTGCATAGAAAAAAAATTTAATTCTATTCAATATGACCCATCTCAATGTCTCGAATCTCTGAATGCACATCTTGGAATCATGATTTTGATGGAACACCTTGACATTTAAAGACCATCGATTTTGGAGCAATCTTTGTAGAGAGGGAAGAGGAGGATGAAGCCATTTTGTCTGCACAAAATAGACATACATTTGTACAAAAGGTGGAAAATACCATCTTAAACAAACCCTAGTTAGGAAAAAATCAAACCCAAAACCTAAAAAATCATAAAATAGCTTAAAAACCTATTATTTTCCTTTGATAGACAAAACTTGGTGCACCTTGCACACCTTTAGGGTGCGCTAGGTGCACCTTTCTCCTAAGGTAATCTTTCAAAAATTAAGGGTGTGCACATATTACACCTTTTGGGGTGCGCTATGTGTGCACCCTTATGATGTAAAGTGGTCTGTGTTGAAAAAGGGTTGCACACATAGTGCACCTTTTGGGGTCTGCTATGTGCGCACCCTATTTTGCAAAGGAAAGCTTGTCTCTAAAATGTGTGCATGTGTGCAACTTGGATAGGAATTAAAATTTGCACCTTTTACTAAGGTAATTTTTATTTATTTATTTTTTAGTTCCATTAAGTTTTTTTGAAAAAAAGTGCGCATCTTGGATAGGTGCGCAAGGTGTGCACCTTTTTTTATTTTTTTAACTTGGTGTGTTTTGTGTATGCAAGTGTAGAATATTAGTGCACCTCTTAATGTGCAAAGGTGCACTCACTAGAGATTAAGAAGAAGAAATGAGTAAGGAGGAGGGAGGGGTCTTGGGCTTTTATATGCCTAGGATAGAGCACACCTTTGAAGATGCACAGTTGTGTATGTGCGTAGGTGTGCACTTCCAAAAGGAAGTGCTCCCACACTAGTGTACTTAGCACACTAGCACACCTTGAATGGTGTGCTAGGTGCACTAGGTGTGCTAGTGTACACATTTTTTCTTAAAACTCACTTTTCTCCTCAAAATCTATATTTTTGACCATTGGGTTTTTTAGGCAAAGGGCTAGACTAGGCTTAGAAACCAAGTAGAACCTTAAAAAAGATTCAAACGCCAAACTAGAGGTCTAGAAAACAAATGAAATAATAGGAGTTTTTTGAAAACCACAATAGTTATAAGGATAAAGAGTCTCTTTTTCAATTCTATAAACTATTCAAGTTTTGGGTCAAGGCTCCCTTATCCTTCCAAGTTTCTTTTTCCTCAATTGGATTTTTTGAAACTACTTCTTGCATCCCTTGTGTTAAAAAAAACTTTCTACTTTCAAACTAACATGATGTCCAAAATCTGAAAAAAAATGTTCATATCTTCTTGAAGCTTTCAAACATTGTCACTCCTCTATTCAAAAACTACCAAAATCATTAAAAATATCTTCAAGTATCATCCAAACCTATAAATTTTGTCCTTTCCTCACTTGAAGTTCTGAAAAAATTCATGCAAGAAAACTATCAATTTGTATTTCATTGTTTGGTTCTTTACATTTCCTCGCATGTATGGAAGTGAATACTCACATGAAAGATTGCCAAAACATTGAATTTTGAGTCAAAAACCTACTTTTTTTCTCAGTTTATCATTTTCTCGTGTGGCTTTTTCCAAATCCTTACACAAGAAAACAAGTTCAAAATTGTTGTTCCAAATGCTCACTTAGTTCATTGTGCTTCCTCGCATCATTCTTTGTGAATCTTCATGCAAGATCTTTTCATAAAGCTATCAAAGTTGCTTCACCAAAGGTGTATTCTCACCTCATTGTCTATATTTTCTCCCCTAGGAGTCATTTTATCATGTGAGTGTGTCTATATTTATCCAAAATAGTGAGCTATTCTAAGCTCACTCATCAAAACTTGATCCAAATCTGATTTATGTCTGAGAACATTTAGTCATTTCTCTATCTACAACAGTGTCAAACTCTAATTTCTTGCTTAGTTGAACACTTGTGATTTACATATGAACTAGTCTCCTTACATCATTGTCTTATTTTGTTCTCTTATGTTAGTTATACATTGCATCACAATAGTCAAAACCCTCTGCTTTTCTAGCCATTTGTCTGACTATTCATACCTAGATATACAACACACTTACTCACTTTGAGACAATGTTCTAGTGTGATCCTTGCTTAAACTTTATTTACTATTTACATTTTACTTAAGTTTTCTTAGGTTAATGCATATTCATATTAGTTATCATGTAGACACTTAGGAGTTTGCATATTCATATGAGTTGTCATGTTGACAATGCAATAGTTTGCACTCTAATTGAGCACATGTTTTCTACTACATCTCTTTATGAGATACACCTTTACATTCTTATCCTCTCATTGTTACACATACATTCATACACAATGGTGGGTAATCCACTCTTGGTCGACATGTGCTTAGCTGGTATGCTTATCTCTTTGTTGACTCCTAGTCATATTAGTTGCCTTTATATACAAGGCACTTTTATGATGTATTCATCCAATATCTGATCAATCAATTCATATTTGATCATATCTTGTCTCTCTCATGGTATCTCTCAAGCTTCTAGATCATGGCATTTCATTCTTGCCTTAGGAAAATTCTTACATGGTATAAGAGCTATACCAAATTCTTACATGGTATCAAAGCCATAAGAGGTTCATTGCATAGCTATTGGAGATATTTTTTTCAGGTCACGATTGGAGCTTGCTAGTGCAAATCAGATGTTGGCATCATATTTAGAAGGTCAAAAAACTCATAAATCAACTTTTGTTTTATCAAAATCGGACATCTAAGGTGGAATTTAGAGTCATTTGATTTTTGGAGGTGTAATGGTGGCAATTTAGGAAAAAAACTATAGAGGTGATTTTCAAACATCAATATCTCCCTCATACGGACTCCTTTCTTCAAAATTTATTTTTGTTTTGGGATAGAATTTCATGATCTACACATTGCTATAGGTTGTTTTCAATCCCTATTCCTTGATATTTCTAAAAATTTCAAATCCCAACTTTCGCAAATTCAAAGGCTTTGTTTGCACTCATATGGACACATATTTAGGTATTATTTTTTTGAAAGTGCATAACATTTTGTCTACTTTCCAGATTTGGTATCCATTTGGAGTAATTTTGAGTGGACATAGTACTTTTAGTATTTGGTCATTTTTGACCTATTTTGACACTTGTAATTAATTAGATCCTTGAGAGGTCTTGTGTCTTATCTTGTTGAGTCTGATAGGGCTTAATATTTGTTGTTGTAACCATCAAAATTAGAAGTCCACTTTGGTTCATTTTGACAAGTGGCAATTGTACATGCACTAAGTATAACATGCCAAAATCATCCATGTCTTTTGGGGGGGGGAGGGGGGGTTCTTTGATTGAGTGATTTGGGGGTGTGTCTTGAGTGTTTACACTTATCTTTCTCTTGTGTTATTTTATTTTGCATCATGGGTGTTGGCGCCTGATTTAACAGTTTTGAAAATGACCAAGAAACCAGAAAAATGCATCTAAGGTTAGCAATTTCCTATGACAGATACACCTAACTACAGTCTTGGGCCAACTGTAAGGCATAACTCCTTCTTCACTTCAGGCTCTACAAGACCTAGGCAGGTTAACCTTGAGGTTCTAAGATATGGTACTAGTGCATTTAAAACATAAATCTAAACCTATTAATAGTAGATGAAAACCCTTATTTCTCCTAATAACTTATGCAATGACATAGATCTACAGTAGCTGAATGCAAATCTACGACATTCATAAGCCGAGTGAGGGTTAATTCCTTTCAGTCCACTACAAGACATGAAAAATTGAAATTATTTGAATAAAAGATTTTGAATTCAACAAAGACCCCTAATATGCAACAACATGAACAAGTGATCCTGTAAATGATCAGTGCCTTATCTATTGGGCAATTCCATGAATTAATCACATACATATAGATATCTGAGACTTATTTATATCTTTAGATATACGATCTATCCATTCACCTTGTAAATAGACATCCATGTTCAATCTGAATCTCATTCTTACATAATATCCTTCTCAATAAACTTGCAACCCTGTTGATTCCCTGAAGCATTTACATAACTCCTTAAGTCACAAGCAACAATAAACAACATACAGCCTTAAGGGACTACAACTATGACCTAAGCTCTTTGTTCAAAGATCATAAAACATTGAAAAACTCACTGAGACTGGAGACAAGAATCAGAATGAAACTAATGAAATTCTTGCTCCTTTGCATTCATTTCCTTGAAATAATACATTTATATGCATGCAATCAAAACATAGAAACACCTAAAAGAGCTGAACTATCTGTATTCTCTTCATTTCTACTATTCATACAAGAGAAATTGCTAAAAAATATGTGGTATCACAGTATGAGAACACATCAAAACTAGATCCAAAACATGTTATCACAACAGTGACTGGTTTTTCTCCAAAGACTGGAACCAACCTTACAATGAGGAAAAGAAAAGAAGATATAGGAGAAGAGTTAATTCCCAGATCTGATCAAAACATGACATCTGTCGACTTGGAAAACCTTCTCAATAGGTTTAAAACATCTTTTTAATCTCTCCCCTCAATTGGTGAATCAAATCTTCAATCATTTAGCCTCCACAATCACAAAATATTTGAGATATTTGATTTAACAAGTAATTGATTTTATTCCTGATTTCTACTCATAACAACAGCATAAAATCAGTTGAAATTGTACTCTAGAGGGATGAAAACTTTTCTAGAATTTGTTTTCACATCAAAAGACTCCAATACATGTTCCCTAACTGATTCTGATGCTCCATGATGAATTCTACCCCTTTTACTAAGAATTCCCTAAAAATTACAAAATTGCTTATAGACTGAACCGATGAATTGTTGTGCAAAATGTGATCCCAAATTTGGAAAATTTAGATTCTCTTGGTTCCAATGGTATATTGAAGTGCCTAATTCGGAAAAAAATGCCCCTATTATGGCCATTTGAAAAACTCAGGTCTAGACTATAGTTTGACATTTTAAAATGTAATTTTTTTAAAAAAAAGTATATAGTCTGAACTATATAAGAATTCAAAATATATTTGAAATTCTCATTTGAGCAAATCGTACATGGAAATTTTTGAATTTTCATTTTGAATTCATTTCTACAATCCATAATTTTCCTTCATTCGTCACTTGTCACCTTTCTATTGGCCACAACAACATTTGAGATTTTTTAATTAATTAATATTTATATTAATTAATCCCTTAATTCCTCTCTCCTCTTTCACGTAGCATCGAAAGGCATTCATTTCTCCATTTACATTCATATGTGAATATCAGGTAACCCCGGGACCCCTTTACTCCTTCATTTCCGCCTATACGCTCATGTGTATCATCCATAGGCTTTGTGATATGCCTTACATTCTCATGGGCACCCTTTAAATCCTCCTTTTTTATAGCATCGTGACCACGTTTTTTTAACCTCACGCTCATACGACCTTCGACATAGCACTGGAGAAGCTTAAAATTTCATTCACGCTCATATGGAGAGCTTCTTTCCCGCGTACTGTTAGAGAGCTTTGGAAATTGCTTTATGACTATATGGGATCTCCAATTTGCATAGGAATGTAACCCTTTCATTTTACCTTTACACGTCATACAACCTTAGCATAAGATCGCGAGCCTCTTCATTTCATCTCCCAACCTTACGGTGAGCCTCATTGTGTTGACTGTCAAAATTAGTGCCTTGTCCTATGGGCATGATAGGCAGGCCCCTCTACCATGTGTTGGCTTTAAAAGCCATGTGTCTTAAGACACTAATTCTTAGCGAGTGCACCAGTATATAAAAACTTCAAAACCCTTTCACAATCCCAATGTGGGATAATGCAAAACACGCAGACTCCAACTCCTCAAAATGTGAGACTCCCTATTTTAGCGTGGAGCTTCCTTCTAATCTTGCGTGAGTGGGCTGCTTGCTTTTGATGCAAATGTTGGTGTCTCCTTTTTGTTGTGTGTTATGTTTTGCAAAACAAAAACTTCACATTTGAAAACATGGAGCTCCATCTTTTTCTTTGGCATTGAACTCTCTGCTCACTTCCAACATTTTGAATGTTTCATGCGCATGGGTTTCTTTATGCTATTCGACGTTCTTTTATCTCTATGTTTGCTACCTTCAAATGCCATGGTCTTCTATTTTTCTCCCATACCATTACCTGCATGTAACTTTCCTCCTCTATCTCTTAGCGTTGACCTCTATTAGCACGCCCTTTCTCTCACCTACGTGGGATTTTCATGGCGGCTTCCCCTGTTCATTGTGTGAGCTTTGTTTGATTTCCTTTGATTGCACGGGGTTCTTTACTTGGTCGTTGTCTTCCAAACACCTTGCCCTCCCCTTGCATAAATCTCTTTTTTTGTTTGCACTGGGGTTCCTCTTTCCATGGCATGGCTTCCTGAGTCCTCTGCCTGCACTGCCCCAATTTGCGTTGCGCCATCTTGTTGAGGCAGATTTCTTTCTTATTTTATGCATGAGCTCCTCTGTCAATGCTACGTGGAGTCTTTATCTTTGCCTTGGGGTACTATGTTCTCCTTTATTTTACTGGAGCCTTTTCTTTTTGTTACTGCTTACATCTTTTGCGAATTTGTTTTCAGATCGGTGACTAGTCTTTTGATGGCGTGGAGTGCTGCTTAAACACCTACGATTAATGCATACACCTCTCTCTTTCATTTGTCTATGGCTTTGTTTTATGCATGGCATGAGCTACTCTGAGCTCTTTTCCCTTTCACATGGAGCTCTACCTTTTACTTGCGCTGACTTCCTCTAATTTTCCCTTTTAATCTGCAACTTTTGTCTTGCTCTCTGACTTCTTTGCATATATCATTTACTGTTGCCGAGAGGTAATGAATAAAAGGGCGAGTGCTCTTAGAGAGGGCATTGAGAGCCTCTTGCTAAATGGTGATGTCCTTTCTCAAAGGATCATCTTTTGTGAGCTTCGTGATCTTCTTCTTCACTACTCTATTTATGTTGGCCTGTGAAAGGTCATCTACCCCTACTGTTCCAGACATCTTCCCATTTTACAAATAAAACCCTCTAAACTGCAATCTGAAAACTCCATCTACTAAAGCTTGGCATGAGATTTAGTCTTTTCCTCCTGCTATCTCTATCTCTCTCTCTCTCTCTCCCTATAATAGGCTTCCTCTTTAAAAGGGTAGACTTGTCTTCAAATGATTTGGAAAACATGAACCGCGCTGTTCATTAGTTACATTCATTCCCAATTTGATCATCCAAGAGGAGTACTTTGACAGATACATTGTCTTTAGAATCCTTTGCTTTGACCTCCATTCTAGAAAGGGCTAATTCAACCTATTTTGAACATGTATTGCTTTCCTCATTGTTGACACTAATCTTCTTATCAAAGGACTTATGAAGATGGCCATACTAAGACTTTTCTTTTGGTTTTCATGTATCATGAAACCCTTTTGCAAAATGAGAGCTGAGAATGCACTTAAATCCAAAATAAATAAATAAAAAAATTTGCAAAAATGTCCTCAGACATCAAAAACTACGTTTAATTTCTTTATACCTAATGTGCTTTATTGGCCAAATCACCAATCTTATTGATCAATGACATACAATCTTTCCCATGGATACAATTCTAAATATTCAGTTGCCCTAAAAAAGAAAACATTTTTTATACTCGATCCTCATGTAATTCCTTTATGAATCATTTTCACTTTAAAAATTAGGGTATCTTTAGGATCCCGAGACGTCCCATTAATTTAAAATAGTCAATTGGATGCAATTAGTCGGACCCCCAAAAGTGGGTCCGACTAAAAATATTTTCGCTTCCGAACAACTGAACTACAAAATTAACTCATTTACCATCTAGCACTGATTCAGAAAAAATTTGACAACTGATCTGTCATTAAAACTCATTTTATCATTTTATTCCAACTTGTCAATTTTGTGTTAGGAGGTCCTTTGGCTAGCCTTAAAAACTGACCAAAATGCCTGATTGGGCTTTGAAATCTGACCCACTGATTCTCTGTTCTACACACTTGTACCATGTCAAATCTCATCTCATGACAAATTCGAGGTCAAAAGATATTCGTTGTCAATGTTGACCTTTCAAAACTTTCTGCAAGAAAATATGTCAAAAAACACTAAATTGGGTTCAGAATCAGCTTTGAAAACTAGGCAAATGAGCACATGGCGAAATGAAAATTGGGACATTGGCTCTCTTTCATGAGGAAATTATGGATTTTCAATTTGAGCTCATGAAAAATAACTGGGTGCAAATGGCGAGCAGTCAAAGTAAGCTACTTGGAATTTGCAGATTGAAAACATTGACAAAAAACACTTTTTGCAAATGGAAATGTCCTGGAAAAGTGTGCAAATGGATTCGTCATGACTTAAAAACTGACAAACTTGGAGTGTTTTTAGAGGACAACACAGGGGTAAAATCCATTTGATCTCACCTATCACTAATTTTGAGTTATTACATCATGAACAGGGGTTCCAATCAATCTACAAATACTGACACCTTTAAAAAGATAGAAATTGTGTTTGGAATCACATTTGAAAATTGATCAAATGGATTTGTCATAAGCTAAAACTTGAAAGTTAACAAGTATTTGACATCTACAATACAATGCAAAAGGAAATTTAGCATTTTGGTCAATTGGTCCAAAGTTATCGCATGTCAAACAGGGGCTTCCAGAATTCTGAACATTTCATTTCAGCATGACATTGAAAACTGACCAATTTTGAGGGATTCAAAACCTAGTTAGATGGACTCGAAATGACTTGAAGTCTGAAACATAGGTTCTCTGTTATAGACACTAAACACTCTCAAAGTGGAAAGTCACAAAACATTTTTGGGTGCAAGATATTCAGATGCAAACAAGGCCTTCCGTCGTTGTTTGACACTAAGGTGAAAATGCAAATTTGAAATATGCTTGAAACAGAATTCATGAAACAACTTGGAATGTTAGTTTAACTTCATGGGACACTTAGATAGGCTGAATGGAAGGTGCTAGAAGCATTGAACACCTCTTATGCCTCAACTTGACAGCTGGGTACATTCTCATCAAAAGCATTTAAGGGGCTTGATTTCTCAGTAGTGCTCAAAATTGACCATGAAATTTTGAGCACCAATAGTGGCTCTATCTATGGATGCATGCCCCTCATAGGCATGGCAAGAATTTAGATCTTTGGGAGAAGCAGACCACACACCTAAACTCAAAAAATTTCTCTCAAACAGCTTTATTGAAAACTGGGAAACTACTCTAACTATGTACAAGTGATGGCCCCGGGCCACCGAAAAGTTTTAGAACTCCTTAACATTGTCATATACCTGATTTGCATTTACGTTCTCCTGAGGTAAACTGAAATTCTCATTCCCATTTGTTTTACCCAACATATCAATATTCACAATCAACTCATTAGGCAAAATAAAACTATCATCATCTTCATAGTGCATATAAAAATCATACATACTTTCTTCATCTTGCTCACTGTGAAAATATGAATTAGTGTGATCATAGCAACTAACAAAAAACTAAAACTGATCACTACTGTCTGACCCATGGATTCCTTCAACCGGAAACACAAAATTTTGGTATTATACTACATTCAACGAGTTACATGGATCAGATTGTAACTCACCTTATGCCTCCGTATATAAAGAGTATGGAAAATCTAATTTCTCCTCACTTGCAACATTAGTACACCATAAATTAGACTGAAAAAATGCTACATTTTCTTCATAATTCAGCAAATGATTAGATCTCAAACCACAAGAATTATCATGAAATTGCATTCTAACAATGTGCTGATCCTTATCAATTTCTTCCTCAAATAGCTCACTAGAATAAACTAATTAATTACTATTTCTTTCCTCATCACATGAGCTATCAACATGTATCTCAGCCTCATGAATACAAGAATACCATGAACTAGAAACAAACCTTATCCCTACATCTTCATTTTCAACATAGAAGTCATCATGTGCATTGATGTACACATTACCATCACATACACCTTCAAAATTTGACAAAGCATATTCTAAAACTGTATCTTCTTTAGCATCAAATTTAGGGGAAATGACTTCACCACATGAATTTTCATAATGTGTCAAAACAAAAGCATCCTCAAATTGGTTAGCATACCTTTCAAAATCATGAGCCAACAAGTCAGAAATCTCATCAACGCTTAACAAGATTTCACTACTAGTTTCTTTTCCTTGGCTGAGATCATTATCTAGATGGCTTGGCACATTTGTAACAACAGACTCATTAGTAATATATTTTGAAAAAATAGAATTTTTATTATCCCATAGATCTTCTTCTTTAGACAATACCTCAACAACTGGCATCGTAACACAGTCACATTCATGACTAGAAGAAAGACTACTACTGCTATCACATATTTTTTCTTCTTGATAATCATCATCATAAAAATATGAATCAACATTATGCATACTATCAGACTGCTGATTACTATTCTCTAATTCATAAAACTGAGACTCTTCATTTTTGACATCATTTTCAATGGACTCATTGTAGTTTTTAATATCAGATTCATTTGCCTTCAAAACACTTTCAACCTCCATGATAAAATCTTGGATTTCATAAATCTTATCTAATCTTATATTGTCTGGCTAATCAATCAAATGTGGCATAAAAAATTCTAAGAGCACCACTGGCCAGGAAGACTTCTCAGGTATGAAAAACTCATCAAGATTCATAACTACTGATTTGAACTTCATATAAATTTGAAATCCACTAAAACCCTTAATATCACCAATTGTACTTCTTAACATTAAGACAGTCTTATCATGAATCTTTCTTTTCAATCTAGAAATATTTGCACGAACACTTTCAAGAGTCAGCACATCACTTTTAGACCTAGACTCAAAATCCATCTTATAAACTTTTAAAACTCTCACCTCTTTTTCTTAGTGTTGAAACCACTAGATGGAGGCAACCATTTCATTTATTCAATTTTCATGAGAGACAAATATATGAAAATTGAAATACCTTTATGTATTGCTATCTGAAACCTCAGATTTGCTAATTGGCACAAGTGCAAGCATGAAACCCGTCACACTGTAAATAGAATCCTTTGTAGAGCTGCCACCTCCTTGAAGAGGAAAATGGAATCACAATAGTGATTCACCTTTTGTAATCAATTATATCAACAGATACAAACAATCAAATAAACTATTAATTAGGAAAATTTACTTCCTCTTTCCAAAAACACTAGATCTACCCATGAATACTGAAAGCTTTTGATATTTCAAACAAACCATGCACTGGCACAGAGATTTTGACTAGAGTCACCACTCACATTTAGTGAGAAAGATTTTGTAACTATTTATCACTTGTAAATTCTGAACCAGACTTTCAATACAAAAAATCTTGCATATTCACAATTCGTAGCAGATCTATACAACCTTCTACTAAATAACTTTCTTCAAATACACTTCACAAACTTAAATATAATAGCTGAAACCCAATCCAATGAATTGTATGAAACCTATCAACTATTCTCCTCCTCTTAGTGCTAAGAATCACCTGATAGAGAACACAATTTTTAACAATCAATTTTCATGAAAAGAAAATACATGAAAATGAGAATACCTTAAGATCTAGATGATTGAAAGTTCTTTGTCCACTAATTACAACAACAGACCCAAAATCTTACAAAATCCTTACTAAACCTTTTGAACTAGCACATCACAAATCTGACCTAGCTTTTGAATGTTTCAACCTCTTCAAATATGCTCTTCTCATGCAAAAACTCATCACAATTCATGCATAGAACTACACTGGTATAGAGATTAACTTTGAGTTTCCACTCACATTAAGTGAGACATTTATTGCATTAGTCCTAAAGATACCACAAACCGATTTGAAACAAGAGTAGATAGAAAACCACTCTTTAGATTTATCTTGACTTTGAAACTTCTACACAAAGCTGAAACATAACTTTCTTGACTTTGAAATTACAACATCAATTCACAAATCTGAACTGATTGAAGGTATATTCATTTCTTAGGACAAATTATAACCAATTTAGAAACTACTGCTGTAAGAAAATAAAGCATATTGGGGAACATGAAAATTTATTAAGGAAATGGATTGAACACATTAACGTACTGCTGTACAAAACTTTTTCCATGTAGTTCCTTTTGTTGTGTTGAATTCCTTTAAATTCTCAAGGTTTGTCTATCATGAATCTCAACACAACTCCCCAGCAGAGTCACCATTTTGTTGGCACCTAATTTAACAGTTTTGAAAATGATCAAGAAACCAGACAAATGCATCTAAGGTCAACAATTTCCTATGATAGATACACTTGACTGCAGTCTTGGGCCAATTGTAAGGCATAACTCCTTCTTCACTTCAGGCTCTACAAGACCTAGGCGGGTTAACCTTGAGGATCTGAGATATCGTACTAGTGCATTTAAAACATAAATCTGAACCTATTAATAGCAGATGAAAACCCTTATTTCTCCTAATAACTTATGCAATGAAATAGATCTACAGTAGCTAAATGCAAATCTATGACATTCATAAGCCGAGTGAGGGTTAATTCCTTTCAGCCCACTACAAGACATGAAAAACTAAAATTATTTGAATAAAAGATTTTGAATTCAACAAAAATCCCTAATATGTAACAACATGAACAAGTGATCTTTTAAATGATCAGTGCCTTATCTATTGGGAAATTCTATGAATTAATCACATACATATAGATATCTGAGACTTATTTATATCTTCAGATATACGATCTATCCATTCACCTTGTAAATAGATATCCATGTTCAATCTGAATCTCATTCTTACATGATATCCTTCTCAATAAACTTGCAACCTGTTGATTCCCTAAAGCATTTACATAACTCCTTGAGTCACAAGAAAAAATAAAACAACAAACAACCTTAACGGATTGCAACTATGACCTAAGCTCTTTGTTCAAAGATCATAAAACATGGAAAACTCACTGAGACTAGAGATCAGAATTAGAATGAAACTAATGAAATTCTTGCTCCTTTGTATTCATTTCCTTGAAATAATACAAGTATAAACATGCAATCAAAACATAGAAATGCCTAAAAAACCTAAACTATCTGTATTCTCTTCATTTTTGTTCTTGATATAAGAGAAATTGCTAAAAAATATGTGGTATCACAGTATGGGAACACATCAAAATCGGATCCAAAACATGGTATCATAGTAGTGACTGGTTTTTCTCCAAAGACTAGAACCAACCTTACAATGAGGAAAAGAAAAGAAGATATAGGAGAAGAGTTAATTCCTGGATCTGATCAAAACATGACATCTGTTGACTTGGAAAACCTTCTCAACAGTTTAAAAACATCTTTTTAATCTCTCCCCTCAACTGGTGAATTAAATCTTCAATCATTTAGCCTCCACCATCACAAAATATCTGAGATATTTGATTTAACAAGTAATTGATTTGATTCTTGATTTGAACTCATAACAACAGCATAAAATCAGTTGAAATTGAACTCCAGAGGGATGAAAACTTTTCTAGAATTTGTCTTCACATCAAAAGACTCCAATACATGTTCCCCAACTGATTCTAACGCTCCATGATGAATTCTACCCCTTTTACTAAGAATACCCTAAAAATTACAAAACTACTTACAAACTAAACCAATGAATTGTTGTGCAAAATTTGATCCCAAATTTGGAAAATTCAGATTCTCTCAGTTTCGATGGTATATTGAAGTGCCTAATTCGGACAAAAATTGCCCCTGTTATGGCCATTTGAAAAACTCAGGTCTGGACTATAGTTTGACATTTTAAAATGCAAATTTTTTTAAAAAAGTATATAGTCTAAACTATATAAGAATTCAAAATATATTTGAAATTCTCATTTGAGCAAATTCTGCATGGAAATTTCTGAATTTTCATTTTGAATTCATTTCTACAATCCATAATTTTTCTTCATTCACCACTTGTCACCTTTCTATCGGCCACAACAACATTTGAAATTTTTTAATTAATTAATATTTATATTAATTAATCCCTTAATTCCTCTGTCCTCTTTTACTTAGCACCGAAAGGCATTCATTTCTCCCTTTATGTTCATACGTGAATATCACGTAACCCCGGGACCCCTTTACTCCTTCATTTTTGCCTATATGCTCATGTGTATCATTGGAAGCCTTTGTGATATGCCTTATGTTCTCACAGACACCCTTTAAATCCTCTTTTTCTGTAGCATTGTGACCACCTTGTTTTAACCTCACACTCATATGACTTTCAGCGTAGCACTGGTGAAGCTTAAAATTTCATTCATGCTCATACAAAGAGCTTCTTTCCTGTGTACCATTGGAGGGCTTTGGAAATTGCTTTACGACTATACAGGATCTCCAATTTGCGTAGGAATGTAACCCTTTCATTTTACCTTTATGCTCCTACGACCTCAATGTAAGATCACGAGCCTCTTCATTGCATCTCCTGACCTTACAGTGAGCCTCATTGCGTTGACCGTCAAAATTAGTGCCTTGTCCCCAAGGGCACGACAAGTGGGCCCCTCCAGCACACTTTGGCTTTAAAAGCCATGTGTCTTAAGACACTAACGCTTAGTGAGTGCATTAGTATATAAAAACTTCAAAACCCTTTCACACTCCCAATGTGGGACAATGCAAAACACACAGACTCCAACTCCTCAAAATGTGAGACTCCCTGTTTTAGCGTGGAGCTTCCTTCTAATCTTGTGTGAGTAGGCTACTTGCTTTTGATGAAAATGCTGGTGTCTCCTTTTTATTGTGTGTTATGTTTTGCAAAACCAAAACTTCACATTTGAAAATGTGGAGCTCCATCTTTTTCTTTGGCGTTGAACTCTCTGCTCACTTCCAACATTTTGAATGTTTCATGCGCATGGGTTTCTTTATGTTGTTGGACGTTCCTTTATCTCTATGTCTGCTACCTTCAAATGCCATGGTCTACTATTTTTCTCCCATGCCATTACCTACATGGAACTTTCCTCCTCTGTCTCTTAGCGCTGACCTCTATTAGCACACCCTTTCTCTCACCTACATGGGATTTTCATGGCGACTTCCCCTGTTCATTGTGTGAGCTTTGTTTGATTGCCTTTAACTGCATGGGGTTCTTTACTTGGTCGTTGTCTTCCAAATGCCTTGCCCTCCCCTTACGTAAATCTCTTTTTTTGTTTGCACTGGGGTTCCTCTTTCCATGGCATGGTTTCCTGAGTCCTCTGCCTACATTGCCCCAATCTGCCTTGCGCCATCTTGTTGAGGCAGATTTCTTTCTTATTTTATGCATGAGCTCCTCTGTCAATGCTACATGGAGTCTTTATCTTTGCCTTGGGGTACTGTGTTCTCCTTCATTTTACTGCCACTTTTCCTTTTTGTTACTACTTACATCTTTCGTGAAATTTTTTTTAGATCAGTGATTGGTCTTTTGATGGCTTGGAATGCTTCTTAAACACCTGTGGTTAATGCATACACCTCTCTCTTTCATTTGTCTTTGGCTTTGTTTTATGCATGGCATGAGCTACTCTAAGCTCTTTTCCCTTTCACGTTGAGCTCCAACTTTTACTTGCACAGACTTCCTCTAATTTTCCCTTTCAATCTGCAACTTTTTTCTTGCTCTCTGACTTCTTTGCATATATCATTTACTGTTGCCAAGAGGTAGTGAATAAAAGGGCGAGTGCTCTTAGAGAGGGCATTGAGAGCCTCTTGCTGAATGGTGATGTCCTTTCTGAAAGGATAATCTTTTGTGAGCTTCGTGATCTTCTTCTTCACTACTCTATTTATGTTGGCCCGTGAAAGGTCATCTACCTCTACTGTGCCATACATCTTCCCATTTTACAAATAAAACCCTGTAAACTACAATTTCAAAACTCCATCTACTAAAGCTTGGCATGAGATTCAATCTTTTCCTCCCTCCCTCTCTCTCTCTCTCTCTCTCTCTCTCTCTCTCTCTCTCTCTCTCTCTCCCCCTACAACAAGCTTCCTCTTTAAAAGGGTAGACTTGTCTTCAAATGATTTGGAAAACATGAACCATGCTGTTCATTAGTTACATTCATTCCCAATTTGATCATCCAAGAGGAGTACTTTGACAGATACATTGTCTTTAGAATCCTTTTCTTTGACCTCCATTGCAGAAATATGTATTGATTTCCTCATCATTGATGCTAATCTTCTTATCGAAGGACTTATGAAGATGGCCATACTAAGACTTTTCTATTGGTTCTCATGTATCATGAAACCCTTTTGCAAAATGAGAGCTGAGAATGCACTTAGATCCAAAATAAATATTTTTTTTTTTTTGCAAAAGTGTCCTTAGATGTCAGAAACTACGTGTAATTGCTTTATACCCAATGTGCTTTACTAGTCAAATCACCAATCTTATTGATCAATGACATACAATCTTTCCCATGGATACAATTCCAAATATTCAGTTGCCCTAAAAAAGAAAACATTTTTTATACTTGATCCTCATGTAATTCCTTTATGAATCATTTTCACTTTAAAACTTAGGGTATCTTTAGGATCCCGAGACATCCCATCAATTTAAAATAGTCAATTGGATGCAATTAGTCAGACCCCCAAAAGTGGGTCTGACTAAAAATATTTTTGTTTCAGAACCACTGAACTACAGAATTAACTCATTTACCATTTGGCACTTATTCAGGACAAATTTGACCACTAATATGTCATTAAAACTCATTTTATCATTTTATTCCAACTCGTCAATTTTGTGCTAGGAGGTCCTTTGGTTGGCCTTAAAAACTGACCAAAACACCTGATTGGGCTTTGAAATCTGACCCACTAATTCTCTGTTCTACACACTTGTACCATGGCAAATCTTATCTCATGAAAAATTTGAGGTCAAAAGATATTCGTTGTCAAAGTTGACCTTTCAAAACTTTCTGCAAGAAAACATGTCAGAAAACACTAAATTGGGTTCAGAATCGGCTTTGAAAACTGGGCAAATGAGCACATGGGGAAATGAAAACTGGGGCATTGGCTCTCTGTCATGAGGACATTATGGATTTGCAATTTGAGCTCATGAAAAATAACTGGGCGCAAATGGCGAGCGGTCAAAGTAAGCTATTTGGAATTTGCAAATTGAAAACATTGACAGAAAACACTTTTTGCAAATGGAAATGACCTGGAAAAGTATGCAAATAGATTCTTCATGGCTTAAAAACTGACACACTTGGAGTGTTTTTAGAGGACAACACAAGGGCACAATCCATTTGATCTCACCTATCACAAATTTTGAGTTATTACATCACGAACAGGGGTTCAAATCAATCTGCAAATACTGACACCAGTAAAAAGATAGAAATTGTGTTTGGAATTGCATTTGAAAACTGACCAAATGGATTCTTCATAAGCTGAAACTTGAAATGTAACAAGTCTCTAACATCTACAATACAATGCAAAAGGAAATTTAGCATTTTGGTCAACTGGTCCAAAGTTATAGCATGTCAAATAGGGCCTTCCATAATTCTGAACATTTCATATCAGCATGACATTGAAAACTGACCAATTTTGAGGGATTTAAAACCTAGTCAGATGGACTCGAAATGACTCAAAGTCTGAAGGATAGGTTCTGTGGTATGGATACTAAACACTCTCAAAGTGGCAAGTCACAAAACATTTCTAGGTGCAAGATATTTAGATGCAAACAAGGCCTTCCATTGCTGTTTGACACTAAGGTGAAAATGCAAATTTGAAATATGCTTGAAAAAAAATTCATGAAACAGCTTAGAATGTCAATTTCACTTCGTGGGACACTTAGACAAGCTGAATGGAAGGTGCTAGAAGCATTGAACACCTTTTATGTCTCAACTTGATAGCTGGGTACATGCTCATCAAAAGCATTTAAGGGGCTTGATTTCTCAATAGTGCTCAAAATCGACCATGCAATTTTGAGCGCCAACAATGGGTTCTCCTAGGTTTCCACTTTTAACACCACATAATTATGATACATGGAAAATTAGAGCATGGAGTAAAATGATGGAAAAAGGTTTAATTGATTATGTTAATGGAACCATGGTTGCACCATCTGATCTTGATAAACTAAATGAATGGAATCATAACAATAAGGTTGTTATTCGTACTTTGAGGAAGTATGTACATGAAGATCTTATCTTCCATATTGATAATTATAAAATAGTAAAGGAAGCATGGGATAAGTTTGCTAGCTTGTATGCAAAATTATACAAAGCTAGGGGTTTTGAACTTGATGAAAATCTCATGTGATTAGATCCAAAGGAGTTTGACACAATTCAACACTATATCATCAAGGAACATGAGCTAAGGTCAATGGTTAAGGATTGTGGAATTACCATAGAGGATGAAAAATTGGTCTATAATTTGATGAGAAAAATTCCTCTAGAGTATGCATCATTTGTTTTGAGCTTCAACACTCATAAGTTGATCTTAGGTTCTTCCTACACCATGCTTTCATTTTATTCCTTCATAGAGATGTTGATGGTAGAACAATCAAACTTGATGAGCATGGGGATTCTCAAGTCTTCAAAGTCCAAAGCATTGGTGGCTAGTAAAGGGAATCAATGAAAATAGTCTAATAAGAAGCAAAAATCATGGCAACAACATTCACAACAAGAGAAAGAACACTTAACCTCCTCACAAAAAGAGAAATCTAATAGTAAGGGTAAATCATCCAAGAAAGATTTTCTTACTTGTGCATATTGAAAGAAGAACGGACATGAAGAACATCATGTTTATAAGAAGGAGATAGATGAACTGAAGAATCTTCTTAAGAAGAATCAAATTGGTCTACCATCAAGAATGACTACTTCACTCTGTTCTTCACATTTAGATTTTCATAAAGAAAAGGATCGCATGGGCAAAGGTCAAGCCTTAGTAGCTACTTCAAGTCAAGATTCAAGGAGATGGCTTTTAGATTTAGGGGCTTCTCATCATATGTCATCTTCATAGTCTATGCTTTCATGATTTGATCCTTGTCATACTCCACCTATTTTTATGGGCAATCATACTTGCATGAATTTTTTTGGGAAAGGAACTATTGATAAAGGGGAGGGATACTTCAAAGATGTGTTGTGTGTACCTTACCTAAGTCATAATCTTCTTTCCATCGACTAGTTCAGTCATGGAGATAGAAGAAGGACTGTGGAATTCACACCTGATTTGGTTTTTATCAAAGACTTGGAGACTAAACAAATAATTGCTATAGGAGTGGTTGATCATGCATCATGGCTATACTACTTCAAAAATTTTTCTCATGATGATGACAGTGATTTCTCAATAAATTTTGATCACACTTCTAGTGTTTATTTAGACTTTGAGGAGAACTTTTCCTTCTTGAACTTAGGTATTCTCACATGTGATCAAGTTCTTGAGCCATCCATTTCTTCTCCTCCTACTTTGACAATAGAATAGGTCTAAACATCTATTCTACTACTTTTCTCAAGTAATTGGGTTATTCCGAAGAATCTATTGACCTTCATCACAAAATAACCATCAAGGCATTTGATGAAGTCGAGCATAAATCCCTAGGTCTTATTGTGTTGCCTCTTCTAGTTGGTCTAGTAGAAAGAGATGTCAATTGTCAAGTCCTTGACATTCCATTAGCATACAATATCTTGTTAGGGAGGCCATGGATACATGAAATGTAAAATGTACCTTCAACTTACCATCAATGCATCAAGTTTCCATTCAAAGGATGAAGTTACCATACTTGTTAATATTAGTTACGCCTGTAACATGCTAAAATCTACTAAAAGCTTTGTATCTATGGATCATCATGATAATAAGCTAAAATAAATGGAGAAGTCACTCAAGTTGACAAAAACTAGGATGGGTGAATATCACATTGAACCTATTCTATCTTTGACATCTCTTCTTGAGTCTCCTCATCATTATGGGAGACCATCTAAACTAAAGAGATCATTTGTGCTATCACCTTGGACTAAATTCAACGATACCTTTGTCAAAGATATTGTACCTCTGGAAGAGGAAGGTGAAGATAGAGCCATCATGGCATGGATATATAGAGAGGAAACTCTAGCTATTCTCACAAAATAGTCTCACAAGATTACTCCCGAAAAGTATGGTCTAGGTCTTAAGCTCATGAAACACTTTGGTTACAAAGAAAATGGTCCAATTGGATGTAAAAACAATGGTTTGATTGATCCTGTCACAAAAATATCTAGATGGTATAGAGACACAACAGGTCTAGGTTTCAATAAGATTCCCTTCCATCCAAAAATTAATAAGTTCATACCAGAATTGAAAAGTTTGTCTGAACTTGAGGCTCAAACTAAATTAGATAATCATGAGGACAAATTTGATGATGAGGATACTTATCCTTATCCAATTCCTTTTGATCTTGATAAATTCTTTGTAGATCCAGATGACTTCATACCACATGTTAGCACTATGGGTGTCGATATTGATTCTTTTGAAAAACACTACTGATCCTCATCATATTCAATAGGAACAAGGAGAGGCCAATAATATTGTAGTTGATGAATGACTTTGTAACAATCAAGATAATAATAAAAGTGGAGAATGGGTTCCCATCACTACTGGGGAATTCTATAGTCTGACTCCATGTACAATAGATTTTCAAGAGTACAAATTTGACTCTCTCTCAGAAGCAATTATAGACAAGGATGTAGATCAAGTTCACATATATGAAAATCAACTTGAAATAGGTGGACCATCTAGGGTTAGGTCAAATAAGTCTCATCCTATTAGTGTCAGTGAGTCTTCAATTAATGTTGTTAGAACTCAAGGGCATTCAAACACACCTTTGGATGAAATTGCTTTACATCTCAAATTACCTATCCAAGCATTTGACGATTATACCATGAATGCCATCAAACTTTCCAAATCTCTCCCACTCACCTATCCCGAGCTCATAGACTGGAATTCCAATACATTTAGTGAAGTCCCTACATTCTAGAATGACTATTCTCTCGCCTGCTATTTAAACATTGTTGAACCAATAATGTCCTCCACCAGTGAACATAGTATCAAAATGACTGAAGCTAACATCAAATATCTGAGTCACACAATAAAAAAGGAAAATAAATAGAAGTTCCGATGGTGAAAACCACATTGTGGCAGTATCAAAACCCAAAATAGTAAAAATAAAAGATGTATCTAAAGGTGAAAACCTCTCTAACGTTCATAAGGATGAGATATTTGATGAACTTCCTAGTCATTTTTAGGAGAAATCATTAGTGTTGATAGAGCCAACACAACCAGTCAACTTGGGAATAGAGAAAGAGCCTCATATGATAAACATTGCACAATTTTTATCTACAGAAGAAAAAGAGGAATTTATTGCCTTCTTTCAAGAGAAAAAGATAAACTTTTCATGGACCTGTTTGGATATGCTAGGCTTAGATCCTAATCTCATAATGTATTATTTATCTATTGCACCACAAGTAAAAATGGTCAAACAGGAGCTCAGGAAAATGCATCCTCATGTGGTATTACTTGTTAAAGTTGAACTAGAAAAGCTTCTAAAAGCTAGTTTCATCCACGCTATTGACTATGCTGAATGGATCTCAGATATTGTTCCAGTCTCCAAACATGAAAAATCTATCTGAGTTTGTACGTATTTTTGAGATCTAAACTTAGCATGTCCAAAGGATGATTTTTCACTCCCCAATATTGATATGATAGTGGATATGACAACATTATATTAAATGTACTCACTCATGGACATTTTTCTAGTTATAATTAGATTGAAATTACACTTGAAGACTAGGAGAAAACTACTTTCACGTGCATATGGGGAACCTTTTGTTGGAATGTGATGTCATTTGGTTTGAAAAATACTGGTGCCATGAATAAAAGGGCAGTTATAACAATCTTCCATGATTTGATGCATAAAATGATGGATGACTATGTCAATGGCACCTTCGTCAAGAGTACATAATGCAATACTCATCTGCAAGATTTGGGACCCATCCTAGATCATATGGAGAAGTCTAGTTTTGGATTAAATCCTAAGAAATGTGCATTTAGTGTAACTTTTAGAGAGTTACTTGGCTATATTGTCTCTATAAAAGGAATTGAGGTGGATCCAAAAAAAGTTCAAGAAATCATGGAAATATCTCCACCCTATAATATTAGTCATATGAGAGGTTTGTTGGGGAGACTAACTTCAATACATTCACAAATTCATTTCATAGCTAGTGGGTAGGTCACAACCTATTACTAAGAATCTGCATAAAGGTGAAAAATATGACTAGAACAAAGATTGTGATAAGATTTTAACATAGATAAAACAATATCTTGCTAATCTACCGATTATGATGCCTCTTATTTTGCCTATCTTCAGAAATAGAGCCATCTTTTGGTATCTTGCTAGCTTAGGAGGACAATGATAATAAGGAATGAGCTATCTATTATCTTAATCACATGTTGATTTCTTATGAAATGAACTATATCATCATTGAAAAATCTTGCTTGGCAATCATCTTTGCTTCTCAAAAGTTAAGACACTACATGCTCACTCACACTACGTGAATGGTTGCCAAACTTGATCCATTGAAGTACTTATTTAGCAAGGAATCTTTAATAGGTAGGTTAGCCAAATTGGTCATGATACTAAGTAAGCTTGATATTACATATGTTGAAAGAAAGGCTATCAGAGGACATGTGATTGTTGATCAATTAGTAGAAGCACCTATGAAAAGTCTTATACCACTAAATATTGAATTCCCTGATGATTTATTCTAATGCTAACACATCAAACTTGGGTGATGTTCTTTGATGGTTCCTTCACACAACAAGGATCTGATGTTGGGCTCTTATTCATAACACCACAAAAGTATTCATTGCCTAAGACATACAAGATTCTCTTTCCTTGTACAAACAATATTGTAGAATATGAAGCCCTCATCAATGGCATGGAGATTGTAGTTGAATGGAGAGTAGATGAATTGAATATCTTTGGCAATTTATAGATCATAATCAACCAATTCAATGATGTGTATCAGAAAAAGGATGAGAAGCTAATACCTTATAAATGAATGATGGATGATTTGAAGAAATACTTTTTTCATGTCACTTTTAAAAAAATTCCTTGGGTAGACAACAAAGTGATTGATGCAATGACTACTCTCAATTCCACGCTACAAATGCCTGAGAATGATTTTAGACACGAATTAATGGTGGAGACCTTACTCTACCCTACTTATAATTTCACCTAAATCTTCAATGATCTATTATATTGGAGGACATGATTCATCCCACTACCATCATATCTACTCTTACCTATGCGACCAAATAATTTTGGACAATCTAACCTAGAACAAACAATGTCACCTAATCCACAGTGCATCATAGTATGTTATTATTACTGATGACTTGTTTAGGAGAGGTCTTGAAAAAACACTCCTTAGGTATCTAGAACCAAATGAATCCAAATGTGCATTAATCGATGTACATAAGGACATTTGCTGATTTCACTCTAATGGCTTGACACTAGCTCATAAACTTATTATAGTTGGTTACTATTGGCCGAATATGGAGCAATAAGCAATTAAATATGGTAAATCCTACAAGCAATGCCAACTCCATGGAAATATGATTCATGTTCCAGCTAGGGATCTAATTCCATCTATCACACTTTGGCCATTTCAACAATGGGCCTTTGATATAGTGGTTCAAATTAATCCATCTTCCTTAAATGGACAAAAGTTCATTATTATAGCTATAGACCACTTCACTAAATGGGAGGAAGAAGTCCCTCTTTCTGTGGAAAATGGAAAAATTATAACTCTTTTCATTCTTAACTACATCATATGCAGGTATGGTGTACCATTCTCCATCATTATTAACAATGGGGGACAATTTAAAAATAAGGAGCTTAAAGAACTATGCTCAAAGTTTAGAATCAAGCAACATTGGTTTTCTATTTATTACCCCCAGGGTAATGGCCAAGCATAACCATCCAAAAAGGCTATCCTTAAGATCTTACATTGCATAGTCAATGAAATCAGAAGGGACTAGAGCCTTTAGATTAATCTAGCTTTATGGGCTTACAGAACTAACATCACAACTCCAACAGGAACAACACCCTTTGCTTTGGCATATGGAGAAGATGTTGTGCTTCCTATTGAGGTTGAGATTCCTACTTTGAGAATCTCCATCAAAGGCCTCGTTACTGATTACAGATCTCAACTTCAAGAGCTAGAATTTCTAGATGAACATCAACAAGTGGCATGCAATCATCTCTAAGCTTATCAACATCATATATCTAGAAGCTACAATGAGAAAGTCAAGCCATGTGACTTCCAAATAGGTGATCTGGTTCTAAGGGAAAACCATAAGAATCAACGAGAATAGATATAGAAAGGAAAGTTTGAATCCAACTATCTTGGTCCGTACATAGTTACTATAGTGTTTGGATATGGTGCTTAACAACTTTCAACAACTGAGGGAGAAGCGCTCAAGGAGTTGATCAACACTCTCCATCTGTAGTAGTTCTACAACCAACATACTTTCAAAAGGCTCTTTGTACATACTTAAAATTCTTAAAAAAATCATTATCTCGGTGAAAACCTAGAAAAAGGTACCTTGGTAATATGAAAAAAATGAAAAATCAATAAATAAATAAATAATTAAAAAAGACAAAAAGAACAAAAAAATTTAAAAATAAGAAAAGTTCCATTGATGAAAACCTGGCAAATAGACATTATGGTAGAAAAAATAAAGTCTTTTCCAAGAGGGTGAAAACTTGGTAAACAGGTGCCTCTTGTTTCAAATTTTATATCTTGCAACGCATCTTCTAGCTCTTGTACAGTTACTTTCCTACTTTAGTTTGCTGCTCTCACACATGCATCCATAGATTGAATCTTGTCATTGTCTTGGGGGAAACATCATGTAGTGTCATAGAAAATCTCTTTTGCATCAGTCACCAGTTGTTCTAACCATGTCTTCCTATTGTCACTTGCTTCACTATCAAGATTCCTCTCATGGAAGATCTCTTAAGATTCAACCATTAGTTGTTCTAACTATGTCTTCCTACTATTGTTTGCTTCATTATAGAGACTCCTCTCGAAGTAGATATATTTTGTGCCAGTCACCAGTTGTTTTAACTACATTTATATACTGTCATTTACTTCACTATTGAGATTCCTCTTGAAGAATATCTCTCTCACATCAGTCACCAGCTGTTCTAACTATGTCTACCTACTATCTCTTAGTTTCTTACTAAGATTCTTCTCAATCAAGATTTCTTTGTCACTCACCAGTTTTCCTAAATAAGTCTACCTACTATCATCACCATACTAAAGAGATTCCTTTCACATAAGTTTTGAACATTGACACTTGACATCAATCCTATAACACTGACACTGAAATGAAAACATTGATATTGTTTGTGTTATGTTGAGATGTTTTTCTTTTCTTTTCTTTTTCTCTATCATTTCCCTTTGAGAAACTTGAGGATGTCTATTTTGACTAGAGAAGCAAGGATTTTGGGCATGGTCTTTTCTTTTATTTCTATTTGATGGTTTAGTTCCAATGATATGAAGCATCCATATAGAAAGGGTGTCCACTATAAGAGCCTCTATCTCATATTAGATGGTCATGTGTACCTTGACTCATTTTATATGGACTCTTCACTGAGGTTTGTTCTTCTCCTTGCTTGTTTGAGTGAATTATCTATGCTATAGTAAATATTCATATTCGTCCTACTAAGTGAATGTATGGGTCATTGTGAGTATGCTTAACACAATTCTATCTTAGGTTACGAACACAAGGGTCATTGTAGATAGAATATTTATTGAATACTTAGCATAAGAGGGATCTCTTGTGTGTCTAGTGTGTTTTCACACAAGAAACATTCTAGTCATCCTAGCATTTATGCTCTGATGCTTATGTTAGCTTGTTACATTAAAAGGGACAAATGTTCTAGTCATTCTAGCTTCTTGTGCCTTAATGTTTACATGTAATCTCGATAAAACTAAGACAAATGTCATATTCATATTCTCATGATTGCACTGTCAGTAGGAATTATATGACATTCATGTATTTAAATAAACACTCAGTGATGATAATTTTGTGAGTTTAGTAACTAGACCTAGGGTTGCATCTAGCAAAGAGTTGCATTATATACTTCACTTGCATAAGCACATAGTTTGATCACTACTTTACTTGCATCTTTCACTATGAGAGGTTATTAGTTTCTTCAAAGTATCATGTTTCTTCATGACTGCACAAGCATTTAGCTCCTTGGTTTGTCCTCTTGACTCTCATGGAATACTTGTCATTGATAAAAAAAGTGAAACCTACATGAGATGTTAGTTCATTCACATTTTGCATTTCATGTACATATTTCCTAATTCATCTCATCTACAGTACATTCATACATCATCTCATTTTTCATTCATCACAATCATAGCATTAACATGTCATGTATGAAAAATTGTTTGAGAAAAAGAGGTGACACATGCAAAGACACTCAAATCAATGATCTCATATATATAAATCACTCCAATGGAGTCAAGTGTACATCAATACAAAAATGAGTGCTACTTGACCACTGTTGATCTCAAAATTATAGAAAATGGTGCTAGCACATCAATTGATACATAGCCAAAAAAAAATCAAAAGAAAGAACAATTAACTCTATGCCTCTTCTCCACCCTTGGGAGGAGGAGGAGGAGGAGGAAGATCTGCTTTAGTCAAAGGAAATGCACCTCCTGACTCTCTTGCATACTCAAAGAATTATGACACCTACTTTGATGCATCTAAAACAACCTGATGCAGGATCATCCTAGCCATTGTGCTATCTCGTTGTTTATATTGATTGCTGTTGAGTTACAAAAATTTTTGAGTGCCAATAATTTTGTAGTGTAAGCTAAGTTGAGGTTATCCCACATCATGTTAACACTCATGTTAGCATGTTATCCCATTTTTACTCTACAGTGTGTGTCAAGTTCCATAGTGTGTGCCAAGTGACTCTTCATGTGTTGACTGACTCTTCATGTGCCGAGTTTTCCTATTTGTCTCAAGTTTTAGCATTTTGGACATGATTTCTACATTTTTGGTGTGAGCCAACTTGTGGGATTTATTTCATTTGCATCATTTATGATAAGATTTTGTCTTGGAATGTGTCCAAAATATTGTTGGGTCAGCCTTCCCATTTTACAATGTTCTAGAATGTTCTATAAGCCATTTTGGCAAGTATAAATAGGGTGTTTTGGCTTAGAGTTTGGGAAGTGATGGAAATGATTTGGGAATAGCTAAAGGGAAAATTTTCCTACGTCTATAGACAGAGTGTCGAATGTGAAGCAGTTTACAATAGGATTGTAGTGTGTGGATAGAATGTCGAATGTGAGGCAATTTACACTTGAATCTTGGATAAAGTTTGTAAGTAGAGCTAGAGTTGCAACTTAGAAACTAGAGGATTTCTTCATGGACCTGAGGGTACAAGTGTAGATTCTTCTTGGTGTTCTTATCTAGTTGTGTATCTGGACTAGCTGGGATTGGGTTTGTAAGTTGGATCTTTTTAGATCTTGCAGAGCTGATTATTTTGTAATTGTTGTTTGTATATGGCCATAACCCAAAAGGCCTTATAGTTGGGCATATTTCATGTAAATATTTATTTTATAAATAAATAGTTGTGATTTGGTATCAGATCTTGCATTATTGTTTCTTATTGTTCTATTTCCATTATGTGGTTATTTGTTGGGGTCTAGGACATCTCCTTTAGAGATACTCTTGTCTCACACTGTGTCAAGTGGTATCAGAGCAAAGGTTGTTCCTAAGTGTGTAAATAGATTGCCAAAGCTGAGGTAGTTTGCACCAAGTCTTGGGTTGGAGAAGTAGATCTAAGAAGATCTTGATATGATGGATTGATGAATGCAAAGATGGAAGGTTGATCTTGTTGAGGCATGATCGTGGAGTGTTTTTGGATTGTAGATCCATGGTCCTAGACTTGTGATGTGGTTCTTGATTTTTCATGTGAGGTGGTAAGTTGTGATCTGACTTGCAAATAATTTGGTTTTATCACAAGGAGCATAGGAAGGATTTGTTGCAAAGGGTTTATGAAGATCTTGGGAGATGGAACCAAGAGGATTGGACCCTGAGATGGTTGCAAATCTCCATGATGTGGTAGAGAGGATATTTTTTGAGATGGTTGCTTGGTTAGAAGCTAGTTTGGCTAATCGAGTTAAGGATGGGGTGAGGAAGGAATTTTGTAGATGTTTGTGGAGTTGGAGTCTACCAATCCAAAAGAGATTTTTTTGGTTGGTTAAGAGACTTGTTGATGAGAGAAGATGACATAGCAAGGTTGAGGTGGAAGAGTTTGGTTTTGTTTATTAGTTTGTGGAGTCCGATACATAACTTGTAGAGCAACTTGAGGTTGTTGTTGAGGATATTCCTAACCTTGTTGATGTTGGGATGGAGATTGATTTTCATGATCAATCAGTTGGGTCTGACATGGAATTTGCAGAGCACCTGGTCATGGATGATCATGTTGTTGTGAGCAATGAGATTGCTGGTGTTGTGAGTTTGGCATGTATTGATGGAGATCTACATATGCTGCTGATATGGAGTTTATTGTTGTTGGTGTGGATTCACTAGTTGTTGATGTGGATGAGGGTTTTCTGATGAAGTATTATGTTTAGTTTATTGATTGGATGGTTGAGATTTTGGTGTTTAATAGAATGATGTAGATATGGATGATGAGCAGATTGGTTTTCTTGTCCTTGTTGGAGTGGAAGCCTTTGGTGAAGATAAAGATTGGTGTTGATCTTTCTTTGGGCATCAAAGTGTGGGACACAATTTTTTATTTACTAGGGAAGTCTATTGTAGGAGCATCCTAGCCATTACATTATCTTGCTATTTATGTTGGTTGCTATCGAGTTATAGCAATTGTTGAGTGCTAGTAATTTTGCAATGTAAGCTGAGTTGAGGTTGTCCCATATCATGTTAATACTAGGGTTAGTGTGTTATTCCATTTATACTCTATAGTGTGTGTTGAATGACTCTTCATGCGCTGAGTTTTCCTGTTTATGCCAAGTGTCAACATTTTGGATGTGATTTTTGCATTTTTGGTGTGAGTCGACTTGTGGGATATATTTGTTTGCATCATTTATGATAAGATTTTGTCTTGGGATGTGTCTAGACCATTGTTGGGTTAGCCTTCCTATTTTGTAATGTTCTAGAATGTTCTATAAACCATTTTGGCAAGTATAAATAGGGTATTTTGGCTTAGAGTCTGGGAAGTGATGGAAGCAATTTGGGACCAATGAATTTGGGAGTAGTTGAAGGGAAAATTTTCTTGACTCTGTAGATAGAGCATGAATGTGAGGTAGTTCATAATAGGATTGTAGTGCATGGATAGAGCATCGAATGTGAGACAATTTACACTTGGATCTTGGATAAAGTTTATAAGCAGAGCTAGAGCTGTGAGTTAGGAACTATAGGATTGCTTGGTGGACCTGAGGGTACAAGTGTGGATTTTTCTTAATCTTCTTATCCAATTGTGTATCTGGACTAGCTAGGATTGGGTTTGTAAGTTGGATCTTGTTGGATCTTATAGAATTGATTACTTTGTAATTGTTGTTTGTATATGGCCATAACTCAGAAGGCCTTACAGTTGGGCATATTGCATGCAAATAATTATTTTATAAATAAGGAGTTGTGATTTGGTATCAAATCTTGCATTATTGTTTCTTGCTATTATGTTTCCACTATGTGGTTATTTTTTGGGGGCTAGGACATCTCCTTTGGAGATACTCCTACCTTGCACTATGTCACAAACCCAACATATGCTCTTGTAGCTTGCGGTTCTCCTACTCTTGGTCTGCTAAGTAGGTATCCCTCATGGAAATCCGGATATACAGATCTCCTAGCTACTGCTCTCAACCTATCTCTAAATCTCCTCAAGGCATCTTGTATCTATGCTAGGATATATTCATTCAGTGGCTCAGGAGCAGGCTGATCCTACATCTCCTCATCACCCACTCTGGTCTCAACCTACTAAGCTAGTTGCTCCTCTACACATGGCCTCTGTGTATCTCTGTCAATGGCACCCAAAGTACCCATCTTAGCCTAAGGATGTCTATGTCCTATCCCACTACCACTAGCACCTAAATGGCTCTCCCATCTAACAAGGAGGGATCTATCTCTGCATTATACACTACCTAGGTCTTTCTTGATGTGGTGGTTGCTATGGTGTCTACACAGGCTATATGAGCACTACCATCCCCACTAGATATGTGAATCAAGAAAAGTGTTGACTCAAAAAATGCTCCCTATATGTTGGAGTCATCCCTCCATCTACAACTACTAGCATGTAATCCCAAAACACTAGGGTGAGGGAGTGCACATCAATTGTAGACCTCCTAGGGTCTAATTAGATAGACCACCCCTTCTCCACCTTTGAGGTGAAGTAGGTGTAAGTCAAATACTCTTGTGATATGTCTTATGGTTGGCCATATTGCCACCACACATGTGTCAATGTGAATCTCTTGATTACTTGAATTGAGTGACCAATCAGTGGTCAAGAGGCAAACATATGTCCAATCTCGACTTAGGCATCATCCCATGCCTTTGTCTCTTGCAAAGGCTGCCATACTACTACTATGAAGTCATCTAGCTGACCTCACCACTACTTGATCTTACCCAGAGCTATCTAGATTATCTACCCTTGATATCCATAGATGTATGACTCATGCTCTTGCCTCATATCAGCACATATGGGCCTTATGATGGGCAAGTGCTCCCATGCCCATACATGTAGAACATACACTCCTACAACCATGCTCTTCTTCTCATGATACACCACCTCATGCATCTCATGGTACATGTGGAACAAAAAAAAATAACCCCTTCCAAAATGTACTAGTTTCTCTAGCATCCTCTACAATATCCACCCCCAACCACACTCTAATCCATTCTAACCTCTATCAGGCATCAAAAAATAGCTGATGCATATACCAAGCACTGTCACCAACCTATGGGTAGGTCTACATGTCTGCACTAGCTCCTCCCATGTGATGGCTCTTCCCATGAGGAGATCCTCCTAAAAGATTGCTCTTAGTGCCAATGCACTTGGTCTCAATTGAATAGCATACTCAACTTGTGGTCTGTGGAAGGGTGTTCGTAGAATCCTGTATATGTCTTCAAGGATGATTGTCATCTCACTAAGGGGAAAGTGAAAAGTGTTCATCTTTGAATAGAAACACTCCATGACTGCTGTCAGTAACCTTTGATTCACCTACAAATTAGAGATATCACATAGCTATGAGAGACCAAGGGTATCAATGTGTGCCATATCTACCGCATCTAAATCATGAATTAGTGCTCCAAAAGGGGGATAGTGTGATTTGAATGCAACATCTAGAAAGCTAACCTACAAACATAAAAAAAACATGAATATGATCAATATCTAACATGTGAAACATCATACTATTCCTAAATATGCTAAAACACATTGAATACATGCAACAATGACTAACAATAATGCAAACGAATGGCTAAAAAAAATCAAGTTTTTGACAAATTTTCTTCCAAATAACACCAAATTTTGTGCGAGATTTCACTTTCTTGCACAAGTTTTCACTTTTTCATGTGAGATTTCACTTCTTTGAATGAGAAACCTTGATCAAGCAAGCAAAAAAACTACATACTTTAGGGTCTCTCACATGAGAGATGGGTATTTCCCAAGAAAGGAAACCCTACACCCCCTACGAAGAAATACCCTAATGGTGTTTCCTCATGCAATTTTTCCTACATGCTTGCACAAAAAAATGAGCTTTTGTGTGAGACTCAATGGTAATGACTTTTAAAATGATCTAAAAATGAAAAAAATTGACCAAAAAGTTTTAAAAAATCATTGACAAGGAGGTTAATCAATCACTCACTAGAGGCTCATAGTTTGTCGGCCGACTATGTTGCCTCGAATACTTGAATCAATGAGTATGTATTGGGACCACCATTTTTGCCTTAGATTTCCTTCTTCACAAAAAGAAAAATGCACAAATGAATTGAAAAATGACCTTTTGGGCTCTTGTATAGGTTTTGACCCTAATTTTTCAAAGTGCTCTAGTTGATGTGAAAATCAACCCCTTGGCTAATTTGGCTTCTCTGAACTCATTTTTGGGATCAAATTTGATATTTGACACACTTAAACAACTCAAATTTAGACTTTAAAATTTTGGGACCAACATGACCGAACGTTTGTGCAGTCCATTTTTATGATACTTTGCGAATCTTGGAATATTTTCAAATCACATTTCTTCAAAAATTTCCAAATTTTTTGGGAAAGGTCAACTCAGGTTAACCTTGGTCAATCTTGGTTAAAAACTAAGTTTTTTCCACCTCAAAATCACTCCAAATCAATTCAAAATTTTCTTCATGCTCTTTTGAACTATTCTAAACTCTTTTAAATCTCTACTCACTTCAGTATCTTCCAATCTACTGCTCAACATCACTGCTCTTGGTGTGTTATCTTTCAATTTCACTCCCAAAGGGGGTAGGATGATTACATAATTGAATCTTTCAAAACTAGTTTTAACTTAATCCAAATCTAATGTTTTGATTTCTAGGCGCATCTCATCACTCAAGGGAACCCCCCAATTTGAAATCAAATGTCATCTATCTCATCTTTTGATCAACTGGTCACACTTATAATAGTCCATATCATAGTTCAATGGACAGGTATCGAGGCATTCTAATCCTAACTCCTCAAGATTAAGCCTCATTTTGGGGATGATTCTACAAATCCTGATTGGATCTTGTTATCTTTTATGGACCAATACTTAGGTCTTATATCTAGACTCTGGAGAATTAAACTCTATTTTGGAGATAATCCTAATTCTTGCTGAGAATTAAGCTTCATTTTGAAGATATTTCTAAATTCTTGCTTTCAATCACTATTTAATGGACAAGTATCAGGGAAATTTAACCCTAACTCCTAAGGATTAAGCCTTGTTCTAGGAATAATTCTATGAATCATGATTATTCTTATCATCTTGTAATGGAAAGGTATCTGGGTAATCTCATTCTAGGAACAATTCTATGAAATTTGATAATCTTTGTGCTTTCTATCTAGATTCCCTAAGGCTAATATTTGTTTTGGAGATAACCTTAAAAATCTTATCAATTGGTCTCTATGTCATAAATCTTAGGACCAATCTCACTTCTTGGTCTATAGTCTCAGACTTTTGATTTCTTTGATTCAAATGTGTTGCTCATGCATTCATTCAAAGAGAGGCAAATGTAATACCCCTAAATTAGCACATTGATATTTTGAACTAATTTTGGTCTATCAATCTTACTTAAAGTCCTATTGTACTAGGAAATTCTGATTTCGATAATATCTACTTGAGCTAAGTGTAAAATGCAAAAAATCCCTAATCTGTATTAATCACATACTTTATTTAATTCCTAAATATCAACTTGAATTAGATAAATTAAACCTATTAATTAAGTTTAATTAGATTATAAGTCTTAGTACTCTGACTAAATTGAATTCAACCCTTTAGCTAATATACATGAGGAATTAAATGTATTTGATTTAATTAAATATCATCATTCTAATTATTCAATTAATATATTATTCAATTATGAGGTCATATTTAACTTTTTAAATAAAATATCTCTTATTATTCTCTCTCTTCAGTTTAGAATTGGAAATTTTGATTGGATCAGAATTAGAAAAGAAATTAAGTCAGTTAAATCCTTATCACACTCATGAATGATCAATTAACTCCCTTTTCACAAGGGAATGTTCTATTCTGACTAAATCTCATCTTCAATCTCAACCATTCACTCAATTTGATCTTGACCATTGATCAAATTCCAAGACTCTATTTAAGAAACTTTCAACTCCTCATTTCGAAGGATGCACATGAAAAGTATCAAACTAATGTCAAATTTTTTACTCAAGCATTTGCACTCATAGTTTTATTGCTTTCAAATACTTCCATATAGTTTAAAATGCATACATCTAGTTTAATTTTCTTATTTTATTCTTAGATTAATATTCTTAGCATCTAGTTTAATCTTGCATTTCATATAGATTGAAATCCTTCATATTAGTGGTCTAATTTTTGATCTCTCAACTCTAAGAGTGAATAGCAAAATCCATCTAGTTAGAAGGCAACAGATCGATTTTTTGGACCATTCTAAATGGACAATCCCATGCTCATTTTGGGATGATTCTGACATGCAAGGATCATGTTGAAGTGTGTGGTTAATTCAGAGGCCCACAATTAGCACATACAACTTGGATCTATTCAATTATTATGTCACACAATATAGTTTAGAATATTTTATCATCAAGTCTATTTTAAAATACTTTATATTATAATATTTACATGACATAAATAAAAAACCAAAATTAATACTTATTTTGAGTAGTTTAGGCCTTAAGTACTTAACCAAAATTGAAAGTCAAATATAATATAAGGGTTTAGTACTATACATAAGTAAAGCCTAGATTACTAGAAAGTTTAAGAAAAAAAATACTGTAAATAAAAAAAAAGATCGAAGATGATATAGGAGCATCGATCTTTGATTTTTGTGGACCTTATGGTTTGCATGATTGGGGATTTGTTCGAGGCATATTGTAGAACCTTTCCTTACATGCACGTGATGTTTATAGTCATTATCTTGGAGTTAGAGCCATTTTACTGGTTGTGGGTAATGTGTTCTTATTTTTTGGTAGAGCTTTGGAGATTGTATTTGTGAGCTTCGATTTAAGGGAGTTGGTGTATGTGCTATTAGATTTGTATAGTTGGATGGCATATGGACATATGTCTAAGTGTGTATATTCTTGTGTGGTCTTATGAGTTAGTTATGCATTGTAAAATTGAGGCTTTTCTTAAGTATATATTTTTTGTTGGAATCTAACTTGTAGCTTGATGCGTATAATTAATATGGGTGCATTTAATTAATACAATTTGACTAGGCCAATCTATGGATTAGTTTAGTATAATTAGAGCGTCTTGTGGAGTCTAGAGTCATTATCATTCAACATGGAGAAGGGGAGTAGCTAATATGAGCAAAGTTTGAGCAGAGCTAGAAGCTAAGTGTGGCATGGGAAATAAGAAGATTTCTTGGTGGCTTGCGAGCACAAGTTTAGATTCTTTGCAAGAGTTCTCTACTAGATTGTAGATCTAGACTAGCTAGTGGTTTGCATCTTGCAAGATCTTGCAAAAATACTATTGTAATTGTTGATGTATTTGGTTGTAACCTGGAAGGCCTTACAACCAAGCATGTTGGATGAAAATATTATTATGAGAATTGGCAATGTATGGATCTAAATCTCTGTGTTATTATTTATATTTCATTGTGTGGTTGTTTGATGGGGGTTAGGATGTCTCCTTTGGGGTTATTTCATCCTTGGGGTCCTCAGAGTCAAGACACTTAGTGACAACTGATTTACCCTTGGAATCTGTATAACCAACTACTTTCTTTATCCATCTCTTCATGCATAGTTTGGGCAAATGAATTTGACACAGTCTAGATCATTCAAGTCCATGGACAAAGGTACACTATATCCATATGCCAAAATATATTACTCGAGCCAAAGGGGATATTCATAGATAATAAGACATAAATATAGGAGGAAATATATATTTTTCTCTACATCTAGCCAATATTTTTCAAATAAAGGAATATATACAAGAATGTGGCATCTAGCTACATTTTATCTCTCTATAATTCCTATGGGGGCATCCATATAAGCCTCTCGATAGGGAATTTCTCCTCTTTTGTTAATGCTAATTTAACTATATTATCAATTTTGCTCAACCATGCCTTCATAAAGATTTCTCAACATAGAGTGCCATTTTGAGACTTTTGCATGAAAGATGCATACAATGAAAACACCAATAAAATCATTGTTTGTTTGACATGAACACCCATAATCAAATTTTTTTTCCTTGAGAATTCCTTCAATTACTTTCCTAGCTATGTCATCCCAGTGGTCAAGAATACAACTCCACTTTTCAGGCTTAATTTTCCCCTTTAAAGCCATAGTTTTTTTCTTAGAGGAACAAAAGATGGCTATATTGGTATCCATGATGATATGCCTTAACATTGGAGAAATAAAACTTAAAATTTGTAACTCTTATTTTAAATAACACAGCACTAATCAATTTTATTTGAGGTCTTGAAGTATTAAATCATTTTGTTTCTACATTAACTTAATTTATAATAAAATCAAACATCAACTTTGTAACAATTATTCATGAGACACAACACTTGTTGAAGACTTTACAAATGGGGTTGAACGTGTTTGAGCTAGAGCAATACTAGAATGAGCTACTTCTGAAAAGTCTTAGTTTCAACTGATAACAATATCACATAATGGAATATATTCAATTATTATGTCACAAAATATTTGTCAAAATATGATTAACTTTATTAAAAAAATTCACACTTCTTATTTTTACAATGTTCAAATATTTTAGATATTTTTCTTATTACACCTTACATAACTCATTCCTTTTCATAAACAAATTTCATTAACACTACCTTTAATTCATATTGATTGTAAAGTTCCCTTCCTTTTCCAAAGTAAAATGCAAGGTAGTTACCTTCATTTTTTAGTCTTCACCCTTAGGCACGAGACTATAGTGTTCAAGTGACTTTCTTCCTAATAACCTATCTTTGAAATTTGTGCAAACTATTTTAACCTATGGTGTTTCTCCTTTAATTCATAATAGTTTTTTTTTATTATGTTATTTTTATTTTTTGATTGGTTGAAACTATTTTTGCTAGTAGTATTTTCTTTTATTAGTCAATAAATTTGATGAAAAATATGTGGTTTGTAGGTGACATTCAAAATACTCTTTATGTGGAAAATTTATGCTTTTCCACTTAACATACGTGCAAGAACATGATAATGATGGCTCCCCTCCCTACTAGTGTGGTTATGGCTTATTGAACTGAGGAAAAATGTAGCAAGGAAGAGGAGTGGGATGAGGTAAACATAGAAAAGAGGCATTGATACAAGTCAAATTTTATTGCAAGTGTAAGCACAGTGAAGTTTTGTTACGAGATTCTTTTTACATTTCTTAGGACTCATTTGTTGTGTATTATATTACAGTTGGAAATACTTTCCAAGCAACTGAAGTGGCCATATGAAAATGAGTGGATGAACATTGAGTTGAAGCTTGTGATAGTTATGGGTTCAAAGAGAAGAGAGAGTTGTGGGGAATTTAGTTTGCTGCAAGAGTTCTTTTTGCTTTGGATGAGAACAACTTTGGTTAAATATTGCACGAGGCCCAGAACAATATCAATAGTAATATTGCATTGACAATAGAAAAGTTTTGGGAGCATCGTGTGCATATGCTTTTCTTCAAATCCTGTGTGGTCATGTCCATCTACCATGCTCACATCTTTTCCAGGTAGATGATTGCAAGTTTGGAGTAAGGTGAACTACTTTTGTATATGCGGTTTTTTTATGTTGTCCATAATATTTATTAGACCTAGCTTTTTACATGGGATAAGATTGTCAAACTATTATAGCTATCACCTAGGGAAATACTTGGACTAAACATATATGGGTATATTCACTTTAGGTAAGGATTTGGGTTCTACTTGAAAGTATTTTCCATGTGCAGGGTACATTTTAGGTGTTATGGGTTCACTATGTTTGAGACATGCTTGTGACATACTGTGGCATTAGGGGTGTACAAAAATAAATAGGAGGGAAACCTAAAGAATGCATCTAGTTCATTTAACTATTATTGTTATATGTTGGGTACATTAGTATTGTAGGCACTAAGATCTTTGTTTAATTTTCACATAGGAGTTCAAAAATGGAGGAGAGTAGGTAATTCTTGTGCTAGAAACACATTCTTTCTAAATGGAATGGAATAGATTTTTTCTAGTATTATGGAGTGCTATATTCATTGATTTTATTGTGCATATTCCTATTTTGTACATATAGATTTAATAGAAATATTTTATGCCTTTTTGTTTGAAACAAATTATATTATCACTGTCTTATGCTCTTTAAGTTTTTTATGGTGCTTTTTTCAGTGATCCTAATCTTATTTTCTGTAGACATGCCAATCAATTCATAGAAGAGCCACATTAGCAAGCTATTATTAAAGGAGTAAAATCCTTATAATAAATTTTATTTCTCAAACGAGAAGATAGTGTGCTCTACATAGACATTGTAAAGATGTTGGTCCTATCTAAGATCCTTGCGAGGTTCGCTCTATTTAAACTATTTAATGCTTGCTTGAGTGGAGGTATGATATTTTTCTGTTTATATTATATTATTATACAAGTCATGGTAATTTATTGTATTCTTAGGAACATCCATTTTTCATTCAAATTTGCATTCATATCTTGATCTTTTTGTGAAATGAAATCATTCTTGTTGAAATTGGTAAATCTTGATGCCTATGGCTCTTTGAACCTTGACATTATATATATATATATATGTCTTAATAACTTTCTACTAGGCTAATTGAGCCTTCATAATATTTATATATTGTATGCTTTAATAAAAATTTATTTTTTGTCCTAGGACCTATGGAAGGATTTTTTTAGAATGCAAAATCGACTAGGAAGGTTTGATTTTTTCACCATTCAATCATTTCAAATTATTCGGGTTTCATTGGGAAGGAAAAATGATTTGACAATGATGCCATCTACTAAGATAATTAGCGATTTCTTGAATTTATCCTATTACCCTTCCCATGTTTCTAGGATCGGGACTATAGGGAATGAGGAAAATCTTTTTGGAAGGGGATTTTTTAGAGGTATTCTTTTAGGGATGGTAGTGTATGACTTTTGAAAAATTGGGAAAGATTTAAATACAAATATATTTAAAATATTCATTTGATTAAATTGACCATGTCTTCATCACATTCATTTTAGAGCCTTCATGAGCTTGGGTAGTTGAATAGGAAATATGTTTTTACACACAAAGCATGAATTCAAAATGACACACCTTTCTAGTGTGTAAATCTAATTTAGGGTTTTATTATTGATTATTTCCTGAAGACCTCAAATAGCACATGTCAAACTCATTAACAAAGAGGATTTGTTAAGTAAAAAGATAGCTAGTTGTGTTCTAGTTTGACCTGAGCTTAGATACTGATATATGCAGTAGTTCTATGAATTATATTGTCATGTGTGCTTCCCAATTAATTTATGTTTGTTAGAAAAAGGCCCATTTCTTATCTTTAGAAAGCTAAGTGGTGCAGGAGCACCTAGGTAGGCTAGTGATAGGCCCAGGGCTTCTTAGATGTTTTTATCTTGTAGCGATGCTAGCCACATTATTAGATCAATATGAGGAGTAAATTGGTCCTAAGGTGTGGAAAGGTAGATTGGAAGAGCCCAAAATGGTAATGTTGCTCTTAGTTTCTCAAAAATTTCTCATTTGGCTTAATAGAGAAATTTTGGGTTTTGAAGGATAAATAGGGAAAGAAAGTGTTATAATGACCTTACTATGTGTTTAGTAACCATTTAAGTCATTTTGCATAGTTTGGTATCAATTGGAGCGAGTTTGGGAAGTAGATGTGGAAAATTGATAAAAATGCTCAAACTTGGAAAGTTGTCATTGACAACTTTTTGCAATTTTCTTGTAAATAGAGAAAAAAAATTATTAGAACCTTCCAATTGTCCAAAATAGTTGGGAATACTCTTGGGAAACCTTTACAAGGTCATTCTCAGCCTTCTCAAGGGGTTGGAAAAAGTGGTTGTTTTATGTGTTCTTAGTTTTGTACAGATTAGATGTAGTTGTTTTGTGTTGGAAGTTTTAGTGTTAATTAATTCAAGGTTCTAGAAGTAGTTGGTTGAACATTTCATAGAGTTTTTTGTGGTTAGAATAATTATTTTGTTGTTTAGCAGTCTATTATCTTGAGACAAGTTGTTTGCATAGATGGAGATCTAGGGCCACTTCCCACTATTGGTATTGTATGAGTTTCTTGGGATTTAGAACTAGACTCCATGCAATCCATGCATAGTAGAGGAGGGTCCATGGAAAGCACATCATTGGTTTTTAAGGTAATGCCCTAGACAAGTAATAACAACTTGGTTAGGGATCACAACCTATTGTAGAGCTAATAGGAATGGTTGAACATATGGATACTTCAACCTAAGTATGGAAGGTGTTGAAGGAGTGAGTAATGTAGCCCCAAGTCAAATGTGAGCCTATGGGAAGAGTTACATAGTGAGAAATGGCTTCTTATGTGCAGACAACCAATAAAACCCTTGAAACCCTTAAATTTACCCTAAATTTGTGCCCATATAGTATAAATAGTTTGGAAACCATAGACCCCCAAAATTGCTAAGAAATATGAAAAGGGTATTGGTAATTGTAGTTTTTTTGGGCACTTGTTAATGGATTTTGCAAGATATCCTAGTTTTTATGCATTTGGAGGGCTAATCCTTGTAGCATTTTTCCAAGCATTTGAGTGCATTTTCACTTGTGAATTGCAACTTGATTAGGGTTTTGAAATAGTTTTGGGTTTAAAATATTGGAGAGAGATCTAAGGCATACCTAGGTGTCCATTTGACCATGTTGGAAGATCAAAGGAGCATTGGGGTCATGTGTTTTAATGGGACATAATGAGTAAGCTTGTACTATCTAGTTGATGTGCACCAGTTGAAAGAGTAGGATCTATTGGATAGAATCCATAGAGGTATAGGCTATGTAGAAACCCTATTTGATCAAAGTGGTTGACCTAAGAAGACCCTAGGGAGCTTGGGATTTTGAGAGCAAGAGTGGATGTCACATCACTAAGCCTTATGGAGCCCAACCTCATGGTCTTAAATATTTTGAGGATGGAGATTTTTATTAAATAATCCCATTAACACTTAATAAATGAGCATATGTCTTATCTTATTCAAAAGATACAAGCTACTAAGCAATATCAAACTAGAGGTTCCTATCTAACCATTTTCACAAATTCAATTTAGGTGATTCGATACCAATGTTCTTTGGCATCTTTTAGATGGATATTAATGTGATATTAAACTAGTTTAACCTTCATGGAAACTAATATAGTTGACTTTTGATATTATAATTTTGTGGAGGTTGTCAAGCTGAATTTTTTTAGAAAAATTATGAATATGGATGAGGCTTTAACTGTTGCTACTTTGCTAATTGATAGTAAACTTAGCAAGGGGTTGTGCATTTATTCATCATGAATGTGAGGAGGAAATATGAGCAGTACTAGGTTAAAAGTTTGGAAATAGACATTGTTAAATCCCTTTCAACTTAAAATTTGAATTCTTATACTATCATTTACAATATATTATTTCTCAAAAAAATTTTGTAAATAAGGGCTAGATTATAATGTTGTGTCCTAGGAATGATGACACTAATGAGTTTCTTCTTCTTGATTTAGAAAATTGAGTGTGTCCATAATATAGTATTATGGAGTTAACTTCGGGGTCTCCAATCCCCACTGAGAAAGCTTATATTTGGTATCAGTGATAAGGACTTGGCACGAATGAGCTTGGTTTGGGTCATTTCCTATCCAAATTTAAGCTAAATTTCAACCCTAAAAAGGTAATTTCTTGTTTAAATAATTTATCATTACATGCTTCTTGTCATAATTTCTAAAACATTTAACCTATATCAAACAATGTTTCTTGTAAATAATTTTATTCAACTTACTAGTAATTGAATCCATCTAGCATAATATATGGTACTTGATTTTTTTAATTACTTTTCCATCTTTAATACTTATATGTCTAGACACATTCTAACTAGTTGTATTGTAGCATAATGTCTTCCAATAGAAGTTATTTTTCCTCTCATTATGAGAAATTATTATATCATGTTCCCCACGTGGATACAATGATCATTTTGAAAATAAATCTACTGGATAATCTTGAAAAAGTATTGAATACATATGCAATGAGGGTATGGGAGTGGTATGGATGGCATTTTCTAGAAACAAAAAAAATGTGGAAGATAATATAGAGGTTACAAAATCAATAAAGCTTATGGGTAGTCGCACAAATGTTTCTAATCTTGATTTTTTGGAGGTAGCTTTTTAAAGTTTCATGGAGTAAATGGTATAATTATTGGAACCCTTAAATTTATGATTTGTGTTGTTGATGGTATCTTTGAATTGTTGAATGCCTCAAAGGAGTGTGAAAGTTTCACCTATTTGGCTCTTTACACCTCTAGCTTGACTACTATTTTATAGACTTTTAAATCTAGCACATTTTCCTTATTTGATTATCCACAAATAACATAAAGTATTTAACTTGGGTTCTTATAGAGGGGGGCATGCTAGACATTTTTGTAAAATTATTTTCAATCTAGATTTTTATCACAGATAGTGTACTTTAATTTTGAAATTTTAAGTAATAATATTTATGAGAGTTGGTCCTATAGATGAATTTATTGTACAAACCATTTGTACAAAATTAGAGCCTTATTGCTACAACTATTATGTTGTTTCTTGGGTCAACCTTCTAATGAGAAATGGAAACAAGATACAAGAACTTTATACTTGTATGCCAATTTAGATGTGTATCTAAGCCTCTTTCTGCAATGGACAACAAAAATATTGTGTTAGCCAATTTTCTTGGCTATAAAGATAATTCTTATAATTTTTTATAAGGATCATTTTCAAATACACAAAGTCAATGGATCAACTGATACCGCATATACTTGATGGTAAAATATGAAGATGGTAAATATTGGGTGAAAACATCTTCTTAGTAGAGGAGAGGACATAAGAATATTTTTTCAGAAATGATAAGGTTCCCTTAGCAGATACTGTGACCATACCATATACATTTGATGGAAAATCATAAAGATGGTAAAGTTTGAGTGCATATACAGTGCAACAAAACTTCTTTTGAGTTGAACATGACATGAAATTATTTTTCATAAATGGCCAGGATCCCTTACGAGGATATTTATCGCATCATTATTATCAACTAGTTTTTAACTTTGTAGAGGTGCCAAGGAGAGCCTGGTCATTTAGTTTGTAGGATGGGTACACCTCTAAAGAATACATATATTGCAAATGATCTGCATAAGGTAGTTTCTTGAATCCAATAAAACTTGGAATTCTATGAAGAGAGTTTGAAAAGGGAAACTTGGCATAGAATATTTTACTTATAGAAAACATTTTGCCAAAGGCCAACACAATTCCTAAGCCAATAGTTGGACTTGGGATATTTTTAGTATTAAACATCGTACTATGCCCAAAATGGTGTAGATGAATGTTTCCACATACCCTTTGAAAAGTTAGTTGGATTTGGGCAGTTTGTGTTATTGAGAATTGTACTTTGTCCATGCGGAGGATGAATATTTCCATATATCAAAAGGGTAAGGGCACTAATTATACCAACTAGGAAGAAAATACATATTGATTAAAATTTACATCACGTGAACTTAAAAATGGGAACTAAAAAAGAATATCTAGGCCAACACCCCCAGCCAAATATTGAAGTGGGAAATTGGTACTACTAAACACTTTACTTTATAAAAAATATTGTATTTTTATAAGGGTACTAATTATACCATATGGTCTTTCATAAAAGTACTAATTATACTAGTTGGGAAGAGATACATGACTGACTGAAATGCACATAATTGGATCAAAATCATCCTTGCTAGATTTATTATTTGAGAGAATAAAATAGAAACTTGTACTATTTTATTTCATTTGGGACCTAATGGTGCTAAAGATTGACAACATAAATAATAGCATAACCACAAGCCCATGCATGAGCTAGCAGAGATGGGGAAACATGTAAATGATCTTTTAGTGAAATAATTACCATAAAGGAATGTTGCAAGGCTTTGACCTATATGCAATCAAAGACAATAAAATATTTTCATCTTTAGGTTCCTTGTAATAAGCTCTCAGAGAAAGCATATTAGGATGCAATGTCTTTTCAAGTACATTGATTCAAACTCAAAATTCCTTTGATTATTTGGCAATCCTCTCCCAGAGCCTCTTCTCTACCACTTGATTCACATCCTCTAGAATATCCTTTTTTCTAGTTCCATAAGTACTTTTGTCTACTAGTTATCTAGTTGCACAAAGTACATCTAATAGCACAATGCTTTTGTAATGAATATATATAGAATATCTCCTCTCTTGGTAAAAAACTCACTAATGGGTCTAATATACATATATAGTGATATTTTATTTGATTATAAAGCTAGATGTATCCTAGATCCTTCATTTCAATTATCTTTTTTTTTTTCTTGTTTCACTATCTTTTATCTATCTTTTCCATGTAACAATAATATATAGATCTAGAAACATGATAGGAATCAAGAAATAACACAATAGATACATAAGTTAATACCAATATAAATAGTAATAGATGGTTCACCCATTTATATTTATAAACAAGGAAAAAATAGCATAAAATATGAAGAGAGATCTACTTCCCACCACGATGCCTACCCTTACAACTTATGATTGAATGACCATACTTTCACTAATCTTTGTTTTGTCAAAATTTCATTACCACTAGTCACAAAAGGTAGGGGTTGATGCTCATACAAAGCTCTTATTCTAAATTGCTATTTATAAAAAATAATATTAGACATATATTAAAATACAAAAAATTGAGTGGAAATAAAATATTTTGAAAGTCTATATGGGACTAATGTTAAATAGAAAGTTTAGAGAAAACATAAATAAATGAATAAATACCTACATTACAACATAATACACAATATAACTCTCTCTCTCTCTCTCTCTCTCTCTCTCTCTCTCTCTCTCTCTCTCTCTCTCTCTCTCTCTCTCTCTCACACACACACACACACACACACACACACACACACACACACACACACACACACACACACACACACACACACACACACACACACACACATATGCAAATTGAAATAAAACATTCCTAAAGTCCATATGGGGAAAATGTCAAATAAAAAGTAACGAAATGAAAGCAAAGAACTACATGACAACAAAATAAGCTATATTACACACATAAAGAAAAATAGGTGGAAATAAAAAAATTCTAAAGTTAATATCGGGTGAATGTCAAATAGGGACTCTATTACATCATAATAAAATAGGAAATATTACACTTGAGTAAAAAAACAAAGTGAAAATAAACTATTTCTAAAGTTCACGTGGGGCCAAAATCAAATAGAAAGCAGAGAAATAATAATAAAAACCACATGACAATAAAATAGGCAATCTCAAAATGATAGTAGTAGTAGACAAAGGATGAGGAGGTATAAGTCTCTGAATCTATCCCATATATAAAGTGAAATTTAGAGTATCCAAAAGAGGGTCCATTCCTTGTCATTTTTTCATTTTTTTCTTTATTAATGTAAATTGAGAATTTTTTTCCATTTAATGTTTCTTTACTAACCAATCTATAAATGGACTTTTTACCATTCATCCAACCATTGAGCAATTAGAAATCTTGTTGAGAGTGCCTCTATGACCAAAGCAATTAGAAAGAGGAAATCATCCTTGATTTGGTACATGTATTTTATTAAATTATGTTATTATTCCTTTATTAGCAAACAAAAATTATAATTTAGTTTTTGTACAAGAGCCAAATTAGGAGACAACGAAGAAGGCTTCATTTTTTCCTTATTCTCTTTTTAAAAATTCTTGATTCTTTTGTTACATAAATTTTTATTGTTAATTAATTCTAGAGATTAGAGGCTTTATAAAAAACTTCTATATGATGTTACTTATCTTATTGTCCTAAAATATGTATTAGAGAGTGACAACATAATTTTCAATTTTGACATTGCTACTTGAAAAAAGGTACATTGGTATCCCTTATCACTTTTACAATTTCCTCTTCAAAAAGTTTTAGATTAAGGTAAAAACAAGTTTTAAAGGGACCTGAAATGCTTTAACAAAAGCAAAAAGATCAGCATTAAAAAATACTAGGTTTTACAAGGAATTGAAACTTAGAGTAAAGAAAAAAACACAAAAACCAAGTTTTACAAGGACCTATAACCTATAGCTTAAACATAAGCTAGAAAATAAAAAATAGAACCAACAATACCACCCGGACTAGCAACCAGCATGCCAGTAACCATGACCAACACTTATAACAACTCCTTGATGATCTTCTCCACCTCCTTGCTTGCTTCTATATTACTCAAGATAATATCAACCATGGTAGAAATGGGAACCTCTAGAGCATCAATGATACTTTTCCTCATACTCTACCTCATTCTCTTACTAGGCCCTCTTGGACTCCTCACCTGATAGTGTCTGGAGACATTATCTCCTCATTGCTTTCCTTGTCTAGACTGGCCACTACAATGCACAAACTAGAAGTAACTTGCTCTATTCTTTGTTAGCTATCCTTAATAAGTTGTCAGAGTTCTAACTCATAATCCTTTAGTTTGTTAGGGATGTTACCAACTTGTTTCTCCAAGTGAGATCTCATAGCATGTTTATGGTCCAACTCTTTCTCAATGACCCCAATTTTTTTCTTAAGAACCATGATTTCATTGTATAACCATGACTCTGCTTGTAGGGATGCCTCCACTTTTATCTTGGCAATATGAAGAAAAGAAAGCTTTGCATGATGAGGCTCATCGGTGCTACCTTCTTTAGTCCTAATCATAGTGTCAATGGTAGTGTTATTGACCTGGATGTCAATGTTATTTTAGTCATCTTCACAAATGTCATGCCCAAAATTTATAGGGTGAAACACAAATACATTTTTTTTTTTTAAAGTCACAACTTGACATATGCATGTTGCAATTAGGTTGTTGAGTAGTTAGGCATTTAGAATAGATATATTCAGGGCATTAGAGAAAAGGTTAAGTTCATTAGAGTATGGTATGTGATGATACCTACTACTTTCACTAATAGAATATAATCTCTTTAATCGGTGATTTACTATAGAGTAATACACACAAGAGTAATCATATTGCATTAATAATTCCAATTGGACCTTAGATAACATGTTTAATCTTTTGAACATAGTTTCACAAATGTATTGTATTAAAATGGGTATAGATAAATAAGTTCATATTCATGTTTGGTATCAACCACTACAAAATTTCCTTTTTATACTCTATACTATATTCATAATGTCCACATGTAATTTTAAGATATGACTCATGACACTTCTTAACTAGATACCCAAATGGATATACACAATTATCTACATCTCTTCATTTTATATATCATCTTTATTTTTGTATATCAATATCTCTTCATTTCACACTATAAATACTACCTAGTGTATATGTCAAGTATTATGAATGTTTAAATGCATGACATGAGTAGATTTTAACAACTAAATATTTAAGCTTATACATCTAATTCCAATAGCTACCTTTCAATTTTTGAATCTAATTATGCAACTAAACTTTTATAAGTTACTAATTAATAAAACTATGTTACTACTCCTAACTTCCTATACACTAGTGTGAGTTAAGCTATCATTCTAATTAGTATTTAAACTTGTTATTTTACCATCCCGCTCACAAATTCATTAATACCATACTAAATATTGACTATATTGTCTCAAATTATCTATCAACTAATTTATTTATATTTATTACTAATATAAAGTATTATCACTAACAAAGGATTCTTGTTAATAACACCTAGTCTCCACCTTTACTAACTTGGAAATCATACCAACTTACAAGTTAGTTATTCATTTATTAAATTATTTATTCTAACCTGAAAATTAATACTAATCTATGAAATTCAAATAAAATTATATTATTATACTATCTTATGTACTAAATGATTAACACTAACTATCCTACTGGCATTCATCTATTACTAATATCCTAATCATACATGCTTACTAGTAGTATGTGCCTCTTAACATCCACTTTATTCAAAATTATTAATATTAACTAAGGACTAACAATTATCCTATCTAAATACAATCTATCCCACACTCCTTACTAATTTCCTAATTGCAAAACTAAAACTACTAAACCATATTACATATACTCAAACTACATAACTAATTCCCTAAATCCCTAACTACTCTACCCCTTCACACTTGTCTACAACTTTCCCAATGCCCCATGAGCACTTCCCAAGTCTTGACAAGGACTTTTGGTGCATTTTCCAAGTCTTATCAAGGCTTCGGTGGTGTGTACATCTCCTTGAGTACTTCTGTAGGTGCATGGGGATTGGTAACAAGTAAGGGTGTGATTTTAAAAAAAATACAGACTTACACCTCACCCTTTTCTATGCCCCATCTAGGTCAACACCCAACCAATGCCCAAGAAGTGGGTAGGGTTCACTTGGAAGAAGTTGGGCACAAAATTCAACATATGGGGAGAGTGAGCTAAAGGGGTTTAGAAAAATGATTGGGTAGAGGAAGATAGGAGTGGTAGCCTAACAAGGAAATAAGGTCATTGGCTATTCAGAGGTAGGATATGAGCCCAATCCTGGAGATAGTCACATACAAGAGCAAGAGGACTATGTGGGGAGTGATCACTAATCAAAAGCGACCACTGCCACATTAATTAATGTATATATTTTTGAAAATATTTGTAATGTCCCTTTTCCAATTGTACTGAACTCTTATGAGTCTTCTTAGGCACGTATTTTTGAACTAGATGAATAAATTTGGTTCCTCTAAGACTTAATTATTTTATTGATCATTATGAGACAAGATGCTAGGGGAATATTCTGTTTAAATATTATAATGGTATGTATTAGACAATGGGTATTTTCCCAATTCTCATGCAAAATCTAGAGAGTTTGACATGCATTTTTAGGCTTGTTTATTCATTTATTCTTAAGCTATGTCTCCACATTTGGTTTACCTTCTCTACCCAACTATGGTGTTATGAGTTTTTTTAGTGTGATTTTAATCTAACATTCTAATGTATATGTCCAAATTAATAATTCTATCAAATTCACTTGAACAATAGATTTAATTACATGTAGTGCATTTGGAACAAGATCAAGTATGAACTGATAGATCAATTGAATCTATTTTAAATCTACTAATTTTGGTCCTCTCTTATATAATAAAAATTTATATAATATTTCTCATTAAGCTAATTACATTATGGATACTTCTTTTCATGAACGACTACATATTTGAAAATACAATATCCTCATATCATTTCACGACTTGAAAAATAGATATAATTAAGAATATACTTGACAATTTCAATGATCATTAGATGCAATGGATTCTCTATTTGAGATGATTTCTTTCTACATTCCAAATATATCACCTATGATATTCAACTCTTCATTGATTACTTATAAACACACATCACTAAACAAAGATGCAATTTACATCTCTACAATTTCCTATCTTTCCAACATTGAAACCTTCATCACAACAATTGAACAAGATGGAGATTCCTCCATTACAAATGCAATGAACAAATGATGATTTTCCTTCCATGTTTCTTCAACCCAAGAGCAATCCAAGATTCCTTCTATGAATTCATCAAGAAAAAACTTGCAAAAGGAACATAAAACTAAGAACCATGGAGGCTCACCTCCCATCCTAGGCTTCTAAGAAGCCACCCACTAAGCTGGAGAAACAAGACTCAAATGGGTTACACTCTTGTAGATAACAATGCATACAACAAAACATCATAATACATATACAATCCCTCCAAGGTTTAACACAATGATTCACCATTGGAATCATGAAACAATGGGTGAAGGTGAGCTCTTCAAAGAGGAGAATGACATATCCATATACACATATACATTTGCAATTGCATAATGCTTCTTCAGGAATATAAAATACATCCTCCTCATAACATCAATACACTTATACCTCCCATAATACCAATGCCTCTTCAAGGCTATCAAAATATATCCCCCTTATCACATCAATACATTTATACTCCCATAATAACAAACAAGGCATATGGCTTCAATGGAGCCCATACTCCAAGAACAACAAAACCCTCTCCAAGAGGAAAATCTCTCAACTTCAATGTTGAGCCCAACTAACCCCTTCACCCAAGGCTTCTCTTCCTCCCCAAGGGTGAGTGAAGCCTTCACACCCATTAACAATCAATACTTAAAAACAAGGACGAAAAAAAGAAATCCAAAAGAAGTAAATACAACACAGTTTAAAATCACTCCAACACAACACAAAACATGATTTCATCAACAACAATAACAAGATTACAACATCATTATGAAAGTGAAAAATAAGGTCATGGCATGGGCACAAACCTTGATCCAAGCTAAAGGCAATGATAGTTGATTAAGAGCTCCCTTCTCCTTAGTCTTTCCTTTTCCACACCTTAGTTGTCTCTAAACTTAGAGAGTGGGTGAACACCCAACTAGTTTATCCAAGTCCACTAAGAAGACTCTCCCACTATCTCTTACAAATTTTTCCCTACCAAATTTGATACTTTTGACTAAGTGGAAGGATGGTGATGAACTCATGGGACAACTCAATTTTCGAATTGGTGGAAGAATGCATTGGTTAAGGCCCCCCCCAGGCTAGCTAAGTACTAAAATGGTCAAATTTAGGCCCCTAACATGTTATGCTAACATATGGGTAGCTTATTTTCACAAAAATGGAACTTTGGGACCACATATTGACCCTCTATAATCCTTTTCAAGTTTGAATTCGAAATTTCTCTTAATGGTGACCCATCCTATCCTTTCTTCAAGTGGATTTTCTTAAATCTTTTGAAGGGCATTTAGTTTAAGGTTAAGTGTTGTCATGACCAAAACCCTAGGTAACATGTCATCAACACATAAACAATTACAAGTGTCAAGTGACACATTTAAAATACATTACACATCACCATGACATGTCCTTAATGTATTTATGAGATTAAATTTACCACAAACATGTAAACTTACGTTAACGAAATAAACACATCACAATGAGGCTTTTGAATCTTCCAAAGATTCGCCTTAGCTAAATTGTGTCCACATAAGTTTGGACCTTGTTTCCCCAAATAAATTCCATGGTTCAATTTCCTACACACTAAACTCGAACACCAGTAGCCCACTAAAAAATCATATAAAATGCATGTGTATAAGTGCATGACAATTTCATGTTAAATAATTCGCCTTAACATCATAATCAATTTTTATTTTCTAATCATTTTCATATAAAGCCTTAAAAACCTTAAAATATTAGAATCTACATATCAAAATTAATATCTAGTCAAATGATCCAATTAACATACTAAACCACATCATAATCCATTTCCTACCATAATGATGAAATGTTGAATCCATACTATTAAATCAACCAACATGAAAATTAGTTCCAAATACATATCTTAGGTCAAAATCACCAAAATATAAACATCACAACTAATATCCTTGATTCAATTAAATATGGTTTGATTACTAATAGTATCCCATTATCATTATGAGATAATACATTATAAGTTGTATCAATTATGTCAGGTAATCAAGATGTTTGCATAGTCACATTGTTTCAAAATCAATCATAAAATAAATCCATTACAATTTATTGGGCCATAAAATCTATCCTATTGAATATCCACCTAATACTACTTGCACAATAATTAACTCATTACATTACACCATATCAAATTCTTCTATGTAGAGCCTTACCCAATTTTGATAATAATTTTCATCTATGACTATTAGTAATATCATAAGAGTGGGTGTTGATTCATATTTCCACAATAACCATCTAATTCAATTATCCTAATAGATCATAAAATATCATGAACCTATTGACATAGTTTCTCAGTATGACATCTCGAGCCTTTATTACATAGGATCTTAGCTTATCAACCTAATGTAATTTCAAATTGGATACTTAGCACAATAATAACTAGAATATATATCAGTCTCAATAAAATATTAGGTTCATTATTGATAAACAAAATGCCAATCATGACATACTTAGATCCCCAACCTCCTTACCATCATTCTATCATAAGGTGTAAGGTAATAGTCTATAATTCACATTCTATACACAAGAGATAGAAACATGTCATCTCATCTCCTTATTCTTCCCAACTCTAATCATATTCATGTTATCAAGATTTATAATGGGCTGCTAGGGAAGCAGCCTTACAACAAAGTTATTTTAGATGTTGACATTTATTTAACTAAGGTCTTCAGAGTAAAATATAAAATCTAGCCAATGAGGGAATAATATTGAAAATATTATCCACCTTCTTGATCCCCATTTCAAGAGAAAATATAATATTTCCCAAAGTGTCCACGAGAATTTCATTTGTTATATTTATGACAACATATAAGTATATAGATGTATAATGCTAGATTGTTTAGTATATCAAATTATTTGATGCATATTTCATACTAATAGCCTAAATCAATGTGAATAACTTCACATTATTGATCATGGGAAAAACCATGACCATAAAGTAGACCATAAAATGGATTTATTGAAGGTATTTAAAGAGGTAAAATTTATGAGTACTATTCATACGTATATTTGTTTAACTATTTGATATAAAAGACAAGGTTTGTATCCATAATATCTTTATTTATATGTGTATATCACTAAATTAGTAGTACACTTGAATACCTATTATTATTCATTATTATTAGGTTGTGCACATAATAGAAGAATATTTGCACAAATTTTCTAGTTTTATTTTAGTGGAGAAAAAATTAAAAAATCCTCTATCATTCACACCACTCATTCATGAATCACTTTATTAACAATGAGATATGTAATTTTATGGTTGCATTATATATATGTATGTATGTATGTATGTGTGTGTATATATGAACACATGTGTGTATGCATACATATATATATATATATATATATATATATACACACACACACACACATATATATACATATATATATACATACACATACGTACATACATACATACATACATACATACATATATACATACATACATACATACATATATATATACATATATATATATATATATATATATATATATATATATATATATATATATATATATATATATATATATATATATATATATATATATATATATATATATATATATATACATATAGTTACCACCCATATATTTCTTGCCATTTTTATTACCGATACCCAAGTTTTACCAAGTCAAAGTTGAACTTGAACCTTTTTCCTCTTTACTTCAACTTCAAGTTCAAGTCAGTATCATTCACAAAAGTGCAAAGTCCTTCTTTCAATTTTCCCGTTAGCGCAACATGTCCTGTGCAAGGAAGAAGTTGAAGTTGAAACAAGAAAGTGTCACTTCAACTTCAATTTTGTTTGCCCTTTTTCTAATGATTTTATCTTGTTCTCTTCTCGCATATATTTGCTAAGTGAAACAAGCAGATTTTTCTAAAAGGTGGCCCCACATTCTTGCTAGATGTCTGAGATATAAAAGGCAATAAATGCGATAGTTAGGCAACATGTGTCAAAGTACAAGTTATTTTTGACAAAGTAAATGTAATGGTCATCCAACATTATTAGAAGTAAGATCGCATATTGATTTGATGGGGATAATTAACTAAAAATGGTTGAGGTGTCTTGTCAAATAAATACATATGCTAGTATTAATGATTTCATAGACTACATATCTATCCATGATTTCCCAAAATCTTGTTCTTTAAATCCTCCCATTTCTTGGTTTAATTGTTTATCTTACCTTGTCAGAGATTAAAACATCAAGCTAGTAAGAATAGAACTAGAGTGCTTCACTTTGCAGAAACTGGTGAGTGCATAATTCGGCCTTCTCTATAAGTTTTTTTTTCTTGCTCCTGGTTTTTGTTAGGTTTCTTTTTAGCACTTTGGTTTTCAATCCTCTAGTAAAACAACCATGACTCTCTTTCAGCCCAAGCTTCCTAAGCCTGAAAAGCCCTAATAGTTAAGCCCCTTATCTAAGATTCGAGATACTTTCCTAGTCAATGTAGATTTAGCCAAATTGGTAGAAAGAGTTAAGGATGCACAAGGAGGACCCATATACTAGAAACTCACTAGTAGTGGTTTGGTAGAAGTTGCAACATTCCCGATCACCATAGGATGCCTAGAATTGATTATTCAGTGTGCAAATCATTATGACCCTTAGAGCAGATGTATTAGGAAGGTCATAGGTGAAGTCTTGGCTAGGACTAATAGGGTTACAGTCAGCTCATCCTTAAAGACTCCTCACAAAGAACCTTATGATCTATGGACATTTGAAGAGGCTAGTCACTTGTATGGAGAGAAAAAAGAAAGATTATGATTCTATTATAGTGTAAACCTAGCTTTTAAGACCATCATTAGGAGGCTCAAGGTTACCCAAACCACTGACCATTGAGCATTTATTAAAGAAATTGCTGACATATTTTTTCATCTCAATAGAATAAAAGGAAATGAACATGCCTTTCAATGGGATGATTGGACGCATTTTTTCATTCAAAAAATTGTTTGAGGGAAATTGATTGACTAGGTAGACTTGGTAGCTAAAGGGTTGCACAAAATCCTTGTGGGTTTGAATAACTTTGGCCCATTTTTCATCTCCTTCTTTTTAATTTACATCTTAGCTATGTCTAGAGAATGGGAAGGTCTCCCACATGAGCCTTGGAAAGATGACATGACTATTTACTAGTATTATAGAAACCTACAGGCTAAGGAACCTTATAAGTAATTTTAAAGAATTAATGATGTGTTTCTAGGGAGATTGGTTTTCAAGCTTTGAGGTTAAGAGAATTGCATGATCTCTGAAGAATCTATGCAGGCTATTAAGATTTATAGTTGTTATTATATCCAAGTTTCTAGATTCACTTATATCAGATTTAAAGGCTTCATTAATGAACCTTTTACTTTTAAGTGGCCCTGCTATTTCCTAGATAGTGTCATCCTCTTTGAAATATGTAGGCAGTTCATCAATGTTATAGATTTGTCCAAGAATACTAAGAAGACTCATGCTTTTCTGTTTCCTATAGAGGTTGGCCACTACAAATGTCCCAATATCAAACAAGTTATTTTAGCAAAGTTAGTGATGTCGAATCTCTACCTCAAGCCCTACTTTGCTAGAGAAAACTTTGATTACATGGGTTTTGTGAAAGAAAACCTCAAACATGCATCCTCCCTTAGGCATATTCCACACCTAGAAGATTACTGGGCCAATTGCTTTGATGAGTTTGAAGTAAGAAAAATATTATGGTCAAGAATGATTGTAGGCCAAATACAAGCATTCAAAATTAATCTTGGCACCAATGGCATAGAGGAAGATGATAATGAGGAGGTGGTTGATCCCCTATATATTGAACAAATTGAGTGTTTCCCTATTCCTGAACTAGATTGGAACAAGAAAGAGGAAGATGATTTATGTTCTTGGATGACAAGTGTTTTGAAGAGGACAAAAAATTGGTTGAAAGAAAAGATGAATTGAGTGTCTACTTGGAAAAAACCTAAAAAGCACTCAAAAGTTAGACAAAGGAAGCTTTCCAAAGGGCTAACTATTCTCTTTAACTATATCATTGGTGATTCTATTGTAGGTCAAAAGGAAGCTGAAGTTGAAGCATCTATTCCTTGAGTTCAACTTCAAGTTCAATTTCAAGCATTAAACACTAAGAGAACTATCATCCAAATACAAGAAGCAAGAAGGCCACACAAATAAAAAATAGAGAGCAAAATCACAATTGACTTGGATTCTCCAGAAGATGAGGTAGTAATAGAATAGATCATTGGTCTTGATATGTTTGGCATAGTAGGAGATCAACAGAAAATGGCCAAAGGAGGAAGTGTGCTAGTAGATACTCTGGCCCTAATTGGTACCACTACCACACTTGGAAAGGAACTTGTGGCACCTAAATGGTTAGAAAATTCTATAGAAAGGAAGTGTAGCATTGTACCCCTCTCTATGCCAATGGATGACTTAGTAAGTAAATGCCTTGGAAGATCTTCTAAAGTTAAGAAAGAAAAAATAGAGTCTCAAAATGACTTTGACAAGAACATAGGGTGGTGGTTGGTAGAAATCGCCAAACCTCCTTAGGATAAACTTCAAAAAGAACTAACACCTAAAGATTATTAAGTATCAAAAGTAGACCTAGGGAAAGGTAGAAAAGTAGATATGAAAATATTTGAGGTATCTAATAAAAAATATTGCTGACTAGGTGTGGAAAAATATTAAGGACAAGTAGGACATGAAAAAAGCTATAGGAAGCACGGCCCAATATATCAACACCATTCTGCACCTAGAGCCAAAGTCGATCAATGATATGTCCACCATTGTTGAAATTAAGTCTCTAGCCAATAAATAGTTCCTAGATAACTTACAAATGTGTAAGGCTACTACTAAGGCATTTGAAGAACAGGTTCAAACTGTGCAAATTGAAACAATAAAGCAAGTGAATCTTCTTGATGATAAAACTTTCTATGTGATCTGGGAATGTATTGAATGGAGAAATGAAGCAATTGCACAGGGGATAGCTGAAATCAAAGAAATAATGTATGGGCTTGAGGTCATAGATGACATAATCCCTGGAAACATGAAGTGGTTTCATAAATAATGTGCAAAAGAAGAGAGTGACTCTATTGCACCTACAGAAAACATCATCAAAAAAATATAAAAGAAATTTTGAGAACTATAGGGAAAGAAAATGCTTGTGAGACAAGATTTTTCTAACATTACACATGTTGAAGCCATATTGATAATCAACTAGAAACACCTAGAGACACATGAGGCAAAGATCACAGAGCTAAAGAAGGAAAAGGAAGTCTGAAAACTGAGGATCACTTATCTCAACCTTCCTCATCAATCAATTATCTCATCCTTTACTACTATATATGAAAGCTGGAAAGTCAGAATGATTGCTCCTGGCATGTATAAAGCCCTATGACACCTAGACTCTCCTAGTTGGATGTTATCTAACTCTTAGTTTCTTGGTTTTAGTTTGTTTCAAGCAGTTAACATAGTTAGATAACTAAAAAATTATCTACTCGTATTGGGGAGCATATATATGTAATGACTAATTTATGAAAAAGGTTGACTCTCAGTAGATGTAAAATCATAACTACTTTTGATTCAGTGTCTGCACTTTGAACTTTGATACAAATTTTGGTTTTGACAAGTGATAAAATTTTATAGTTTTATATTTTGAATTTTTTCTAGAATAGGTACTGCTATCTATTCTAAAATGATTTATGTCTTTATGGAGATTAGTCATTTTTTAAAAGCTTTGCATTATCTCGTTCCATTTAAAATCTTGTTGTGAGGTTGAAAAAATTTAAGGGAAGTGAAAGTACAATTTTAATTTTCTTTCATCTTTAGCAATTAATTATGTGGATGATATTTGTTGTTAAGTTTTTCATTGTGCACATTCTTTTCATTTTTATGAATTGATTGTTTAAACATTTCATTATTTTCTTGAAAAATACTCATTGGGAAATATTTTCCTCAAAGGAGGAATTAACAAATATCTTTTCAAAATGGTAGTTGCACCAAATAACATGTCAAAGTAATATTAAGTAGAGAATTCCTTGAAAGTCCCGTGGGAATTCAATCAATTGGTTTATCAAGATTTTTGCTCTATGATTTAAGATCTAGGGAAAAATAGTTAACTAACACATACATACATACATATATACATATACATACATATATATATATATATAAACACATATATATGTATACACACACACACATATATATGTATGTATATGTATATGCATGTGTGTGTGTGTGTGTGTGTGTGTGTGTGTGTGTGTGTGTGTTTCCATTAACATTATAAAAATCATATAAGCATCATTCATTATAGCTCTTCAATAATCCTCCATGAGAATTCAATAAATTGATGAAATTAAAGCTAGCCAAATTATTAGCAAGGTTTAAAGAACATTATCCAATCATTTTCCAAGCTTTCAAAATTTCCTCTCTGCTTATTGTTTAAATGACACAAAATTAGATGTTGAATATGGAATCCAACTGAAAACAAGAGGCATCTTAGCATAACATATACATTTGATTTGGACTTAACATAGAGAGATGGATTTATCAAATGTACTACTCGATATTACAATCAAACAATGGTACATAGAAATCATTGACACAATTCTTGCAACTTTAATTTTGAATGCATATATATAACAAATATGAATTGAGAAAGTTGACTACATAACCTAATCAAGAAAAGTATAAAGTTTGGACTTGACTCCATATAGTTCGCTCTTGAAGTGCATATTCCAAAATGTAGAGCTCAAATTAGATAAAATGATGACTTAGATTTGTCCTCAATCAAATCGCAACAATAAAGATGAGAAGAAAATGATGGAGTAGAGTTAAAATGCACAACTTGGGTTTTTTTTTCTTGTGACTTATATCCATAAGAAGTCATATGAAAAAGTTATAAAGCCTTGGAAGAAGCCACGAATCTTGCAACAGTTATAAAAAAAGAAACTGGCTTCTTGATCCACCGATAAAAGAGATGCGAAGTGTACATTCTTGTCCCTTATAAAGACAAATAAATATGAGAAGAATTCAAAGGTTACTAAATAAAAAAGGATAAGTTATAAAGCTATATATATATATGTATATATATGTATATGTATATATATCTATATGTATATATATGTATATGTATATATATCTATATGTATATATATGTATATGTATATATATATATATGTATATATATATATATATATATATATATATATATATATATATATATATATATATATATATATATATATATATATATATATATATATATATATATATATATATATATATATATATATATATATAACTTCGAATGGTAACATTATATAATTATCATTTTGTCCAATGTTATACCTACTAAAGTATGCATAACTAAATATGTGTATTACTTGGAAGATTATTTTATCTTCACATCTTCTCAAGGTAAATGCATATTTAGGATTACATATTTTAATAGATATGAGATTGTATAAATTAATACTATGGTCGCGCCATACTGTTACACCTATGTACACATACATATATACATATTATTTGAAGTGATGAGAATGTCAATATAAAACATTAAAGGTGTGTACTTTGATTAAGTTAAAATGTTTAATATTTTAATGATTGTACCCTATTATGCAAGTCACTAGGTCCTTACTAAGATAGTTAGAGGTCATACCTATTGATCAGACAAATGGACAAAGGTAGTACCCCATTCCGTAGATCCCATTAAGCAATGTTTATCCCTTTCATCTGCTCCTGCAACCATCCATGCAAAATTTTCCACAATAATATCACGTTCCCACAATAAATCCATATCAACAAATAGCAAAGAAATTAGTTAATATCCATAATTTTGAAACCAAGCAACTGCTAACTACTATCATCAACATATGACAAGTAACAATTAATGATATCATCATTAAATGGTCATAGATAATAATTGATAACAACCAATTTGATATGAAATAATGGTTACATATAACTACCCTTTTTAGATGAACAAGAAAGAAAAATCCAATCAACTCAATGGGTATAATAATTTTAATTAGGTCAAAATTTTAGGATGTAACAAATATCCATAAAAAAAATTCATGTATGCATCCATTATATCATACAATACTTAAACTTTGAAGGCTAATGTCCTAGGTCAATTTTTTTTTGTAGAAATGTAAATATTAAACACCATAAGAACATTCACACAATTTGACACAAGCATTTTACATGGAAACCCAATATGGGAAAAACCACCAGTAACATGCTACTAATTCTCAATCCTCTGAACTGATACCCTATGAAAGGCCAACCCTATTCTAGGTTATGATACACATTGTTAAATGTGACCTAGTTAAAGGATTTCAATCACCCTGTTAGGAGTGAGCCTTGTTAGAGGACTTTAGACCATTCCATTAGAATGTCACCTGATTAAAGGATTTACAAATTATTTTTAGGTCAACCAAAATCCAAATGATTTACCCTAGACTAATACGATGATTAGAAATGAATAGTAAGGGTTGATATGATAACACATTACAACTCACTAGCAGATTAATGATCTCCATTTCAGTCCTCCATTCTACTTGGATTTTACACACTTTAGTTCTGATAGCTTGTTCACCCTTCAAGCATTCATACTTTTCAACCTTCTTGCTTTGTATATCAACTATAGTCTCTTTCATTCAGCCATTAAATGAAGCATTACCCTAGACTCCTTGTCTTCCTTACATTCTCACACATGAAAACCTTTGATTCTAACCAACTATTTTTATAAATAGAGAACTTAGATCTTTTTTCGCTTAACCACAATCATCCATTTTAGGATTAGGTAGGATTAGGTAGGATACAATGGATCTATCCACTTTTCCATTTGGTTCCTCTAAAAGCTTCTTCTACAATCTTCCTTGAATTCACCTCAAAATGGTTTACCTTGAATTATGTGAAATGAACTTATCATAGTTATCTTCCACATGCTATACATAATTCAAGAAATCAAACTAGTCAACTCAGATTTGTCAAATATTTGATTTAACACTATTTGCTATCACTCAACATCTATACTATTCTATCACTTGGACAACACTAAAGTTTACTAATGCTTGACACCAACTAAAATTTACTCGGCATATACTAATAAATACTCGACTTGCACTATTTTTCATCTCTGTTCGTCACCTCTTGACTTTCACTCGACTTCTATCGAATATGCTTGGCTTGCACTAACTTCTCAATAAGGCTTAGCACACACTTTTCTTACTTGATCTTCTTCTTGTCTTAACTTGAGTAATCTTTCATTTCAAAATTTAAGTAGATAAACAATACACTATAGTATCAATGTCTTACTTGGTTTTAGTGCTTCTTTTACATACCAAATAACTCAATGTTTCTCTAGGCACTCTTGTTATCTCCTCTTTTCAAATCCCCTTCATCAATCAACTAAATGATAGCTTTCAAACCAAAAATCAATTGTATCACTAGTAGATAGCAGGTGTCACATCATTGACAAAATAATGATTTTTTCCATTAGAGTTTCTTTATTCAAAACAATCTCATATCAACAAAAGTGTCCTCTAGAAATAACTAGTAAACTTAGTATCTTTGTCTAAAACAATAGTTTTAGGTAATCTATGCAATCTTACCACTTCCTTAAAGAATAATTTAGTCACATGTATGACATTAGATGTCTTGTTACAAGGTATGAAATGAGCAATATTTAAAAATATGTCAACTAACATCAAAATAGAATCATTACCTCTTTGAGTTCTAGGAAAACTAAGAACAAAATCCATACTGATGTCTTCCCAAAGCTTATTAGGTATAGGAAATGGTGAATGTAATCCCAAATTCTAACTAGATCCTTTCATTGTTTGACAAATTCTACAACTTCTTACCATTTTATTCAAATCCTTATAAATTTGCGGCCAAAAGTCCCTCTTTGAAATCAAATTCACTATTTTATCAATTCCAAAATATCTAGCAAGTCCACCACTATTCTTCACTTTTATGATGTTCTCTCTCATATATCCTCTAGGCATAACTAAATTCCCATAAAAAATGTCTTTTTGATGGAAGGAATCAACCCAATTATCTCTCACCATCTATTCCTTGCAAGCTTTCCAAGGTTATAAAAAATTAGGATCAATTTCATGCAAATACTTTAAATCATTGAAACCAAACATCTAAACTCTCATTTCTGTTAATAAAATCCTTCTTCTACTTAAAGAATCAACAACCTTGTTTAACTATCCATTCTTATGTTTCAAAGAAAAGGAAAAGTTTTGCAAAAACTCAACTCACTTCATATGTCTCTGATTCAACATATTTTGACTTCCCAAATATTGTAAACCTTTATGGTCAATATACAATACAAAATTCTTAGGTATGAAATAATGTCTCCATTTCTTCAAAGCTTGAACAATAGCATAGAATTCTTGATCATAAACTAAATATTTTCTCTTGGCATCATTAAAATTTTCACTAAAGAAAGCTACACATCCTCCTTCTTGACTCAAAAATGCTCCAATAGCACTTTGACTAGTATCATGCTCAACTTGAAATACTTTACTTAAATCGAGTAAAGAAAGTGTAGAAAATTATACAATCATGTGTTTCAATGCTTCAAATCTCTTTTGTGCTCCATGTGTCCATGTGCAATCCTTTTTATCTCCTCTCATAGTCTTAGTCATAACATTACAAATAGAAATAAAATTTTTGATGAAATTCCTATAAAAATTTTCCAATCCATGAAATGATCTTACCTATCTAATATTCTCAAGTTTAGGCCAATCAAGAAAAAATTTCACCTTCTCCAGATACATCTTAAAACCATTATCTACAATAACAAGACCAAGATTCACAATTTCTTCCTTCATAAAGGAACATTTCTTTAGGCAAATCAACAATTCTTCTCTTTCAATCTCTAAAATACTTGTCTAACATGCTCAAGATGTTCTTCCTTAGTCTTACTAAATATCAAAATGTCATCCAAATATACAATCATCAATTTACCTAAGAATATTTTGAAAACCCCATTCATCAACCTCATAAAAGTACAAGGTGCACTAGTTAAACCAAAGGGAATAAACAACCAGTCATACAAACCTTCATTAGTCTTAAAAGAAGATTTCCATTCACCCCCTTATATAATTATATGATGGTATCCACTTTTCAAATCAATATTGGTAAAATACTTTTCTCCACTCAAACTATCCATTATATCATCCATTCTAGGCAACAGAAACATATATTTCACTATTATCATGTTTATAATTCTAGAATTAGTTCACATTCTCCATTCCCCATTCTTTTTAGGTGCTAACAAAATAGGTACTATAAAAGGACTCAGAATTTCTCTAATCAAACCCTTCTCAAGAAACTCTTGCACTTGCCTATTAAATTTAACCTTTTCATCAAGAGTCAATCTATGTGGTGCTTTATTAGGAAAACTAGATCCCAGTATCAAATCCATACAATGAATTATACCTCTCATAGGTGGAAAACCATTAGGTACGTTATCAAAAATAATGTCTTGGATCTTCACTAACAAGGATTCAATCACATGTGCTTGCTCTAACTCATCTTGTTTCTTAGCCTTTCTAGGAATCAAAGAAAAATAAACATTCCATTTATTCATGTATATAGCAAATTTATTACCTTCAACCAAACATACTTTGATTATGGTACAATAATTCTCTTTAGGTTTCTCTACTAAAGGCAACAATATTTGTTTCTTTCAATATATCCAAATAGTATATCGATTCAATCTACCATCATGCAAAGCTTTTCTATCATACTGCCAAGGTCCACTCAAAAGAATATAGTAACAATCCATAGGAATAATATCACACAAGAATTCATCATGATAATTCCCAAATTTGACTTTAACAAGGCATTACTCACTTATAATTAATTTATTCTCCTTTTGGATCCAAGCAAAATGATACAACTTAGGATGTCTCAATCTTTGCGACTACAATTTGTTAACCAGCTCCTCAGATGCCAAATTATCAAAACTACCACTATGAATGATGACCTTGAAAATTTTTCTAGCTATCGTACATATGGTTTTGAACAAACCTCTCCTCAAGACAAGTTTTCCATCAATTTCCATCAAGTTCTCATGATTTTCAAGTTCATTAGGCATTTCAACAACTTCTTCACAAGCCAAAGTGCTTCTACTATTACCTCCAATATTCTTTCTAGAGTTGGTACATTCAAAAGCCTTGTGTTCTTTTCCACACTTATAAAAAGTATCTTTAAACCAAGATATTTCTTCTCTTTTTCCACCTTTATTATTCCTAGTGTAACTAGTATAACTACATCTAGTGTAGTTACCTTTTCTACCAATAAGTTCTTTATTCCATTTAGATTTTCCTTTATCTTGAATTGTCTCAACTTTATCATCTACATGTCTAGATCCAATATCCAATTTGTAGTATTCCTCAGTATTTTCCTTCACACTTGTGTCCTTTTGTCTCAAGCTTTGCATCTTTCTCAACATCTTAACTTGATAATCAACATGGAGAAACTTCTTCTTCATCTTTCCAATCATCTTTTCTCATGTCTTGATCTTTTCTTTTCCCATTTTTTTTCTTTTAGTTTACAAATGATCCCACCAAGGTGAAGCATGACCCTTCAACTTTGTGGTTACTATCTTAGCCTTATTATTATTAGGAGTACTTTCATACTCAAAGTATCTATCCATCTCACTAATCCAATCCTATACACCATTAGTCTTAAGTCTTCCATTATAGAAAGTAACTTCAACAATAGATCTAGAATTTTCCTTAGACAAAACTCTCAAAAGCCTTTCATCAACTTGTTAAACCTCAAGTTTAGGGTTAGGATTTGGTGCTACCTCTTCATCGTCACTAACATATTCAAGATGTACACCCCTTCTCTATGAAATCTTCATAGCTTCAAGTCTCACTAGAGTTTTCCTCAACATGCCCATAATAACATTATCAATAGATCGTAACCTTTTGAAAGTTATAGGTTAGATGTCAAATCTATCACCCTATAACCAAGTTCAACAAGGCCCTCCATGCTGTAAGCCTCAAGAAAGAAATCACTTTGATACCACCTGGCACAAGGAGATACAATGATTGAATTACAACATATGGAATAAACTCAACTTAAAGCCAATCAAAACTCCCCACTTAAAGTTGCATACAGAAGCTACGCATTTATTAATGAAACCATATAAAATACAAAGCCATATGCATCATATTTTAGGTGTAATTATTTCACTTCACATATAAAGGATGAACAACATGCCTGGCCATGAGGCCTTCTAGGTTGTGGCCTTATACAAAATAAGAATCATAAAACCTCAGAGCCTTATCTCACATCTCCTATCTTCTAGCTCTATATTCTACTATCCTTACTATCATCCTCTACCTTCCTATACCTAACCAAGATTATTTTATATCCAACTAAGCCATAAGTCAGCTAGTCAAGTATTTAATTATAATATGGGTCCATACTTGGAAGAGTGAACTAAAATCCACACAAATGGAAATATGAAGTGATGTACACTTAGAGGTAGGTCTAGACATGTGTTAGGAATCAGCTCCTAACTACACAAGGCACTACATAATCAAAAAAACTACAACAATTAGAACAACATGCTTCTTAGGATGAAAACATCAAGAAAATAGAACTGCAAAAAATGACACAAAACTCAAGAAATATAGAACCTAAAAATTTGTGCACTTAGGACAAGGATAAAGAATAAATCCTCAACATGATGACAACTATGCACAACATGAAAATAAAATAAATAATGGTTACTTCATAAACAACATAATAGTTGTAAGGAAACTTGCAACAAAGAATGTAACCATTTCTACTTAACCCATAATGGATCTAAAATAAATATGCAGTTAAAATTCGCATGCAAGAGAATAGCCAACATACCTCCAACAATGTGTTACAAGATATACCCTCGAAAACCCTCATTGTGGGAAAAATCTAGTCTCCAAAAGCATCCATTGCCATGTATTATTTAACAAAAATAGCATTGCAATACAACCATGGAAGCCTTCAAAGCCATAGCCATAACCAAGAAATCCATGCAAAAAATCATGAATCCCACATCCCATGTCATGCTTCCAACCTTCAAAAATTCTTCCTTGGCTTGTTAGAAATATGGATTATGGGGGGGTGGGGTGAATAAGTAATCTACAAACTTTAGTCACCAATTAGATATTATTACTTACTTTAAACCATTCATAAAAAAGCAATAATGTAATGTTGAATAATAACAATAACAATGCACAAAGATAACTCATAACACTATATTTTATTAACTAGGGAAACCCTGGCAAAGGGAAAACCCCGGTGGGGATGACACCCACTAGATAATATACTGATATATAAGTTCCTTGTTAGAGGATGGACCCTTTTAGGAGTCAATGAGTAAATTTAGTATAAGGAGCCCCTGTTCGAAGACTTTGAATCCCTATTAAGAGATTCCAACCCTATTATGAGTTGTGGTACAATAGATGCAAGATGAGCCCACTGCCCAAACATGCATTTCCAATTACAAGAAGAGTTCACTACCCAAAAAAGTAATCAAACTTCTAGAATAGGTACTTTATCTTCTTCCTTGATTGATCTAATCTTCAACTTGATCTCAGATCATCAAATAGCTTATATTAAACTTTGCATTTATCACCTTCACAAAAGTTCACATATATTCACAATCTTATGATTCGCACTTGCACTTACACTTTCACACTTCTTATCACAAAATATCCTTTACATAAATACCATGCCTTTTCACAAAATACTATTGGATCAGCTAAGACCACAAACCACTTTTCTAACTTAGAGTAAACATGTAGGATGTTGGCCCTAATTGGACAAGTAATTATCTTGTAAACTAAATAATTCTTTCCTTCAATTCTACTATCTTGTTCCATGAAAACATGAATATATCTATTTCATATAGTTTGTACTAACTTTTGAGGTTATACATATCATCGCCAACATGTATACTATCTCCATGTAACTTTTCTAGTCATAATATGATGTCGGTAATAGGTTAAAAACAAAACAATACACTATTATATACCAAATTCTATACTTAGATAATTTTATGATTACCAAATAGTAAGTATCTTTATTTCTGAGGTTTCCTGTGAACATGTACATCATGTGTTTCCATAAATGACAACAATTACATATCACTATTAGCCAATTGTCAACAATCTCCCCCTTTGGTATTGATGGCAATAAAATAGGAAAAATTGGCTAAGTGACAAAAACTTAACACCACAAAAATAAATAACACCTCAGATAACATCTATTACAATTTGTTCATCTTTACATATGCTCCCCCTTACAATATACTAAACACTTTTATCTTCTAAACCTGATTTACAATTTTCATACGTATTTCTACCCCTTTGACATCAATGAAAAAGGTCAAAATGTCAAGATCTATCCAAAAATGTTTTCCTTCCTTGTGCTGATATGATCTTCATGCAATCATCAAAATTAGCCTTCAAACTATCCATACCCTTAGTCCATGTCTCCTTGGTGGACTCAACTGAGGTGAGAATTGTACATAAAGCATATGATGCAATCTCAACTTCATTAAGATCTAAATTCAAAAATTTGGAATATGTGCCTTTGGCCTTGACCCATTACTCTAACTGTTTCTCAACAAAAGATAATTTTAGAGCTATAGATTCTTTGAAATATAATATCCTCTTCAAGATTTGTTCCCTTTGAAGTTCCAATTTCCTAATGTCACTGAGAATACTGGACACTTTTCTTTCAAAGATGGATGTTCAATTTGGTCGGATAAAGCCTGTAGCATCACTCATCTTTACTTCTATTTGACTATCAATGTCTTTAGTTAGTTTGTATGATAAGGTAAACTTAATATACAAAGTTTTCCCATCCTATAGGCATTTTCAAAGTTCTTTTATACAAGTATCAAGATTAACTAAGTTATTCTTGATATTATGACATATGGTGCTAAACAAGTTAGCATCATGGGAAATCTGAGCCTTTGCCTCTGCAACATTCAAAAAATTGGTAAAATCGACATCAAATGATTTTAGCACTGCTTGTGGTCTATGTTCAAGATTTGGTTTAGTGTAGTGTACTAACAAGGGACTATGTAGTCTATCACTCACTTCCATTAAATTTTTCTATAAACTTTTCACTATCTTATTCTTTTGTAAAAGTTTGGATACAGATGAAATCAAATCTGTTTGATCATCACCATTAGTAACTAAACTAGCAAGAGAGAGTAGAGTGGATGAGCTAGATGGTTTATTATAATCCTCCCTCTATTTCTTCACTGTTTCTTTTGTTCTTCTCTCTTCTTCTTCTTTCTTTTCCTTTTCCTCTCTTTCTCTCTTCTCTTGCAATCTCTTCTTTTCATCTTCCCCAGTTTTCTTTTTCATGTCTTCTTATGCAATTCTTCTCTTTTCCTCCTCTTCCTTTCTTTTCTTTTCTTCCTCAATCAATTTCTACTTGGTCTCCTTTATTTTCTTCTTTTCTTCTTCAAGTAGCATTTTCACTTCTTTAATCTATCTCAACGTATCCTAAATATCCTCAGTGTCTAGTTCATTAGTGTTGAACCACCAAATGGATTGGTATCTTCAATGTTAATGGTAACATTGGTTTGATTAATTTGCATGGTGTCATTTCTCACTGATACTTCCAAGGTTCTAATAGTTAGAGGAGATGTTTTCTTTGACTCTATCATCATTTGACTAATTTTCATTACTGTCTCAGTTCTTAGCTTATCCTTTTCACCAACCATGAATAGAAATGGTCTCAATTTATTCCTCAAGTATGGTGGGAGGTTATTCAATAGTCTTTTAATTCCTTCTTCATCATTAGTCTTTCAAATAGTTCTAAGCATAGACTTCTAAAGCTCTAGATCTTCTTATCTTGCAAAAGCCTTCTTCTAAATGAGTCTCTCATAGACTTTCTAGTTTATTATGCCCTCAAGATCCTTTAGTTTCAAATTGTTTGCTATGATATATCTCATAGTAGATATATCAATTTGATCTTTCTCAAAACTATTATACAAATCATAAAACTTGTTCATCTGAACAAAATTACCTTCATTAGCAATAGTTGTATTGGTCTTTTCTATTTTTGGCTTCCAAGGTTGTCGAGCTTTGTCTGCTACTTGCTTAGATGAAGTCACTTTTTCTGCTTGTTTGGTCTCGTGTTCCTTATCTTCCTCATCACTAGAATCAATTATCAACAATATTTTTTGTCTCTTTCCTGGTCTAGTGGCCTATTGTTTGACTCTCTTTGTCTTAGTAGACATTGCTTCCACTAGTCTTTCAAACTTTCTCTTTGGATCACTAGGTTGAATGTCAGACACTACTTCATATGGAATGCTTTGTTTCAAAGATGTCTTAGCAACTGATACTGACAAAGGCTGAATGTTCAATATTCCTTGCTTCATCATTCGTCTTATAGCCTCAGATTCACTCTTTGTCATTCCAGCCTTTGATAGTGCCTTCTTCATTATAGACTCTACCTTCTTGTGTGATTCCTTCTCCAAGGTTGCTTAATGAGTTAACTATTTGATCTCATCATTTATGCCAAATCTATACTTTGCTTTGTCTCTATTTGAATTCAGTATACAAATCAATATAACTAACTGCTATATCATCATTTAATTCATAGCTCAAGGGATCAAGAAATGTTTCCTGAGGTTCCACTACTTGAATATAAGTATGATCTATATCAACCAAAATACAAATGTCTTCCTTAAATATGTCCACAATTTCACGTGCAATTCTAAATATTTGTTTCATTTCATTCTAAAATGTCCTCATTATTAGGTTGCCACTATCTAATATCTTATCTACAAGATGCCTTTTGCATACCTTTGTAATCTTCTCCATTGTGCATCTGTCACTACTCATGATGTCTATGACTAATAGATAAGAAAATGTTTTAAGTACATGAAAGAATATATGGTTGATCAATGACTAGAATCTAAACACACCATTCTTTGTCCTCTTCATCTTTTCTAGGTTCTCTAAGAGTTGCATTCTCAGTATCTCACTAAGATTCACTTGTTCTTTCTCTACACATATCTTATATGCTATATAAATAAATCCCACTAAAAGTTCATCAATCTTAGAACTTGCACAAATAGAATAAGTAATAATTCAACTTAAAAATCTTCCATCATCTTGCTTGATTGTTTTGATCACCATAGACTTTCCATTATACACTACTTTAGTATAACTTTCAACTTTCTTCTTGACCAATTTCTCACCTATAGGTACACTATGTTGTTTACTAAGACTAGTTATGTCATGAATAAGGTTGGCAGAAATATTAGCTACATTGTCTTACATCCATAATTTACCATCATGTATCTTACTTAATATGATCTATGTCCATTCATCTATGTCTAAATCATGGTAGAAGTGATATTTAAACAATTATAATTCCCTTAGATGTTAAAATCTAGGCTTCATAGTCATGTTGTGATTGAAAACTAATTCCATATCTTTGTTCATGAATTCACTACCAATCGATTCAAACTTACTATTCAAATAACTTCCTACATCTTCGAGATATACTACGTTGTTGAGAGTGATAAACAACTCCGAGTTAGGGTTTCCTTTAGCAGGTTTTATGGAAGCAATCTTTAACTTAGGTCTATCTTCATTCTTAACACTGTGCAGTACTGACATATCCATGATTCTATCAATTATGAACTTTTTACTAAAAAATTTACAAAAATCAATAAAATACCTCTTTCCAAAAATAGGGTTTCCTTCACAATAGCTCTAACAAGTCAATTCTAAGTGCTCCTTGCTTCAAATGTGTTCACAATGAAGTGAAAATCAATTATGTACTCCATTTATTCCATTATCTTGAACTTGCATTAATTGTGTACTTTGCAAATATGAAAAAGTTGTTAATTATGTTTTGTAATTAAATAACTGCTCAAGATCATTTATTCGATCTTCATATGTCACCCAACATTTACTATAGCCTCCTTTCATCATGATAAACGTCTACAAGACTTTACATTATGAAATTCTCTGCAAAAACATACTTTCCACCTTCTACTATAGAATTGGCCTTTACTATAACACCAGTAACTCTGAATTCCTTCATAACTTGTTTAGATGAGCTCCAAATTACAAGCGAGCTTAGGTACCATCTAAACTTAACTAGATACACATTTTTCCCAAATTTTCTACCTCTAATTTGATCTCTAAATGAAGTTCTAAAATTATGATGTTGTGGATAAACTTAATTACTCTTAATTGAATCAAACTCAACAACTGACTTCAATATTCCTGTCTAATCATCATCTAGCTTTTATTTTGTGATATCTACTCCTCTCACAAATGCTTCATTAAGTTCTTCTCAAATTTCACTAACAATGTCTCTTTGTTCCTCATTGTCTCTGTTAGTTTCGAAGTTCCTTTCCTGGTTCCTTCTATTATTTCCATCATTCCTTCTATTTCTAAAGTTTCCTCATTATTCCTTCCATCTTTGAAGTTTTTATCAATTTTGTAGTACTTCATTATGTGTTCGAAGTTGTTGCATAACTGACATACTAATGCTCTATTTCTAGGATTCTATTGAGCATCAGGTGCATAACAATTTTGAGCAATGTGTCCTAAGTTGTTAGACTTGTAACACACGAACTATCTTTTATCTTCATAAGATCTTCCTTCTCTTGATGTCCTTTCATTAGATCTTCTTCTATCTACAGGGTTAGTATTTCTATACATTCTATTATTTCTTCTATCATTATCATACTTAGGTTTCCTAAAATCAATTGCATTATGACCCATACCATGACAATTTATAACAATAAAAGTCCTTAACATGATTAAATGACTTATTAGTACAATCTCTTTTCATATGACCTATTTCATTACATAAGAAACACTTACCTCTAAATTCATACTTGGTTGCCTTAGGAGATTCCACTTGCTTTGGTTCATCCAAGATTTCAACTTCCTTAGGTTTATCAGAAGATTGACTGGATTCAATCTTATCATCAAATTTGTCTTTTTCTTTCAGATCTGATCTAGTCTCACGTTTCTTCGCAAACATGTTAATTAGATAACCAAGACTAGTGTTACCATAAGTAGGTATTTGTATTGACATTAAATCATCAAGATTTTCTCTACTAGAATAAAGCTTCTCAAGCTACTGCTTACACTATGTTAATTCACCTTTCATAATAGTATTGTACTTATGGAGTTCTTCATGATCTTCTTTCAATGTTTCAAGCTCAGATGTTTTCTTTGTCAAACTTGCTCTCAGATCTACATTATTAGTCTTTAAATCAGATTCAATTTTGCTAGGATCATTTCTCAAAGTCAATTTTAGATTTGTAATCTTCAATTCATGCTTCAAGATCTTGTACTCTATCTTCAACTTTGAATAATCATCATCACTAGTTCCAGATTCAATAGTTTCAGGCTTGGATTTGAGATGTTCAATCTTTTCCTTCAATTGACCAATGTATACTTTGGAGTCTTCATATCTATCCTTCAGCTTATGTCTTTCTTTAGTAAGTAGATCAATTTGTTCAAGAGCTTCTTTGAGGTTCTTTATCAACTGTTTGATATCCATAGGGATCTTACTTAAGCTATTAAGCCTCTGCAAAGTAATTGTGCTCTAATACCAATTGTTAGAAAGAGGGAATACTAAAGGGGGTGGGGGTGAATCAATAATCTACAAACTTTAGTCACCAACTGGATATTATTACTTACTTTAAACCATGCATAACAAAGAAATAAAGTAATGCTGAATAGTAATAGTAACAATGCACAAAGATAACTCATAACACCATATTTTGTTAACTAGGGAAACCCTGGCCAGGAAAACCTCGATGGGGATGATACACACTAGATAATATACTAATAAATGAGTTCCTTGTTAGAGGATGGACCTGTTTGGGAGTTAATGAGAACATTCAATATGATGAGTCCCTATTAGGAGATTCCAACCCTGTTAGGAGTTGTGGTACAGTAGATGCAAGATGAGCCCACTGCCCAAACATGCATTTCCAATTACAAGAAGAGCTCACTGCCCAAGCAAGTAATCAGACTTCTAGAATAGGTATTGTATCTTCTTCCTTGAATGATCTTTGATCTTTAGCTCAATCTCATATCATTAGATAGCTCATATAAAACTTTTCATATATCACTTTCACAAAAGTTCACATATAATCCTAGTCTTACAATTTGCACTTGCAATTACACTTTCACACTTCTTATCACAAAATATCCTTTGCATAAATACCATGCCTTTTCACAAATTACTATTGGGTCGACTAAGATAGAAAACCACTTTTCCAACTTAGAGTAAACATCTAAGATATTGGCCCTAATTGGACAAGTAATTATCTTATAAATAAAATAATTATTTCCTTCAATTCTGCTATCATATTCCATCAAAACATGAATATATCTATTTTCTGAGGTTTTTACTAACTTATGAGGTTATACACATCATCACGAATATGTATTCTATCTCCATGTAACTTTTCTAGTCATAATATGATGTCAATAATAGGTTATAAACAAAACAATACACTGTTGTAAACCAAATTCTATACTTAGACAATTTTCTGATTACCAAACACTAAGTATCTTTATTTTTTGAGGTTTCTTGTGAACATTTACATCATGTGTTACCATAAATGACAACAATTACATATCACTATTAGCCAATTGTCAACATGGCTAACTTGTCAAGCCTTGTCTTGCTCAATTCTTGTCATTTTTTCTTTTCATCTTGTCACTACAACTACCCTTGCGACTTCTTATATAGTAGAAAGTCCCACAAAACCACCAAGTGGTACCTAACCCATTAACTACACATTTAATAATGGATATTTATTTTTTCTCAAAATTAAATAATATCAAATATTATCACAATGTTTCAATACAACTCATCATGTATATCTCATGGGAACTTTTACAACTTACTCGTCCATCTAGGTGTTCCTAGCTACAACATTGCATAATAAAATAAAATAATACATTATGTAATGGTATAGAAAATAGGAAATATTTTGGTTGATGCAAGATTTCTCAAAGACCCAAGATGCTCCTGCATCAATAAGGAACTTATCAAGTAAAAGTTTGAACAAATAGTGGGAAGCATTTTAGTGTTTGGATTTCTTATTAGGAGAATAATGTATAAGAGTTTTAAAGATGTATCTTATCAGAGACTCTATGTCTTATAGGTAAAAGGGGATAAAAAAAATTACCAAAATAAAGAATATTTTATTAGGGTTCATAAGAATAAGGTAAATGAATTCAAAGTAGATATTAGGGATTGGAAAGAAATACAAGATGACACATGAGGAATGTATTGATGACACAACAATCAAGGTAGAGAAGATTGCCAAAGAAGTTTCTGTAAGAGAAAAAGTAACTAATAATGTAGAGCTAAAAGAAAAGATGAGATGATGGAACTGCGATGGTTGGATCTAGGTTTAGATTTTTATGTTTTGAAGAACATCTACTTAAGGAAATAAAGAAGAATAGTTAGGTATCATAACTAAGAAAGAGGAACTGAAAGAAGAAAGGTGTGGAAAGGCTTATCGGAGTCTAAAAATAATTAAATTGTGATCATAATTGAGAATAAAAGGACGATAATATGGTATTTAATTATGTTATGGAGATTTAATGGATTTTATATAGCAAGATAGTGCAATCTACATATTATTTTTTTCCTATTACTTTCTTATCATTGTGATAGAATTTGAAATCCCTTGAAAGGGTGGTCCTAATTGGTCTAATGTAAATCCTTTTATAGTATTGAAATTCTTTTAAGAAGGCTACTCTTTACATAGTAAAGACTCTAATAGGTCTAGAGGAAAATCCTTTAACAAGGTAACACCTAACACTGTTTTGGTAACCCTTAACTAGGAAGACTCCTAATAGAGTGTATTCCAAAAGAATATTAATATTTTTGAACACTAATCCCACACCATGGTTTCCACCCAAATTGAGTTTCCATGAAATAAATATTGGTGCTATCAATTGTGGGAATTTTCACTGTGATTGATGAATGTTTAATGAGTAGTTTACCAATAATTTGTTTTTATAGGTAGAATGAATCTTATTTATGATAATACTAAAAGTTGATAGAATATTTGAATTGACAATTACTGATTCACCACCCTCTTTGTAATCACCCGCAATTGGTATTAGAGACTAGGTACATTATTTGAAAGCTTAATCATATAGGGAAAATATCTCAAGATGTATAGGGAGGATGCATCAAAGTTTTAAAAGTATGAGGATGATTTTTGAATATGGGCTAACGGGATGGAATTGCACTCATTAGGACTTGCAAAGAATGAAAATGATTACCTTGTCCTAGAATATGTGGAACCAAATGGTACACTTGATGAGACATAAAAAAAGAGAAATGTTGATTCATAAAACTATAATGATCAAACTAGCTAGTGTTTTGAAGAACTCTAAGTATGCTGACATCCAACAACCAAGAAGATATGGGATAAATTTCTACAAGTACATGGAGGAGATGAACATGTACTAGAAGAAAAAGTTGAAGGATTGAAAGTAATGTTATATATGCAGTGACAATGCATAATCATGAGACTATTTCACAAAATGGAACAAGAGTTAAAGAGGTTGTTGCAACTGTAAAAACAATAAGTAGAACAATTTAAGATAGAAAAGTTGTGAGTAAAATGACAAGAACCCTACCTAATAGGTATGCAATAATAATTTATGCTATACAAGAGTTAAGGAAATTTGAGAAAAGAAATATTACTATTGATTCTATTATTGGTAGACTAAAAATGTTTGAGCTAAGTAACTATGATAATAGCCAACCAACTAGGAAAAATCCTTTTCAAGCCTCAGAAATGAAGGACCATAAAAAAAGAAAAATATGTTGATAATGATGAATATAATGGACTAGCAACATAATAGAAGTATCTGGAGGATTTGGAAGCTTTGATCACAAAAAGGTTTCCTAAAGGAAAATGTATATACAAATGAAATAACCCTATTGTATGCTAGAATTGTAGGAAAATTGGTAATATGGCACACATGTGCCCCATCAAACCAAAGAAGAAGCATAATAGAGATAGGATGAAAAATTATCAGAAGTACAAAAACTTTAGTCCAAAGGGAAAGAAAGAATTTTACATAGTAGATGATGAAGAAAATGAATATGATATAGAAAGAAATAACAACAATGAGGAAATAGTCTTTTTTTTTTGTTATACTTCATGAAATCTAGTATACGTGAACACCTAATTTTAGTTATTTCAAAAATTTTGAAAGAAAATGTTATATTAAGAAGGATAAAAAATGTGGAAAGTTTGATAACAAAAGTGAGGAAGGCATATTTTTAGGCTACTCAACCAAGAGTAAAGCATACAAGTGTTTGAACTTAAAGAAAAATAAGATAATTGAAAGTGATAATGTGAAGATAGTTGATTTCTAAGAACAAAATGAAGAAACTTATAGGATACAATGAGTTGATATATTTTGAACCTGGAAAGAATGAAGCTGAAAAAATGGTTGCAGGTAGTGATAATGCTCAACCAAAAATAAAACATCAACCAATAACACCACAACAAGGACAAATGAATTATGAAAAAGTTCAAGATGTGGAACCTGCCACATTGAGGCATATATGAATCAATGATAATTTATCAAAGATAATTGGAGACAAAGTGAAGAAGGATTAACCAAAACTCAACTAAGAGAAAGGAATGCAATATGTGTTGAGATAATGAGTGTTGCACACATTGCATAATATTGTTATATTATATTATTTTATTTTATTTTATCATGTAATATTGCACCTAGGAGCACCTAGATGGACATGCAACATGAAAAGATTCCCATGGGATATACTTGATGAGCTATATTGTAACATTGTGGTAATATTTGATGTAATTATTTAATATTGGAGAAAATATTTAAATGTCCAATATTGAATATGAGGTCAATGGGTTAGGTAGCACATGGTTTATGCAATACCACTTAGTGGTTTTGTGGGACTTGTTACTATTTGTAGTGACAAAACAAAAAGACATAAGGGAAAAAGGCAAGTCGAGCAAGAAAAAGGCTTGACAGGTTGCCAAGGGATCATTTGTGAAGGTTGGAAGCATGGAATGTGATGTGTGGATTCATGCTTGTTCACATAGATTTCTTGGTTGTGGCTATGGATTTGAAGGCTACCATGGTTGTATTGCAATAATGTTTTTGTTGAATAATACATGGTGTTGGATTATTTTGGACGCTGGGTTTTTACCTCAATGAGGGTTTTCCAAGGTGTATCTTATGTCACATTTTTGTGGGTATTGTTGGAGTTTTAAAACTACTAGGCAACAAAATACCTGATACCAGGATGTAGAGGAAAAATCTCAGTCTAAGGGTTAGCTACTTCCTATATTCAACTGAGAATTCTTTAGATCTAGATCCAACTTTAATAGAATTATAGGTATTCTCTACATATTAAACTATGTAGGGCCTAGGTAGGTGCACCTTAGGGATGAAATGACTGGGTGCTTGATATTCTCTTCACAATTCATTAATTGATATTATTTTCTTCTAAAATATATCCCTTATAGAAGAAAAGGTCATAATTCTTCTTGAATTTGCAAATAGCTCTTGATTACTATAGCTAACTATGACACATAGAGAATAATTCCAAATAAGTGTTGACCAGAAATTTCAATCTTCAAACAGTAAAGTAAAAGTTGATTTGATTTTAGTTTTACGCTTCTTGTGACCCCGTGAGTTATTCAATATGCAATTGAACAAATGATCAATACCCTATCCATTGGTATACAGAGTCTACCTAGTAAAACTTTGACCTAATTAATTTCCTTATAATTAAATATATCAATAATTAACCTTAAACCACATTCTTATGAATATCCTTCTTATATGATTGGAAATCCTACCAATTTATCGAAGAATTTACTTAATTCCTTGAACTAAAAGAAACAACAAATTGATATACAACCTATCCTAGTTGTATTAAATTGCATGAACCTTGCTCATTCAATCCCAACATAACCAAAACATAAAAATGGAGATAGAATTTAGAGAAAATAGATATGGAAAAATATTCCTTTTGTATTAATTCTCCTTGAAAATCATACAACACTCGTATAAACTCAAAAATACTTTGAGACATGAGAACATACCAATCAATGTTCACTTGTATTCTCAGATTTACAAATGAATACATCACAAAAATTGACACAAAGATTGATTGGACTGAATGCAAAATAGCATAACACTGACAATTACATGGATTTTGAACCTCAACTCCACATCTTGGAAATCCTTTTATAGGAAGTATTAAAACAAGCTTCAGATGGGAGGACACATGCAAAATTTAGTTACAAAGAAAATACAAAGATACTTTTCATTTATTTACATTCAAACGTTCTTTGTATCTAAGTCAAAACTTTGGATGCAATTACAAAACTAGCAGGTGGCACTTATCAACAAGTATCTTTAGCATCTTTTTGGTTGGTCTTTAAGCTCTTGTAATTTTCTTTTCTTTATCTTGATTTCTTTTGCCTCTAACTACATCCTTGCATTACCTAGTCACTATCAACAAATGGTATAGCCTTCATATCAGCAATGACTTCCCAGATGGCAATGTATGTATCCACATTTGGCCATGTGGCATCTCGGATGATATCTAAGTCACCAATATTTTTGTTCAAGTTAGTATCATTTATAGCTTTAGTATGACTATTCAATTCTAAATTGTCCATTTAATTTCTAATGAAGATGTAGATAAAGTGACCTTTCAACTTCCATGAAGAGGGATAAAGAGGCTCAAGTCAAATTCAACAAGGCAAAATGATATGTACATACATCTCATTTGCTGAGATTGTCAATTTGTATCAGATCTTATATACAGGGCTCATGGGAAGACATATCAACCACATGATTGCCCCACTCCTATAAAATTCATGGGCACACATCTCATTCATGGGATAGCCCAACTTTTATGAGCTCGGACACACAACTCCTCCATGAATTTGTCCAAATTTGTTTGATTTGCAAGATACATCTCACTTACGAGATTGACCACAATTTTATGAAATTTTATTTAATATTATGAATGAATAGAAGTTATTTACAATACCAATATTTATTCTTTTAGTATTGTCCTCTAAATTACTAAAATAATTTAGATCAATGGTATCAAAGCTGGTAAATGATTTAGTCATGGGATTTGTTGACAAAATAATATTATTTTCCTTTGTGTATATGATGAATTGCAACAAACTATTGAAGATGACATAAAATACAATGTAGGCTATAAGAGAATTCTTATTCTCAGGGAGTTTCTCAGGGTAAAACTAGGCCACTAGAGTAATTTTGATTATGATGAACCCACATGAGAGAATGGGGACCAACCTTTACAACTCTGAGACCATTTTCATGAAGAGGTAGAGAATCCATACCCACCTACAATAATGTAAAGAGGAAATGACATATTGCATATCCTCTGTAGCTTTGTTTGCCCATTGCTCATGCCGCCGGCACCAATATTATTTTACTACCCATTTGTTAGTGGGGCTTCTAAAGAGAGGTTAGAGAGAGGCTTGAGCATGTGACTTTCCTCCATCCTAATTCTCCCATTCTCTCAACTTTTGAATGTAGAGGCCTCATTGTTTTGTTGTGCAGATAAAGGGATTCTTTGTGTGACTTGTGATTCTAGTGTGCATGATGCAAACAAGCTTGCCAATAAACACCCTTGCCTTTCTCTCCTCCATTTTGAATATTATGAGAATCATTAATGAGCCCATTGCTGCTTCCATTGCTTATGGCTTAAAAGGCTACAAGTGTGGGAGAGAAAAATGTGTTTATTTTTTATTTAGGTAGCAGTACTTTTGATGTTTCTCTTTTGATAATCAAGGAATGTATTTTAGAAGTTAAGGCTACTACTAGATATACCCATTTGGGTGGAGAAGATTTTGATCATAGGATGGTTAATCACTTTTTTCAATAATTCAAGAGAAAGTATAAGAAGGACATCTTAGGCAATGTGAGGGCTTTGAGAAGATTGAGAACCTCCTGTCAAAGGGTGAAGAGAACCTTTTCCTCCACTACTTAGACCACCATTAAGATTGATTCTCTATATGAAGGTATTGAATCATCACCTATGTCAAGTTTGAGGAATTGAACATGGATCTCTTCATAAAGTGCATGGAACCTATTGAGAAATGCTTGAGGGATGCCAAGATGGAAAACAACATAATTCATGATGTTGTGCTTGTTGGGGGTTCAACTAGGATTCTGAAGGTTCAATAGTTGTTGTAGGACTTATTCAATGGAAAGGAGCTTTGCAAAAGTATTAATCCTGATGAGGTCATTGCATACAAAGCTATTGTGCAAGATGAAATTCTTAGTGGTGAAGGTAATGAAAAGGATTTCTTGCGCTATGATATTTGTTAGGAAAAGAGGGAATTTTTGGTGAGTGCAAGTGATTACTGTGTGCACAATGCCAAGTACCCTGTTTTAATCGTGAAGCCTCCCAAAAAATGAGTAAAGGATAATTTATTGAGTATACATCATGTAGAAGGTGATAAGGCAATGGGGCCCATTGCCTCATAAGAGGGAAGGAATGATTAGAATTGAACTGGCATATTATATTAATTCATATATTTTAATTAATTCTTGTCTCTAATCAATTAGTATGACTCTTCAATTTTGAATTGTTCATTCAATTTCTAATGAAGATGTAGATAAAATGACCTTTCAACTTCCATGAAAAGGTATAAAGAGGCTCAAGTCGAATTCAACAAGGCAGAATGATATGGACATACATCTCATTTGTTGAGATTGCCAATTTGTATCAGATCTTATATATAGAGTTCATGGGCAGACATCTGAACCATGGAATTTCCCAACTCCTATAGAGTTCATGGGAACACATCTCATTCATAAGATAGCCCAACTTTTATGAGGTCGAACACACAACTCCTCCATGGGTTTGTCCAAATTTGATTGATTTGTAGGCATACATCTCACTTACAAGATTGTCCATAATTTTATGAAATTTTATTTAATATTATGAATGAATAGAAATCATTTACAATACCAATATTTATTATTTTAGTATTGTCCTCTAAATTGCTAAAATAATTCATATCACTTGTCTTCCTTGACTCTCTTCTTCTACTTAGTTATTTCACATAATCTTACTTATTGAATCTCATGTTCCCTTTTTAGTCCTTTGACATCTTCATTCAAGAGTCTGATCCTATCTAGTAGATCTACAATTTTTACGTCATTTGAATTTATTGGTTCAAACAATCCTTCACTTTCAAATTCTTCAAAAATTATTTTTCCTAGATAGACAATTCCTTTCTCCTCTTTAGGTATTTCTTCATATCTTGTCTAGCTATCTCAAGTTTATGCAATAAGAGTTGGATGTATCACCTTCTTGTCAATAGTGTTGTCCAATTTGAAAGCCTCCATCTCCAATATCTTTACTCCAAGTTGTTAAACTTTACCAAGAGAACTTAGCTCTGATACCAATTGTTGTAAGTCTTAATTGGACACCAAGATACTGAGAGGGGGGTTGAATCAAGATCTGTAATACTTTAACCTTTTCAACAATTGTAAAAATTATTCACCTCCTCTGCCATCTCATATCTATTTTCTTATGCATACATAACTAATAATCAAATTGTAATAACATGTAGATATAATCTATCAATCGCATGCATGCAAATTAATCACATGACATGATGATTTTGGTTACCAAAAACACTTCAGAATGAAGGTAAAATTTGGGTGGGGATGAAACCCACAAATCTTCACTAGTGTAGAAATAAAGTTAACCTATTAGGGTTACAATTTTTGACCATATCAATGATATACCTTGTGAAGTGTCTACCTTATTAAAAGATTTTGAGATGGTTAGACCTCACCTTGTTAGAGGATTTCACACTTACAACAAAGTGAGGACTTTGTTAGGATATTTACAAAAGATTTGTTAACACCTCTTTGTTAAGAGATTTACCTTGACTCAATCTATTAAAATTGATTCAGTGCCTGATCTCAATTTTCCATGTTCATTAAATGTACCAAGTCCTCTAATCCAATCTAGTAAGAACTCCTATTGATGTGCCATACTGTCAAGTGTTAACAAAATCACCAAGCATCACTGAGCAAGAATACATGTTGAGTAATATAGCATAAGCCAAGCAACGTAGTATAAGCCGAGAAACATAGTATATGTTGAGTAATAGTACATGTTGAGCTCCCTTATTTGCTAAGCTCCTTGACCAACATGACAACTCAATGACAACTAAGAACACATCTTCTTTGATCGAGTTTTCAAACCCTAAGGTCAAACCAACCCAACATGCAAGATTGCCTACTTTACCAAGATGTTCCTACATTAGAATGTAGTTTCCATCAATGAATATATAGCATGCATTAATAGCTCTTTCCAATAGTCCTAGAACACATTAATGTATCATAGGATCACTTTTGACCTTTATGACATGTTACTATATACTATGTATGATATGGGGTCCTGAGGGATTATAAAGGGTCTTAATGGTCCCCTAGCATATATTAATGTGTCCTAGGACCTTGTAAGACCCCTAAGGAACCCTTACCATGCAATAGTGTAGGGTGAGGGGTAATAAGGGGTCATAAGATGTCCTAGCACACATTCATGTTTCCTAAGGCCCCTAAAAAAAACCTTATGACCACTAAGAAGCATGGTAAGGGATCTTAAAGGGTCATAATGGCTCATAAGTGGTCCTAGGACACATTAATGTGTCATCAAACCTCTTTAGACCACTTATGAATACTTACCATACATTAGTGCATGGTAAAGCTTCTTAAGAAGTCTTAAAGGGTCTTAGGACTCATTAAAGTTTTTTAAGACCCCTTAAGGCCCATTACAACCCCGTAGGATACCTTAACATATATGAGTGTATGGAAATATTTTTTAGGACCCTTTTAAACATATTATGATAGCTCAGGGTCCCTTCACATATACATAAAGGTCCTAAAGTTCTCTAAGACACAATAGTGTGTCTTAGGATCCCATAAAGACCCCTTATGACCCCTAAGATGTGTGGTAAGGGGTCCTAATGTGTTATAAGGTGTGACAAGACATATTGTCATGTCCTAAGACTTCTTAAAACCCCTTAGGTCTATCATAAAGGGTGTTAAGAGGCCTTAAGAGGGTCCTATGACAATGTTTCATAGGACCCCTTAAAACCCTTATATTAATGTAAGATAAGAGGTCCTATTCATATAATAAAGTATTCAATTAGGGTTTTTAGTAAGTCATAATGCTCCCTTAAGAACCTTACAACCCCTTATGATCACTTATGATAGATGAGGGGGTCGTAAGGTCTCAATAGGACCCCTTAAAAACCCCTAAGATGTATGGTAATGGGTCCTAAGGGATCATAAGGGGCCCTTTATCATATTAATGTGTTTGAGGACCCCTTATAACTACTTAGAGGTTCTAAGAAGTCCTATGACACATTAATGAATCCTAGTACCCTTAAGACCCCTTACCATTCATTTTTTGTATGGTAAGGGGTCTCAAGGAGTCTTAAGGGTTCCTAGGACACATTAACATATTTGAACCCCTTAAGACCCCTTAAAATGTCTTGGAACCCCTTATCAAATAGTAATGTATAGTAAGGGGTTGTAACGGGTCCTAGGAAACATCTGTGTGTGGTGAGGGATCATATGATGATGAAGGCATAGCTTGAGACAAAAAATGAAGTAAATAAAAAGGAAATTTCAAATGTCTGAAATCAGAAGTTATTATATGCATTACAATCTTTCAAATTCAACTATTTTTCCTATGGGCTACAATATTATTAGATTTTAGAGAAAAACTCCTCTCATAGTACCTTCTTCCAAAACTCCCCAAAAAATGCCTTTTCACAACATGGATAAGCTTTTAAAAAAAATATTTTGAGGTTAGGGAAAAGAATAAAATTTAATTATGATATTTGGCGGTTGAGTTCCAAAATAGAAGATCTAGGATTCAAATTAGAAGTAGATGCAAAAATTGAAGGTTCCATAGAAAGTGGTCCAACTTTGAGGAAGCATAACTTTTGATTTGGGACTTTGATTGACAAATTGTTTATATTGTTGGAAAGTCCTTTGAGTGCTCTATAGTGTTATGGATTTCCTATGTCCATTCCCCATTTTTTGTGTCCATACGAGATCACATAGTACTTCAAATATGGCTTTGAAGGGTTTTGAGGAGGTCTTTAGACAATTTAAAAATACAATAACTTTCAAACCATGAAACCGTTTTGACCTAATTATTTTCCTAGGGTGCTTAAAATTTTAATTACCACCTACCTCTAAACTCATGCCCTATATTTATTTCTAATTATGGTTCTACTACAAAGTACATATTTTTCCTACATTTTCATGTGTGCTTGGCATTTTCACATGTGCCTAAAAGGCTGACCCAAACTAGTAGAAAATTCTAGAAATGGAAACATGTGAATTTGAATCTTTAATTTGCCCAAATGGGTATCTAGAAATGCAAAAACATCAAATATAAATCATCAGTAGACATATTTTTGGGTTATGTAGGATTTCCCTAACACTACCAGATCCTCCTACATCATAGGAGGTCATAAGGTGTCCTAGGAACCCTTAATACCCATTACAACTCCTTAGGACTTATTACCATATATAAGTAAATGGTGAGGGTTCATAAAGGGGTCATATGCCTCTTATGACCATGTATAACCCCTTAACATACATCTTAGGGATCATAAGGGTCATTAAATTATCCTAGGACATATTAATGCTTCTTAGAACCCATTATAACCATCCACCCCTCTCTCTATATGTGTCTCAAGTAACTTGATGGAGACATTTATATTGTAATCCAATGCACCCATGAAGGAAAATATGCTCCAAGGATGGTGTGTGTAGTTATGAAACTAAAACCCCTCCCTTTTGTGGTTTAAATGAAAATTTGGCCTTTTAAAGTTCATTTTTATGTTCAGTTTTCTCATAGGGAGAACACCCTATACAACATGCACCCTATTTATTTTGGGGAACAAAAAAATAATATTTTTTGGTCCTCCCTATTTGTGCACTTATCCATTTATGTTAGTCAAGGTTTCTAAGATCAGTTATATCATGTTGTATGAAAGTTGAAATTATGCATGGATGATGTATATTAGATTCCTTATAATAATATTTTATTAAATCTCTAGTTACCTCTATCCATTTTTGTTTTGTTTGAATAGTTATAGTTAAATGAAAACCATTAAGTTAAATGATAAGTGATAGAATAGAACTTAAGTGTTAGAATTTTTATTTCATGCCATTTTTAGTTTTTAATATAATTAAAAATTAAGAAAAAAGAATCATTAATTTTCTGTCTCAAAGATCAACAAACAATAAAAGACCTACCATGTGTATGTACACATATCTTTATTGATCCACAATGTGATTTTCCCTAATCATTATGAATCTTAGGAGTGATTCTATTTCTCTTTCAAGAGAATGATTTGATTTTCCTATCACTCTCGTTGTGTTATTCTATCATGTAGTTTGTCATGTTGCTTTCCCAAAGCTATCATTCCTTGTGTGAATCACTATTTTACACACTTTGGCCACTTGTCCACATGGGTAACCAGTGAATTTGTACACCTTGATTTACTAAAGAATTTAATGCATTTATTTTCAATTTAATGAATGATATTTTGATGTGTGGGTTTCATGAGTCTTTTCAAGGATAGACTTCTTTGGGTTATTTTGCGGTAGGAAATCCCAAAACTATCAAGTGAAAAATATAGTGAAACCTCTTGCTACCACCTTAAATCCCAGCCTAGCAATTACATTATGACCAATGCTTCAAAAAATAAATCTAGAAAGAGAGAAGTGAAAAAAAAAAAGACTCAAAGGTCATGTGATGTTAGTACCTCTACTAGGACTATGGAGGTGTGACTAGTCCTAGAACAATGCTAATGCAAGCTACGATGATCATAATATTCAAGTAATGGGCACACGAAGTCCTAACAATAAGGATTTATCTAGTTAGCTATGGTATGTGTTTAACTATGTAGATTAGTGCAAGAGGGGTTCATACTTTAGCACTTAGTGAATGAAGGGTGAAATTAAACATGCACATACACATAATAAATCTATGGCCCAATTTGATAGAAACTATTTTCCTAGTATTTTTGAAAAGATTTAATAGTTCAATGTATCTTCTTAAAATAATATTCACTAAAATTTTGAAGTTATTGCATTCTTTCCTTCTCGAAATCAGGTAACCGTCCTTTTGTTTCATCTTTTTAGGATCATAGTTACTAATCAGAATTTTATTTCTATTGGGATTATATGTTTGTGTACAAGCACATATTTTTATCCCCTGACCACCTCTCTTGCACACTTTTAATGTGGCATCACTTTTGCATGTTGGAAAGGTTCACTCCCTATATTAAAATTGATATAATGAAGTTTACTCATCTATCATTTGATGGTATAAGAGAATCCCCCCACATCGATGCATAGGCCCTAATCAATCTCAAGATGATAACTAATTTGAGATACTCACACATGCTAACAAGCCCTGAGGTCTAATATATAAGACACCAATTTGCACAAACATATAAATTGAGGTTCAACCATGTTGGTGTAGTTCCCTAAAAAATTGTCTTGAGATGTAGAGCATTTCTATAATGGAAAACCCATGACCACATAGCTTCCACTATGTTGGATAGTATAGACCAACATCTCCTAGTTTGTAGTTAAATCTAAAATTGTAATTCTTACACTATAGAGGAATATTTTTCATCATATTTTATCCTTGAATGTATATTGCGGTATCTTTAATCTTTGGTTTGGCCTCAAATATATACATGTTTATTCTTTATAAAGTATGGGTAGTGTTCCTTTTTTTCCGTTCTCCTCTTATTAATCAGTTTGTATTGTGCTGATATATAAATTATGCTTACCCCAATTTAGTTATGGTGACCTTTACATCCTTTTCTTATGTAAGAATTTAATAGATCACATGGTTACTTTTCTCTTCCATTTTTTTTTCATAACATTTGCATTTGTGGATAGGAATGTAATTAGGCATGGGTACTTGTATTTGATCTTTGGTAGGAGTGGTTACTTGACTGATTTCACTCCTAAAAAGAATTGGATGTATCAACATTCAGAGATTTTCACACACATCATGTCCATACCTCGAGGAAGAATATTTGGAGTAAAAGGATCCAAAGTTTTCACAAGGTTTTGTTGAAAAATCCTTGGTGCATCACCTTCTGGTGTCTAATTTACCTTTTCTTGTTCCTTGTCCATTTTCTCACTTTAGGAAAGAAGATCAAACCATTTAAATCTTGGAGGTTTTTTCTATGTAGTGTGTTAGGTTCCCCATATACCAAACTTCCTCGCTACTCCTATTAAAGTGTGGGCCTATTAGAGATGAATAATATATAAGTAGTAGTCTACCAATTTAAAGACAATGGTTAATTTTATAAATCGTAAATAAGTATGACATGGTAATTTAATATGATTTAACAAAATTATAACATTTTCAAGAGGTAGTGGTTAGTTTAAAAATATAATATTATGGTTTAGATAGGTTCATGAAAGACCTCAACCAATGGATATAATGTAGTTTGAAGAGCTCAATTTGGTAACTAAGCAATGTTGTCATTTATTTTATTATTTTATGCATATATTTATTATATCATAATTTGCTAAAGTTAATCTCTCAAATCACTTTGTGAGACCTTTGAATGAGTTGACATCCTACTTGGCATGTAATGGCTATGAAAAAGTTCCTATTTTTAAGGAAGATGGCACCCACCCAAGAGGGCTTATATTTTATGTAGCAATTATCATGTATTGTTATGATCAACTTCCCTCATCAAAGTCACCTTCTACATTTCAACTACTAAAGATTCTAGAATAAACTTTTCCTTTGCATAAAGTCACTTGTAAAACATAGATTCGTTAATAAATGTCAAGTACTAAAATTAATCCCTGATTCTTACTTGATAGAAAAGTTGTTGTCATAGCCATAATAAGATTTATTGATTTTATATTTACAAATCTAAACAAAAAGAAGAAAAAGTAATGTAAATGTACATCATATTAATTTATATGACTTGCCAGTTTCCATTCTGAATGAAAATGAAAATATGCACTTTTTACCACTTACCTCTAGTAACTATTGATTTGTGTATACCATTAAAATCATGTTTAGAATTAAGGATTACTGTGTCTCTATAGGCCTAGCATCTTGATTGGGCAATAATCATTACAAACACTTCTACCTAGTTTCTAAATCACTTGTGGACCAAATCATAATTAAAACAGGAAAAAGGTTGAAAGTGGTTTGAAATTAGATCAGCCCTTGATGTACATCTACTGTGGCAATCTGTCATCAAGTTCTAAAGCCATGAAAAAGAAGAGAAGTAAAAATGGCTTATAAAATCCAGAGTTATAGCAAACCAAAGTGTTAAAGATTCAAAACATTCAATCTTAAAACTGAATAATGAGATGCGAAAGGCAATAGTAGATTGGGTCAAGTAAAGTTTCCTCTTTGTCAAGATTTATGGTAGAAAATCTTGTATCAAAAGAAATATGAAGATCCTTGATCCCTTAGATTGTTCAATCTCATAAACAGTGTTCATTGTAATCCAGCTGAGTGGCTCAGAGAGTGCTTGATTGATTTCATGTGACAACACCAGAGTCATCAAGCCTATCAAAACCTCATCATCGCCACTGTTATCACTTCTTAACTATCAAAAACAAGACACACAGCTGTAAATAGTAAACATCAAAACAATATCAGAGTCCCACCTCACTACAAAATCTCGTGGATGGAAAGCACCATAAGTCAAAAGATATATATGGGGAGAATTGAAAGGGAAACAAGGGAGTAACCTGCATTCGTGCTACCACCTTTGCAATCAATGGCGTAATGTAGAAAACAGCTCAATACGATTCGACTAAGAGTGGACACTCAAGATTATTTAAAAAGAATGCTTTTCTAGACTGTAGGTGAGCATTGAAAGACAAGGTTATAAGATTAAAAAGGGTTGGATGCATAAATTGTAGCTTCTTCATCTATAAATACTTGTAACAATTTATTATGAAATGCACTATATCATCTACCATCAGAATGAAAGAAACAGTAAGAAAACAGAAATGAACAATTGCCATAACTCGGAGAAAATAAACTTCAAAGCACCAACAATTGCCATATGAAACATCACCTGCTTTGAATGAATAAAAGACTCTCCATCGATGGGTATTCTCAGATCAGATTTAAACAATTAAAATCTTCATGAAGCTCCATATTTTCATAGCTAACGATAACAATAGGATGCCTTTGGGGAGACATGGGCTCTGGTAAAGAAGAATATATGCCTTTTTCTGTCACACTGTTCCATAGAAAAGGGAAAAACCCATGAAGCCTCCATCTTTAACACTGCAAAATCCAGAGAGATGAAAGAGGAGAATCATGGTGGTGTACAAGCAGAGTTAGAATCCCAATTGTGTTTGTACTTTGTATTGCCAGTCTTGTATGGGAAATTCGAAGCAGGAATGAAGAATCTTTTTGTGTCAATAGAGTTGTTTGTGGTGTGGGCCTCCTCCAACTAAACTGTCGGTGCAGGCCCATCATCTCTCTGGCTAGCCTGCTCTACTTGGAAAACAGATATAATTATTAATCGTATTAATAATTGTGAGTGAGCACGCCTTACGTACTCCACTAGAATGCACCACTTGGCACATGCATTTACCCCTAGATTAAACTTTCGCCCACATTTTGCCCACTTCAACCCATGAAACCTTTTCCTGACTCTATTTTGTCTCTTGGTCTTGATGTGATTTCATGGTGTCGTTTCATTTATGTGCAATTATAGTGTTGGATCCTTTAAATAGGAGGGTAGTGGTGTCATTAGTTATGATGGGTCAATATCCTTTTTTCTATTTATTTTATTTATTATTTATATGTAGGAGGCATTCTATATATTGGGTTTGAGAACTAGGGTGAGACTAATTCTTTTACTAGTGAGATCTTACCTACAAGTTATCTTAGTCTTTGAACTATGAGTGATTTTAAATCCAAGATCAATAGGAAGCAAACCCACGCTCGAGCCAATTCATTTTTTGGGTAGTTAGGATGAATGCAGTGGGATTCCTTAATTGACTTTTGGTAGTTACAAATAGATGCAGTGAGATTGGCTTATTTATAGTTAGACAAATGAAGTGTGATTAGTTGTATGTAAAGATTAAAAAGGAATCATATTGAGTCCACCATCCAATATTTATGCACCAATTGTAATTGAACTCTTTCTCTACTTTAAGTGCTTATAGTTATTGTTTTAAGTAATTGGAGTTCTTTATGCATGTAAGGATAAAAAATAGATCTTTTTAAGTTGACATCAGATATATCTTCTCTATTGCTTAGACAATCATTCTTTTTGGCGACCACAAAATTTATATAATTAATTCAATATTTGTGCACAAATATCCTAATAATTATACATTATGAGTATAGCAATAAAATTGCATATCAATGAATAATTGTTGATCTATTAGATAAACTTTTAGTGGGCTTTTTAATTAGTGAAATCTATTGACTAATTATTATAACACAAACCACATTGAAACTTCTTTCTTAATTTTCTTTTTAAAAATAATATATTATTTATTCTACAATTGTAATATAATTTTAGCCTATTACGAATTCTCAAGATTTCATTCTCAATTTATTGTGAAGATGAATAAAGAAATGGTGAAGGTCTGGTGGTATAACAACCTCCACGTAGTAATTTATCTATTATTAATCTTATATGTTATTATTGCAAGAGGTAGAATAAAATAGAATGAAATGCCGACATTGCTTTCATATTCATTGTTTCTATACTTTTCCCATAAATGTGGTGTAAGATGGTAAAGTCAATTTATTATGTTAAGGAGTGCGTATTGTACTTGTCATTCTTTAGCAAGCATATGCATGCACGGTGCACTAGCTAAAGAAAAAGAAAAGAGATATGATTGCTCTAGTGACCAGAAAGACAGAACAAATAACGACGCTACGAAAAGATGGACAAAATGGGGATCAAGCTCATCTTTTCATTGCACCTAACTATATTATATCGTTTTCTTTAATACTTTTGCCATTTTAAAATGATTTAGAGTTTGGGAGGGTTGTAAAGACTTCAACAAATTCCCTAGAATGAAAAGTGGAAACTGTACTACTCGTCTATAAAATAGTCACATTTAAGTTTTGGTTACATGAGCTTAAAAGTAGTTTAGGTTGACTAAGAAGCTTTACAAAATAAGATTAAGATAGTTTTAATTAAATAATAATATAATTTAGGTGGATAATTATAATAATTGGTCATAGAAAGTAAATGTTAAAAAAAGAGACCTTATATAACTTTGTGACTAAAGTCTGGTTGTCTTTGTTGAGGAAATAATACCTCTCTCGGGGGCTTAAGATTGATTATTTTGAAAAATATTTTTAAAAAGTTTCATTAACAATATATGGCATAAAATTTGTTGTTGTAATTGAGTCATATTTTGGTGTGCTCAAACTTATCCGATGGTTGAACTCAAAAAATTCCAATTAGATTAGTTTTTAATCCAGTTTGTGTAATCTGGAGGTAGTGTAGCATATCTCCTTTACAAACTTGAGTGCATATGAGAAAAAGTGTAGCGCATTCACTCTGTGTTCTAGCACAAGGTAACTGATATAAGGGACATTTGTTGATCTCAAATTAGTTTTGACAAGTGAGTGTCAATGCACGTAAGCCATTTACTCAGTTCATGTCGAACTAGTAATACATGTCGAGCACAACATGTAAATACTAGACCATGTTGAGTTGCAATGAGTGTCGAGTCACTCATGTGCCGAGCAGATAGACCATGCCGAGTGATTCAAAGCCAAGTAAACAGTGGATGTCGAGCAATGCAAGTACTGAGTCACAGTATAAAGATCAGTGCATTTCGAGCATCAGAGACTTCATATGCCGAGTGACACAATTTTGACATATTTTTTTGTAATGGCACAAACAACTATGTAAACTATTTTTGGAGCCCACTTAAGATTATATTTTGACATTTTGAAGATAAGGATGAATCTCTATTTGGATTCACTATGCAATTACATGCAACCAATAAGAAAATGGGAAGGATTAAGCGGCAAAATAGATGAATCTCAAGCATAGATTCATACCTAACCCTAAGCCACCAAAGTCTTCTTAAGGTGGACAGAGCCCTAAACTCTTTAAAGAATGGAATGGAATGTTTAAGGAATTGAAGGAGCAAACAAGATAGTTTGCATGTAGAGCATTTAAGGTGACTTAGAAGTTATGAAGAAAGAGTGAATTGTAGAATCAGTTAGAGAAGAATAGAGGATAGAGCAAAGGATACAACATTGAGACATCTGATCAAGAATGATTAAGAAGAGATTGTTTAGAGGTGATCTATTATCAGGCAAGCAAGTGCCAATCGCAAGATTTATGCTGAGACATTTTAACAGGTGATTTCAGTCAAATCTCTTAACAAAGTAGTCCTAACATGCTATATGAAATACTTTTACAGGGTGCTTACTTAGTTGTAAGTTGAAGTCCTCTAAAAAAGCACACTTCTAACAAGGTGTTGAAATCCTCTAACAAGGTGAGACCTAATAGTCTTTGTAAGCCTTTAATAGGGTAGACCTTTAACAAGGTAGATCATGTTTCATGGTCAAAACATTGTAACCTTCATTGGATACATTTTATTACTGTAGTAGTGAATATTTGTGGGTGTCATCCCCACCCCAGTTTTACCTTCTCACTTGGAGGGTTGCTCGGTAATGATATATGGTGTTATGTGTGTGAATGCTTACATGGTTATATGATTAAGATGTATATGCTTTACATGCTATTTCAGTTTACTTATTGAATGCATGTGATGAATGTATGGTGAAAGTTTTATGGGTCCAACTTTAAACTATTGATTCACCCTCAGTGCCCCCCCCCCCCCCAAAAAAAAAAAAGTTTACCTTTCCTATTGTAATTCCAACAATTAGCACATATGAAAACCAATCTACTGCATATGTTCTCTCTTTTAGTGCACAAGTTTTAGCACATCCAAGACTATGAGAACTTCTTATGTGTATGTTCATAAAGTATTTTAATATTCACGTACCCTTTATCCTTGGGATATTTTCAGAGCCAATGTTATAACTCAATGTGATATAATTGTAATGACTTTTCCTCTATTGGGCTTAAAATGAACTGTGTAATTGAATTCAACTAAGGATGAACTTGACTTCTTGATTGATGACCATTGACAATTGTTTGGTCTTGACACATGAGATTCGTGGATGAAGTTCAAACTCTCAAATGGTGGGTTGAATGTGACTTAATCATTCATGCTTTTCTTTTGGATTGTCTTTGAACCCTTCGAAGTGATCTTAAGTCTTCCACTTGTGCACACTCATTTGAGGATCATTTTTTATTTATTTGTTCTTATGTTTTTCGATTATAATTGCACTTGTAGATGATGTCATATCTTAAGGTTTCAAAAAAAAATCAGTGCATATTTGACCTCATTTTTTTAGGGTTCCTTACTGGTGCATTACATCTAGTGTCATATCTTATGTTCATGTGTTGGGATCTCTTGTTATTTATTACCTTCATAGTTGATGTCATTGGCACGTAAGTGCATGTGTGTAGTATTGTGAGCTAGTGGTATCTAATTTCTTAGGTGCCTACATCTAATCATTTTGAGTGTTCTAAAAGAACCAACACAAGTAGTGTTGGTGTTTCTTGCTATTGAACAACAAAATGTTCAATACCAAAGTGATCCTACTCACATAACCTAAGGATTAGCCACTTCCTATCAACAATTGCATATGTAGACCACTTGGATCCAACTTCAACAAAACCAAAGGATGGTTTTCTACTCTTTAGGCTCTGCAAGACCAAGGTGGGTATACCTAAGGGATGACTCAAATTATATTAGTTTCATTTTGATTCTCATCTTCTATATTTAAACACATACACAACTTATCTATTATTTGACATCTTCAGATTCATACACATCCCTCATAAGAAGATTTGGTCATAATTCTCCTTAGGTTTACAAATATTTTTGGAAAGAGTAGCTACCTAAGACTCAAAAATTAGATATAAATGAGTGTTGACCAACATTTATAACCTTAAACAAAATGGAATGAAAATGATTTTTTAATTTATAATTGATCTGATATGTAGAGGCAAAATTTACCCTTACTCACTTTTGACTTATGTGACCAGTGTCTTACCCATTGGGAAAAAGACTAACTATTGGTGGGAGATCTAATTCAAATAACTTGTAAATGAATTCATCAATTGTAATCACCCATTTCCATTCTTATGAACTATCCATTTTATGAACTCATAAACCCTACTAATCTACTAAAGCATTTGCATAATCCCTTGAATTAAAAGCAACAATAGAACTAGTATACAACCCATCTAGACTACATTCAATCAATTAAACCTTATTCAAATGACATTAAAGTAAACAAACTCATAAAATGGAGACATAAATTGTTGACACAAATATAATGTAACTACCCCTTTGTATTATCCTTTCAAATGACTAATACAATGACCAATAGAGACTCATTTAAAAGCCCCAAATATATTGTTGATTCTGTCATTTCTATATATCATCGGAGAGTACACAATTGAAAGAAAACTCAAAATAGCTACATACAACTAGACTGACTGTACTTTTCTTTGAAAGAAAACAAAATTATACAAGCCATTCAGACCTGTCACAATGCCTTGAAAACTCATTTATATAAGGATGATTTGCAACAAGAAAAGGGCAAATGTGACTGACAGGTGTCCTTTTACAATAAGGGAAACAACAAAACTTCTCAAAATATTTTGGATCCTTAACACAAATAGAAAAAGGTTGAAACAATTGCACAGGACAGCTGGAGCATCAAGTCTTCACTTTTGTCTTTTCCTTCAACTGTCCCTTATTGGCAAAGCCTTTATCTCTACGATTTCCTCCCATACAATAACTTCTCTCTTTGTTGGCCACTCGCATGCTTTGGTTGTTGTCAACTCACCAAAAAACTTTTGCCACCTGACATATGTAACTGCTTTTCCTTCTGTTATGAATTTATTCATTTCATTTTCAACTTTGAACAAGGTATCAATGAGTTCATTAAAAACAAACTGATCAGTGCCACCTTCAAAAATGGATTTCACTTGTGGAAAATTTACAATATGGTCAAAAGAACTGGACCATTCATTCCAATCTTTCACTTGGCCATCAGAGTTAAAGATTGAAAGAATTAAAGAATAAAACCCATTGATCAACACTTTCATCTTATTCTGAATAATTGTTGATTTCCCTATAAAGAAATGTAGCAAATCCTTTACTTTTTCCATACCCTCTTTGACAACAATGACCTTATCAGGAAGGTCTAGCTTCTTAGCTAATAGAGGTATTAATCTATCAAAAAATTACATGTAAGGTCCCCATTGCTGGAAAATAGGGTCAAGCCACCCTATAGCTTCCTTACATATTTTTTCAATAGCTTGTAAGTTGGTGAATGCATTATGTGCATCTTGAGAGATTCTCTTCAAGATGCTTATTTTGTGATTTAACATATTTAGCATTGCACCCCTCTTTGTTGCACTATCAGATTAGGGAACCTCTGCTTCCACACTCACCACAAGCACTGACATTGTCACCCGTATGGGTATATCTTCTATTTGGGCTTTTGCTTCCACAATGTGCCTCTCCTCTTCCACATCTCCTTGTGCATGCTCTACCTCTATTGCAATTTTGAGTTGGTCTTTTAGGGATGCCACTTCTACTTCTAGGCTCTAGATCTTTCCCTCCAACTCTTCTATTTTTTTGTTTCTGCACATAGCTAGTCTTTAGCTCTTCCTCATACAATTTTCTAACATCTAGACACTCATTGTATATAGCTGCAATCATGTCCTCAATTTGATCCACCTTTGCCTCATTCATGAGTGCACAGTGTTTAACCAGGCTGAAGATCTCTTTGCCAGTGGTGTTGTCTAGTGTCCAAATAATCATGTTTCCCTAAGCAGTCTCCTTTATATCCATCATTTTGGGTTTCTTGGTGTTAGGGGAAACACTCCATACTGCTAGGGTCTTCGTATCTATACTGAATCCTAACCCTCTCTTTAGGCCTTCACTGTTGTTGGCTTCATAGCTGATTGCCTTGTCTTTCCTTCTTATTTGGTCAAGAACAAAGGCTCTTTCTATATCCCATCCTAGCACTAAGATCATGCCACTTCTATGAACCAACTCCTTGCCTTCAGCAGGGGTCATTGTCTCACTATCTAGATCATATGCCAGCAGTTTATCCACCAATTCCTTATTCTTCTTAGGATCCTCTCCTAGCATGAGGCTCAATGTGAGCTCATTTTCATTAATTTTATATAAAAGCCTTTTAAATTCAGATGATTTAATAAAATCATCATCCTCCATGAATTTCTCAAATCCAATCGGGAGGTTGCAATTTGCAAATCAGTTGAGGTTCTTCCTACCACTATAGCCCTTTGCTACAATTAATTTTGCCTAATATCAACAAAATATTGATAATTTCCTGGCATGACCTGCAAGGCCCTGCTCACCACCCTTTCTGGGATATGCATTGTTTTTTGTCTCTTGTTTCCTTTGGCTACCCATGTGGAAGATGATGGATGCTCCTCCTCTTCAACATTAATCTCTAATTGAACATCAAACTCAAGGGATTCTCTATTCACCATTGCCTCCTCTGCCTCTAGCTCATTTGGCATTTGGGCCATTATATGGTCAAAGTTTTCAAAAAAAATTCTCAAATTTCTAGGATAAGGGATATCAGTATAGAAACCCTTGAAATCTGGGTTAGTTGTCTTCAAGGCATCCTCCACTTTCTTGATTTCACAATATTTTCCTAGCAACTCATCTACCTCCCTTGTTGCTACTATATTAGCAATTAAGTCTTCTACAGGGATTGGCTTTCTAGGAGGCAAAATGTAACCCCTAATGGCTTTTACCTCATTTGTTATGTAATTCTCTGGGTCATACATTCTATAAGGTCCAGTAGAAAACTTATACTGACCTAGATACTCACTTAATTCTTCAAAAGGATTCTTCCCAATTACAAAATCTCCTACCTTAAAACTTCTACAAAAAAATGTGGGCTTGTGTAGGGAAGGAAGAATCATTTCTTTGTTCATCAATAAAAATTTCCAAAAGAATTCAACAATAGCTAATCTAGGAGGAAAATATTTAGGCAATAAATGGGGTGGCTGTGGGCATGCATAGACTCTCATCAATATGCACTCTTTAAAAAAATATATATCACCCCAATTGTGGTCTAATTTCATTTTTTCATCCCAAAAAGAAGGTCTACGTAATGTTTTCAAAACTTTGGGGGCCCTAAAGAAGGTATGATTTACCATTCTCATGATAATAGAACTAATAAAATTAAAAAATACATTTGCATTTGAATAATGAAAGTTCTTATCCCAAATGCATGTCCATAATTGCATACGCAACTCACCAAATTCATCAGAAGTGTGATCAATAAAATCTTTATTGATGTAGCCAATGTTCTTGTATAGGATTAGGTGCATGAGCAATGAATAATGGTGGAATTTGAAGTCCTTCATCTCTCCCTTCTTGGCATTCACAATTTGATGGTGCATATTGTCCATGATGAATCCCACATAATCATATTCTCTATTATGTAAAGGATCTTGTATGTCACATGCTATTAGAAAAAATGAACCATATACACAATCCTCTATCCCATCACTTCCAAGAACTTTATGCAATCCATACACCGTATTCTTGAAGTAGTTCTTGAATCTGCTCAGAGGAAAGTGATCCTCTACTTTCTTTGGTATTTTCCCTGCCTTTTTGACATTTTAGGGGATGCAGGGCAGCATCACATTGTTTAGATAATGACTCTTATTCTTCCCAAATTTCCCTTGTAGATCATCAATCTCAATGGGAACATCCATCTTCCCTTCTAGGCCAAAAGCTTTTATGAAAGAAGTCTTGTCAAGTGTGCATAAAATACTCCCATTGTGCCTATGGAATGACCTTCTGACCGGATTATAAAAATTTATCAAAGCCTTCAACAGGTCCATGTCAAAAAATACCTTAGGGAATATCAATTTTTCCATGTTCCTATTCCATGGATTTCATATTGGTATGTTCTAAGTCCTATTTTGGTAAATATACATAAACAAATTAAAACCATCAACCTTGGGAGAATTTTTAACAAGTCCTCTGCATGTTTGTTCAGCTTTTGGACCCTTGACTTCTTTATTTTTTTTGCACCCTTCTTCTTCTTCCCTTCGGTTGTAACCTCTACGACATCATCACCTTCATCTTCAACTTCTACTTCTTCCATAGGAATCTCTTCAACTTCCATGTCAGCCATTTTTTTTGTAAACTTACAACTCAACTCTTGCAATAGAAGTATAGAAAATTGCAAAGCTATGGATGCCTGGAGAATTTTTTAATAGAAAACACAAACTCTTCGAAATGGAAAATACTTTGGACATTCAATCAGATCTTTATAGTTTAATCATGAAATCTACTAGCTTTAATAAATTCTACATGCATGAGTTTTAATACCACCTTTGTAGGATGTCAGCAAAGAATATCAACCATGTAATTCGACCTTGAAGTACTTTTTTGTGTTTTATTTTACTTGGCAATGGTGAATTTTTCCTTTCTTCTTAACTAGCATGACACCTTAGCCACTTTCTTTTTCAAATTTGGTCTTCCACTTATACACTAAGTCAAAACCCTTCAATCTTTGTAACCCTAGAGATACAACTAGCAAACCTTTATGTCTGTCTGGTGATGCTTCAAAAAACTCCAAGCATAGAAGCATTAGGGTTCTTTAAACATTACTTTGCAATTCCTTTTACATTCTTACACGACCCCTTTTATCATAAAATCTCAAGCCCTCTGAACATGCCTCTTTGTGCTTACACTTCAACACATCTCATACTAGCGTAAAGCATTCGTTACACTTTCATTTTACCTTTTATGCTCCTACGCACACTTCAATTTTTGAAGCATCATAATACTTTGCAAATCCATCCTCCAGTCATATCCTTGAAGCTTTCCCCATAGCATTGTAATGTCCTTTGCCTTTTCTTTATTTTTCTTTATGCCCACATGGGTTACCTCATTCTCATAGCATCAAGAAACCTTTACAATCTACCTCCTGCTTTTATGTTTTATCCCCTTTGTGGCAGCTTAAATTACTCATTTCATCCTACATTTTACCTTTTATGCTCATACGTTTAAACAAATGTCATATCCACAGAGAAAGAGATGAAGCAAATCTTTGTCCACACAATATCCTTGTAGTCATAAGAGTGTAATGAAATTCTTTCATTTTCAACAAATCAATGACCCATATCAGATCTTATAAAATAGAAAAGACATCATCGTTAATTTAATCACATGTGAAGAGAATGACTTAAGTTATCCTCCACATGGGCTGGGCCCATTTGACATATGCGACATGTCACAACTTGATTCGCTCATCTCAGGGCCCAAGTGGCAAATTATCAGGTCCCACATGACACGTTCCTCCTTATGACATCACTTTACGATTGCTCACATGTCAAAATAGCAAAAGCATGTATAAGAAATCAAACATTGCCTCATTATTACAGGTTTCCCTTAAATGTAGAACCATAAAACCATTTAGTATTCTCATGAGACATCATTTATGTCATCATGGGCCTTTACCCTCTTACAACACTTAATGAAACATAAGTGTGTGAACCAAATTGATCCACCCTTCCACTCGTCTGCTCAACACATTACTCGTATCCTCGTAAAACAATAGACATGGTCACTTTTAAAAACATATTATGCTCATACGCTCAAAAGGAAAATATATGATTAGAAATACCTAAATGAATTTCTTTCGCTCATCTACTCAACTTGTCACCGTGGAACCCTAAGTCAAAACTTACAATCCATGAAAACCCTTTACGCCTCTTAGCTCGAGGATGAATCATATACCCAGAAAGCCTCATAGTCCATCGCTTCATTTTTATGGGTTATACAACTGTATGCTTGTAAATCAAAACAACTTTATGCCTTTACACCCTTTAGTGAAGCGTGACCACAAAAACAAAGGAAAGAGAGCTTAACGCACCTACGGGAAACCCTAACATTGTAACACCGTAAAGGAGCAAAACTTAAAAATTTTGCAAACCCTTTCAAAAAATTGAAAATAACCTAGGGTTTTAACATGCTTAGGGAATTTTAATGACTTTATTGATGAAAAACCTTGAGAATTTAATAAAATTCATAACACATAGAGATCAAGACATGACTAGGGTAACACAAAATTTTGAAAAATTATAAAAGAGAAACCCTAATCTGTAGGATAGAGGAATTACATGATTTTTCACACATATTTTTGAAACTTCTTTGCATTGTGAAAAATCAGACCATCAGTGGCTCTACTTAGGGATGATAGACTACTTGAGTCTATGCAAGAATTCATAATCTATGGTAGAGAAGACCACATAATTGATACAATAATGACAACTTCTTCAGAGAGAATGACAACTTCTTCAAAGAGCATAGAAGCAAAACAACAATAGAAACACGGAGCCAGACTGTACAAGGAAATTTACAAGGATTTACAAAATATACATAATGTACAAGGACACCAAACATCCTAAAACTACTATTCATGGAATACAAATACTTTTAAGAAAAGTACCTTTTCAAGAATTGTCCATGAATTGGCAATTCAAGAATATCTCTGGTTAGATCCTTCAGAAAATATGAATCTTCACCATTTGTATCACAAATTTTGTATGGGCCAAGCCAAATGAGATCAAATTTACCATGCTTTCATTTATCTTCCATTCTAGCATTCCACATCAATACCATATCACCTATTTCAAATTTCCTCTCAATGGCCCTCTTGTCATATAAATGCTTCATCTGTGACTGTAACTTGGCATTTTGAATAGAAGAATCTCTTCTTGCTTCTTCCAATTGTACAATATCATCCATCTTGAGGTGCATCTCACCAATGATATTATCTTCATAAAGTTGAACAAATTTATACATTTCCTTTAGATTATTTTGTGGAAGTCTAGCTTGTATGCCATAGACCAAATCAAAAGGAGCACATCCAATGGCCTTTTTCATAGTAACCCTATCAGCCCATAGAGCTAATGGCAGTTTTGAATCCTAGGCCTTCTTGTTCTCTCCTAAAATCCTCTTAATGATTTTCAATATACTTTTATTGCTTGATTCTACTTGACCATTCCCTTGGGGATGATAAGGTGATGACGTGAATTCTGTAATGTTGTACTTCTTACAAAAATTCTTATATTCCTTAGATCTAAAACACATAGCATTATCAATTACAATCTTCTATGGGCATCCAAACCTGGTCACAATATTATTTAGAATGAAATTAATCACTACTTTACTTGTTGCATTCTTAGTAGGAATTGCTTCAATCCACTTAGTGAAGTAATTAGTAGCCACCGAGATCCAAGAATTTCCACCACTAGATTTATTTGAAATCTCACCAATGAAATCAATTCCTCATTGTTGAAATGGTGCCTGCACTTCAATAGGTTTGAATTGTAAATTCCTAAAAAAATTTAACTTTCCACTAAACCTTTGACAAGCATCCCATATTTCAAAAACTCACGAGCATCGCTGAAAAGTGTTGGCCACCAAAAGCTCACCCTAAGAACTTTATGAGCAGTGGTTTTAGCCATATAATTACCCCCACTACACCTTCATGCATATCTCTTAAGATCCTTTTAGACTCAATTTCATCTACACACTTCAAAAGGACCCCTTCCATATTTCTCCACCGCAATTGGCCTTACACTATAACATATCTTATAGCTTACAACTTCAAAGATCTTTTTTGGTTATTTGTTAATCCTGGTGGGGATTTCATATTATGCAAGTAATAAATCATATCTCTATACCAATCAGAAGTATCCATATCACAAAGATAATCCCTACAACCATCATCAAGTTGATTGATTTGGTTTGCCTCTAAATTGGCTTCTATCATCAATTTGGCCAAACCTTGACCTCTAACCAATTTGGTGATCTGAATATCAATGTTAAGTTATTGTATTCTATTAATCCACCTACATCTTCTACTAGATAAATCTTGTTGTGAAAAGATGTTCTTTATAGCAGCAGTAGGGACAAATGCAATAATAGTAGCTCCCATTAAGTAACATCTAAAAGCTTTTACCCCTTTCACCAGTGCATATGACTTCTTTTCATTTATATCATACTTGAGTTCTGCTGCCTACAAGGACTTGCTAAAAAATGCAATGGGTTGCTCATTATGTTCCTCATTTTTCTATAATAGTACTGCAACAACAGTGTGAAACGAAGAAAAAGAAAATATATGCATTGGCTTATCATAATTAGGTGCCCTAAGAATAGGAGCATCCTTAATAGCTTGCTTGATCTTCTAGAATGTAATGCTAGGCTCACCATCTCATTTTATCTCAAATCCTTTCTTTAACATTCTTGATATAGGCCTACTAATCTCTTCAAAATTAGTTACAAATCTTCTGAGAAAGTTAATGTGCCCAAAAAATGATCGAATTCTTTTAACAATTTTAGGCTTCTAAATTTTTTCTATTGCTTCTACTCTTTTAGGGTCAATCCTCACTCCATGCTTACCAACTAGATGCCCTAACAACTTTCCTTCAATAACACAAAAATTGCATTTCCTTGGATTTAAAGAGATACCATACTTAAGGGCTCTAATAAATACCTTTTCTAGATGCATGCAATGATCATTCTGATCCTTGGAATAAGCAGTTAGATCATTCTGATAAACAACCAAAAATTTATCAATAATATCAAAAAAAGCCACATCCATAACCCTTTGAAACATATCTCTAGCATTAGTAAGCCCAAAAGGCAACCTGACATACACATAAGTACCCCATGGAGTAGTAAAAATAATCTTAAACTGTTTTGATTCCTTAACAACCACTTGATTATAACCTGAAAATCCATCCATCATGGACATAAGTTTAGAACTAGTAACCTTTTGCAACATAGCTTCCATATTTGGCAATCCATAATTATCCTTCAATGAAGATATATTAAGATTCCTAAAGTCAACATACAATCTTATGTCTCCATTTTTCTTCCTAACAAGGACTAAATTTGATACCCAAAAGGAGTGTCTAACAGGTTTTATGATCCCTACATCTCTCAACTTGATTAGTTCCTCTTGCATTTTGGGAGCCAAAGTTGGATTTATTGGCCTTTGTTTCTGCCTAAAAATTTTAGCGTTTGGTTTTGAAGGAATTTCATGCTGAAAAAGATCTTCTCTATAATCTTTTAGATCATCATATGACCATGCAAACACATGTCTATACTCCCTCAACAAATCTATCAAGTCTTGCCTAATCTTAGGAGGAAATTTCTTACTAATATATACCTTCTTAGGTGTTTCCTTAGTTCCCAAATTTACCTCCTCTAGATCTTTAGCATCATACTTACTCGCATCAACCTATGACCTATCTTGGTTGTCAAAAATAGTTTCTAAAACAACTAAACCCTTTGGGATTTTTTTTGTCTTCAATAGCACAACTTCTTGCCAAAAAACAATATATTTTCCATTTATATTTTCTACATAAGTTGCACAATCAATTTCTTGTCCTAACAATAAATTTTCACAATTCAAAAACCTCAGAATATTTTTATCATCCTCAAATACTTGCTAATTCTAGACATTATCAGGAACAAAAGGTTTTATTTGAATCTCAACTTTGGATATACCAGAAAATGTAATATCATCATGCTTTATTGCTATATTTGCTAACAAATCTTCCATCTTGTTATTAGTCTTATCTTTCCAAGTTATCCCAAATGCATCAAAACATTCAATCATATCCCATACAACATTCCTGTATTATTTTAATCTTTTTTTTTTGACACATAAGCATTCCTTACTTGGGATACAACCAATTCAAAATCTCCTATAACATAAAAACATTGTATCCATGCTTATGAGCTAATATAAGCCCTAATAGCAAAGCCTCATATTCTACTATATTGTTGGTAAAAGGGAAACTCAATGTAAAAGAGAATTTGTATGTTACCCTTGTTGGAGATATCAACAAAATACTTGCACCAGATCCATCCTTGTAGCATGCACCATCAAAAAACATAGTCCATAGATCACCTTTGTCTATCTTTGTGTCAGCTTCTATTTCCATATGAGATTTATGCTTAGATTTCTTTAAAGTTAGAAACTCATCTTGGAATGCATTGATATCTGTATCCACAAAATTTACCATATCATCCTCTATTTCCTCTTCTATCATATGTATACTTTTAGGCTCCCCATTTACCTTTACCAAATTCCCTTCAATGTTGAAAGTTGCAAATGATAAATCACATTTTAAACTCCCTCCCATGGCAGCACTCCACTTTCTAGATAACAACATGTCATACTTGAAAAGGAATATCAACAACCAACACACTCATGGTAAGCTCTTTTTTAGGATAAGTTGTCAGTCTATATGGTAAAGCATTAATGGTACCTATTACTGTCACTTCTCCTTTATCCATAGCACAACATCTTCCCTAAGTAGTATCAACCTTTAGGCCTAATTCCTTCATTATTTCAAAAGGCATCATAGTATTGGAAGCACCAGAGTCAATCATGCAATTTTTTAATGTTTTACCATTTACTAAAATACTTAAGAAAAATGGCTCAACATTTCTCAAACATTGATTTATAGAGTTATCTAAAAGCATCTAAGGAATTTGAGACAACTACTTTAGCTTCTTTGTCTTTTACCTTTTCTTTACTGCTTTCTTTGGGATTTTGATTTTCATTACAATCATTTCTCACCTTTATATCAGTATCTCCCAACCATGATATGGCTTTATTTCTATGTTTAGGGATCCTTAATAATTCAAAAAAAGGGACTTTGGCAGTGATTTGTGATAACACAGTAGTCATGTCTATAGAAGAATCAGGTGGGCTATCAATAACCATACCCTTTCTATCATGATGTTTATCCAAAATATTTACAACACCTTGGTGATTCTTGTCACTTATAGTGATTGTTTTTGGTATCTTCTCATCTAACTTCTTGGGAGCATTATTTGGGAACTCAAAAACCTTGTGATTATCCACCTTCTTTGGTTCCCATTTTTTACTATAAATTTTAACCTTCATAGCAGGGATTTCTTTAGGCTTCACAACTTTCCCCTTTTTAAGATTAACTCCTTTTATAAACATACTAGCTACCTTGTCATTACCCTCTTTCTAAGCCATGTTTCTAGTCTGCACTTGAGCTATCATGTTGGTAGTAATTTGATCAATCTCTTCTCTAGTAGGCTTCCTTAATGTCACTTCTTCTTTGGAATTTACCATATTACATACATTATTTTCACCATCATCCTCATTAGAAAAGACTTGTTGCTACATTTCATTGTAAAACTGCCCTTGCTCATTTATATCTCTATCATAATCTTCATAATCAGAGTAATCATAGTGTGACTCAGACATGTTACATCCTACATCATCATTGTTTCCTTCACATTCCTGACATCCTTCTACTGTAGTTTTATTTCTACGGAAAGACAAGGCTACTGCACAAGGTTCAGGAGCATGGGGTAATTGACACACAAATCACCATGTAGGCTCAATAGTGAACCCAGGATCATCCACCAAATTTACAAAAATTTTGGAAAAAGGATCAGGGGTCACCTTGTTGTTGGTATTCTTAGGGGGAGAGACACTAGGTTGACCATCTTTCCAAGTGGTGTTATAGGGGAAATTTTGCAACCTATTCTATCTATTGAAATTTGATTGATAAGGGACCCTATTTTCAATGGGACTCCTATCATTCTTTGCATGAGGGAGATTTAGCCTCTTTATAGCATTTAGAACTTGACTCATCTCACTAGACTCTTTCTTTTTTCCACCCACAATTTTGTGGTCCTCCTTTCGATTTCCCTTATTCCCAAACAACCTAGGATCATCTCCTTTACTTTCTAATCTCCCTGAAATTCTCAAATTATTTTCTACATTTATAACAATCCTGAAAGTATCTCTTAAAGTGCTAGATTCTTAATCCCTAAGCTGGTATGCCATTTTTCCATCAAAAGCATTCAAGTAGGTAGTCAAACATATCTTGTCATCAACTCACATGGCTTGCATGAGCTTATACATCCTTTTTTGGAATTTGTTATTGAATTTAGTGACAGACTCATTAGGTAACCTCTTAATGTTACTAAATTCACTTAGGATATAACTTTGATTCTTCTTGTCACCATATTTCTCTTTGAAACAATACTCAAGATCCTTCCAAGCAACAATAAATAATTCAGGAAGTCTCTTGAACCACTCTCTAGCATCTTCAGTTAATGACTGAACAAACAATTTCATGATTACATCTTTAGCCTCAACTTAATAATTACTCATCATACCATGAAAACTCCTCAAATGGTCCTCAAAAGTGATAGCATTATTCCCAGAAAATTTAGGCAATCTTTTCCTTATTTCTTGTGGAATGGGGTTAGGGAAGCTGGGGATTCCATCAAAACATATTTGCCTATAACCCTCCAACTAGATAGATCTCCTTTGTAAATCAATCTAGGATGATGGTCACTATCTCTCTTAGTATTATCCATGTTATTACTAGTGCTAGCATCACCAAAAAATATGTTAAGATCTACTTTTTGTGAAAATGAAGATAAGAAAGAGGTATGTACCTTAGTAGTATTTTGATTTGCATCATTAGGTCCACCATCATCTTTAGGCATAGTTGTAGACTACCTTCTAGCATTTTCCAAGAACTTAATCTTGTTGTTTATCTCAGCTATAGCTACTTCATTTTATATAATTTCCAATCTCTTGACCAATGCATCCTTCTCTTTCCTTTTCTTTTCCAACTCAATATCAGAAGGTGACATGGAATCATGGATCTGAACAATCTTTAGTGGCTTCTTAATCTTAACACCAATCTCCTTCTATTTACCTTTATCTTTAGCATCAAAAACATGCTCTACATCTTTTTCTTTATTGTCATTAACTTCTAGAGAACTATAGTTCTTAATCTATTGTATTACAGGTCCTTCTAGATTCATATTCTGAGTTTCCAACAATTATTGTTCTTGTATCTTAAGTTGTTCAACTTGACCTATAATCTTTGGTTGTCATGCATTGGTTGCTATCTTATTTTTCTTCTTTAGGGAAGCAATTCGCCTAAGGTTTTCTTTTCTTCAAAAGCTTTCATAATCCTTTCTTCCCTCTCCTTTTGCAATCTCTTATTTATGGCTTCTTGCTCAACAAGCTACATTTTCAGGATCTCAATCTAATTAGGATCATGGATAGTAAACTCAGAACTAGCAGTCTTTTCATCATTGAAATCCTTAGGATCTAAGTGTTTTGGTCCTATTTCCTCTTAAGAATAATCAGACAGGAAAGGGTTTGTACTTCATTGAAAAAGATTATTACTATTTCTTTTGTCAAGACTGGGTGCATTTTTCTGCCTAATAGTTTCCTAAGATACTATCTTAGGAGTGCTAAAAAAGTCATCACCAGATAGTCTAGGATGGGATCTAGAACTTTGGCAAGATGATTCCCCTTCCATAGCAAAAAAATGACTATTATCTCCCCTTACTACTTGCTCGTGGGAATGACCTTCTCTATGCATTTAAGATCATTTCATAGCCTAATTTTGTCTTCCCCTAGGAAGGAGATTAGTTTGTAATTTGATTCCCAAGTTTTTCTTCACATTTTCCCATGTATTCTTCTTATTCTCCATAATTTGAGACAACAAATCCCTAAATATTGACATTGGTTAAAACCTTCTGAGTCACCACCCACCCTATTAGAATGGAAATAATTACTGTATAGATCACAATTTCTTCACTAATGATTTCAGACAAAATGAAAATAACCCCCTAAAACCACCAAAAAAATGCATGTGCAAACGCCTATCTCAGACTCTACCCAAGGGAAACACACATCTTAAATGATATATTGGTTTATGATAAGACAAAGTGCTATTTCCCCAGTAGAGTCGTCATTTTTTTGGTGTTTCTCACTACTGAACAACAAAATTTTCAATACCAAAGTGATCCTACTCACATAACCTAAGGATTAGGCACTTCCTATCAACAATTACATGTGCAGACCACTTGGATCCAACTTCAACAAAACCAAAGGATGGTTTTCTACTCTTTAGGCTCTGCAAGACCAAGGTAGGTATACCTAAGGGATGACTCAAATTATATTAGTTTCATTTTGATTCTCATCATCTATCATTAAACACAAACAAAACTTATCTATTATTTGACATCTTCAGATTCATATACATCCCTCATAAGAATATTTGGTCATAATTCTCCTTGGGTTTACAAATATTTTTGGAAATAGAAGCTACCTAAGACTCAAAAATTAGATATAAACGAGTTCTGACCAACATTTATAACCTTAAACAAAATGGAATGAAAATGATTTTAAATTTATAATTGATCTGATATGTAGAGGTAGAATTTACCCTTACTCACTTTTGACTTATGTGACCAGTGCCTAATACATTGGGCAAAAGACTAACTATTTGTGGGAGATCTAATTAAGATAACTTGCAAATGAATTTATCAATTGAAATCACCCATTTTCATTCTTATGAACTATCCATTTTATAAACTCATAAACCCTACTGATCTACTGAAGCATTTATATAATCTCTTGAATTAAAAGAAACAATAGAACTAGTATACAATCCATCCAGACTGCATTCAATCAATTAAACCTTATTCAAATGACATCAAAGTAAAAAAAACTCATAAAATAGAGAAAGAAATTGGTGACACAAATCTAATGTAAGCATCCCTTTGTATTATCCTTTTAGATGAATAATACAATGAACAATAGAGACTCATTTAAAAGCCTTGAATCTCTTGTTGATTCTATCATTTCTATATATCATCAGAGAGTACACAATTGAAAGAAAACTCAAAAAAACTACATACAACTAGGCTGATTGTACTTTCTTTGAAAGAAAACAAAATTATACAAGCCATTCAGACCCATCACAATGCCTTGAAAACTCATTTATATAAGGATGAGTTGCAACAAGAAAAGGGAAAATGTGACTGACAAGTATCCTTTTACAACAAGGGAAACAACAAAACTTCTCAAAATATTTTGGATTCTTAACACAAATAGAAAAAGGTAGAAACAGTTGCACAAGATAGCTGGAGCATCAAATCTTCACTTTTTTCTTTTCCTTCAACTATCCCCTATTGGAAAAGCCTTTATCTCTGCTATTGCTTCCCATACAATAACTTCTCTCTTTGTTGGCCATTTGCATGCTTTGGTTATTGTCAACTCACCAACAAACTTTTGCCACTTGGAATCTGTAACTATTTTTCCTTCTGTTATGAATTTATTCATTTCATTTTCAACATTGAACAAAGTATCAATGAGTTCATTAAAAACAAAATCATTAGTGTCACCTCCAAAAATGGATTTCACTAAAAATGGATTTCACTTGTGGCAAATTTACAATATGGTCAAAAGAACTAGAGCACTCATTCCAATCTTTCACTTGGCCATCAAAGTTATAGATTGAAAGAATTAAAGAATAAAACCCATTGATCAACACTTTCATCTTATTCTAAATAATTGTTGATTTGCATGTAAAGAATTGCAAAAAATCCTTTACTTTGTCCATACCCTCTTTGATAGCAATAACCTTATTAGGAAGGTTTGGCTTCTTGGCCAAAAGAGGTATTAATTTATCAAAAAATTGCATGTAAAGTCCTCATTACTAGAAAATAGGGTCAAGCAACCCTATAGCTTCCTTACATATTTGTTTAGTAGCCTATAAGTTGGTGAATGCATTATGTGCATCTTGAGAGATTCTCTTCAAGAAGCTTATTCTATGATTCAACATATTTAGCATTACACCCCTCTTTGTTGCACTATCAAATTGGGGAACCTTTGCTTCCACACTCACCATAGACATTGACACTGTCACCCGTATGGGTATATCTTTTGTTTGGGATTCTACTTCCATAGTGTGCCTCTCCTCTTCCACATCTCCTTATGCATGTTCTACCTCTATTGTAGTTTTGAGTTGGTCTTTCAGGGATGCCACTTTTGCTTCTAGGCTCTGGATCTTTTCCTCCAAATCTTCTATTTTTTGTTTCTGCACATAGCTAGTCTTCAACTCTTCCTCATACAATTTTCTAACATCTAGACACTCATTGTATGCAACTACAAGCCTGTCCTCAATTTGATCCACCTTTGCCTCATTCATGAGTGCATAATGTTTAACCAGGTTGAATATCTCTTTGCCAATGGTGTTTTCTAGTGTCCAAATAATCATGTTTCCCTGAGCAATCTCCTTTTTATCCATCATTTTGGGTTTCTTGGTGTCAAGGGAAACATTCCATACTACTAGGTGTAATCACCTAAAAATGGTCATCTAGACTATTAGCCCCCTTCTCAGCATTTTGGCTAAATTAATTTAATCATTTACCTAGACCAAATTGCTAATAATTAATTTATTTGATTATAACCTATAGTTTGACTATACTATCCTAAGTTCATTATTTGATTAAAAGAGCATGTCCCCTTTTAATTAAATAAAAGACCCCATTCTTCTAACCCACTTAAAGTGCACACATAAAATCCTTTTTCTATTTTGCAATTAAAAGAAAAGGCTTTGTGACTTTTGTCTTATATGACAAGTCAACTTATATTCTATTGGTTGACTTGTGTGTGCACATGGATCACTCCTCTTTTTGAATTCCACCGTTGATCATCCACCATCTTCATCTTGATCTCCACCGTCCGTACATCTTTAAAAGGGAGAGAGCTTTCCCCTCAATCCATCCTCATTTGAATATTGTTATGCTGCAGGTTTTCTAACAGGTTTCTTTGGAGCTTTGTGGAGAACTTCTATTTCTTGTCTACATTCTCTCATCCATGGCATCATGGCATTCTAGCTTAGCTTAGCTTTCATTTTTACATGTAGCTTAATCTCACATAGCTTAATATTTGGATTGTAACATGCTCATCCATACTTAGAATAGCTGCACTTTTCATATTCATTCTAGGTTAATCTTTAGTTGCATTGCATTCTTGAGGAACTCCTTGGGACATTTGCATTCTTGCATCTTGTCTTTGGAACCTCCCATTGCATGGTTTACTAGCAAGAAGAGTATCTCTAAGGCTCATCTGAGAGTCTTCTTATTTTTGAAATATACTCTCTTGCACTCCATGGATAGGGAGCTCTAATCCGGCATCCAAGCATTCCAACTCATGGAATCAATTGGATAGAATCGTTTAGAGTGTGACACAAATCAAGTGTACACTAGGGTCTTCGTATCTATACTGAATCCTGGCCCTCTCTTCAGGCCTTCACTGTTGCTGGCTTCATAGCTGATTGCCTTGTCTTGCTTTCTTATTTGGTCAAGAACAAAGGCTCTTTCCATATTCCATCCTGGCACTAAGATCATGCCACTTCTATGAACCAACTCCCTGGCTTTGTGTCATTGTCTCACTGTTTGGATCATATGCCAACATTTTATCCACCAATTCCTTATTCTTCTCAGCATCCTCTCCTGGCATGATGCTCAATGTGAGCTTATTTTGTTTAATTTTATATAAAAATCTTTTAAATTTAGATGATTTAATAAAATCATTGTCCTCCATGAATTTCTCAGATTGGATAAGTCTATCATCCAATCTAGAGGCTGCAAGCTGCAAATCAATTTAGGCTCTTCCTATCTTTGTAGACCTTTTTTGGCAAGTAATTTTGCCTGATATCAGCAAAATATTGATCATTTCCTGGCATTATCTGCAAGGCCCTACTCACCACCCTTTCTAGGATATGCATTGTATTTTGTCTCTTGTTTCCTTTGGCTACCCATGTGGAAGATGATGGTTGCTCCTCCTCTTCAACATTAATCTTCAATTGAACATCAGGCTTTGGGGATTCTCTATTTACCATTGCCTCCTCTCCCTCTAGTTCATTTGGCATTTGGGCCATGATATGGTCAAATTTTTCAACCATTTTTCTCAAATTTCCAAGATAAGGGATATTAGTATAAAAACCCTTGAAATTTGGGTTATTCCACTTAAAGGCATCCTCCACTTTCCTGATTTCACAATATTTTCCTAGCAACTCATCTACCTCCCCTATTGCTACTCTATTAGCAATTAAGTCTTCTACAAGGATTGGTTTTCTAGGAGGCAAAATGTAACCCCTAATGGCTTTTACCTCATTTGTTATGTAATTCTCTGGGTCATACATTCTATAAGGTCCAGTAGCAAACTTATACTGACCTAGATACTCAATTCTTCAAAAGGATTCTTCCGAATTACAAAATCTCAACCTCTATGACATCATCACCTTCATCTTCAACTTCTACTTCTTTTGCAGGAATCTCTTCAACCTCCATGTCAGCCATTTTTTCTATAAACTTACAACTTGACTCTTGCAACAAAAAGCACAAAAAATTGCAAAGCTATGGATGACTGGAGAATTTTTGAAGAGAAAACATAAACTCTTCAAAATGGAAAATACTCTAGATGTTCAATCAAATCTTTATAGTTTAATCATGAAATCTACTAGCTTTAATAAATTCTTCATGCATGGGTCTTAATACCACCTTTGTAAGATGTCAACAAAGAATATCAACTGTGTAATTTCACCCTGGAGTGCTTCTTTGTGTTTTATTTTACTTGGCCATGGTGAATTTGTCCTTTCTTCTTAATTGGCTTGACACCTTAGCCACTTTCCTTTTCAAATTTCATCTTTCACTTATACATTGAGTCAAAACCCTTCAATCTTCATAACCCCAGATATACAACTAGCAAACCTTTATGTCTATTTAGTGATGCTTTAGAAAACTCCAAGTGTAGAAGCATTAGGTTTCTTTAAACATAGCTTTGCAATTCCTTTTACATTCTTACGTGGCCCCTTTTACCATAAAATCTCAAGCCTTCTCAACATGCCTCTCCATGCTTACACTTAACCACATCTCATACCAACATAAAGCATTTGTTACACTTTCATTTTACCTTTTATGCTCCTACACATGCTTCAATTTTTGAAGCATTGTAATACTTCAAAAATCTATCCTCTGGTCATACGGTTGAAGCTTTCCCCATAGCTTCATAATTCCCTTTGCTTTTTCTTTATTTTTCTCTCCACCCACATGGGTTACCTCATTCTCGTAGCTTCGAGAAACCTTTACAATCTACCTCTCACTTTTATTTATGCATCCTCCTCATTTGTATTATTGTCACTAGACACATTTTATATTTTTCTTCTTCTTCTTTTCATCAGGTTCCTTCAATGATAGCTTAGCTTTGAAAGTAGGTTCAATATTTTCTAGTTTGCAATTATCAAAGTTGGAAAACTCAAAAGAAGTGAGCCTACCTACCATACCTTCAAGAGATAGAGTATTCCCTGGTATACATCTCAGTTCTTGTATTGCAGAAACTCTAATAGCATATATAGGTAATAATGTTCTTAAAACTTTGTTTAGTACAGTATCATCATCTCTTTTACCAATAGCTCCTCTTATTGCATTAACAACATCTATTATCCTTGAGCAATATTAAGTTTCAACTTCTTGCATTCTCGTATCATCAAACTTTCCTCTAAGACTTTCAACTTTGGCTCTTAGAAATTATTAGTGTCTCCTACATAGATAGTGGTTAAGGCATCCCACATTTTCTTTGCACTCTCAAGATTTTTGATATTATCAAATTCAATGTAGCTTAGGGTAGAGGCAATCTCTAGCATTGCTTGGTTGTGTTCTTTCTTCTTTTTTATATCGTCAAAAATTAGGGCTCCAAAAGGATCAACATGTTCAGTAGTGATGGTAGATTATGCATGATCTCTAAGTCCTCCAAGGTGTAGCTTCATCAAAAATTTCCATGCAAGAAAGTTATCTCTATTAAGCTTGGGTACTTCTCCTTTTGACATCTTGATCTTTGTGCTTCTAGTACCTTCAAACTAGTCCTCTTAAGCAAATGGCTCTAATACCAATTTTTGGAATTCTTTAGAATAATTGAGAGGGGGGGATTAACCAGTTATTCAAGGTCCATATGTATAAATAAAAAATTTCTCGGCTTAGTGAACCCATAAAACATTTATCATCATGCATGGATCCATAAGGTTATGCAATCACTTAAAACTTGTAGGTTACTATCAAATCAATTTGTAGAAATGTAAACACGAAACATAACAGATTCATTAACTCATTAGACACAATGATTTACATGGAAACCCAAATTGGGAAAAACCACCAGTAACATGCTACTCTTTTTCACTCTTCTAAAGTGATGCCCTATGAAAAGCCAACCCTGTTAAATGTTACAATACACACTATTAAATGTAACCCTTTTTAAGGATTTCAATCACCCTATTACGAGTGAGCCTTGTTAGAGGACTTTAGACCATTCACTTGGAATGTCACATGGTTAAAGGATTTACAAATGACTATTAGATTGACCTTAATCCAAAGGATTTACCCTAGACTTATACAATATTAGAGAGTAACAGTAAGGCTTGATCTAATAACAACTTACAACTCCATTTGTAAATTACAGATCTTTGTTTTAGTCCTCCACTCTTCTTGGCTTTCAGACATTTCAATTCTGATAGCTTGGTCAACCTTCAAGCATTCATACCCTTTAACCTTCTTGCTTAACATGCTAATGCAGACTCTTCACTTAGGTCACTTGATGAAACAATACTCCTTAACTCTTTGTCTTCCTTAGCTTCTCACACATGACAACCTTTGATTCTAACTAATCATCCCTATAAATAGAGAATTAAAATCTTTTGTCGTTCATTCTCCATCGTCCAATTTAGGGTTAAGAAAAATTAGGTAGGATTCAAAGAATGTACCCCTAATTCCATATCACTTCTAGAAACTTCTCCTTTAATCCTCTTTGAATTCATCTCAAAATGGTTTACCATGAATTTTGTCCCACCAGCTCATCAATCTTATCTTCCACCTAGTTCACACAATCCAAGAAAACAAACTTGTCAACTCAGATCCATCAAATTCATGATCTTTCTAATAATAATGGCACTCAACATTAACTTTCTTTTGATGCTTGACACATACTGTGTTGCTCAACATCCACTAAAAAATCACTCAGCACAAACTAAAGTTTACGAGTGCTTAGCATCAACTAAACTTTACTCGTCATCCACTATTTTTTTTTGGCATTCACTAGAATGAACTTCTACTAGGCTCCAACTAATTTTCTACTTGGCTTGCACTAACATTCCTCAACACCTACTATTCATTCAGTCAAGCTTGGTAGACAAACTTAGTTTAACTTGTTGTTCTAAAATTTCTTAGTGCAACCTTTGCAGCCTTAAGTAGATTATCAATACACTATGTTATCACTGCCTTAGTTGATTCCTCTACTCCTTTACATAACATAACTCAACCTTTCCTCTAGGTTCTTTTGTTACATCTTTTGATCAAATCCTCTTCATCAATCAAATAAGTGATAGTACTTAAATCATATAAGCGGTTGTCTTACCAAAAAATAGCAGGTTTGACATCAATGACAAAACAATGATTGAAACATATTTATCATACTTGTATCAATCTATTCTCAAAAATCTCCTTCTTCAATAGTCTCCCTCTTTAGCATTAATGGAAAACCAAACTGATCAACCAATCTAACTAGGTTAAACAAGTAAGACCAACAAAATATCAAAAAGAATAATAATCCCTTTGTATTGAAATCTCTACCTCTATCAACAACTTTCATCTTTTGAATAGGTTACAAAATTATGTTCTATTCTAATCAATAGACGATCAGATAATCAATTCATCCTTATGAATCCCTCTAAATTACTTCTTATATCTCCCCTCAATCTACCTCTTACTATTTCTCCTGATTAGTAACTATCTCCCTCTTTCTTGTATTTCCCTTGATCAGTCACTATCTCCCTCTTTGAAAATGTATGTGTGTGTGTGTGTATGCATGTATGTATGTATGTATGTATGTATGTGTACCCTTGTGATCATTGTATTTCATTTTTGTGCCATTGTGATCTCTACATCTCATTGTCATGCCCTTGTGATCACTATGTATGTATGTATTATGTATGTATATATATACATACATACATACACATGTATGTCTCTATGTATGTTTATATTTATATAAACAAAGAGATCTTGGCACAATAGAAAAATAAGAAAACTCACTCAACACGTAGCATGGCCGCAGATGTGATGGAAATATGTATTGGTAAGAATATTCCTCTTTTTCTCGCTCATTTTTCACATGTTTATTTCACATCTACACAAAGGGGAGAGATGAGAAATTTCAAATTTCACCATTATTCATTATTGATGTATATCATTCTTTACAAAAACATAGGGCACATTAGCCCTAATTTTATTGAAGTGGAAGAGAGGAATGAAGAAAGCTTGCTAGTATAGTTGTAGACTAGGATATGGAAAAGGTTCTATCCTTATTCTAATGCTATAGATTTTTATAATGATTGATAAGTCTAGTTTTTGGGATGTTTTGTTTATGATTTTTGAAGTATAGACTTGAATATCTTATATTTTTTCATAAACATGATACAGTCTTTTATGTTTATAAGTGTTAACTATATGTATACTTGATGCTTATGGAACTTAAAGACAATACTGTGTGTGTGTGTGTGTGTGTGTGTGTGTGTGTGTGTGTGTGTGTGTGTGTGTGTGTGTGTGTGTGTGTGTGGGAGATCTGGTATATTTCTTCTCTAGCTTTAATGGGTAGACCTCTTGCAGTTGTGTGACAAGGCTACATTAAAATAGGAAAAACTTATTATGATATATGCCTTAGATTCATGTTTTGGATTTTTTTGTGTTAACCCTTTGTAGGAAGAATAAGTCAAGCAAGGACCGTAGACTAAAGTATGAGTGGGTCTTTCAAGATGGGTGATTGTTTCAGAGTTCACTTATAGCTCCACTCCTCCCATCACTTTGTTGTTGGTGATTTAATTCAAGATAATTTAGCTATCAAGCATTCCTATATTTCAAAACCACTAAATGTGGTTTACCATCTCGCATAAATGATGTTTTCCCTCCTAAAACTAAAATTTTTTATGCTATATAATGGAAGACCTAGTTTGTAGGCATTCTATTTTTCCTAGTTTCCTTTAAATAAGATGGAACTTATGTTTCTAGAAGAGTTAGATGTTTTGAAAAATTCATGTTGTAATCAAGTTGTAATTCATTCACACTTCTGTGGGGGCCCACATAGAATTTGAATTCTTTGTTCATGTTTAAGTAGAACTCAGTTAAGTTTCCTTTGAGTTGTTAAGTACTGTCATTCCTGCAATCATTGGTAGCAAAACCATTGATTGTATCCTATAGCATAGGTTTATTTCTAGAGCATTATTTATTTACCATTATGTTTTTCCTTCAAGATAAGAATTAATCTATAAGTTCAGTTTCTAGTATAAGTTTCCTATAGCAACTTCTTTTACCTTAGTAGTGATGACTATTGAGAAGAACTAAAGCATAAACTTTTTAGTCACTATCTCAAGTTCATGTTCCTAGATTGATACATTAAATGAGTCTAGCATGATGTTCTAGGTAGAAACATGATGAATTTCAGCAATGAATCATTGTTTAAGGGTGTCCAACCCTTGTGTTACTAGGATATTGTTCTAATTAGTCAATAACTTTTTCTTTCCAATATCAAATATGTTAGCTAATATAATAGAGAGTGTTCCTAGGGGTGTTAGGATTTCATTAGAACATCTACATGCCCTAATGAGGATACAAGGTTAGGACATGATTGGGCAAGTCTTTTCCTTTTTGAGAATTTTTTATCCTAAGGGTTTATGGATGCCCCTAACCCCCTCATATTTTTCCTAGGCACACTCTAGAGAGAATGGAGATTGTAGAATTATTTTGGCAACTAATAATAATGAAACCAGAGTACCTAGGACCTATAATTAAGAAGGGATCCTTTGTGTGTAGAAATATCAAGGTAGGGGATTTTTTATAGGAAATGATGCTACTAAGGAGTTAGATGAACTCATGAGAGAATTTCTACTACCTATAGCCCCTGCTATAACTTATGACCCCAATGATCTTGTTAGGCATGCCCTAAGGTAGATGAGGAAGTTCAAACCACCCAATAGCAAGGCTTATTGGGAAGAGGATGTGATCATGAATTTCTTGGAGATAGAGGTATGTAGAGACAAGACATTGAAATGGAAATAAATCATGAGGATTAAAGATGAGATGAAAAGAATTGACACCTCTTTCAAAGGCTTCTATCATGAGGACAGGTACCTAGATAGATTCAACAAATGTCTTAACAATTAAGAAGCTATAATGTCTTAGGTGCCTCCTAAAATAAGAGATAGAATAGCACCTAAATCTCTTGAGCATGATGATATCATTGAAGTTCATGATGAAGAGGATCAGCCAGAGAGTTCATCTTGGTCCCAAGGTGGTAGAAAAAAGTAGAAGCTGATAGAAATCCTAGACAAAACAAGGGAGAAAGCACAAAAAATCATTCCTAGGGTGACTAATATTTTGATGATATTAGACATAACTTCTTGATAAGGCAAGCAAATTAAAATGAATGTATCCCAAATAAACTTGAGTTTGAGGCAAGTGTGATAGATGAAAGAATAAATCATGCTAAGAGTTTAAGAAGGATGATATATTTATAAATTCTAAAGAGTTCAAATCCTTCCTATTTAAGATTAAATAGAATGAACTCACTTTGTAGTTGCAGCTAGGAGACTCACAAGAGAAAGTTGTTAAACTACTGTAAAAGTTGTAGGAGTATGATCCAAATAGTGAGACTCTTATTGTAGATTAAGCTAGGGATCTTATCAAACTAGGTGCAATGTTTCTCTTCCATGGATGGGAGCTCAGCTCATCCTTCATGCTAGATCAAATAAGAAGACAAACAAAATTTATCTCATTTGAGGAGACTATCATTGCAAGAGATGTGCAAGGGTATTGATTTAATGTTGATACCAAAACAATGGCAATGTGGATCATGGCCCCTAAATCTAATAAGACAACATTGATGGAAGTCAAAGACCTATCCCAAGGTAATGTGATATTCTAGAATGTAACTACAACATCAAGTAACTAGATTCACAACATGATGAACACAATTTCACTCATGGGGAAGAGTAAAATGGATATGATTGAAGAGAAATTGTTTCAAACCTACATCATATCCATTGAAACAAGGAAAAAATACAAGGAATAAATGAAGTCTTATGTACTAGAGAAAAAGATGGCTGCCCTCAAAAATGAGGTGAGAATTTTGAAAAAGGTAACCAGACCTATAATAGAGGTAAAGGATCAACAGACCCAAAGAGATGTTGATGCATCAAATCTAGGTATGAATCAAAAAATGGAGGTGGATGAGTTGGAAGCAGAAGAATAAGTTGAAGTCAAGACAATGGAGAGTAGGATCACTCACAAAATAAATATTTTCAAATAGGTTTCCCAGAATCTCTACAATAGTTACATTGCATTGTAGGGAGTGGAGTATCAGTTCTCCAAGGCATTAACCATTCTTTCTCCTCTATTCACTAAGTGAGGCCCCTACATTCCATTTTTTTGATAGGTTGGTCCCAATTTTTGCCCAAAGAGACTATCATTTCCAAAAGGAAAATGATAAATAAGGTCAAAGAATTGAATGCATTATTTTTTGGTAAGATACAATCAATAAATAATAAAATGAAGACCATTGTCAATGCTACACTTTGCTTCATACAGAAAATTTGTGATGATGAAAATAAGCTAAGGGAATGGCAAGAGTGGTCAGATTCTTTTGACAATGTCTTAAAACATGAAAGATTTTTTACTTATAGCAATGGTGTGACTGACATAGTAATAGTTTTTTATATTTTGTGTAAGATGGAGGAAGATATAAATAAAATAGTTGCAGAGGTTAGAGCTTTAACAGATGCTAAATGGAATAAATACCTGAATGAGTTGAATACATTACAAGAGCCACCTGGCCAGATGAGGAATCATATATTACTATCTAGGAGGTTATAGTAGACATAAAGGAAATTGCATCTAGAGATGTGACTAAACCAGCTAAGAAAAGTCAAAGTAACATGAAGAGGGAGGACAACTATCTAAAAGAGATATGTTATCTTTTCAATTCACTTTTATGGGTATGCTCTTATTACAAACTATGAAGTTGATCCTGAACATCCAAATTGATAGTTTTTCTAATTTTGGCTATCTCCAACATTCTTTTTATAATTGTTTTGTCTTAAATGGAAAAGTATTTTTGTATCTAATTTTTGAACATGTGTCCTCCCATCTAAAGTTTGTTGCAATCCTTATTCTATAAAAGGGTTTCTAAGATGTGAAGTGAGGGTCTAAGATTTTTAGTCTGAATAGAGTTTTGTTCATTTTTTTGTTGGTCCATGAATACTATATAAGTTTATTCCAAAGATAGAATAAAAAAAGTTAATAGTGTCAGATACAATTGATTAATTGTGTATTGTCTTTGATGTTACATAAATGTCATATCATTACTAGTTAGTGTATGTCAAGTTCACTCAGGTAGTGAAGATAGTTTTTTGTGTCTACTAAGCATTCTAGAGTTTGCCTAGTTTAGAAGGTTGTGTCTACCGAGTTCACTTGAGCGTCAAAAGAAACTCTGTAGAAGATAAGCGTTAACCAAGTTCACTTGGTTAATGAAGGAAAGTTGGATGGAACTAGTGTCTATCGAGCTCACTCAGTTATAAAAGGATCTGTACAAGTATGCAGTGTTAACCAAGTTCACTTGGTTAACATAGGAAAAAAATTTATGAGTTAGTGTCTACTAAGCAAGGTTGGCTAATAAAGGATTTTCTTATTTTGGCATATTGAGTTTAATTGATTTATATGATGGTTCTAGTTGACTGAGGAGATGAATATTGGTTATTATAAGTTGTATTCTATCCAACTTAACAATATGAAAGATATACGTAAAAGGTCAAGTTGATGATTTGAGTGTGTGTAAGAATGTGAATGCATGGAAGATTTTGAAGATCTAATGATGCAATTAGGATGTGAATTAGAAGGATAAGCAGAATATCCTTAAGGAGCTATAAAGATAAATTTGATCAAGAAGGATCAAGTACAAGCCAAAATTGAGATTTGTAATTAGCAATTCAGTTGCATCAGAAATCAAGTCATCTCATGATTACTCTCTAAAAATTGTAGCAGTGATCTAAATCTCTTAATAGAGTTGGCTTAACAGCCATTTGTAAATCATTTAACAAGGTGATAGTTCTATTGAATTATATAGAGACTTCTAACAAGGCCACTCCTAACAAGGTGATTAAATCCTCTAACAGGGCCACACCTAACAATGTGTTTTGTAACCTTTAACAGGATTGGCTCCTAATAGGGCTCACTTCATAAGAGTGAAAATAGTAACTAGTTGCAATTGGTGGTTTTTCCCAAATTGGGTTTCCACATTAAATCTTAGTTTCAAATGTAGGATTTGAGCAAATAAGCCAATCAAATCCACAAAGCCTTCGAATCCCTACATGCAAAAACCTGTCATAGAAGAAAAAGACAAGAGGAGGCAAAGGGTTTTGCTCTGAAAAATATGCTAATGTATTTTCAGAAATGGAAAAGATAATTGAATACAAAGGAGATGAATCCTTATAAAAGGAGATCAAAACCCTAAAAAGGGTAACCTAAAGCCTAAAAAAGCTAGGTTGCATAATATAATTAATAAAATATTAATTATATGCACCTACAAGATAGCTTAAGAAAACTAGAGTAATAGGCAACTTAATTAATTAAATCAAAGTGATTTAATTAATAAGTTAGAACAAATAATTACTCTAACATCAAATGTGTTCATGCTATTTATTTTATATACTTGAAAATAAGTTAAACTAATGATAATTACAGATAATATCTTAATATTTTCCTATTAAGTAGTTGCCAAGCATTCTCAGTATTTACAGAGTTACAGCATTTCTTTTTTTGTCAAGCATTGGCAGAATTAAGTTTTGACAGAATTATTTTGTACTGACATCTAAGGGATCTAGAATTTATTTTTGTAGTAACTGATTCACCCCTCCCCACTTAGTTACTCCTCTTATATTTCCAACAATTAGTATCAAAGCTTTTGGTGCTTGCAAAGAAGGTTTCAAGGAGTTAAGCTAAAGATCATGATGTCTTATAGAATAGAGATTCCCATGTTGAACAAAGACAATTTTGTAGCATGGCAAGGACTTATGAGGTTACATTTGGCTACCAATAGTGATTTAGGTTGTAAATATCTTGATGTTGAATACAAGACTCCTATTGGAACATTATCAGTTGAAGATATTGCTAAAAAGAAGAATCATAACATCATGATGATTGATATTGCATCTCCTCTCAATTATGCTCAATTTGATGAAGTAAAAGACTATAAAACTACTCATGAAATGTGTACCAAATTGAAAGACATTTATGGAGGAGATGACAATGTAAGAAGAGCCAAAGCTAAAAGTCTCAGAGGTCATTTTGATCAAATGAAAATGAGAGAAGATGAAAACATTGCAAAATATGTGAAAAGAATCAAAGCAAGTGTGAGTGCAATCAAAGCATCTGGAGGAGACATTGATGACAAAACTATTGTAAGCAAGGTACTCAAAACTCTTCTACCTATTTATCCAATTAGAGTATCAACTATTCAAGAGATGAAATGTGATCCAAACAATAAAATAACCTTGGATGCTCTAGTTAGAAGATTGATAGCTTTTGAATTGGATAACTATGATAACTATGTTCTTAGTTCCAAAAATATTGAGTCTGCATTTGAAGCCAAACTCTCACTTAAGGAAAAGAGGAATAAATCAAAGGCCAGTCAATCAGGAAGTGAAGAAGAAACTAAAGAAATTTCTAATGGTGATCTTGAAATTGTTGAAGCCCTACTTGCAAAGAAATACTCCAAAGGCAAAGGAAAGTACAAAGGAAAGATTCCTCTAATCTACTTTTCTTGTGAAGAAGTTGATCATATTGTTGCTAGGTCTCCAAACAGAGAAAACAAGGATGAGAAGAAAAGTAATAAGTAAAAAGGCAAGAAGAAATTCAAAAATTACAAGAGCTACAAGGACAAAGGTAAGAAATCTTGTTTTATGGCTAAAGATTCTAATAGCAGTGAAGATGAAATGGTATATATTGTTGTAAAAGATGAATTTGATGATGAAGGAGATAAGATGGCACTTATCTCTCATGTTAGAAAAAATGATACATGGATTATTGAAAATGGTTGTTCACATCATATGATTGAAGATTTTAAAAAAAATTAAACACATGGAACATTATGATGGAGGTAGTGTAAGATTTGGAAACAATGAACCTTGTTGCATAAAAAGAAAAGGTTGTATCTCTTTGACCAATAGACTTGTATGTGATAATACTTATTGGGTTGACGGACTAAAGCATAATCTACTAAGTGTAGCATAGTTGAATAACATTGGATTCAAGGTAGAATTCATGGATGGAAAGGCCAAATTTCTGGATGGAAAAGGAAATCTGGTTGGATCTAGCAAACAAACAAAAGGTAATCTATTTTATCTTGATCTCAATGAAAGTTCATGTTTTATTACTCAAGTAGAAGAAAGTTGGTTATGGAAAAAAAGATTGTGTCCTGAAAACTTTGATAATATAGTTAACATAAGAAAACATAGAAGAGTAAGAGGTATTCCTAGTTTAAAGAAACTTGATATGGGTTTATGCAAGAATTGCCAAATTGGTAAGGTGGGAATGACTAGTTTCAAAAGAAAGAGCTATCATTCTGAATAAGTCTTAGAACTTGTACATACAGACTTATGTGGATGTATTGGAATAGAGACTTACAGTGGACAAAAGTGTTTTATTCTCTTTGTTGATGATTATTCTAGAATGATGACTATAATGTACCTAAAATAAAAATTTGAAGCTTTTCAAAAATTCAAGTGGTATCTGGCACGAGTAGAGAAAGATGTTGGAATACTTTTAGAATAACTGACAGGGGAGTGAATCAGTTATCCAAGGTCTAGATGTATAAATAAAACTTTTTATCGATTAGTGAACCCATAAAACATTCATACCAATGCTTACAACCATAAGATTATGTAATCACTAAAAATTTTAGGTTACTGTCAAATCAACTTGCAAAAATGTAAAGCATGAAAAATAATAGATTCATCAACATATTTGACACAATGATTTACGTGGAAACCTAATTTGGGAAAAACCACTAGTAACATGCTACTCCTTTTCACTCTTTTGAAGTGATTCCTTGTGAAAGGCCAACCCTGTTAAAGGTTACAATACACACTGTTAAATGTGACCCATTAAGAGATTTCAATCACCCTATTAGAAGTGAACCTTGTTAAAAGACTTTAGCCCATTCACTTGGAATACCACCCAGTTAAAAGATTTAAAAATAACTGTTAGGTCAACCTTAATCCAAAGGATTTACCCTAGACTGGTACAATTATTAAAGAGTAATAGTGGAGCTTTCATCTAATACAACTTACAACTTCTCTTGCAAATTATAGATCTATGTTCAATTCTCAATTCTTCTTAGCCTTCATACTTTGTAGCTTCTAATAGCTTGTTCACCCTTCAAGCATTCATCTCCTTAAGCCGTCTTGCTTAACATGCCATTGCAGACTCTTCTCTTAGGTCACTTGATGAAGCAAATCCTTAACTACTTCTCTTCCTTAGGTTCTCACACAAAAAAACTTTACTTCATGACTAGACATTCCTTTAAATAGGAAATTAGGATTTTTTCCTGCTCATTTTCCATCATCCAATTTAGGGTTTTGGATGGATTAGGTGGGATACAATGTATCTACCCTATATCTTGTATCTTTTCTAGAAACTTCTCCTAGAATCCATTTAAATTCATCTAAAAATGATTTACATCAAGTTTTTTACCACCAACTCATCAACCTTATCTTCCTCATGGTTCACAAGTTTCAAGAAATCAAACTTGTCAACTTAGATTTGGCAAATTTTTAATCTTTAACATAATGTTGCAGCTCGGCATTATCAAACTTATGATGCTTGGCACATACTGCATTGCTTAGCATCAACTGCAAAATCACTTGGCATCAACTAAAGTTTACTGGTGCTCGGCATCAACTAAAATTTACTCAGCATCAACTATCTTTCTTGGCATCCACTAGAATTTTCTTTCACTTGGCTCCAACTGACTTTCTGCTTGGCTTGAATTCACTTTGCTCGACACCTACTATCCAGTCGATCAAGATTGGCAGACAAACTTTGTGTACATAACTTTTTCTTCTAAACTATGTTAGTGTAGCCAACATTTGTAACCTTAAGTAGATTATCAATACATCATGTCATCACTATCTTAACTAATCCTTGTACTTCATTACATAATCATAACTCAACCTTTCCTCTAGGTGCTTTTGTTACATCTTATTGATCAAATCCTCTTTATCAATCAACTAAGTGATAGTACTTGAATATTATAAGTAGTTGTCTTGCCAAAAAATAATAGGTTTGACATCAATGACAAAACAATGATTGAAATGCATAGTCTTCTTCAACAATCTCCCTCTTTGATTAATCCATTCTCAAAAATGATCTTTTCAATCAGATTTCAACAAAAGAAATTGGAAATAAATTGAAATTTTTGAGATCAGACAGAGGTGGTGAATTCATCTCAAATGAATTCAATGCTTTCTACATTGAAAGAAGGATTAAAAGACAAGTATCAGCCCCTAGTGTACCTTAGCAGAATGGTATAGTTGAAAGAAGGAACAAATCCATCATGGATTGTGCAAGAACATTGATGATAGAAAAGAATGTTGCAATCAAATACTAGAAGGAAGTAATCAAAACTACAGTTCATACCTTAAATAGAGTATAGCTAAGGAAATATTCAAATCAAACTCCTTATCAACTATGGTATGGCTACAAACCTAATGTAATTTACTTAAAAGTATTTGGTAGAAAATGTTATATCTTGAAAGAATCTAGAAAAGAAAAATTTGATGTCAAATGTGATGAAGGCATATTTTTAGGATACTCCTATAGAAATAAAGCATACAAATGTTTAAATTTGTCTACTCATAAAATCATACAAAGTGCACATGTGAGAATTGATGAGTTTGTAGAAAAGAGTGAACAAGAAAGCAATAAAGAGCAAGAGGATTATAGAAGATTTGTTTACTATGAACCTGATACCCTACAAAATCTATCTAAAAGAAAGGAGGCTTCATCTTCCAAGTCCCCTAAATCTTCAATAGTTACTAAGTTACAGACAGTGCAACCCAAGTCATAGTTAGAAGGACCTGAGTTACAGCCAAAGGCTACCGAGCTACTTCAAGAGCAAACCAAGCCTGATGGACCTGAGTCACAGACAATGGGACCTGAGCTTGACACTAAATTTCATGATGAAATCAATGAAACTCATTCCAAATCCAAAGAGCCTATGTTAGCAATATATATCAAGAGGCATCGTGTACTTGATCAAATCATTGGAGACAAACCAAATAGAAAAATGACAAGAAGAAAATTAAAAGGTACATGTTTACTTGCTGAATTTGAACCTAGAAATGTTAAAGATGCATTGGATAATGAAAGTCAGGTTGAAGCAATGAATGAATAAATAGAAAAAATAGAGAAGAACAAAAATCGGACTCTTGTTCCTAGACCCAAGGATAAAAATGTAATTGGCACAAAGTGGGTGTTCAGAAACAAGCTAAATGAAGATAGAAAATTATCTAGAAATAAAGCAAGGTTGGTATGTAAAGGTTATTCTCAAGAAGAAGGTATTGATTATGATAAAACTTTTGCTCCTATTGAAATATTAGAAGGTGTTAGAACTCTACTAGCATATGTAGCACATAGTGGATTTAAAGTGTATCAAATAGATGTTAAATCTGAATTCTTGAATGAATTCTTGATGAGGAAGTCTACATTGAACAGCTAGAAGGTTTTATAGATCCTAGAAAAAGAGACATAGTATGCAAATTACACAAGACATTATATGGTCTCAAGCAAGCTCCTAGAGCTTGGTATGAAAGACTTCATAATTACTTGATGCAGATTAGTTTTCAAAGAAAAAATAGTAACAGTAGTCTATATATCAAAGAAGGACCAGACAAGAAGATTGTGTTGGAAAAAATATTTGTTGATGACACACTATTTATAGGAAATGATGATTATGCAAAGCATTTTCAGAAGAAATGAATAAGGAATTTGAAATGTATATGTTTGGAGAGAAAATTCTTTGTTGGATTACAGATTCAATAGAAGAAAGATGGTATTTGCATTACTCAATCCAAATATATCAAGGAGATACTAAAGAAATTTGGAATGGAAGACTCAAGAATAGTTGGAACCCCTATGTCTACTGGACATAAGCTTTCCAAAATGATGATTCCAAAGAGGTAGATTAGACCACATACAGATCAATGATTGGAAAATTGTAGTATGTAGTACATACAAGGCATGATATTGCATTAGCAGTCGGTATGGTGGCAAGATTCTCAACAAATCTCAAAGAAAATCACATGATGGAAATCAAGAAAATCATGAGATATCTGAAAGGTATTGAAAACTATGGCTTATGGTACAAAAAAGGAGGCAATTTGGACTTGAAGGTATTCAATGATGTTGATTAGGTAGGAATTCTTGATGACAGAAAAAGAACTAGTGGTGGAGCATTCTTTCTTTGTAAAAGACTAGTGTCTTGGACAAGCAAGAATCAAAATTGCATCTCTCAATCCACAATAGAAGTAGAATATGTGGCAACAGCAATTAATTTTCTAACATTCTTTGGTTCAAACAATTGATGATAGGTATGAAGATAGAGATCAAGGATCTAGTAGTCATATACTATGATAACACTAGTGCAATCAATATATCAAAGAATCTAGTGATGCATACCAAAACAAAACACATTTCTATAAAATATCACTTCTTAAGAGAATTGGTGCAAGATAAAGAAGTTAGATTGGAATATGTGAATACAAAAGAGAAAATTACAGAGATATTCACCAAGTCATTACCTACATATTCACCGAGTCATTACCTAAGGATGCATTTCTATATCTAAGAGGTAAGTTAGGGTTCATTCCCCTATCTGAAGCTCACTAGATGAAAATTAGTGATGCATCAACCAGAGCATGTTGAAGATTAATTAGTTGGTGCAATATTGACAAGGCATATTTTTCTACACCCAATTGAGATGCAAACCCTTATGATGACTTACTCTCATCCTTCTTGATCCATATCTTTCTCATATAATTAATTATCTTCTCAATGTTAGTAATCTTCTTTACCTTGTTTTCATTTTAATGATTTACTAGTAGATTTCCTTTTTTCTTTATTATGTAGAACCTTGCTATATGTCCAATCTTCTAATTATAAAAATATACCATTCGGGTATATCTCCAAGGTCCAGCATTACCATTTATGTTCCTCAATTTATAATTTATTTCCATATATCCATGGTTGTGAAAATGTGAGCATGTAACATTCCATCTATTCTTACTTTCATAAGAACTCTCCTAGTTCAAAAATTTTATTTGATTGCTCAACCTTATTCTACACTAATTAGCTTTATGGCCAAACTTGTTGCAATTATAGCAATGACCATTGAACATGTTTGACCTATTTCTATAAACTCTATTAGTATGGCCTAATTTATAAAAAAATTAAGCATATAGGAGTACTAATTCCATTCTTTCATATATTTATTATATATCCTAACTTATGATAGTTAAATAAATTAGGTTTTTAGGCTTTCTTACCAAGAGTTTTCTTGTTCACCTTGTATGGAGACATGTCATATTTTTTGGTCTTCTTAGATCTATATTATTCTCCAATTTCAAATTTGATATATCCTATTGTTAGAATATTTAAAATAACTCGTGGGGGAATTAGTTATCCAAGGTCCAAATGTACCAATTGAACAAACAAACACTTAACTTCAAATCCTATCATTCATTAGCTTGACTTCTATAGTCAATTTTTTGTATACATAAAATAGTAGTCCAATGTCCTAAATATAATAGACTTGCAGAATGTAAGCATTAACAGCAAATCACCGCAGAAAATATTCACACAAATTTGACGCTAGGATTTAACATGGAAACCCAATTCAGGAAAAACCACTAGTAACATGACACCAATTTTTCACTCTTCTGAAGTGAACTCTATAGAATCCAACACTATTAAAGGTTACAAAAAAATTGTTAAATATGAGCCTTGTTAAAGGATTTAATCACCCTGTTAGGAGTGGCCTTGTTAGAGGACTTTAGAACATTCCATTAAAATTCCATCTTGATTAAAAGATTTACATATGACTATTAGATCAACCTTGATTAAAGGATTTCAATATTGATACAATGGTTAGAAAGTAACTATAGGTTTTGATCTATCAAGTACAACTCACTTTGCAAATTTAGATCCCATTTTGGCTTTCAAACCCAATGTGGTTCCCACCCAAATCAAGTTTCAAAGTAAAAATATTTGTTTTATCTGGTAAATGATATTTACTAATTTATTTTTACTTTATTTACTTTATGAAAATCAATAACAAATTTTAAAGGGTATAAGATTATCCTAATTTAAGGTCTTTAAGGGGTTTTATTTTATATATTTTCTAATAAACTAATTAATTCCCACACACACACACACACACACACAGAGTTAGAAATGCTTTAGAATAACTGAGAGGGGGGGTGAATCAGTTATTAAAAGTCCAAATGTCCTATTCAAACTTTTATCTAAGTATAGTGAACCCATTCAACCATTCATTCATCCAAACTTTAACTTATCTAATAAGCAAGTTACTGTAAATCAACATGCAAGCATATCACATAAGAAATCAACACATGACATAGTGATTTACGTAGAAACACAATTTGGGAAAAACCACCAGTAACATGCTACTCAATTCTCACTCTTTTGAATTGATGCCCTATGAAAGGTCTGCCGTATTAAAGGCTTACAACACACTATCAAATGGGACCTTGTTAGAGGATTTATCCACCTTGTTAGAAGTAGACCTAGTTAAAGGACTTTAGAACATTCACTTGGAATGCCACCATGTTAAAAGATTTATAAATGGCTATTAAACCAACCTAAGTCCATAGGATTTTTTTATATCTACTACAATTTCTAGAGAGTATTAGAAAATCTTGACCTGACTACAACATACAACTAATCTTGCAGATCTCAGCTCATACCCTTGCCTAGCCTTCAATCTCTGCAACTCTTGACAACTTGCCCTCCTTTCAAGCTTTATCTCCTTGAGTCTCCATACTCAATGTACCAATGTAATCATCTCTTTATGACCACTTATAGAAGCAGAGCCTCAATGCTCTTCCTTCTCCTACATGTCACCTCCTTGACACCCTTCCAACCACTTTGCAGATTTGGCTCTTTAGTAGCAATAGTATCAGCAGCTCTTTGCTTCTTGGTCTATGACTCCTTAAATAGAATTCTTGGAGTTCCTTTTTCTGCTCGATTCTTCCATTCTTTAATTTCAATTCGCATGGATTACGTAGGATTCATTGCATCCAACCCATATTCTATTTTCTCTAGAAACTTCTTGAATAATCCTTTAGAATTCACCCAAAAATGGTTTACATAGGATTTTGTGCCACCAACTCATCATTCTTATCTTCCAACTCATTCACAAAATTCAATGTAACCACTATGTCAATTCAGATTTGACGAATCTTCGTCATTTGAAATAATGCAGCAGATTGCCACTATTAAAATATCGGTGCTCGGCATATACTGTGTTACTCGGCATCAACTATGTTTTTCCTGATGCTCGACACCTGAAGATCACTCGATACTTGAAGATCACTCGACATACACTAAAATTTTCTGTTACTTGGCACCAACTAAAAACTTGCTCGACATGCACTAAAGATCTCAATTTAAGCTTTGCAGTCAACCTTGTTACAACTTCTTCCTCTAATGTTTCTAAGTGTGACCAACCTCTGTATCTTTGAGTATATTATCAATACATCATTTAACCATTTTCTTAACTGATCCTTGCACTTCATTACAACATCATAAGGGTATGTGCAGGATCATGGTGTACCAAACTATGGCCTTAAGTGGCAGCGAAAAATTAGCAAATCAGGGTTATGTCAACTTGACACATAATTTTAAAGTGGTTATGGACTTTATATCAAAAATTTCTAAGAAAATAATCTATAGAAAATTGAATGTAGTTCCTAAACTACTAGGCCTTATCTGGAGAAAAAAATAATTGATTGGTCAAAAGTTTGAATTTTAATCTAGTACTACAAAAATTTCAGGACAAAAAGAATAAGTAGGTGTATGTATGACCACCTTAATCAAAATTAAATTATAATTTTTTTTAATATAATTATAGATATAAAAAGTAGACTCATGCTCAGATGTGACGCATATTTTTGGGTATTTTTATTCCAAATAAATAATTAAATATGAATTTTCTAATAAAACATTTTTTTTTAAAAAAAAAACTCTCATTTCTGACCACCTTATCTAATAGAAAATTTTACCAAATTTTATTTTTATTTTATTTTTCTTATGGTGGGTGAAGCATAGAATGTGACACAACTTTTGGATTTAAAAAATGTTATACCGTTTGAAAGTTATAGCTATTTTTCAATTAGTATGTCAATTAGCACTTTACAATAATCTTCATTGAAAATTAACTAATAAATACTTATTGAACTAAGAATTTGACAGAAATTATTTTGATGGAATCTTGAGAGTGATATAAAAAAATCTGTTTCATTTCATTCAATTTTGATCAAAATAACATTGTCAGATGGCTATCCAAAGTCTGAGTGTCAGTAAAACCCTTCTCAAACATGTTTTTTGGGTTGACCGAATAGGCTTGGTAAGTACCAAGCCTAATCAGATATCCGATTTGAAATTGGATATTTGATTTCAAATCGGATATCAGTTATGAAATCAGATATCCAATTTCAAATCATCATGTTCGAATATTTATCACACCAATTTGAAGGGAAATTTGAGAGGGCAGATTTTTTTTCAATTTTAAATTTGGAGGGAGGGAAATTTGAGAGGAAATAAATTTAAGAGGGAAACTTTAGACTGTTTTAGAGGGAAATTTATTTTGGGAATGTTTGGACATTGATATTATTATTATATATTATTATAATTATTATAATATTATAGTAATATCTATGATTATTATTATTAAATATAATATAGTTATAAATATAATTATTATTATTATAATAACTAAATATAATATAGTAATATATATGATATATATTATTATTATTAAATATATATAGTAATATTATATGACTAAATTATTATATATAATAATTTATATGGTTATTATTATTATTAAATCTATAATCTAGTAACATATATGATTATTATTATTATATAATCTAATAATATATTATTGTTATATTAAAATATAAAATATTATATAATTATTAAGTATAATATTGTCATAAATGCATCATTTCAACACATTTCATGACAACATATGTCCCTAGGGCCCCTAGTGACCCCTTTCTATGCATTCCCGATCAGTCCCTAGGGGTCCTAGGGATATACATTGTCATGGAATGTGTCGAAACCATAAAAGACTCTAATATGTCCCTAAGGGTCCTAGGACACATATGGACATATGTCATCATGGAATGCGTCGAAAGGGGTCATAGGTCATCTTATGACCCCCTTCGACCCATATAAATGACTCTAACATGTCCCTAGGGGTCCTAGGACCCCTACGGACATATGTCATCATGGAATGCATCGAGAGGGGCCATAAGTCATCCTATGACCCCCTTCAATCAATATAAACGACTCTAATATGTCCCTAGGGGTCGTAGGACCCATTGGGACATATGTCATCATAGAATTTGTTAAAAGGTGTCATAGGTCATCTTGTGACCCCCTTTGACCCATATAAACGACTCTAATGTGTTTGTATGTCATCATGGAATGAGTTGAAAGGGGCCATAGGTCATCTTGAGACCCCACTTGGACCCATATAAATGACTCTAATATGTCCCTAGGGGTCCTAGGACCCATAAGGACATATGTCATCATGGCATCCATCGAAAGGGGTCATAAGTCATTCTATTAACCCCTTCGACCCATATAAATAACTCTAATATGTCCTTAGGTGTCCTAAGACCTCTAGGGACATATGTCATCATGGAATGGGTTGAAAGAGGTCATAACTCACCCTATGACCCCCTTTGATCCATTTAAACGACTCTAATATGTCCCTAGGGGTCCTAGGACCCTTATGGACATATGTCATCATGGAATGTGTCGAAAGGGGTCATAGGTCGTCCTATGACCCCCTTCAACTCATATAAATGATTCTAATATGTCCCTAGGGGTCCTAGGACCCCTATGGACATATGCCATCATGGAATGTGTTAAAAGGGGTCATAGTCATCCTATGACCCCCTTCGACCCATGCAAATGATTCTAATATGTCCCTAAGGGTCCTAGGACCCCTATGGACATATGTCATCATGAAATGTGTCGAAAGGGACCTATGACCTCCTTCGACCCATATAAATGATTATAATATGTCCCTAAAGGTCATAGGACCCTTAGAGACATATGTCATCATGAAATGTGTCAAAAGGGGTCATAGGTCATCCTATGACCCCCTTTGACCCATATAAATGATTCTAATATGTCTCTAGGGGTCATAGGACCTCTAGGGACATATGTCATCATGGAATATTTTGAAAGGGGTCATAGGTCATCCTGCGACCCCCGTTGACCCATATTAACAATTTTAATATGTCCCTAGGGGTCGTAGGACCCCTGGTAACACATGTTGTTATGGAATGTGTCAAAAGGGGTCATAAGTCATCCTATGACCCCCTTTGACCCATATAAACAATTATAATATGTTCTTAGGGGTCCTAGGACCCCTAGAGACATATGTCATCATGAAATGTGTCGAAAGGGGTCATAGGTCATCTTATGACCCCCTTCAACTCATATAAACAATTTTAATATGTCCCTAGGGGTCCTAAGACCTCTATAGACATTTTTCGTCATGGAATGTGTCGAAAGGGGTCATAGGTCATCTAGTGACCCCCTTTGACCCATATAAACAATTCTAATATGTCCCTAGGGGTCCTAGGACCCCTATGGTCATATGTCATCATGGAATGTTTCAAAAGGGATCATAGGTCATCCTATGACCCCCTTCAACCCATTTAAACGATTCTAATATGTCCCTAGGCATCTTAGGACCCTTATGGACATGTTTGGTCATGGAATGTGTCGAAAGGGGTCATAGGTCATCTTGTGACCCCCTTCAACCCATATAAACAATTCTAATATGTCCCTAGGGGTCCTAGGACCCCTATGGTCATATGTCATCATGGAATGTGTCAAAAGGCATCATAGGTTATTCTGTGACTCCCTTCGACCCATTTAAATAATTCTAATATGTCCCTAGGCATCCTAGGACCCCTATGGACATATGTCATCATGGAATGTGTCGAAAGGGGTCATAGGTCATCTTGTGACTCCCTTCAACTCATATAAATGATTATAATATGCTCCTAGAGGTCCTAGGACTCCTAGGGACACGTAGTCATGGAATGTGTTGAAAGGGATCATAGATCATCTTGTAACCCCCTTCGACGCATTTAAACGATTCTAATATGTCACGAGGGGTCCTATGGACATATGTCATCATGGAATGTGTTGAAAGGGCTCATAGGTCATCCTATGACCCCCTTCAACCCATATAAACGATTTTAATATGTCCCAAGGGGTCCTAGGACCCCTATGGACATATGTCATCATGAAATGTGTTGAAAGGGGTCATAGGTCATCTTATGACTCCCATCAACCCATGTAAATGATTCTAATATGTCCCTAAGGGTCGTAGGACACCTACAGACATATGTCATCATGGAATGTGACGAAAGGGACCTATGACCTCCTTTGATCCATATAAATGATTATAATATGTCCCTAAGGGTCCTAGGACCCCTAGGGACATATGTCATCATGAAATGTGTCGAAAGGGCCTATGACCCCCTTCGACCCATATAAATGATTCTAATATGTCCTTAGGGGTCCTAAGACCTCTAGAGACATATGTCATCATGAAATGTTTCTAGATGGGTCATAGGTCATCCTGTGACCCCCTTCAACCCATATTAACAATTCTAATATGTCCTTAGGGGTCCTAGGACCCCTAGGGACACATGTTGTCATGGAGTGTGTCAAAAGGGGTCATAAGTCATCCTATGACCCCCTTCGACCCATATAAACAATTCTAATATGTCCCTAGGGGTACTAGGACCCCTAGAGACATATGTCACCATGTAATATGTTGAAAGGGATCATAGGTCATCCTATGATCCTCTTTGACCCATATAAACAATTCTAATATGTCTCTAGGTGTCCTAACAGCTCTATGGACATTTGTCGTCATGAAATGTGTTGAAAGGGGTCATAGGTCATCCAGTGACCCCCTTCGACCCATATAAATAATTCTAATATGTCTCTAGGGGTCCTAGGACCCCTATGGTCATATGTCATCACTGAATATGTCAAAAGGGATCATAGGTCATCCTGTGACTCCCTTTGACCCATTTAAATGATTCTAATATGTCCCTAGACATTTGAAGACCCCTATGGACATATTTGATCATAGAATGTGTCTAAAGGGGTCATAGGTCATCCTGTGACTCCCTTCGACCCATATAAACAATTATAATATGTCCCTAGGGGTCCTAGGACCCCTAGAGACATATGTAGTCATGAAATATGTTGAAAGGGGTCATAGGTCATCATGTGACCCCCCTTCAACCCATTTAAACGATTCTAATATGTCCCTAAGGGTCTTAGGACCCCTATGGACATATGTCATCATGACCCATATAAATGATTTTATAGGTCATCATGTGACCCCCCTTCAACCCATTTAAACGATTCTAATATGTCCCTAAGGGTCTTAGGACCCCTATGGACATATGTCATCATGACCCATATAAATGATTTTAATATGTCCTTAGGGGTCCTAGAACCCCTATGGACATATGTCATCATGGAATGTGTTGAAAGGCGTCATAGGTCATCCTATGACCCCCTTCAACCCATGTAAATGATTATAATATGTCCCTAAGGGTCCTAGGACCCCTATGGACATATGTCATCATGGAATGTTTCGAAAGGGACCTATGACCCCCTTCAACCCATATAAATGATTATAACGTCCTTAAGAGTCCTAGGACCCCTAAGGACATATGTCATCATGGAATGTGTCAACCTATGACCCCCTTCGACCCATATAAATAATTCTAATATGTCCCTAGGGGTCCTAAGACCCCTAGGGACATATGTCATCATGGAATGTTTTCAAAGGGATCATAAGTCATCTTATGACCCCCTTTGACCCATATTAACAATTCTAATATGTCCCTAGGGGTCCTAGGACCCCTAGGGACACATGTTGTCATTGAATGTGTCAAAAGGGGTCATAAGTCATCATGTGACCTTTTTCGACCCATATTCATGATTCTAATATGTCCCTAGGGGTCCTAGGACCCCTAGAGACATATGTCATTATGGAATGTGTCAAAAGGGGTCATAGGTCATCCTATGACCCCCTTCAATCCATATAAACAATTCTAATATGTCCCTAGGGGTCCTAAGACCTCTATGGACATTTGTCGTCATGGAATGTGTCAAAAGGAGTCATAGGTTATCCTATGACCCCCTTCGACCTATATAAACAATTTTAATATGTCCTTAGAGGTTGTAGGACCCTGAGAGACATATGTCATCGTGGAATGTGTCGAATTGGGTCATAGATCATCATGTGACCCCCTTTGACCATATAAATTATTCTAATATGTCCCTAGGGGTCCTAGGACCCCTGTGGACATATGTCGTCATGGAATGTGTTGAATGACCTATGACCCCATTCAACCCATATAAATGGTTCTAATATATCCCTAGGGGTTCTAGGACCCCTAGAGACATATGTCATCATAGAATGTGTTGAAAGGGGTCATAGGTCATCTTATGACCCCTATGACCCCCTTCGACCCATATAAACACTTCTAATAGAAATAATATAGTAAAAATATAATAATATATTAAAAATAATAATAATATAGTGTAATAATCATATATATATTAATATATATATTATATTTATAGATTATAATAATAATAACATAATATATTATTATTTATTAATAACATAGGTCATAATAATAAAAATATATTATAGATTATAATTTATAGATGATAATAATAATAATAATATATATCAATAACATATATATATATATATAATATACTACATTATTATATTTAATAGAAATATAGTAAAAATAATAATAATTTAATTTCATATATATATATATATATATATCGATTAGTCATAGCTCATTAATTAGTCATATTATATATTTATAAATTATATAGTATATCTTTACATATTTCATAACTCAAATTAGGCATATAACTCACAAATTCATTTTTCCCTCCAAAATTTGTTTTTCCCTCCAATGTGTTTGTGCCACCAGTATCGAATATCCGATTTGATATCAGATATAAAATTGGATATCTGATCTCATATCGGATACTCGATATGGCTTGGGCCTTACTTTCCAAGTTTGCTACCTGGATAGGTGAAAAAAATTCAGAGACAATTTTGAAGCACTTTTAGACGTGATCAAACTCTCTCTTTTTCGCATTGCCAATTTTTGGCACACCATGATCCTGCACATACCCATAACTCAACCTTTCCCTTAGGTGCTCTTGTTACATCTTGTTGATCAAATCTTCTTCATCAATAAACTAAGTGATAGTACTTGGATCTTATAAGCAAATGTCATTACTACAAATAGCAAGTTTGACATCAATGACAAAACAATGATTGAAAACATTCTTTTCTAACAATTTCCCTCTTTGATCTTCAACAATGAGCTTTTCAATCAAATTTCCAACAATCTCCCTCTTTGGCATTGATGGCAAACCAAACTGATCAACCATCAGACTAAACTATTTAACCAGAAACTAACTTGGTTAGAATAGTAAGTCAAATGCCAAAAAGTAAATTGTAGCTTCACATCATCCTTCTACTATTTTGATTTCCTCATTTATGTTTCTCCCTCTTTGCTATCATATCCTTGTTCTTTATCTTTCTCCCTTTGTATTGCTCATCTTCTATTGTTCTGATCAACCTCTAATTATTTCTATCAATTGCCAATTTCTCCCTCTATCTACATTTGATTAGTTTCAAAACATCTTCTCCCTCATACTGTTGATCAATTTCTGCTTTACTTCTCCCTCTTTGACAACAATGCGAAAGACATGTTAGCATCTTAGTATGCAGGTGTAGCTTTTACAAGTTCATTCAATTTCTCCTTTTGTCACCTTGCTTGTGACTGATTTGGAATTTCAGCACTACTACTACTTTAGGCATGAATTCTAAAGTAAACATCCTCTATATCAATGTGTAAAATCTTCAACATTCAGCTTATTTGATGTAGGGCATACTTGCTTTTGCTTCAAGTAGCCTTAGCTAGGGGTATCACCCCTAACTTACCTCTAAGATACTCAAAAGCATCTTTAGGTAGTGCTTTCATGAAGATGTCAGCAATCTATTCCTTTAAGCTAACATATTCCATCTTCAGTTGTTTGTATTCCACCAACTCTCTTACATAGTGATACTTGATTGCAATATGCTTGGTTTTAGCATGCATTATAGGGTTCTTTGATATGTTAATAGCACTTGTATTATCACAATAAAGTATCACAGGCTCAGTTACCTCTTCCTTCATACCTTGCAATAAATGTTTGATCCATACAATATTGGTGCAATTTATAGTAGCTACCACATATTCAACTTCAGCAATGGACTATGAGGTGTAGCTTTGCTTTTTGCTAATCCATGTAATCAACCTTTTTCCTAAGAAAAGTACTCCTCCACTAGTGCTTTTTCTATCATCAATTTTACCTCCCCAATCTGCATCAGTGTAGGCTCTCAGTTCAAACTTCTCATTCCTCTTGTAGTACAAACCAAAATCATTAGTTCCTTTTAGGTATCTTAGTATTCTCTTTACTACCATTAAGTGATTTTCTCTTTGATTTGAAAAAAATCTTACTACTATTCCAATAGCTAATGCAATGTCTAGTCTACTATGTACAACATATTACAACTTTCTAATCATTGATCTATACAGTGTCTAATTTACTTCACCGGATTCAACATTCTTGGATAGCTTATGACCTGTTGCCATTGGTGTGCTAACTGGTTTTGAATCTTCTAACCCAAATGTTTTGAGTACCTCCTTGATGTATATGGATTAGGTCACAAATATGCCATGTTTCAATTGATGTACTTGTAAACAAACAAAGAATTTGATTTCTCCAAACATTGACATCTCAAATTCATGCTTCATTTAATTAGCATAATCTTTGCATAAAACATCTTTTCCTCCATATCATCAATAAAGATTTTTTTTATCAAAATATCTTTACCTTCTTTAGCTTTGATGTACAAGTTGTTGTTGTCATCTATTCTTTCAAATCCTATCTTCATAAGATATTTGTGCAACCTCTCATACCATGCTCTAGGTGCTTGCTTTAACCCATAAAGTGCTTTGTGCAGTTTACAAACCATGTCCTTGTTCTTCTCATCTACAAATCCCTCTAGTTGTTCTATGTAGACTTCCTCTTTTAGTATACCATTCAAAAAAGAAGACTTCACATCCATTTGGTATACTTTGAAACTTTTATATACAGCATATGCAAGTAATGTTTTTACTCCTTCCATTCTTGCAACAGGGGCAAATGTTTCCCCATAATCAAGACCTTCTTCTTGTGCATAGCCTTTGCAAACTAGTCTGGCTTTTTTTCTTGTTATCTCACCATTCTCATCAACTTTATTTTTGAACACCCATTTGGTTCCAATCACATTCTTATGGATTGGTCTAGGAACTAAAGACCATGTTTTGTTCTTCTCAATCTTATCTATCTCTTCTTTCATGGCTTTATACCAGTCATTTTCTTGTAGTGCATCTTTTACTGTCTTTGGTTCAACCTTGCTTAGTAGACATGATTCATTTCTCAATCTATTCCTTATCATAGGTCTGGCATCCTTGTCACCAATGATTTGATCTATAGGGTGATGTCTTCTCACATACTTGGCTAATCTTGGTTCACTCCTTTCCATGTTTTATCCTTCAGCTTCAAAGTCATTTTGTTTTTCTTCATTTAGTAATTCATCATCCCTCTGATGTATACTATTTTTAGAGCTAGAATGTGCATTTTCTACATTCTAAAACTCAACTTTTGAATTTAGCTCGGCATTCACAAGCTAAGATTCAGTAGATACTAAAGTTAGTTGTTGATTCCCAACTTGATTTGCAGCATTGTCTTCAATAGTCATTCCTTCTTAGAAGTATACAAAGGATCTATAATTCTCTGGTTGTTTGGATTCATCAACTTGAACTTTTGCATGCTCATCAAAATTTATATTTGCACTCTCCACAATCTTGTTAGTGTTAGTGTTCAAATACTTATATTCTTTTCTTCTAGTGGAGTATCCAAGGAATATGTCTTCATCACTCTTTGGATCAAACTTGCCATTTCTAGCATCTTTAAGAATACAACATTTACAACCAAATACTTTGAAATTTTTAACATTAGGTGAGTGACTATACCACAATTCAAAAGGTGTTGCATTTGTACATTTCTTAACTTGAACTCTATTCAGTGTGTAGACTACAGTACTTATAGCTTCTCTCCAGTACTTGAGTGCAACATTCTTCTCCATCATCAAAGTTCTAGCATAGTCAATCACTAACCTATTCCTCCTTTCAGCAATACCATTCTATGGTGGAGTTCTTGGTGCTGATGTTTTCCTTTTGATACCTCTTTCATTACAAAATATTTCAAATTCTTTTGATGTGAACTCACCTCCTCTATCTGACCTTAGGCATTTTAGACTCTTTTCAGTTTCTTACTCAACTCTGGCCAAATACCACTTAAACCTTTGAAATGCATCAGATTTTAGCTTTAAAAATATTGCATTCATCATCCTGGAATAATCATCTTCAAATAGCATTATGTATTTGTCTCCTAGGTAGCTTTGTACTTCTATTTGACCACATAAGTTTGTATGAACTAACTCTAGTACTTCTTTGGAAGTGTATGTTTTGCTTTTGAAACTAGATATAGTCATCTTCCCTAGTTGACATTGTTTGTACATTGTGTTTTTAGGTTTCTTCAATTTTGGTAATCCTCTGACTTTTTTCTTCTTGCTAATGTTGACTAGATTATCAAAATTAACATGACACAGCCTTTTATGCCACAACCACACATCATCAAGTCTAACAAAAAGACATATTGTATCTTCCATATCAAGATAAAATAGATTACTCTTAGTTTGTTCACCTTTTCCTATCAGATTTCCATCAGTATCATAGATCTTGGCAATTTTGTTTCCAAATTCAACTTTGCAACCTACATTACCTAACTGTGATACACTCAACAAGTTGTAGTTCAATCCTTCAACATAGTATGCATTATCACATGAAATTTTCTCTGTGAGATTAATAGAGCATTTTCCTTTGATTTTACATGGGGTATCATTACCAAATCTAACACTATTTCCATTATACTAAGTAAAGGTAATGAACTTACTTTTATCTCCTATCATGTGATGTGAGCATCCACTATTTATGATCCACTTTTCATTCTTGTTCACACAAGTAATCAATGTTGTTGCTTCATCTTCATCTTTATCTAATTCATCGTTCACTGCTACATAGACTACTTCATCATCATTCTCATTAGAATCTTTTTCAATAATGTAGCATCTCTTGCCTTTCTCTTTGTAATCTTTGCTATCATCTTCTTTCTTGTTCTTGTACTTGTTTCCTTCTTTGTAGTTCTTCTTTTGTGTACATCTTGCAGCAATATGACCTACTTCATTACAATTGAAACATATTATAGGGAGCTTACCATTGAATTTTCATTTGCCTCTATGGAATCTCGTAGCTAATAGTGCTTCTAACTGTTCTACATCTTCATCATCTATGTTGCTATCACTGGATGCATGTTTTCCTTTTCTTCTTTTCTTACTTGAAGTGTCCTCCCCATTGTCTTTTATTGTCATCTTAGCCTTGAAAGCAAATTCAAGGTTCTCATCTCTATAGTTGTCAAAATTGGATAGCTCAAATGCAGTCAGTCTTCCCACTATTCCTTCAAAGGTTAGTGTGTTCCCTTGTACACACCTTAGCTCTTGGATGGCTGAGAGTCTAATAGCATAGATAGGGAGCAGAGTTCTTAATTATTTTCTGATGGTTATTTCTTCTTCTAATTGACCACCTAGACTTCTTATTGCACTTACCACTTCTTTCATTCTTGCAGCACATTTAGTAGCATTTTCACCTTCCTCCATTTTCATGTCATCAAACTTTCCTCTTAGGCTTTCTCTTTTTGCTCTTTGAACATTTTGATCTCCTCCATAGATATCTAATAAATCTTTCCACATCTTGAATATAGTGTCATAGTCTTTGATGTCATCATATTCTTCATAGTTAAGTGTAGATTCAATTTCCAACATTGCTTGATTGTGCTCTTTCTTTTTGTTCAAATCATTTACAGTAAGAGGTCCTATTGGAGTTACATGCTCTGTTCTAGTTGAGGTTTTTGCATAGTCACCTATTGATCCAAGGTGAAATTTCATCAAACTTTACCATGCAACAAAGTTGTCTTTTTTGAGATTGGAAACTTCTCTCTTGGACATCTTGATCTTTCTACTTGTAGTACCTTGAAACTAAATCAACAGATGGCTCTAATACCAATTATTAGAAATTTTTTAGAATAACTGAGAGGGGGGATGAATCAATTATTCAAGGTCCAAATGTCCTATTCAAACTTTTCTCTAAGTATAGTGAACCCATTCAACCATTCATTCATTCAAGCTTTAACTTATCTAATCAGCAAGTTACTGTAAATCAACATGCAAGCATAACACATAAGAAATCAACACTAACACACTGATTTACGTGAAAATCCAATTTGGAAAAAACCACCAGTAACATGCTACTCAATTCTCACTCTTCTAAAGTGATGCCCTATGAAAGGCTTACAACACATTGTCAAATGTGACCTTGTTAGAGGATTTATCCACTTTGTTAGAAGTGAACCTAGTTAAAGGACTTTAGAACATTCACTTGGAATGCCACCCTATTAAAAGATTTAAAAATGGCTATTAAACCAACCTAGTCCATAAGATTTTTCCATATCTAATACAATTGCTAGAGAGTATTAGAAAATCTTGACCTAACTACAACATACAACTTATTTTTTGTAGATCTCAGGTCACTTCTTATCTCATACCATTGCCTAGCCTTCAATCTCTGCAACTTTTGACAGCTTGCCCTCCTTTAAAGCTTTGTCTCCTTGAGTCTCCATACTCAATGTACCAATGCAATCATCTCTTTATGACCACTTATAGAAGTAGAGCCCTTGTGCTCTTCCTTCTCCTAGATGTCACCTCCTTGACACCCTTCCAACCACTTCGTAGATTTGGCTCTTTAGTAGCAATAGTATCAGTAGCTCTTTGCTTCTTGGTCTATGACTCCTTAAATAGAATTCTTGGAGTTCCTTTTTCTACTCAATGCTTCCATTCTTTAATTTCAATTTTTTGGATTAGGTAGTATTCATTGCATCCAACCCATATTCTATTTCCTCTAGAAACTTCTTGAATAATCCTTTAGAATTCACCCAAAAATGGTTTACATAGGATTCTGTGCCACTAACTCATCATCCTTATCTTCCAACTCATTCACAAAATTCAATGTAATGACTATGTCAACTCAAATTTGGAAAATCTTTGTCATTTTAAATAATACAGTAGCTCGGCACTATTAAAATACTGGTGCTCGACACATACTGTGTTACTCATCATCAACTATGTTTTTCCTTATACTTGGCACCTGAAGATCACTCGGTACCCTAAGATCACTCAGCATACACTATAATTTCCTATTACTTGGCTCAAACTAAAAAAATTCTCGACTTCAAAACATGCTTAGCACCCACTAAAGATCTCAGTCTAAGCTTTACAATCAACCTTGTTACAACTTCTTTCTCTAATGTTTCTAAGTGTGACCAACCTCTGTATCTTTGAGTATGTTATCAATACATCATTTAACCATTGTCTTAACTAATCCTTTCACTTCATTACAACATCATAACTCAACCTTTCCCTTAGGTGCTCTTGTTACATCTTGTTGATCAAATCCTCTTCATCAATCAACTAAGTGATAATATTTGGATCTTATAAGAAAATGTCATTCCTACAAATAGCAGGTTTGACATCAATGACAAAACAATGATTGAAAACATTCTTTTACAAAAATCTACCTCTTTGATCTTCAACAATGAGCTTTTCAATTAGATTTCCAACACACACACAGTTTGCTACTATTTTCAACAATTTGTATCACAAAGTGTGATTGTACATCTCAAATGCATTGATGAAATTATTGGAGGATCACAAAAAAATCCTATGGCCCTCCTCAAATTCCTACAACTCCTATTCATAAAAGTGATTCCAAGGAAAAAATTATAGAAAAGGAATATTTATTGAGTGCATTGAATGAAGAGATGATCAATTTTATGGAGATGGAGATAACCAATCAAATATGGGAATGATATAGAATGTTCTATTAGATATGTTAGAAGATTACTTGATGAAGATGAGATTTTTTCAAATGCTTTGAATCCCTACTATGAAAAAAAGGTTTTATCTATTGAATAAGTAAGGATAGTTACTAATTTGACAAAAGAAAAAAAAAAATTTAAGCTTTCGACCTTTAATATAAGTGTATTAGGTGGTGCATTACCTAATAATGAGATAGAATTCAAAGGTCATATGAGAAGAAAATGTTGAGAAAAGATTGATACAAGTATGAGAATGTGTTTCAATCGTTGTTTTGTCACTGATGTAAAACCTGCTACTTGTTGGTAAGACAACTGCTTAGTTGATTTGAGTACTATAATTTATTTGATTGATGAAGATGATTTGATCAAATATGATAACAAGAGAACCTATAGGAAAGGTTGAGTTATGGTATGTAAAAGGAGTACAAAGATTAGTTAAGACAGTGATGACATAGTGTATTGATTATCTCCTTAAGGCTGCAAAGGTTGGATACATTGATTAAGTCTAGAAGAATAAGTATGAAGAATTGAGTCTGCCAAGCTTGACCAAGTGTACAATAAGTGCCAAGAAAAGTTAGTGCACCTGAGCAAAAAATCAGTTGGAGCTGAGTAAAGTGAAGTTTTAGTGTATGCTGAGTGAACTTAGTGTAAGCTGAGTAAAGTTTAGTTGATGCCAAGCACCAGTATACTTTAGTGTTTGTCGAGTTAACTAGTTGAAGATGAGGGAAAGAATAGTATGGAAGATGAGTGATGGTATATTGATGTCGAGTGCTAGTATTCATGTTAAATTATAGATTTAAAAAATTTGATCTGACTATTTTATTTTCTTGAATTATGTGAAGCATGCAGAAGATAACTATGATGAGCTAGTGGCACAAAATTCAAGTTAAACTATTTTGAGGTGAATTCAAATAGGATTGAGGGAGAAGTTTCTAGAGGAACCAAATGGAAAAGTGGGTAGATTCATTGTATCCTACATAATCCTACCTAATCCTAAAATGGATGATTGAGGTGAAATGGAAAAAGATCTTAAATCTCTATTTATAGAGAGAGTTGGTCAGAAGAAAAGATTGTCATGTGCGAGAACCTAAGGAAGACAAGGAGTCTATGGTATTGCTTAATTCAATGGCCGAATAGAAGAGACTGCTCTTGGAAAGAAAAGCAAGAAGGCTTAAGAGTATGAATGCTTAAAGGGTGAACAAACTATCAGATCTAAAGTGTATGAAAGTCAAGAAAAATGGAAGACTAAAACAAAGATCTATAATCTACAAGTGAGTTATAATTTGTTATCAAATCAAGCCTTATTATTTCTTTCTAATCATTATATCAGTCTAGGGAAAATTCTTTAGATTAAGGTTGACCTAATAGTCATTTGTAAATCCTTTAATTAGGAGGCATTCCAAGTAAATTATCTAAATTCCTCTAACAAGGCTCAATCCTAATAGGGTGACTGAAATCCTCTAACCAAGTCACATTTAACAGTGTGTATTGTAACTTTTAATAGGGTTGGCCTTTCACAAGGCATCACTTCAGAAGAGTGAGAATTAGTAGCATGTTAGTGGTGGTTTTTTCCCAAATTGGGTTTCCACTTAAAATTCATGTGTCAAATGTGTTATTGTATCTATTATGTTTCATGTTTACATTTCTACGAAAAAAATTGACCTAAGATAGTAACCTATAAAGTTTAAGCATTGTATGATATAATGGATGCATGTATCATAAGGTTTTATGGATATGGGTTCACTAAGCTATGAAAATTTTTATTTGTACATCTAAACCTTAAATTATAGATTCACCCCCCCTCTCAATTTATCTAAAGAATTCCAACAATCAGTATTAGAGTCATCTTCTTAAGAGGACTAGTTTGAAGGTACTAGAAGCAAAAGATCAAGATGTCAAAAAGAGAGGTACTCAAGCTTAACAAGGAGAACTTTCCTACATGGAAAAGTCTGATGTAGCTACACCTAGAAGGTCTTGGAGACCATGCATAATTTACCATCATCATTGAGCATGTTGATCCTATTGGAGGCCCAACTGTTGATGATCTAAAAAAGAAGAAAGAACACAATTAGGCAATGTTAGAGATTACCTCTACCCTTAGTTATTTTGATTTCAATGGTATCAATGATTGTGACAATGCAAATAAGATGTGGGATACTCTCCACACTATTTATGGAGGAGATACAAATATTTTGAGAGCCAAATCTGAAATTCATAGAGGTAAGTTTGATGACATGAGGATGCAAGAAGGTGAGAATGTTGCTCAATATTGCTCTAGAATAAAAGATGGTGTTAATGTTATAAGAGGAGCTAATGGTATTGTTGATGATGATACTATATTGAGTAAAGTATTGAGAACATTGTTGTCCATGTATGCTATTAGAGTTTCTTCCATACAAGAACTAAGATGTATACCAAGTTCTAATTTGACTCTCAAAGGTTTGGTAGATAGGCTAACTACCTTTGAGCTATCCAATTTTGATAATTTCAAACTTGAAAATGTTGAATCTACTTTCAAAGCTAAGCTATCATTAAAAGTACCTAAGGAGAAGAAGAAAAAGGTCAAATATGTTTCTAGTGATAGTGACACAGATGAGGAAGATGTAGAACAACTTGAAGCACTACTAGCAAGGAGATTTCACTAAGGCAAAGGAAAATTCAAAGGTAAGTTACCTATCATGTGTTTTAATTGCAATGAAGTTGGTCATATTGCTGGTAGATGTCCAAAGAAGAAGAACAATAGAAGTGGTGACAAATATAGAAGCAAAAGAGATGAGGACAGCAAAGATTAAAAAGACAAAGGCAAGAAGTCTTACTACATTGCAAAAGAGGAAACAAAAGATGGATCTAATGATCATGATGATGAAGTGGTGTATGTTGCAATGAAGGATGATTCCAATGAGGATGAGGCAACTGCACTGGTATCTTATGTGAACAAGAGTGACAGATGGATCATTGATAGTTGGTGTTCACATCACATGACTAGAGATAAAAGTAAGTTCAATACCATGAATTATTATGATAAAAATAGTGTAAGGTTTGGTAATGAAGCACCATGTCTGATAAAAGGAAAAGGTTCTATCAAACTCACAGAGAAGATTTTGTGTGACAATGCTTATTATGTTGAAGTACTTAACTATAATTTGTTGATTGTGTCACCTAAATAGTTCATGTTGCAAGGTTAATTTTGAGAACAAGATAGCTAAGATATATGATACTGATGGGAAACTAATTGGAAAAGGTGATCAAACTAGAGGTAATCTATTTTATCTTGATATGAATGATGTTACTTGTCTTGTTGTAGAATTTGATGATGTGTGGCTATGGCACAAGAGGTTATGTCATCTTAATTTTGATAACTTGGTTAGTATCAGTAACATGAGAAGAGTTAGAGTTTTACTTAAATGAAGAAACATGACAATATAATTTGTAAACAATGTCAGTTAGGCAAGATGACAAAATCTAATTTTAAGAGTAAGACTTACACCTCTAAAGGAATTTTGGGGATTGTTCATACTAATTTTTTTGGACCAATTGATGTGCAAAGCTACGAGGGTGAAAAGTACATAATTTTATTTGTTGATGATTATTCTAGGATGATGACAGTTATGTTTCTGAAATAGAAATTTGATGCTTTTCAAATATGTAAGTGGTACTTATCAAGAGTTGAGAAGGAGACAAGTAAATACCTAAAAATTTTGAGATTTGACGGAGGTGGAGAATTTACATCAAATGAGTTTGAGATGTTTTGTAATGACAGAGGAATCAAAAGACAAACATTTTCACCTAGGACCCCTCCAAAAAATGGAATTATTGAAAGGAGGAATATAACTATAATGGACTATGCTAGGACACTCATGATGGAGAAGAATTTTTCTTTGAAATACTGGAGAGAGGCTATAAGTATAGTTGTCTATACCTTAAACTATGTGTAAGTCAAGAAAGGTACTCATTCAACACCTTTAGAATTATGGTATGGATACTGACCCAATGTAAAATATTTTAAGGTATTTGGAAGCAAGTGTTATAGTCTTAAAGATTTAGGAATGGTAAATTAGATGCTAAAAGTGAAGAAGGTATATTCCTTGGCTATTCCACAAGAAGTAAAGCTTATAAGTGTTTAAATACTAACACTAACAAAGTTGTGAAAAGTGCAAATGTGAAGATTGATGAATATACAGAGGTACATGAGGCTAAACCTATGAAGGAAACAGAGGAATACAAATCTTTTGTATACTTTTATGAAGGCATGTCTACTGATAAAGATGTTGTAAATCAAGTTGCAAATCAAAAGCAAGTTTCAGTGACTGTTGAGTCACATACAACAAATGTCGAGTTGCATTCAGGAACCGAGTTGTAGTCAAGTGCCAAGTTATAGACTGAAGCTGAGACATGTTTTGATTCTGAGATTGGTGTACATGAAAGAAATGTTGAATTACCTAATAGAGAAGTACATAGTGATTCAAAAGTTGATAGACCTAATGAGGAAAGTAGAGCAGAACCAAGATTATCAAAGTATGTCAAAAGACATCACCCTACTGAATAAATTATTAGAGATAGAGATGCTAGACCAATGACAAGAAACATGTTGAGAAGTGATACATGTTTTCTAAGCATGCATGAACCTAAGTCATTGAAAGATGACTTAGAAAATGTGGACTAGAATAAAGCCATGAAAGAAGAGATTGAATAGATTAAAAAGAACAAGACATGGACTCTAGTTCCTAGACCAGATGACAAGAATGTGATTGGAACCAAGTGGGTGTACAGAAACAAGTTAGATGAAAATGGTGAAGTCACAAGGAATAAGGAAAAATTAGTTTACAAGGAGTATGCACAAGAAGAAGGAATTGACTATGGAGAAACATTTGCCCCTATTGCAAGATTTGAAGGAGTAAGAACTCTCCTTGCATACAAAGGTTTCAAAGTTTATCAAATGGATGTGAAGTCAGCATTTCTGAATGGTATATTAGAAGAAGTGGTCTATATCGAATAGCTAGAATGATTTGTTGATGCTAACATAAGAACATGGTATGTAGACTACAAAAAGCTTTATATAGTTTAAAGCAAGCACCAAGAGCATGGTATGAAAGGATTCATAGTTATCTTGTGAAGATTGGATTTGCGAGGACTGATGATAACAGCAATCTATACTTGAAGATATAAAAAGGCAAAGATATTTTACTAGCTAAAAATTTTTTTGATGATATTATATTTGGAGGTCAAGATGGATTATGTAAGGCATTTGAAAATGAAATAAAGAAAGAATTTGAGATGTTAATGTTTAGAGAGATCAAGTTCTTTGTTGGTTTGCAAGTATATTAGATGAAATATGGTATATACAACACTCAATCTAAGTATGTGAAGGAAATATTGAAAACTTTTGGATTGGAAGATTCAAAACCAATTAGCACACCTATGGTGACAGGCCACAAGTTGTCAAAGAGTGATGATTTAGCTAATGTGAATCAAACATTGTACAGGTCTATGATCAGAAAATTGCAATGCATAGAACATAGTAGACCTAACATTGCATTATCTATTGGGATAGTTACAAGATTCTCTACTAATCCTAAGGAGAATCATTTGATGGTTGTTAAGAGAATAATGACATATCTGAAAGCAACAGAAGACTATGGTCTATACTACAAGAAAAATGAAAAATTTGAGTTGAGAACCTACACTAAATTTGATTGGGATGGAAACATTAATGACAAAAAGAGCACTAGTGGAGGAGCATTTTTCTTAGGAAAGAGGTTGGTCACCTAGACCAACAAGAAACAAAATTGAATATCTCAATCTATTGTTGAAGTCTACTATGTGGCTACTGCAGTAAATTGTTCAAACATTGTATGGATCAAACAACTATTCAAAGGTATGAAGGAAGAAATCACTAAACCTATGATACTTTATTGTGATATAAAAGTGCTATAAATATATCAAAGAACCCTATCATGCACATAAATACTAAGCACATTTCAATCAAGTATTATTACTTGAGAGAGTTATTTTAAGACAAAGAAGTGAAGATGGAATATGTGAATACAAAAGTGTAGATAGCTGATATCTTCACAAAAGAATTATTTAAGGATGATCATGAGTATCTAAGAGGTAAAATAGGGGTGAATGGCCCTATCCAAAGCTACTTAAGAAGCATGAGTAGTGCTCTGCATCAACCAGGTTGAATGTTGTATCTTACAACTTGATACATTGGATATTAGTTTTGGGGTTGCTTAAAGTAATGAAGGAACTGAATTAGAAGATCAATCACAATTAAGGTGACAGAGGGAGAAACTAAAATTGTTAACATCTACATGTTGAGATGACAAGTCTTTGGCATTTTTGTCAAAGAGGGGGATATAAAAAAATACAAAACAAAGTGAGAAAGAGGGAGAAATACTTTAGAAGGGGAAAGTAATATGAAATATCTACTTAGAGGGAGATAGTGTACCTAATGTTTACTAAAGATGATGAAATGACTACAAGCATTACATCTACCTAGTAAGAAGGAGAAAGTACTAAAGGAGTCATAAGGAAGAGTTGATTGTCTTTTGATCATAACAAAATTTTGTATCCTGTATAGAAGATAAAAGTTGATGATAGGAGAGATTTCAATACAAGGAATTATTTTATTTTTGGTATTGTTATTGTTAATGGTTTTCCATCAATCCCAAAGAGGAATATTGTTGAGAAAACATTGATACAAGTATGAGAATTTGTTTCAAATCATTGTTTTGTCACTGATGTCAAACCTACTACTTGTTGGTAAGACAACTACATAGTTGATTTGAGTACTATAACTTGTTTGATTGATGAAGAGGTTTTGATCAAATGTGATAAAAAGAGCATGTAGAGGAAAGGTTGAGTTATGGTATGTAAAAGGAGCACAAGGATCAGTTAAAACAGTGGTGACATAACGTGTTGATTATCTACTTAAGGCTACAAAGGTTGGAGACACTGATTAAGTCTAGAAGAACAAGTATGAAGAATTGAGTCTTCCAAGCTTGACCGAGTGAATAATGGGTGCTAAGAAAATTTAGTGCAAGCCAAGTAGAAAATTAGTTGGAGCCGCGTAAAGTGAAGTTTTGGTGTATGCCGAGTGAACTTAGTGTAAGCCAAGTAAAGTTTAGTTAATGTCAAGCACCAGTAAACTTTAGTGTTTGCCAAGTTAACTAGTTGAAGATGAGTCAAAGAACAATATGGAAGCTGAGTGATAGAATATTGATGTCTAGTGCTAGTATTCATGTTAAATCATAGATTTGGCTAATCTAAGCTGACTATTTTATTTTCTTGAATTGTGTGAAGCGTGTGAAAGATAACTATGATGAACTTGTGGCGTAGAATTCAAGTTAAATTATTTTGAGCTGAATTCAAAGAGGATTGAGGAAGAATTTTCTAGAGGAACCAAATGGAAAAGTGGGTAGATTCATTGTATCCTACCTAATACTACCTAACCCTAAAATGGATGATTGAGGTGAAATGAAAAAATATCTTAAATCTCTATTTATAGGGAGAGCTGGTTAGAAGCAAAGGTTGTCATGTGCAAGAACTTAACGAAGAAAAAGAGTCTAGGGTATTACTTCATTTAGTGGCCATATAGAAGAGACTGTTATTCGCAAGAAAAGAAAGAAGGCTTAAGAGTATCAATTCTTGAAGGGTAAACAAGCTATCTAAGCTAAAGTGTGTGAAAGCCAAGCAGAATGGAGGACTAAAACAAAGATTTGTAATATGCAAGTGAGTTGTAATTTTTTATCATCTTGAGCCTTACTGTTACTTTCTAATCATTGTATCAGTCTAGGGTAAATCCTTTAGATTAAGGTTGACCTAACAGTCATTTGTAAATCCTTTAATTGGGTGACATTCCAAGTGAATGATCTAAAGTCCTCTAACAAGGCTCACTCCTAACAGGGTGATTGAAATCCTCTAACTAGGTCACATTTAATAGTGTTTATTGTAACCTTTAATAGGGTTGGCATTTCACAGGGCATCACTTAGAAGAGTGAGAATTAATAACATATTACTAGTGGTTTTTCCCAAATTGGGTTTCCATATAAAATCCATGTGTCAAATGTGTTATTGAATATGTTATGTTTCATGTTTACATTTCTACAAAGTTGTTTTGACATAGGACAATAACCTACAAAGTTTAAACATTGTATGATCTAATGGACGTATGCTTAATAAGGTTTTATGGATATGGATTCACTATGTTTTGAAAAGTTTTTTTAGTACATCTAGACCTTGTATAATTGATTCACCCCTCCTCTCAATTATTTTAAAGAATTCTAATAGAAAACACATGCAATTATGACAAAGAGACCTAAAAGAGATGAAAGAAGAAGATAAGGAGATTGATGAATCAGAAGAAAAGTTTTCAAAAATAATGGAGTATAGAGAACCATCTGCTAGTAAGTACAAAGGAGAGATGTCTTTTAAATGTTTTCTTGTGGTAACGTAGGAAATTTTGCATCTAGATGTCCTTATGGAATTTCTAATTAAAATTTTGATCCTAAGCTCGGAGAAATATGTTATTATACTCTTCACGGTGAAGGTGTTAGTAATAATGAATATAATGGAGCTGAAAAGGATGATTATTTGTTTACATTCATTCGTAGTAAAGAAGATAATGAAGCCTTGAATAATGTTGTAACTATTAATGTCATTTTTGAATAAAAATCTTTGACTACTCAAGTTGTAAAGGAAGACAAATGGGTGATTGATAGTGTATGATTTCACCACATGTTTGGTTGCAAGAAAAAAATTTTGAGCCATGAAAAGTATGAAGGTGGTGTATCAAAATGGGGAGACAAATCTGGTATAATATAAAAGGTAAAGGGTGTGTTACTTTTGATGCTAAAACTAACATTAGTGATGTTATGTATGTGGAAGGTTTCAAGCATAATTTTCTAAGTGTTGGTTAGCAGATGAATATATGTTTTAAATTACATTTCAAAGATCATATGTGTAATATCTTTAATGATTATGGAAAGGATATTTCAAATGGATCAAATAAAAGAGGTAGTAAGTTTCTTTTGAATAGTGGACATAGGACTTCTTTTAATTCTCAAATAGATAAATGTTGGTTATGGCAGAAAAGAATGTGTCATGTGAATCTTGACAATATCATTGTCATAAGATCTACTTATGATGTTACACATTTTCCTTTTATAAATAATCCTTCTAATATTTTTGTAAACAATGTCAATTGGGTAGAAAATTAGATGTACTTTTCACTCTAAGATAGAGAGATCAAATGAATTGCGTAATATTGTTCGTAATTATTTGTGTTGTCCTACTAAGATAAGAAGTCTTTAAGGTGATAGGTATTTCATGATATTAATAGATGATTGTTCTAAAATAGTTTGGGTGGCTTTTCTAAAAGAAAATTTTGAATCCCTTAATATTTTACTCCTTTAAATCATTGGTTGAGTGTGAGATAGGTATAAAGATCAAGAAGTTGAGATTAGATAGAGGTGGAGAGTTTACATCAAATGAGTTAAACTTATTTGTAAAATGCATGGCATCAAGAAGAAGTTATCTAGTCCTACATCTCCTCAACAGATTGGCATTATAAAGTGAAGAACTGAACAATTTTAGAGGAAGAAACGACCATGGTTCTTGAAAGGAATTTCCTTCAGATATTTTTGAGAGAAGCTACAAGATTTACACTCATCCACACACAAATTAGAGTGGGATTAGGGTGACACCTTGTTATTTGTGGGATGGACATGTGCCTACACTTTGGTATTTAAAATATTTGATAGTAGATATTATATAAAGAGAGATGGTGATACAAGTGAGTTTTATGCAAGGAGTGATAAAACTATATATATTGTATACTCTACCTAAAGAAAAGCCTATAATTCTACATCAAGAGATTGAGGAAACTAGTAGAAAGCACAAATGTTAAGATAGATGAAATTCTTGAGAACCTTAAAAGATGCATTGAAAGAAAGTATCACAAAAATAATGATGATAAAATTTAACTAAAAGTTCCAAACTCAAATTGAAGGATGGCAAAAAGGCATAGAAGATGACTCCTATACAATAGATAAACTAAGAAACCTAAGACAAGGTAGAAGACTCCAAGATATGTGAGATTTAATCATAATGAAGAATAGATCATTGGTGATAGAAACAAAGGATTTTTATAAGACAAGAATGGTTACAACAATTAGATATACATGATATTTGATACTAAGCCTCTAGATGTAGAAATGGATTTTCAAGATGATCACAAGATTGATAAAATAAAAGAAGAATAGTTACAAATTAAAAGGAGTAAACTTTATTTAATATCAAAATTTGAATCAGGTGATAATGATTGGACTAGGACTATTAAGGAAGAGATTAATACTACAAAAATCATGTTAAGAGGCTCATGTATAGAGCATATGCACTTAAGGAACTACTTAAGAATGAGAATAATGGTATAAAATGTGTGAAAAGTGAAAGCTCAAAGTCAAGGAAATATGGCCATGAAGTTAAAAGATGAGAGAAAATAAAAAAGGAGAATGAATCAAAAGAAAAACGAAGGAGGAATAACCAAAAAAGGGAGAAGAACATGGAAAAAGGAAGAAAATCAAGTATAAGAAGGAAATAAGGAAACATAGCAAGAACAAGATTTCTTTTGAAAGAGGATCTGGGTCACCAAAATTTAGAGGCAGGTGTTTTTATTTTGGAATATATGGACATACTATTATTAATTAAAAAAAAATCATATATGTTGAAAGAGAACTCACTCCTCTAGGAAGAAGAACAAAAGGAACATCCATAGTTCAAACATATAGAGTGACATAAAAAGGCTAAATGATACTTTCAAGATGAAAATCAGTAAGTGTATATGTCCTATGATGAGAGAAGATGAAAATGGAAAAAATATTTTGATATACTTGAGGTAGAATATGTCCAAGTACATTACCAAGATCTTCAAAATAAAGAAGAAGATAAAAGGAATCTCATGAAGAAGAATATAGAAAGTAAGGAAGCGCAATTAGAAAAAGAAGCAGAATGAAAAATATAAAGTTTTGAAGATACTTAAGGAATAAAGAAATATGGAAAGAGAAAATGAAAAAAGAATAGAAAAAAAACAAGAAGAATTAGAAAAAGGGAACTAGAAAGAAGATGACTATGGGAAAAGGAAAACAAATTGTGAGAAAGACCAAAAGAATGATTCTTGGGGATAATTTTTTGTATCTTAGAGGCATATTGGAGGATTACCTTCCTAACCTAAAATAAGATGCAAGAGATTGTAGCAATCTAGTATGCCTAAAATAAATATCTTACAACTAGATTGATGTATGAAGGCTACTACTTAGAGGTAGTAGACAACAATGTTAAGTTAGGAGTAGTATGCATGGAAATCAAAGATGTGTTTTTGAGTGTGAAATTATTGAGACAACAACTATTGATGAAGATCATGATGCATTATAGTTGTTGTATGTGTTTGATTATTTATAGAGATAAGTGACAAAAGGAAAAGAGGGATTGACAAGGTAGAATAAGATGAGAATGAAAAGGAAACATTCATTGATAAAATTGTTCAAGTTGAGTAAAAGTGTTGATGGCAAACCCTCTGTCATTGATGTATAAGGGGGAGAGAGAGAGAGAGAGAGAGAGAGAGAGAGAGAGAGATGTAAAAAAAATCATCCAAGTAAAGAGAGTAGGTAGAGAAGAAGAAGAAAAAGAACATGTAGATGTCATACAGTAAGAAACAAAGAAAGAGATGAAAGAGACAGTTGTATCCAAGTAGAATGGAATCATATGAGCCAGACAAGAAAGAGAAAATTAATATATATGGACATAAGAAAGAGTTTCTCATAAGAGAGAAGTATACATCTAAGGGGGAGAAACTAATGGAGAGATGAGTACATAATCAAAGCATGATCCAAGTGGGGTAATCCCATGAAGAGAAATATCAAACCTAAGTTAGAAAGACTCCAAGAGATAATGATGATGTATTATAGATAGTGTTGTGATTACTTTCATTAGAAATTCTAGTTTCTAGTTACATTACTTATTTTTTCCATCACATGTTGCCATCAATGCCAAAGGGAGATATTTTTGCCAAGCTGGATGTATTTTTATTGATTTCAATGTGTCTATTATTTCATGGCAATATTTTTATCATAAATTTTGGTTATCTATTCACATAGATTACATGTCTATCATTCAATATAATATTTGTTATGTTGTTTCACTAGTAAAATGGAATGCTTTGATAAGATGTGTAGGAATGTTATGCAAGATAAGGAGTTGTGCATCTCATGGAGTGATATATATTTCTTCTTCATGTATGAAAATTTTAAGACTAGAATATTGTTGGAATTAGAATCGAAAAGGTAAACTTCTAGGGAGGGTGAATAAGAAATTTAAACTTGGACACATAAAACTTTCACCACACATCCATCTCATGCATTCAATGTATAAACTGAAATGACATGTAAAGCATATACATATAAAGTATGTAAGCAAGTAAACATTCACACACACATAATACCAGGTATGATTACCCAAAAACCCTCCAAGTGAGAAGGTAAAATTGAGGTGGGGATGACACCCACAAATCTTCACTACTATAGTAATAAAGTGTATCCAATAAAGGTTACAATGTTTTGATCATGAGATGAGATCTACCTTGTGAAAGGTCTACCCTGTTAAAGGCTTACAAAGACTATTAGGTCTCACCTTGTTAAAGGATTTCAACACCCTATTAGAAGTGTGTCATGCTAAAGAAATTTATTGTCTAATAATAGATCACCTCTAAACACTTGTCTTCTTGATCCTTCTTGATCAAATGTCTCTTTGTTGTATCCTTTTCCTATCCTCTATTCTACTCTAACTGATTCTACAATGTAGTCTCACTTCATAACTCCTTAGTCACCATGAATGCTCTATTTGCACATACAAACTTTTCTCTTTGCTCCTTCAACATTCATAGAAAGTTTAGTGTTTTCCTCCTTAAGAAGACTTTGGTGACTTAGGGTTAGGTATAAATCTATGGCTGAGATTCATTCATTTTGTTGCTTAATCCTTCCCACTTTCTAATTGGTTGCATGTAATTACATTGGGAATCCAACTTAAGATTTTTCTTTATCTCCAAAGTATCATAATTCATCCTTAAGTTGGCTCAAAATTTGTTTGCATAGATTTTTGTACCATTACAAACAAATATGTCAAAATTGTCTCACTTGGTACTTGAAGTCTCTGATGCTCGGCATACACTAATCTTTTTATTGTGACTCAGTATCTGTATCACTTGGCATCCACTATTTACTTGGCTCTTGAATCACTCAACATACACTATTTAATTGACACTTGAGTGACTCGGCACATGAGTGGCTCGGCACTCACTATGAACTCAGCATGGTCTATTATTTACATGTTGTGCTCAGCATGTACTACTTGTTTGGCATGAACTAAGTAAATAGCTTAAGTGTGTTGACACTCACTTGTCAAAACCAATCTAAGATCAACAATCTCCCCCTTTGACATGAGTTTCAAAAATAATTGAGTATACATTGACATCCTTAATCTCACGAGCATAACATATCTATAACTTGGCTTATATACAAAACTTCAAAATTTCAAAATTTTGCAATAACTTGGATACCTCAAAATCTAATAACTCACCCTAAAATGATGTGTCTATTTTGTATCCAAAATTTATGCGCTCTTTCTAAGTAATATACTTCAACTAATACTCTTTGACTTCATACTCTATTTTCTGCTTGTTCTTCCTTAGCTTGTTCTGACTTTCTCTATCCTTTGTCTTACCCTCCATCTTTATTTCTCAAATTCTTATTATTCTCCCCCAAAATATATCTCCCCTATTGGAAATATAAGAGGAGTAACTAAGAGGGGAGGGGTGAATCATTTACTACTAAAATAAATCTCAAGTCCCTTAGATGTCAGTACAAATATGCAAACTAAAAACTATTGATTCTTGGTAAACACACATACTCGATAATAACTTAATATGATCAGGAAATGCTTAACTACAAACTTTAGATGTTATTTTATATTACCATTACTTTAACTTGGTTAGAAACACATAAAATAAAATAGCATGAACACTTTTGACACCAGAATTTAATGTGGAAACCCAATTTGGGAAAAACCACCAATTTCATATAGTTATTATTTTCACTCTTCTGAAGTGAGCCCTGTTAGGATCCAACCCTGTTAAAAGTTACAAAACACACTGTTAGGTGTGACCCTATTAGAGGATTTAATCACCCTATTAGGAGTGGCCTTGTTAGAGTTCTTTAGACAATTCAATAGAACTGTGACCTTGTTAGAGAATTTCCAAATAGTTGTTAAGCCAACTCTATTAGGAGATTTAGATCACTACTGCAATGGTTAGAGAGTAACAATGAGATGACTTGATTTGAATGCAACTTAATTGCTGATTACAAATCATTATTTTGGCTTGTACTTGATCCTTCCTAATCAAATATAGCTTTTTTGATCCACAAGTATATTCTGCTTATCCTTCAAATTTGTTTCCTCTTCTCATCATTAAATCTTCAATAACATCTTCATACTTGCATATCTACACTTTAAAACCACAACTTGACCTTATACTTATATCTTTCATATTGTCAAGTTGGCTCAAATACAACTTAGAATAATTACTATTCATCACCTTAGTTGGTTGGAATCAATAGATAAATTAATTAAGCTTAATATGCCAAAATAAGAAAATCCTTCGTTAGCCAACCCAGCTCAATTGAAACTAACTCTGAAATAATTTCCTATTTTAACCAACAGAAGCTCAGTTAACATTGCAAACTTGGAAAAATCTTTTGGCAACCAAGTGACATCGATTAGCACTAGTTCCATCCAACTTTCCTTCAATAATCGAGTGAGCTCAATTAACACTCATCTTCTGCATACTTTCCTTCGATGCCCTAGTGAACTCAATAGACATTATCTTCTAAATGAGGCAATCACAGGAATGCTCGGTAGACACATAAAATTATCTTCACTACCCAAGTGAACTTATCATATACTAACTAATAATTCTATGACATTTTTGTAACATCAAAGACAATACACAATTAATCAATTGTATCCAACAATCTCCCTCTTTGGCATTGATGGCAACACAACATGTCATAACACATTGAAATTTTGGATTCATTCTTGAGAACTCCTTCTATCGGTATTAAGCTCCTCCTTTCTCTAAATTCTTCCTCTATCTACAACAACTGCTACCAAGTTCATTCAAAACTTTCTCCCTCTTATAACAAACTTCTCCTTTGGAATGATAGTGAACTTCTCCCTCTTTTAGTTCCTTACTTTATTCTAAAAAAAATCTCAGAGATATGATAGTAAACTTCATCCTCTTTGACAACACATGCCAAAGACAACAATTTTGTTAATATCAATGTACCTTAAGTACTAATTCATTTGCAATATTCCCTTGTCAATTCTACACCAACTAATTGATCTTCAACTAGCTCTTGTTGATGCATCACTAAGCTTTATTTAGTGAACTTCAAATAGGGGGATGACCCTTAGCTTACCTCTAAGATACAAAAATACATCCTTAGGTAATGGCTTGGTCAATATGTCTACAATCTATTCTTTTGTATTAACATATTCCAATCTAACTTTCTTTATCCTACACCAACTCTCTTAGGAAGTGATATTTAATAGCAATGTGCTTTGTTTTGGTATGCATCACTAGATTCTTTGATATATTGATTACACTAGTGTTATCATAGTATATGACTATTGGATCCTTGATTTCTATCTTTATTCCTTCCAACAATTATTTGAACCAAATAATATTAGAATAATTAACTGTTTCTACCACATATTCTACCTCTGTTGTGGATTGAGTTGTACAATTTTTCTTCTTGCTTGTCCAAGACACTAGTCTTTTACCAAGGAAGAATGCTCCACCACTAGTGCTTTTTCTATCATCAATACTTCTTTCCCAATCAACATCAGTAAATACTTTCAAGTCCAAATTGCCTCCAAGTTTATACCATAAGCCATAGTCTTTAGTACTTTTTAGATATCTCATGATCCTCTTGATTTCCACCATGTGATTTTCTTTAGGATTTGCTAAGAATCTTTCTACTATTCCAACTTCTAGATCAATATCAGGCCTTGTATCTACTACATACTATAATTTTTGAATCATTGATCTATATGTGGTCTGATCTACTTTTTTGGAACCATCATTTTTGGAGAGTTTATGTCCAGTAGACATAGGGGTTCCAACTGGTCTTGAATCTTCCATTCAAAAATTCTTCATTATCTCCTTGATATACTTAGATTGAGTCATGTAGATACCATTTTTGTTCTATTGTATCTATAATCCAACAAAGAATTTTATCTCACCAAACATGGACATCTCAAATTCTTTACTCGTTTCTTCTGAAAATGCTTTGCAGAAGTCATTATTTCCTATAAATAGGGTATCATCAACAAATATTTTTGCCAACACAATCTTCTTGTCTGGTCCTTCCTTGATATATAGACTACTATTATCATTTTTTCTTTAAAAGTCAATTTGTACCAAGTAATTATGAAGTCTTTCATACCAAGCTCTGGAAGCTTATTTGAGACCATATAATACTTTGTGTAACTTGAAAACCATGTCTCTTTTATTGGGATCTACAAAACTTTATGATTGTTCAATGTAGACTTCCTCATTAAGAATTTCATTCAAGAATGCAAATTTAACATCTATTTGATACACTTTAAATCTTTTATGTGCTGCATATGCTAGTAAAGTTCTAACACCTTCTAGTCTTACTACAAGAACAAAAGTCTACCTTCTTCTTGAGAATAACCTTTGCACATCAATCTTGCTTTGTTTATTGAAACTTTTCCATCTTCATTTAGCTTATTTTTGAATACCCACTTTGTACCAATTACATTCTTATCCTTGGGTCTAGGAACAAGAATCCAAGTTTTCTTCTTTTCTATCTATTCTATTTCTTCATTCATTGCTTCAATCCAACTTTCATTTTCTAGAGCATCTTTAGCATTTCTAGGTTCAAATTCAGCAAGTAAACATGTGCCTTTTAATTTGTTTCTATTCATTGTTCTATCTGATTTGTCTCCAATGATCTCTAATTGGGTACATGATGTCTTCTAAAATATCTTTCTAACATAGGCTCCTTAGGCTTTGAATGAGTTCCATTGTCTTCATTATGAAATTCAGTCTCAAGCTTGGGTCCTTCTGTCTATGACTCAAGTCCTTTAGACTCTTTTTGAACTAGCTCGACAACCTCTAACTATGACTCGGGTCCTACAGACTGTAACTTGGGTTGCACTATCTACAACTTAGTAACTATTCAGGATTTTGGAGACTTGGGAGATGAAAGATGAAACTTCCTTTCTTTCAGATAGATTTGGCAGGATATTAGGTTCATAGTAAACAAATCTTTTGTAATCCTTTGGCTCCTTGTTGCTTTCTTCTTCACTCTTTTCTACAAACTCGTCAATTCTAACATGTGCACTTTGTATTATTTTATGTGTAGACAAATTCAAACATTTGTATGCTTCATGGCTACAAACCTAATGTAAGTTACTTGAAAGTATTTGGCAGTAAATGTTATATCTTGAAAGAGTCTAGACAAGAAAAATTTGATGTAAAAGGTGATGAAGGCATATTTCTAAGATACTACTAAAATAAATCTTAGATCCCTTAGATGTCAGCACAAATATGCAAACTGAAAACTATTGATGCTCGGTAAACACATACTTAGTAATAACTGAATATGCTTGGTAAATGCTTAACATACAAACTTTAGATGTTATCTATGATTACCATTACTTTAACTTAGTTGTAAACACATAAAATAAAATAGCATGAACACTTTTGACTCCGAGATTTAACATGGAAACCTAATTTGGGAAAAACTACCAATTGCAACCAGTTACTATTTTCACTCTTTTAAAGTGAGACCTATTAGGAGCCAACCCTGTTATAGGTTGCAAAACACACTGTTAGGTGTTACCCTATTAGGAGTGGCCTTGTTAAAGGTCTTTATACAATTCAATAGAACTACCACCTTGTTAGAGGATTTGCAAATAGCTATTAAACCAACTCTGTTAGGAGATTTAGATCACTGCTACAATGGCTAGAGAGTAACAATGAGATGACCTGATTTGAATGCAACTTAATTATTTATTACAAATATTTGCTTTGGCTTGTACTTGATCCTTCTTGATTGAATATTATTTTTTTTCTCCACAAGGATATTCTGCTTATCCTTTAAATTTTCTTCCTCTTCTCATCATTAAATCTTCAATAACATCTTCATACTTTCATATCCACAACTTGACCTTATACTTATATCTTTCATATTGTCAAGTTGGCTCAAATAAAACTTAGAATAATTACTATTCATCACCTTAGTCAGCCAAAATCAATAGATAAGTCAATTAATCTTAATATGCTAAAATAAGAAAATCTTTTGTTAGCTGGCCCAACTCAGCAGAAACTAACTCTGAAATAATTTCCTGTGTTAACTAACAAAAGCTTGATTAACACTACAAACTTGAGAAAATCCTTTGGCAACTGAGTGAGCTCAGTTACCACTAGTTCCATCCAACTTTCCTTCATTAACCAAGTGAGCTCAGTTAACACTCATCTTCTACATACTTTTCTTTGATGTCCAACTGAGCTCGATAGACATTGCCTTCTAAACTAGGCAATCACAGGAACGCTTGGTAGACAAAAAATTGTCTTCACTACCTGAGTGAGCTCGAAATATACTGACTTATAATGATATGAAATTTTTGCAACATCAAATACAATACATAATTAATCAATTGTATCCAACATCCCCCTTATTATTCTCCCCCAAAATATCTCTCCCCTTTTTTCATATTCTCCCCTTTTTTGACACTTATGTCAATGGGCTATACACTTATAGTGTGTTTGTCTAGAAAAGATTTATGGACATCCACTATTATCTTGAAACCTACATCCCAGTTCTCACGTGCTACATCCAATGACTTCATTTAGATTGCTAGCTTGGCAACAAGCTGGACTAAACCATCTAGTGTAGAAAGATTTGGTCTTTCTTCATTAGGGTTTTAGCATATCCTAGTTCCTTGTGCAAAATTTTTGTATCAAGGGTGAGAGTGGTATAGATGCTAATCATTTTGGCCCTTATGTTGGCCTCATCTACTGACAATGTGGCTAACTGACTTTGGGTTTAAGGCAATGTCCTAAAATTCTTCTCACTCTGAGCTGGTGTCAATGGAAATTTTGCACCAAATGTACTAATTTGACTTTCCAAGATCAAGATGTGACTTTTGTTAGTCTCAGAATGGTTTTGACATTTGAGTGCCAACACACTTAACCACTTTCTATATTGAAGCCAGGCAGCCTTTAGGTGCTGAGTGATCTTCAGGTGTCGAGTGAAGATCAAGTGCTGATTAATCTTCAAGTGTCGAGTGAAGATCAAGTGCCGAGTGACTTTAGGTGCCGAGCATGATATAGGAGCCAAGTGATATTTAAGTGTTGAGTGACAGACGATGTCGAGAAAAATAGAAATGCAACAGGAGCTGAGTGAGATAGTTTTGTTACATGTGTCGAGTATCAAAAATTAGTAAGTGTCGAGTAACACAGAATGCACATATGAGTTAGTAACTTCACTAATTCAGATGTAAACCATTTTTATGGCCGACATTGAAGGATCTAGAAGGATCAAACAGATAAGATCAAATCTTTTTATTTTTTCTATGCAAACTACATGCAGCCAATTTTAAAAAATGAAGAAGGCATGCAACCAATAACAAAAGTGCAAGGAATGAGTAAGAAATAGAGATTCAATATGGATCATAGATCCACACCTAACCCTAAGTCTTTGAATGTCTTTATAAGGATGACAAAATCTCACTATATTATGAATGGATGAAGGAGTGTATGAGGAAACTATAGTGGAGTTCAGATTGAAGAGTAAAAACACCTAGAGGAAGAGAGCAACAGTTAGACATTCAGTTGATCAGAACAAAGCAAGGGATGTGAACAAATATTAGATCTCAGAGGATCACAATCAGAGAAAGTAGATCAAGTGTCTATATTCAAAAATCAAGGATTGTAAGCTATCAAGTTTATTATACCTAATACTCTCTAGCCATTCTATTAGAAATGAAACCCTATGTTGATAGGTTAGCTTAACAGCTATTTTGTAGATCCTTTGAAAAGGTGATTAAATCCTTTAACAGGGTAACATTTCATGTGAAGTGTTTGTAAATCCTTTAACCAGGTCACTATTGACACAATCTAAAGCCTTTAACAGGGTAGGCGTTTAACAAGGTAGACCATCAAAAGTGGTTAAACATTATTGCTGCAGTAATTTTGTGGGTATCATCCCCACCCCTATTTTACCTTCTTATTCCTGGAGGGTTTCTGGGTTACCAAAATCTCAAGTATTATGTGGTGATGCATATTTGTTTCTCATGATTGTTTAATGTTTATATGCATGCATGTTAATTTCATTTATATGTTATTAAGGATTTAAAATAGGCTAAAGGCTAGTACTTTTGATTCACCCCCCCCCCCCCCCTCTCAGAAGCATTCTTCCCATTAAGACATCCCAACAATTGGTATGAGAGCCAAGTTCTCTCAAAAAGAAGCCTAACAGCTTGGAGGAAAAGATCTAAAGAAGGAAGTTTTTAAACTCGGAAAGATCATTGAGAACAAAGTGATAGATATGCATCTCGCTCTACACAAGTCAAAGGAAGCTAGAGAGGAATTAAGAAAATCCTTGAAAAGAAGGAAGGAGATAGCTATAGCTGAAAATGATATAAACTACAGGGAGATTGATACCACATAAGTGTTTTCCAATGGAGACACTAAAGAGTTTGATGCAACAATAGTAGAACTGATGGAGAAAAATAGAGTTCAAGCAGAAGAGATAAGATCTCTCAAGATGGAACATGAATCACAGGCCATAATGTTATGTGAAATCACTAAACAAAAGAAAAGAGAAATTGAGGACAAAGTCATGATGGAAGATGACAAGAGGAATCTTGCAAACAGACTTGAAGAAAAATGTACTAAATTAACAAGGATCTCAAACATGCAGATGGATACACTTGCCCAAATGATGAACCTTCATCATGAACTTAATATGAAAGATATTGAGATATCTACTTTAAAGATGTAGAATGAACAACTACATAATGAATTGAATAGAGAAAAAAAAATAGTAGAGAATCTCAACAAGTTAAGTGAAGCTATCAAGTATTTTGAGCAGTTACTAAAATCCCCAAGGTCCAACCATGATACTCAAGGATTAGGATATACTAGCACTGAAGGAGAGTCATCCAATACTATAGAAGAAAGAAACAACAAAGGTAAGAACACCAAACCTACCTGTCATTTCTGTGGTAAGAAAGGACATATCTCTAATGTATGCAGAAGCAAGAATGCCCATTGGCATGATAAGCCTAAGAGTGCAAGCTATTGTCATAAGTGCAAGAAGCAAGGAAATCAAGCACATGAATTCAGAACTAGGACTACCAAGACACCAAGATTTGAAGGTCACTGCTACAATTGCAAGAAGTATGGACACAAAGCTTTTGAATGCAGATCAAAGTCTATGTGGACACCAAATTAGCATGCAAGAAGGAACAACTATGTAAACCATTAAAATTGGGACTACAATACAAGGAAAAGCTATCATTATTGTTAGGAATATGGACATATCCCTAAAAAATTTATAACAACACACTTCAGAGGGAATTATAGTAGGTGGCTAAGTCAAACTACTTGTTTCAACTGCTTGAAAAATGGTTATATCAGCATAAACTATCCTACAAGGTCAAAAGCACCAAAAATTGAAGCCAACAAAGGAAAAGAAAAGATTGATGTCAAAAAAATAAGAGGATAAATGAATAAGACTTGGAAGAAGAAAGATGAGTGCAGCACATCAAGTGAAGGGTTCACTTCACCCAATGGGTCAAGTGATCACACTTCATCAAACTAAACATGAATAGATGCATGGGACTAATATGCAAAGTTATATCATATGCTAGTCCCAAGACAAAGAAGTATTGAAAAGAAGAAAGCAGCATAAGCAAAGATGCAAAGTCATAATATGAAGATTCTTACAAAACTATTGAGTTGTCCTCAGAGGCCGAGTAAAACTCTAGTGGGTGTCGAGTTCCTAACAGCGACCGAGTTGATGACTAATGCTGAGTTGAGTAACTCCAATGGAAGTTGAGTGACATGGAAATGTAGTGCAAGTTGAGTAATGTTAAAAATCCTTCAGAAGTTGAGTCGGAAGTTGAGCATTTAATGCGATGGAAATAGGGTATATTATCGCGACTTTAATCATTTATCTTCATCGTGAATGAGAAGCAAGGAAGAGAAAGAGAGTGGAGCAACTTCATAGCAGAGAATCTAGTATTCCAAGAAGATCCTAACCTCTTACAATGTATTTTCATCGATCTTGAGGTATTTTCATTTGTGTTGAGCTACGTAGTTTCATATTTCTTTGTAAAGGAAACCCTAGTTTGCACAAATGGATTCAACTTCTAAGAAAACTCATGCCAAAGAGTCATTTGAGGTCCAGCTAATATCTAATGAAGTTAAGTGGCTTGATTTCCATCCCATCCTTGAAGTTTCATATAAGAATGATCCCGCTAGAGCCCTTTCTCGCATACCCTCGAAAGTTGTAATGGTTCAGGATGTAAGGAGATTCTATAACTATAAGATAGGAGCCATAGGAGATATGGAAATAAGGGAAGCCTATGAGAAGTTGTGTGTCGATGGAGTTTTGAAGGATGAATATAAAATTGCTAAGAGGAAGGGTTTAGCACGAGCTTTGGGTTTTCCCACCGTATTTAAGATAGAATGGATTAGACTTGTGTTAAGAAGAATTCATGATGGTAGTCTATGGTTAGAAGATGTTCCCATAAAGATCATGAGAAGAATCATTCATAGGGTAACTGGATATCCTACCCTAGATTAGTACAAGACCTTGAGAAGCGATTCCAAGGAGGTTATTGAGAAAAATATAGGTGCCAAGTGGAATAAAAGAGGAATGACAATTGACACCATTCAAGATCCTCTCGTTAAATTTGTTGTTAGAGTTATTGCCCATAAATTCTATCAATCTAGTAGACTCAACAGTGTGCCTTGTATTACAGTAGATGTAGGCTACAAATTGGTGAAAAAGGATCATACTTATGATCTTGCAGAGCTATAACTACAACAGATTAATGAAAACTTAGTAGCTATAAGAAGGAAAAAGGGTGCCCAATGCAAATTTGGTGCAATTTTTGTTTGTATATTCTTCTATGTTCAAAACGAATTTCCTTCTTTTGGAAAAGTTGTATGGAGAAATAATAGAACTATCATAGCCCAAATTAATGAATATATAGAACAAATGGGAGATAATTTTGACACACTAATGACAATTTATTTTGAAGATTTTAAGAAATCAATGAAGCAAAGACTCGGGATTCCAGTTTCTTCAGTGGAGAAACATGTAAATGATGTTTGTTTTCTTGTAGATATTGACTATACCTATGTACAAGCCATCATACCAAGAGTGAGATGGTTAAGGCCTCTTGGTTATGAGATCAACATAGATGAAGCATCTACAACAATAACTGCATTATTGGTAGAAGAGATAGACAAGAGTGCCCCACACTTTGGCACTTATGATGTGATAAGGTCAAAGGTGGATATGGAGTTAAAGACTTCCTCCACACTCAAGAAAAAGGATAAATTAGTTAAAAAGCTAAAGGCAAAACTTGGTGAAGGCACAGCAGAAGGGGATGAAGAAGATGAAGAAGCAGAAGGAGATGAAGAAGAGCAAGAGCAAGGATGACCTACATTAACCCAAGGCATGGGTGAAGATTTTGAAGAAGAGGAAAGTGCAAAGAAGGATGCACCCAAGGCTAAGCCCAAGAAAAGGAAAGCAAAGAAGCAACTAGTTGCACAGACTAAGGCACAAAAAATTGTGACAAAACCTAGCCCAGTAAAGCCAACTACAAGGGCAGATACAAGGGGAACAGCCAAAGCAAAAAAGAAACAAGAAAAGAAGAAGGCAATAGAGCAAGGTGGGCCTACAAAGTAGAAGAGAAGAAAGTTTATTGCACCATAGGAGTCAGAGGAAGAAGAAATAGAATCTAATGAAGAACAATTTAGAATAGTAAGATGCTTCATTTCATCCAGATTAGAAAGCATTTGTAATGCTATTAGAGATAATGTAGATTTTTTTAGTCTTAAAACGATAAAGTTCAATAAGTTGTCTATAGAACAACAAAACATAGTTGAGGAGTCCATCTACGCTATGATGGAAAAGTTCAAGACTACTCCACTTGAACTTGATGACTCAATACCCAAGGAACTAAGCACATTAATTGAGAAAATTTGGTATTACTGCCTCAAAAAGGAAAAGGAAATAAGAGAGTCAACTTTGGCTCGTGTAATGCCAAACCTTACAAAAGCTCAAATTAGTAAGGCAAGCAAAAAATATATGGATTGACTATAAGAAAGGAGGGAGAAGAGGACCCTTTTGAAGGGAGAAATGAAGAAGAAGATATTGGTGAAAGTGAAAAAGAGGAAGATGTGGAGAAAGATGCCCAAGAAGGTGAACAGGAAACAGTTGAAGAGCAGCAACAAGAACAGAGTGTCCAAGACACCCAATTACCACCACCTAGTCCTCCACATATTGCAACTACACCCTGTAGAATCTGTAAAAATAAAGGATGTTCTTAACACCTCTTGTAAGAACATCAATCCACTCACTATAGAGGATCTCAAGAAGATGCTTCACCAAACAACATTGCAATCACAGTTGTGCAGTAGCCCTATTTTGGTGAGTGTAGAGGAATTGTAGAAGGCAGTAGCTGAAATTACCAAGGAAAATATTAATCCACAAGAATCACCTTCACCACTTCCTACAGCTACTAGTACTCAACCTAAAGAGCACAAAGTCAAAGATACAACTGCTAAGGTTGACACTTCAGTAAGTACACCTATAGGGGAGACAACAAAAGAGAAAACTAGATAGAAAGATACATATGTATCTATAGCACAAACACAAGGTGCATTGCCTAAGATAACTATCATTGATCAAGGTAGAAAAGAATAGGACAAGGAAGGGGAGATCCCTAAGGAGAAGGAGCAGCAGGCAATTCAAACATTGTCCAACTTTCCTAGAACAAGGACTCCCACTGAAACTTCACAATAGTCGAGCTCTATAGTACCATTGTAGATATTTGTACCAGGCTCAAGTTCTACCAAGGTTGCAAGGGTACTTCACTATGGAGACCCTACTCTTGATGAAGAGATAGTCATTCCTAGGTATGACTTTGACACCATGACCATTTCCCAAATGATTGAAGTGCAAGAGGCACTTGAAAGGAAGAAGAAGCAAGAGGTACTTAGGAATGAGTACAAATAGAGGCAAGCATTAGTAGAAATTAAGGATATATTTCTAGATGCTTTCAATTTACAGGTACCTGATGAAACAAAGCCCATAATGGAGCAACTAGCCAATATAGTGGATCAAGTATAAAGTGAAGACCAAGAGACCAATGTAAAACTAATGGAATGGTCTGAAAAGAAATTTCAAGGGAAAGTAAACAAGAAAATTGCAAATGAAATAGCACTATCACAAGTTGAACTGGCCAAGAAAATTGAAAAGGTCAAACAAGTACTTGAGAATATATTCTCATTGTACAAAAAGTTGTGTGACTTCTCATATTTCACACAAGAGACCAACCAGAGGATAATGAGCTTGAAGAGGAATCTAAATATTTCAAGCATGCAGCTACCTAAGGATCTAGCTCAAAGTGAGAAGCATTTTGCTCAAACGCTTAGTACTCAAAAGGAATTGGTTGAATTGACAACAGAAGAGAGCACCATCAAAGCCAAATAGCTACAGCTTCAATCTTCCATCACCCCACACTTGGAAATCCTCCATAAGGAACAAGCCTATGCAAAAAATGTCCTAAAGAAAGAGCCTATTTTATCTACTTCAGATGGTCTTGTTTATCTTGTTGTAGAGACTGCCATCTAGTACAAATATCTTGAAATTTCTTTGAGTAATTGGGATGCTTCTCTCAAGATTATTATGGAGGTAAATAGTACATTTTTGGTGAAATATGGTCTTAACCCTTAGAACCCTTTGACATAAGTGTCAAAAAAGGGGGAGATAAAGAGAATGGGGGAGATGAGATAAAGGGGGAGATATAATGTTATATCAGCATTCAGTACAAAAATTTTGGTTACCAAGATAGAACAAATAATGGCACAATCAACTCAAGGGGAGTTACAATAATTTTGTGATTAGTGAATGTACTCATAAGGTCAGATAAATAATGCTTAGTTAAGTGTTTTTTTCACTCATGTCAAAGGGGGAGATTGTTAATCTTACAATGGTTTTGACATTTGAGTGCCAACACACTTAACCACTTTCTACATTGAAGCCGAGCAGCCTTCAAGTGCCGAGTGATCTTCAGGTGTCAAGTGAAGATCAAACGCCAAGTAATCTTCAGGTACTGAGTGACTTTAGGTGTTGAACATGATACAGGAGCCAAGTGATATTTAAGTGTTGAGTCACAGATGATGTCAAGCAAAACAGAAATGCAACAGGAGTCGAGTGAGATAGTTTTGTTACATGTGTCGAGCATCAAAAATTAGTAAGTGCCGAGTAACACAAAATGCACATATGAGTTAGTAACTTCACTAATTCAGATGTAAACCATTTTTATGGCCGACATTGAAGGATCTAGAAGGATCAAACAGATAAGATTGAATCTTTTATTTTTCCTATGCAAACTACATGCAGCCAATTTAATAAAATGAAGAAGGCATGCAACCAATAAGAAAAGTGCAAGGAATGAGCGGGAAACAAAGATTCAATATGGATCATAGATCCACACCTAATCCTAAGTCTTCGAATGTCTTTATAAGGAAGAAAAAATCCCACTGTATTATGAATGGATGAAGGAGTGTATGGGGAAACTATAGTGGAGTTCAAAGTGAAGAGTACAAAGACTTAGAGGAAGAGAGTAGCAGTTAGACATTCATTTGATCATAACAAAGTAAGGGATATGAACAAATATCAGATCTTAGAGAATCACGATCAGAGAAAGTAGATCAAGTGCCTGTATTCAGCAATCAAGGATTGTAAGCTATCAGGTTTATTATACCTAATACTCTCTAGCCATTCTATTAGAAATGAAACCCTATCTTGATAGGTTAGCTTAACAACTATTTTGTAGATCCTTTGAAAAGGTGATTAAATCCTTTAACAGGGTAACATTTCATGTGAAGTGTTTGTAAATCCTTTAACCAAGTCACTATTGACACAATCTAAAGCTTTTAATAGGGTAGGCCTTTAACGTGGCAGACCATCAGAAGTGGTTAAACATTATTGCTGTAGTAATTTTGTGGGTATCATCCCCACCCTAGTTTTACCTTCTTATTCCTGGAGGGTTTCTGGGTTACCAAAATCTCAAGTGTTATGTGGTGATGCATGTTTGTTTCTCATGATTGTTTAATGTTTATATGCATGCATGTTAATTTTAGTTATATGTTATTAAGGATTTAAAATAGGCTAAAGGCTAGTACTTCTGATTCACCCCCACACCCCCCCCCCCTTCTCTCAGAAGCATTCTTCCCATTAAGACATCCCAACAACTTCTAGTCTCTTGGGTGAAGAGTGAGGGATTACACAATTTAGTGTACAATGAGAATATGTTCTCAAGTACCTTCTTCACATCCTCAACATTAGTTGCCAATGAAACTTGTGTTAGTGCTATATCACCTGATATCTTTTCGTTGACTTTGTTTTGAAACTTCTTTTCTAACCATTCTAACAATTTAGCATTAGTATCTAGGTCTTCACTACTGCACTTCTCCACTATGTTTGTTAGATGTTCCATTAGTGGTTTGGTCTCATTAGGAGTTGGTAGACTAAATACATCCAAAAAGATGTCTTTAATATCTTGTAGTGCCTACTTCTTCTTGTGTTCCCTTCTAAGCATTTCTTGATGCTTCTTCCTTGCTAGGGCTTGTTCAAGTATGCCCATTTATTCTATAGTCATGGTGTCATAGTCATACTTGGGCAAAATGATCTCCTCATCAAAGCTCACATCTTCATACTATATGACTTCTTCAGCCTTTGATGAACTCGAGCTCGGCACTGAGATCTGTAATGGAGTTGCATCTGTGCTTGGCTTATGAAGAGTTTGAGTAGAAGGAGTGCCAGATGTTGGTAAGGTTACTAGGGCTTGGATGGCAACTTGCTCCTTCACCTTAGGTGTCAATTATGCCTCTTTAGGCTTGCAATGTTCTACCACAATGACTTGGCTTGCACCTTGATCTTGTGTTGTAGGTGCAAATAAGTCTATCTAACTTGTTTCTTGTTGTTCTACAATAACAACTTGTGTTTCCAATATGCTCTTTTCTACTATATCAAACTTGGCAATTGTATCAAACTTTTTAGATGTATCTTTTGGTATTTGGACCAAAGGTTGTACATTAGTGACTGGAGGAATGATAGAAGGTGGTTCTTGTGGATTCACCTTTTCCCTTTTAGTATTAGTCATTGTCTTCTGTAGTTTATCCACACTGACCAGTATAGGATTATCACAAAGTTTTGCCTATAGTGTGGACTGGTCTAATCTTCTGGAGATCTTCCTTAGTAAGGAGATTGATGTTCTGTATTATAACATCAAAAAAATTCTTAACAGTTATTGTTTTAGTGTTCTCACCTATGACATGCGGAGGATTGACACTCGTAAATTTTGTGTCTTGCACACTCTGTTCTTCATGTTGCTCTTCCTCAATTATTGCCTTGTCATCTATTTGCATTTCTGTTCCTCCCTAAACTATGTTTTCTTGATCATCTTCTTCATTATCCTTGACTTCTATGGGTTCTTCCTCACCTTCCTTTGTTGTAGTTAACCCATATGTAAGTTTCCACATTTGAGTGGTCTTCTTAACTACATCTTCAATATTATTTTATAAAATGCTAAAGGCTCTATATTTAGGTACAAACCTAACTAGATATTTCTTTATAGCCTTAGCAATTTGTGCCTTAGTTAATTCAGGCATCACTTGTGCAAGTGAAGTTTCTCTAATTTGTCTCTCCAAGTTCAGACAATAGTGTCATTTCTACTCAACTCTGTCATATAAATTCTTTGGCATAGAGCTGGCAAGTTCTAGGGGAGCAGTTTCAAATTTTTCCATCATAGCATATATGGCTTCCTCTACTTGATTTTTCTCCACTTTACCCAAATTATCAAAATCTACATGTGTAAATCATGATAGATCTGCACTATTCTTAGCATTTTCACATAAATTTTCAAGATCTAAAAGAGGATTATGACTCACCACCTTAAATTGGTTGTTGTCATCTAACTCTATTTTCTCTTCATCACACTCAACTTGTGCCACATACTTCCTTCTTGGCTTTTTCTACACTTGACCTCCTTTCTCTACTGGTTTGGTCTTTTCTTTGGCCTTTTGAGCTATTGCACATGTACTAGCTCTTGTAGTAGGTGTAGTAGGTTTGGCTTGGCTTGGTTTTGTAGTTTTTTTAGCCCTTGCCACAGGTTGTGCCTTGGCCTTCCTCTTCTTTGTATCAGTGGGTGTAGGTGCTTCCTTAGCTTCTTCTTCCTCAACACCTTTAGCTACATTAGTCTCCTCATCTTCTAGCTGATCTTCACCTATACCTTGAGTTAATACAAGAAGTGCTTGTGCTTGAATGTCTTCTTCCTTTTCATCCTCTTCTTCCTCCTACTCAGCACCTTCTCCAAATTTAGCCTTTAATTTCTTCACCAACTTATCCTTCTTCTTGATAACTGAGATAGACTTCAATTCCATTGTGATTTTGGACTTTTTCAATTCATAGTTTCTAAATACCTTTGCAATTTTTTCCACCTCTTCTACAAGTAATGTAGTTATAGCTATAGAAGCTTCATCCACATTTATTTCATAACCCAAGGGTCTCAACCATCTCACCCTTGGTGTAGCAACTTGTACAAAAGTGTAGTTGACATCCACTAGGAAACAAATGTCATCATAGTGTTTCTCTACTAGTAACACTGGTATTCTCAACCTCTTCTTCATTCATTGCTTGAAGTCTTCAAAATAACTTGTCATTAAAGATTCAAAATTCTCACCTAATTACTCAATATATTCACCAATTTGCATTGCCACTGATTTGTTTGTTTTCCATCCCACAGTGCCAAATGAAGGGAATGTGTTCTGAACATAAAAGAATATGCATATCAATATAGAACCAAATTTACATTGTGCACTCTTTTTCTTTCTGATTTCTCCAAGGTTCTTCATCCATTAGTTGTTGTAAGTGTAACTCTGTAAGATCATATGTGTGATCTTTCTTGACAATCTTGTATCCAACGTCCACAACTATATAGGGCACACTATTTAATCTACTAGATTGATAAAAATTGTGTGATATAACCCTTACAGCAAAGTCTATCAGACGATCAGTGATTGTGTCAATTTTCATGCCTCTCTTGTTCCATACAGCTCCAATGTTTTTCTCAATCACCTCCTTTGAGTCACTTCTCAATGTCTTAGGCCGATCTAGGGCTAGGTAACCAGTAACCCTATGGATTATCCTTTTAGTAATTTTTATAGGTTCATTGTCTAGCCATAATGAACCATCATGAATTCAGCTAAGCACTATCCTTATCCATTATGTTTTAAACACATTCAAAAAATCTAAGGCTCGTGTCAATCCCTTCTTCTCTACGATTTTGAATTCCTCCTTTAGTACACCATTATCACAGAGTTTTCCATATGCTTCCCTAATCTCCATATCACCAATGATTCCTATCTTATAGTCATAGCATTTTCTCATATCTTGCACCATTAAGATGTTTGGTGGTATCATGAATAGCACACCAGAAAGGTCTTTCTTGTAAGAAATTTTAGGGATAGCTTTGAAAATGCGTTGTTTGACCTCATTAATCACTAATTGAACATTCAAAACTTCCTTTCCCTCTACATTCTTCAAACTTGATGCCATAATGTGAAACTAGGGTTTGTGAAAATGTAAACTGTGTAGCTCAACTTTTGATAAATATCTTATGAAATTTGATGAACTGGTGCAAAATTGCTACAAGAATCTTCTACAACTACTTTGAATGGATTTCCAAATTGCCTTCTACTCTGCTTGCTCTTTCTTGAATTTGAAATGATGTGAAATGAGCTAAAATTGATCAAATACCCTGTGAAAAACATGCAATAAATGTTAAGTGCTTACACAGTTGTAAGCTTGGCATCAACCAATTTTAGGCTCACTTGGCATCCATTAACATTTCAACCACCCTACGTCCACTATGAGATTGGCATCAACTAGCATTTACTCGACACTCATAGGAAATATTTCATGCTCGGCAGTAACATGAAAAACTTAAAGATTTATTTCGGATTCTTGATAATATTTTGCGTCTTCATTCATGCTAATGTAATTTTTTTAGTACTAACTCCTTTAGATATTATGAGTGATTTAACCTTATGAATATCAGTCCCACATACCTCTTGATTACCTAGTTTGATGAGGTGTGATTACTTGACCCATTGGGTGAAGTGATCCCTTCTCCATTTGATGTGTTGCAATTATTTTTCTTCTTCCATGTCTTATTCATTTCATTTCTAACACTTTCAGCATCTACTTTGCCTTTTCCTTTAGCAAATTCACAACTTGGTGCCTTTGACATTGTTTGACAATATCTACTTATGTGACCAATCTTCAAACAGTTAAAACTTTTGGTTTGACTCAACCACCTCTTGCAGTCACCTCTAAAGTGTGTCCTAATACAATTCTCATGAACATGTCCATGTTCTTGATAATAATGATAGTTATATCTTGTATTATAATCCCAATTATAAAAGTTGTCACTGTTCCTTACCTTTTTTTTGCCTGTTTGATGACCACATGGGTTTAGATATGCACTAAAAAGCTCTATGACCATACTTATGATAGTTGTAGCAATATCTTTCAAATCTTTGTGTATGCATGGTCTTGGTTTTTCATTCATGCACCTAATGACCTTCCTTGTTGCACTTATGGCAGTGAACCATGCTCTTGTGCTTGACATTTTGATTTATAATCTTTCTCCTGCACACATTAGCAGTATGTCCTTTCTTACCACAATTATGACAGGTGGGTTTGGAATTTTTACCTTTTTTGTTTCTTTCTTCAACACTTTTGGATGACTCTCCTTCTTCAGAGCTTGTGTATCCCAGTCCTGATGTGTCATAATTAGATCTTTGAGATCTCAATAATTACTTAAAGTATTTGATGGCTTCAGTTAGTTTATTGAAACTTTCAAAAAACTCCTTTTCCCTTTTTAGGTCACTTTGCAATTTCTCATTCTATAACTTCAATGTTGTTATCTCAATGTCCTTGACATTTAGCTCATAGTTGGCATTCATCATTTGACTTAGTGTATCCAATTGCATGTTAGAAATCTTGGTTAGCTTTGATGATTTCTCTTCTAGTCTATTGGCAAAAATTATTTTATCTTGTTCAATCATTGCTTTGTCTTCCATGGCTTTCCTCTTTTGTTCAGTCACTTCACATAGTAGTATAGCTTGTGATTCTTGCACTTGAGATTTTTAATTTCCTCATCTTTGGCTCTGTTATTTTCCATTAGATCTGCAACTACTACATAAAATTCATTGAAGTCTCTATCTACAAATACCTTAGTAGTGTCTATCTCTTTATATTGTGGGTCATTCTCTGCAATAGCAATTTCCTTCCTTCTCTTCAAGGATTTCATTAGTTCTTCTCTTGCTTCATTCATTTGATTTACAATAAGATGTATTTCAATCTCTTGATTCTCAATAGTCTTTCCCAACTTGTAGACTTCCATTTCAAGATCTTTCCTCAAAGCTGCAAAGCTTCTCTTTCAGAGAACAAAGCTCTGATACCAATTGTTGGAATTACAATAGGAAAGATAAACTTCTAAGAGTGGGGGAGGAGAGAGGTGAATCAATAGTTTAAATTTGGACCCATAAAACTTTCACCACACATCCATCTTATGCATTCAATGTATAAACTGAAATAACATGTAAATCATATACATATAAAGTATGTAAGCAAGTAAACATTCACACACACATAACACCAAATATGATTACCCAGAAACCCTCTATAGACACTTAAAATTTTCCTAAACACTATATTAATTGATTTAATATCTCCATTGACAGTATAATTATTTATTAATTAACTAATTATATTTTTCATATTCTTCTACTTATTTAATTAAATTTATTTAATTAAATAGGTTCATTTTCCTAATGTCTTTAAATTTAATTTAAATGCATCCCCTCTAATGTGTTAAATTTATTTAATACATAGTGCTCCATAAATTCTCTTTTAAATAAATTCTAATTTATTTAATTCCCTCCATTCCATTAAATTCTTTAATCCTATGATTAAGTTAAATCTTATTTAATTTAATCCTAATCCTATCCTAAAACCTAGTTTATACCCATCACTCTAATCCATCTAAGCCTACCCACTACTTAATCCCACTTATTTATCTTAAACACCTTTTAGATCCTAAATTTTTGCTCACATATGTGTGAGAAGCTCTCGATCCAATAAACCTTCCACTTTATTTATACCTCTTACACCTTTGTCCCCAACTCCTTCCCCCAAGGTTGCTCACACATGTGTGAGCACACCTTGAGCCTCTCAACCATGAAGGATCTTTTTGTATTTTGCATGGCTTGTCCTTTAGCCCATGTGTCTCCCTTGTGGCACCTATGTGGATGCCACATAGATGCCACCTCCCCAAGGCCTCTCTCAAACCTATAAATAGAGCCCTTGTCTCAAGCATTTTTTACATCTCTGTCATTTGCATTGTTATCATGCTAGTTTAGTGTTAGATCTCTTTAGTGATTTTTTTGATTTGCATATTTGCTACTAACCCTTTTGGTAGATGTTAGATTTATTGCATTTATGCTTGCATCTCATTCTAGATTATCATTGCTAAGTTTGGTTCTTTGCATTTTTCATCTCACATCTTAGAATCATTTGAGAATTGGCTCACTCATAGCCATTTCTTGAAGGTATTCTCCATTCATTTAGTCTTAAGATTCACTCATCTCATTTTTCATATCATTTATCATTCAAGGGATCCAATAGTTATGTTTTGGGAGAGCACATATACATCCCTCACACTTAAGCACAACAACAAGGTCTCTTATGGGTGTCCTTGTTGAGCTACTTTGAGGTTGTGTGAGGACTCTAATTTGTTGGTTGCATAGTTTGTTTTAAAACTCAAGTAGACTTAGTAGTTTATCAATCTTATTTGTATCTTGAATGCACATGCTAATAATGTTTTCTTGTTTACGCATGCTCCTGACAAGTTAAGTTTTTGCATACACACCCTCCAAATGAGAAGGTAAAACTGGGGTGGGGATGACACCCACAAATCTTCACTAATGTAGTAATAAAGTGTATCTAATGAAGGTTAAAATATTTTAATCATGAGACATGATCTACCCTATGAAAGTTTTTCCTTGTTAAAGGCTTACAAAGACTGTTAGGTCTCACCTTGTTAGAGGATTTCAACACCTTGTTAGAAGTGTGCCTTGCTAAAGGACTTTAACTTACAACTAAGTAAGCACCCTATTAAAGAATTTCAATACAGCCAATTAGGATTACTCTATTAAGAGATTTCACTAAGATCACTTGTTAAACTGTCCCAGCATTGATCTTGTGGTCAGCACTTCATTTCCTGATAATAGATCACCTCTAAACACTTTTCTTCTTGATCCTTCTTAATCAAATGTCTCTTTGTTGTATCTGTTTCCTTTCCTCTATTCTACTCTAACTGATTCTACAATGTAGTCTCACTTCACAACTCCTTAGTCACCATGAATGCTCTGTTTGTGCATACAAACTTTTCTCTTCGCTCCTTCAACATTCATAGAAAGTTTAGGGTTTTTCCTCCTTAAGAAGACTTTGGTAACTTAGGGTTAGGTATGAATCTACAGCTGAGATTCATCCATGTTTCTACTTAATTCTTCCCAATTTCTAATTGGCTACATGTAATTACATTGGGAATCCAACTTAAAATTCATCCTTATCTCCAAAGTATCATAATTCATCCTTAAGTTGGCTCAAAAATAGTTTACATAGTGTTTGTGCCATTACAAACAAATATGTCAAAACTGTCTCACTCGGCACTTGAAGTCTCTAATGCTCAGCATACACTAAATTTTCTACTATGACTCAGTATTTGTATCACTCAGCATCTACTATTTACTTGACTCCTGAATCACTCGGCATACATGATTTACTAGGCACATGAGTGGCTTGGTACTCAATATGAACTCGGCATGTTCTATTATTTACATGTTGTACTCAGCATATACTACTTGTTTGGCATGAACTAAGTAAATAGCTTAAGTGTGTTGACACTCACTTGTCAAAACCAATCTGATATCAATAGAATATGATGTTATGGTTGAGATATGGTGTCTTAGACAAAGACTGGTTATTTACCATTTGATAGTGTGACAAATTTGGAGACTGATAGAGTTTGAGTTCATGCAAAGGATATATGAAAAGATCTTTGCTCACATATTTGAAAATATGTTCGCAACATGATTATGTATCTATAATTCAAATTTATTGTGATTTTGATAACCTTCAAGGCAATTATGATTTAGTAATAGTGATAGTATTCTTTAAAAATGGAAGGACAAATGACAAATCCATAAGGGTGTTATAGATCTGATTGTTTATTTGAGATTAATGATGCTTTAGGATGATCTAGAATTGTTTGCCTAATAATTTGGTGGCTCACATGGATCAAGGTGGATGATTGAAGAATATTTCCCAATCACATAGTTTACATTTGTGTTCTAGGTCAACATGCTAAAGAATTATTATAAAATAGTTTATTAAAGATTGGTAAAATAGTCTAGGTTGTGGTTATGGTCTCAAGATTTACTATATGGATCTAAGATATATTTATAAAGCATGTAGAGATCCTAGTGGTTGATTTGGTGCTATAATATGGATGCTTGGAGATTAGGTTTTTTCTACCTAACTGCTAATAAATATGAAGGTGAAGGGTTTGAATTTGTGTGTTGCACAAGGGATGTTTTTGTTGCAAATTTTAGGGTTTGATTTTGATTTTTTGTGGAATGGCTTAAAATTTACACCCCCATGGGTAAGTCATTATTCATTACATTTCCATTCATCCTAATACCTAACTTTGATGCACCTACCCATTTATTTCATTATACAACCCATATCTTAGCCATAAATCCACATAATCAAATCTTGTTGGCCATCAACATGGGCATACTACAAAGGAATTTTGTGTGGTTGCATCTGTGAATGTTTAGATATACAAAGAGTCATTTGAACATTAACAAAATTGTCACTTTTCATTTTTGAATGCCTGAATAATGGCTTAGGTGTCTATTCTATTTGGGTTTATGAAAACCCTTAATGGAGACCATTTTGGCTCTCTCTCTCTCTCTCTCTCTCTCTCTCTCTCTCTCTCTCTCTCTCTCTCTCTCTCTCTCTCTCTCTCTCTCTCTCTCTATTCATTCATCTTTGATCTCTATTCATTCAATTTCACTCTCTTGAAAGCTCTAGTTCTAATGGAACTACTCTCTTCACTAAATCATTTTCAAGATCTCTTTGTATATCATAGCCATCTTGAACTTTTTTTATCTATTTGTTGCAAGTTTACCCTCACGATTGCATGATCAAGATCTCTCTACTCAGCTCTACACTTTGTATCCACAATCTCCTTAGCTCTTGGGAAGTTTCCTCCTATCTTTAATTACATATCTTAGTATCTTTTGAGCATATCATAGTGTATTATCTCATTTTTCTTTAGATTAAAGTATTTACATTTAGTATCTTTTTCATTTTTAATCTAATTATCTATCATTAGTTATGATATCAATTATCTTTTTGGCAATTCATGGAGGTGGAAACACCAAAATGAGGGGTCAAGCAAGGTGAGCCTCTTAAATATCCCAAACAATTTTTCTTTTCCTGTTTGTGCACAAATTTGAGTTCTCATTGATTTCTTGGTTGCTTGACAAGATCGCATTTTTAGCCATTGAATTAATTCTATTCTTCTTATTATATTCATTAGTTCATCTTTCCATTATGTTATCATAGTTGTTAGAAATGGAAAAAGAAATCTGTAAATAAGCAACACCAAGAAAGAATCTAAGTGAGTAAATGCATGAAAAGATATTACCATAAAATAGGAGAGAGAAAGCTTCAAGCTCCAACACCATGAGACAAGATATTTGGAAAGGGGAAAGCAAAGAAAACCCCTTGTGACATTATGAATGAGGCATGAAAAGCCTAAGAAGAGAGAGAGAGAGAGAGATAGAGAGCAATGCTCATACAATAATTGAGAAGAGGAAGAAACCTCATTGTTAAATGAGAGAAGAGGGTCATCTCTTAAATAGAGATGAGAGAGAGGAGTTAGAATGTAACTCCCATGTCTATGAATGCCACCATTCATATGTGTGTGAGGCCAAGTGTGAGATTCCTCTTAAGGAGGAATAATCTAAAATTAGAAATTACAATATATATTTGTCCTCACATATTCCACTGGATGACAAAATAAGATGTAGTGGAAAAAGGACAAAAAAGAAATATATTAGGATACCTTGGCTTATATCCTAATATATTATAATAATGAATAAAGGAGTTCAATGAGGGAAAAAAAGCCAAAAAGTCGATTCCAAGAGCAATGATACAAAACACAGTGCATGCAAGGCATGCAGTAATAAAAGTAATGATTAAGCAATTAAAAAACGTACAAAGATACCTCTGCCAGATAAATAAAACCAGCATCCAGTTGAGTAGTTCATGGGAAAGAAGACAAAATCCATAAGATGCACAATATATAGTTAGAGAGCCATATCTTAAGCAAAAAATTTTAGAAAACAAACTGTAAATGCTTTGGCGACAAGCCTTCCAAAGGAGTTAGATGAAAACTAATAGAAAATAAAAAGTAACCTGCACAAATTAGAGCAAATAGAAGTTAATCAAGTTTAGCGGTAAACCAGCCAAACTCAAAAAAAAATCAATTTCTTCCATCTTAAGAAGATTAAAGAAGAAATTAGTGAAATCTCTCTCGAGAGTCTCCTTCGAATCGTACCTTCATGCAAACACTCAAAAAAAAGATTAAACTGCTCTGATACCATGTTAGAAATGGAAAAAAAAATCTGTAAATAAGCAACACTAGGAAAGAATCTAAGTGAGTAAATGCATGAAAAGATATTACCATAAAATAGGAGAGAGAAAGCTTCAAGCTCCAACACCATGAGACAAGATATTTGGAAAGGGGAAAGCAAAGAAAACCCCTTGTGACATTATGAATGAGGCATGAAAAGCCTAAGAAGAGAGAGAGAGAGAGAGAGAGAGAGAGAGAGAGAGCAATGTTCATACAATAATTGAGAAGAGGAAGAAACCTCATTGTTAAATGAGAGAAGAGGGTCATCTCTTAAATAGAGATGAGAGAGAGGAGTTAGAATGTAACTCCCATATCTATGAATGCCACCATTCATATGTGTGTGAGGCCAAGTGTGAGATTCCTCTTAAGGAGGAATAATCTAAAATTAGAAATTACAATATATATTTGTCCTCACATATTCCACTGGATGACAAAATAAGATGTAGTGGAAAAAGGACAAAAAAGAAATATATTAGGATACCTTGGCTTATATCCTAATGTATTATAACAATAAATAAAGGAGTTCTAACCTTGGTTTATAAATACACCAAGGAAAGATTACAACTTCTAACAATAGTAAATCCATAGTCTCCTTTATTTTATCATATGTGTGTGTGTGTATACATGCATATATATGTATGTATGTATGTATATATGTATATACATATACATATATATGTATATATATACATACATATACATACATTCATATATATATATATATATATATGTATGTGTGTGTGTATATATATATATTTATTTTTATTTTTATTTTTTTTTATTTTTTTTATACACACACACACACACATATATACATATATACATACAAATATATACATATATCTATACATATATAAATGTATATGTAAATATGTATATGTAGATGTAGATGTAGATGTGCATGTAGATGTATATGTTTATAAATATATATACATATATATCTATGTATATATACATATTTATATGTATATGTATATATGTGTGTAGATATATATATGTATATATTTGTATATGTATATATACATACATACATATATGTGTGTGTATATCTGTATGTATGTATGTATGTATGTATATGTATATATACATATACATATATATCATTCTATAGTTTTGGATGTTATTTGTGTTTTAGTGTTCTAAGTTTAGCCTCTCTATTATCTAGTTCAAAACCTTATATCTGGTTCAAAACTAAGGTTTAGAATTTCATCCTTATAGGATGATAGTGTATTTTATTTGTTAGTCTTAGAATGGTTTTGACATTTGAGTGCCAACACACTTAACCACTCTCTACATTGGAGCCGAGCACACTACGTATGTCGAGCCGCAACATGAGCAGAGTCAAAAAATCCAATAGGTGTCGAGTGATCTTCAGGTGCCGAGAAACCTTCAGGTGTCGAGCATGATACAGGAGTCGAGTGATATTTATGTGTCAAGTCACAGATGATGCTGAGCAAAATAGAAATGCAACAAGAGTCGAGCAAGCCAGTTTGTTATATGTGCCGAGTATCAAGAATCAGTAAATGTCAAGTAACACAAAATGCACATATGAGTTTGTACACTAATTTAGATGTAAACCATTTTTATGGCCAACATATGACAAATCTCAAAGGATCAGATAGATAAGATCAAATCTTTTATATTTCCTATGCAATCTACATGTAGCCAATAAGAAAAATGGAGAAGGCATGCAACCAATAATAAAAGTGCAAGGAATGAGCAAGAATCAGAGATTCAATATGGATCATAGATCCATATCTAACTCTAAGTCTTCGAATGTCTTTATAAGAAAGATGAAATCTCATTGAATCAAGATGGATGAAGGAGTGTATGGGAAAATTATACTGGAGTTCACATTAAAGAAAAAAAAAACTTAGAGGAAGAGAGCGATAGTTAAATATTCAGTTGATCATAACAAAGAAAGGAATACAAACAAGTATCAGATCTCAAAGGATCAAGATCAGAGTAAGTAGATCAAGTGCCTGTATTTAGCAATCCAAGGATTGTAAGCTATTGAGTTTATTATACCTAATACTCTCTAGCAATTGTATTAGAAAGGAAACCCTATGGTGATAGGTTAGCTTAATAGCTATTTTCTAGATCCTTTAAATAGGTGATTAAATCCTTTAACAGGGTAACACTTCATGTAAAGTGTTTGTAAATCTTTTAACCAGGTCACTATTGACACAGTGTAAAGCCTTTAACAGGGCAAACCATCAGAAGTGGTCAAACATTATTACTGTAGTGATTTTGTGGGTATCATCCCCACCCCATTTTTACCTTCTTATTCTTGGATGGTTTCTGGGTTACCAAAATTTCAAGTTTTATGTGGTGATGCATATTTATTTTTCATGGTTGTTTGATATGTTTATATGCATGTAATCTACTTTCAGTTAAAAGTTTTAATGGTTAAAGTCCAATACTTTTGATTCACGCCCCCCCCCCCCCCCCCCCCACCTCTCAGAAGCATTCTTCCTATTTGAATATTTCAACAATTGGTATCAGACAAAAGTTCTCTCAAAAAGAAGCCTAACAGCTTGGAGGAAAAGATCTAAAGATAGAAGTTTTCAAACTTGGAAAGATCATTGAGAACCAAGTGATAGGCGTGCATCTCGCTCTACACAAGGTAGAAGAAGCTAGAGTGGAATTAAGAAAATCCTTGAAAAGAAGGAAAGAGATAGCCATAGCTGAAAATGATATAAAGTACAGGGAGATTGATACCACACAAGTGTTTTCCAATGGAGACACTAAAGAGTCGGATGCAGCAATAGCAGAACCGATGGAGAAAAACAAAGTTCAAGCAGAAGAGATAAGATCTCTCAAGATGGAATATGAATCACAGGCCATAATGTTATGTGAAATCACTAAACAAAAGAAAAGAGCAGTTGAGGATAGAGTCATGATGGAAGATGACAAAAGGAATCTTGCAAACAGACTTGAAGAAAAATGTATTGAATTAATAAGGATCTCAAACATGCAGATGGATACACTTGCCCAAATGATGAACCTTCATCATGAAATCAATATGAAAGATATTGAGATCTCTACTTTGAAGATGCAGAATGAACAACTACAAAATGAATTGAACAAAGAAAAAGAGATAGCAGAGAATCTCAACAAGTCAAGTGAAGTCATCAAGTACTTTGAATAGTTGATGAAATTACCAAGATCAGCCCATGATACATTAGGACTTGGATACAATAGCACTAAAGTTGGGGAATCATCAAAGAGTGTTGAGCAAAGAAGTGAAAAAGGTAAGGATTCTAAACCCACTTGTCATTACTGTAATAAAAAGGGGCATACTGCTAATGTTTGCAGTAGTAGAAGAATCAATCAACCAAACACACCCAAAAGCAAGGGTTACTATCACAAGTGCAACATTCAAGGACATATGACACAAGATTGCAGGTCCAAAGTCACAAGGACACAAAGATTTGATGGACATTGTCATAATTGTAACAAGTATGGACCTAGAGCATTTGAATGCAGATCAAAGCCTATGTGGACATCAAATCAACCAACAAAAACAAAAGAAAACCACTACTATTGGGATTATAACACTACGTATAGCTATCATTATTGTTAGGAATATGGACATATACCATAGAACTGCATAAGAACACATTTCAAGGGGAACTATAAAAGATGGTTGAACTAAACCACATGTTTCAGTTGCTTGAAAACTGGTCATATCAGCAAAAATTTTCCTACAAGGTCAAAAGCACCAAAAATTGAATCCAACAAAGGAAAAGAAAAGATTGATGTCAAAAAGATAAGAAGGAAAAAGAATAAGACTTGGAAAAAGAAAGATAAGTGCAACACATCAAGTGGAGGGATCACTTCACCCAATGGGTCAAGTGATCACACTTCATCAAACTAAGCATAAGAGAGGTGTATGGGACTGATATACAAATTTATATCATACATCAGTCCCAAGACAAAGAAGTACTGAAAAGAAGAAATAAGCATAAGCAAAGATGCCAAGACATAATATGAAGATTCTTACAAAGCTGTCGAATTGTCCTCAGATGCCGAGTAAATCCCCAATACATGTCCAGTTCCTAACAGCGACCGAGTTGATAACTGATGCTGAGTTAAATAACTCCAATGGAAGTTAGGTGAAGTGGAAATGTAGTGCAAGCCGCTTAATGTTAAAAATCCTTCAAAAGTCGAGTGGGTAGTTGAGCATTTAATGCGATGGAAATAGGGTATATTATCATGATTTCAATCATTTTTCCTCATCGCGATCAAGAAGCAAAGAAGAGAAAGAGAGTGAAGCAACTTCATAGAAGAGAATCCAATATTCCAAGCAGATTCCAACATCTTCAATGCATTTTCATCGATCTTGAGGTATTTTCATTTGTGTCGAGCTACGCAGTTTCATATTTTTGTGTAAAGGAAACCCTAGTTTGCACAAATGGCTTCAAGTTCTAAGAAAACCCATGACAAAGAGTTGTTTGAAGTTTAGCTAGTATCTAATGAGGTTAAGTAGCCTAATTTTTGTCCCATCCCTGAAGTTGCATACAAGAATGATCCCACTAGAGCCCTTTCTCACATACCCCCGAAAGTTGTAATGGTTCAGGATGTAAGGAGATGCTATAATTGTAAGATAGGAGCCATAGGAGATATGGAAATAAGGGAAGCCTATGAGAAGTTGTGTGTAGATGGAGTTTTGAAGGATGAATACAAAATTGTTGAAAGGAAGGGTTTAACACAAGTTTTGAGTTTTCCCATCGTATTTAAGACAGAATGGATTAGACTTGTGTTAAGCAGAATTCATGATGGTAGTCTATGGCTAGAAGATGTTCCCATCAAGATCACGAAAAGAATCATTCATAGGCTAACTGGATATCCTACCCTAGATTGGTACAAGACTTTGAGAAGTTAATCCAAGGAGGTTATTGACAAACACACAAGTGCCCAGTGGAATAAAAGAGGAATGACAATTCACACCATTCAAGATCCTCTTGTTGAATTTGTTGTTAGAGCTATTGCCCATAAATTCTATCAATCTAGTAGACTCAATAGTATGCCATGTATTGCAGTAGAGGTAGGCTACAAATTGGTGAAAAAGGATCATACTTATGATCTTGCAGAACTACAACTACAACAGATTAATGAAAACCTAGCAGCAATAAGAAGGACAAAGGGTGCCCAATGCAAATTTGGAGCAATTTTGGTTTGTATATTCTTTTATGTTCAGAATGAATTTACTTCTTTTGGAAAAGTTACATCAAGAAATGATAGAACTATCATATCCCAAATTAATGAATATATAGAACAAATGGGAGACAATTTTGACACACTGATGACAAGCTATTTTGAGGATTTCAAGAAATCCATGAAGCAAAGGGTAAGAATACTAGTTTCCTTAGTGGAAAGACATACTAATGATATATGCTTCTTAGTTGATATTGATTTCACCTATATCCAAGCAGCAGTTCCAAGGGTGAGATGGCTAAGGCCATTTGGTTATGAGATCAACATAGATGAAGCATTTGCAGCAATAACTGCATTATTGGCAGAAGAGACAAACAAGAGTGCCCCAGACTTTGGCACTTATGATGTGGTAAGGTCAAAGGTGAATATGGAGTTAAATATTGCCTCCATAATGAAGAAGAAAGATAAATTGGTGAAAAAAATTAAGAAGAAATTTGGTGAACGAATTGAGGTTGAAGTAGAAGAAGAAGATGATGATGACGATGATGATGATGAGGATGAACAAGAGCAAGGCCAAATGGAATTGACTCAAGGCCTAGGTGAAGACAAGGAGGAAGGTGCTAAGGAAGAAGAAGCTGAGGAAGCACCAACCCAAGCAGAGCCAAAGAAAAGAAAGGCAACAGTACAACCTCCAGCCCAACCCAAAACAAAGAAGGGTGCTAAGCCAACTCAAGCCAAGCCACAAATACCAGTTACAAGGGCTACCACAAGGGCATCTTCACAAAAAGCCAAGGAACAAATCAAAGAGAAGAAGAAGGCTATCGAACAAACTGGTGAAGTGCTGAGAAAAAGAAGAAAATATGTAGCACAACCATATTTTGATGAGGAGGAAAGAACAGAGTCATAAGATATTAGCCAATTAAGTGTGGTAAGTCATCCTCCAAAATTAGCCTTAGATAAAATTTGTGAAAATATTAAGAATGCAGATTTTATTGATTTGAAAAGCATTGACTTCAACAAGCTTAGTAAAGAAGAGCAAAACAAAATAGAAGAATCAGTATATGCCATGATGGTTGAATCCAAGACTACACCTCTAGAGCTAGACAATACCATGCCTACACAATTATATGAGATAATTGAAAATAAATGGCATCATTGTCTAAAAATTGAAAAGGAGATAAGAGAATTTACCTTAGCACAGGTGATGCCTGACCTAACAAGAGGTCAAATAACAAAGGCTAATAAGAAATATAGTGGCAATTTCACACCAAAGCATAGAGCCTTTGATATCTTACAAAACAAGATTGAAAATGTAGTCAGTAAATCAACAAAAATATGGAAGTTGATATACGGCTTAACTACTGTCAGAGATGGAGAAGAAGATCCCCTTAAGGACAAAACACAGAACATGAAGAGCCTAGTGAGAAAGAGGAGGAAGAAGTAAAGAATACAGAAAAAGGAGAAGAGAAGAAAGAAGAAGAGGAGAAGAAGGAAGAAGAAAAGAAAGAAGAAGAAGAGAAAAAATGAGAAGAAAAGAAAGATGGAGAGGAGAAAGAAACAGAGGAGGAGGAGACACAAAAACAAGATGAAATGGCAACAGCTGAGCAGGAGCAACAATAAGATCAGAGTGTACAAGACACACAATTTCCACCTTCTAGCCCTCCTCATGTACTCATCACACCTGCAGACACTATAACTGTACAGGATGTTCCTGACACTTCTGCTCAAAACATCAATCCTTTAACTGCAGAGGATCTCAAAAGAATCCTTGACCAATCCACACAACAAGAAAAATTATGTACAGATCTAGTATGGTCAGTGTGGATGAATTACAAAAATTAGTAGAAGACACAGTTAGAGATAAGGTGAATCCACAAGAACCAACTTCCATCATTTCTATAGCTACAAGTGGTCAACTTCAAATGCAAACAGTTGTTTCATCAGGAATAGTTGATACCATAATACAAAAGCCGAGTGAGGTAGGAGACAAAGAAGTAGAATAAAAAAGACAGACTATTACATCTGATCCTACAGCACAAACACAAGGTGCACTTCCTAAAATTTCTATAATTGATCAAGGTAGTAGATAGTAGGAGGAGAAAGCAGAGGAAACCCCTAAAGAGCAGGAGGCAATACAAACGTTGATAAATTTGCCTACCTCGAAAACTCCTTCAAAACAGCCAAGCAATGATGCAATGCCATTGCAAATATCAGCACCAGGATCAAGTACTACAAAAGTTGCAAGGGTACTTCACTATGGAGACCTTGAATTAGATGAGGAGATATTCATACCAAGTTATGACTCAAAAACAATAAGCATTGATCAAATCAATGAGGTGCAGGAAGCATTGAATAGAAGAAAGAGACAGGAGATACTCAGGAAGGAGATTAAGGACATCTTTATGAATGCCTTCAGTTTGTAGTCACCAAATGAGTCAAAACATATAATGGAACAATTATTAGATATTGTTGACCAAGTGACAAATGAAGACCAAGAAACAAATGTAAAACTTATGGAATGGTCTGAAAGGAAATTCCAAGGGAAAGTAAATGAGAAAATATCAAGTGAAATTGCACTTTCCCAGGTTGAATTGGCAAAAATGCTTGACAAAGTGAAAAAGGTACTTGAGAATATATTCTCATTGTACACAAAGTTGTGTGACTTTTCATACTTCACATAGGAGACAAGCCAAAGAATAATGAGCCTAGAGAGGAATCTAAAGATTTAAAGCACGCAATTACCCAAAGATCCAGCTCACAGTGAGAAGTATTTTAATCAAACACTTCACACCCAGAAAGAAGTAGTTGTGTTAATAGTAGAAGAGGCCACCATCAAGGAAAAATTGATACAGCTACAATCCTCCATTACCCCACATTTGAAAGTACTACATAAAGAACAGGTCTATTCTGAAATTGTTCTCAAGAAAGATCCTAATCTTTCTACTTTAGATGGACTTTTTCACCTTGCTACAGAGACTGCCATCCAGTACAAGTCATTGGAAATTTCTTTGCATAATTGGGATGCAGCTCTCAGGATGATTATGGAGGTAAATAGCACATTTTTAGAAAAATATGGTCTTAACCCTTAAAACCCTTTGACATAAGTGTCAAAAAGGGGGAGATATTATAAGATGAATAGGGGAGACAAGATAAAAGGGGAGCATGATATACAGCACATAGCACAAAATTTTGGTTACCAAGATAGCATAGATAATGGCACAATCAACTCAGGGGGAGTTACAATAATTTTGAATTGTAAGTTACAAAATTTTGATCAAGTTTTTAAAAATTTAAAATTTAAAAAAAAAATCTTTGTATAGACCAAGCAGATTAGTGAATGTACTCACAAGGTCAGATAAATAATGCTTAGTTAAGTGTTTTTGAAATTCATGTCAAAGGGGGAGATTGTTAGTCTCAGAATGGTTTTGACATTTGAGTGCCAACACACTTAACCACTCTCTACATTGGAACCGAGCACACTACGTATGTCGAGCCACAACATGAGCCAAGTCAAAAAATCCAACAGGTGCCGAGTGATCTTCAGGTGCCGAGCAGCCTTCAGGTGTCGAGCATGATACAGAAGCCGAGTGATATTTAAGTGCCGAGTCACAGACGATGCCGAGTAAAATAGAAACGCAACAGGAGCCAAGTAAGCCAATTTGTTATATGTGTCGAGCATCAGGAATCAGTAAGTGTCGAGTAACACAGAATGCACATATGAGTTTGTAACTTCACTAATTCATATGTAAACCATTTTCATGGCCAACATATGATGAATCTCGAAAGATTAGACAGATAAGATTGAATCTTTTATATTTCCTATGCAATCTACATGCAACCAATAAGAAAAATGGAGAAGGCATGCAACCAATAATAAAAGTGCAAGGAATGAGCGGGAATCAAAGATTCAATATGAGTCGTAGATCCATATCTAACCCTAAGTCTTCGAATGTCTTTATAAGGAAGAAGAAATCTCATTAAATCAAGATGGATGAAGGAGTGTATGGGAAAATTATACTGGAGTTCGCAATAAAGAAAAAAAAACTTAGAGGAAGAGAGCAGAAGTTAAGTATTCAATTGATCAGAACAAAGCAAGGAATACAAATGAGTATCAGATCTCAGAGGATCGAGATCAGAGTAAGCAAATCAAGTGCCTGTATTCAGCAATCAAAGGATTGTAAGCTATCAGATTTATTATACCTAATACTCTCTAGCAATTGTATTAGAAAGGAAACCCTATGGTGATAGGTTAGCTTAACAGCTATTTTCTAGATCCTTTAAATAGGTGATTAAATCCTTTAATAGGGTAAAACTTCATGTAAAGTATTTGTAAATCCTTTAACCAGGTCACTATTGACATAGTGTAAAGCCTTTAACAGGGTAAACCATCAGAAGTGGTCAAACATTATTGCTGCAGTGATTTTGTGGGTATCATCCCCACCCTAGTTTTACCTTCTTATTCCTAGAGGGTTTCTGGGTTACCAAAATCTCAACTATTATGTGGTGATGAATATTTGTTTTTCATGGTTGTTTGATATGTTTATATGCATGCAATCTACTTTCAATTAAAAGTTTTAATGGTTAAAGGCCAATACTTCTGATTCACCACCCCCCCCCCCCCCCCCACCTCTTCTCAGAAGTATTCTTCCTATTTGAATATTCCAACAGTGTTAATGTCTTCTAGATGTGTCATAGTCCTCTTAACTCATGCATCTATCCATGACAAAGAAATAATTGGGTTCAAGGTTTGATCTCTTGGACTTTCCTTTTTGGTCTCTGTGATCAAAGTATTCATATATGTCTAGTAGTGCATGTTATTCATGCTTATACATCTAAACACACTAAAACCCCATTCACATCTAGTTAATTATTTTTTTCATTAATTAATTAACTTTCACATAGTTTGATTTCATTATAATTGACTTGATCTCACATTCGATTAATTAACATCACACATGTGCACCCACTTGTCTCATTGAAACTTTAAACATCAACTCACATAAAACAAATCAGCCATATTTTTCTAACACTCATAGTTGACTAAGTGAGGTGGTTGGAAGGTGTACAAGGTGATATGTGAAGCATTCATAATAGGGCTCAACTACTTCACATTTTAAGAGTTGATTAACCTTGTACCTTGTAGGGAAGTTAAATAAATTGATCCTTTCAATTCCAACTCTAAAGTAACTAGATCTAAGAATATTAGTGTCAACCAAATGATGAAGGAGTACTAATGCAAACAAATATCTAATGCTTATAGAACTAGAGAAAGAATGCCAAATCCTTGAAGCCCTAATGTAGTAAGAACTATGAAGTGTAATTAAGTAGATGTGCAATGTAAAGTTGAAATATAAGGAAATATAAAAATGTGTATTGAAATAGAGAAGGAAAGAAAACTCAACTTACAAAACACAAACCTATAAATGGGTCATCAAACGATCTCTAAAGATGTTGATTCCCGCAATCTAGACCACAAACTCTGATATTTCCAAAACCCAAATATCATTCGGCTTTCTGTCAAGGTCAAAATGGAGTAGTAAGGTCAAAATGGTAGGGATGAAATGTGTTGGTGCTCAACAGTATCTGATCGTGAAACATATTTTAATTCTCCAAAGTTTGACGAAAAGGGTATCCAAATATGCAACCTATTTTTCCTTCCAATACCTGCAACCTACAAGAAAAATGGTTTTGTTTTGTTGATGGGTGGTTTGCCTTGGTCAAACCCCAGTATAGGAATTAACCTTAATATTGAAGTAATTAAATACTGGAAATGTAAAGTAAATTCATGAATTCACCTTACAATAGTAAGATCTCTCAAATCTAATGCAATGAGCTCATATTACCAATTGAATGGATCGAGAGGATGTGAATGTAGAAGAAGTGTAAATGCAAGAGATCTTCTCTCTAATGACTTGCAAAAGGATCTCCTTGAACGTACTTGAAGATGGCTTGAATGCTTCAATGCTTGAATTCTCAAAGACTTAAGTGCTTGAGTACTAGACTCGGATGGATGCTTGGATTGCTTTTGCATAGGAGTGATGGATGAAAAATGAGGCAAATAGATGGGCTTATAAAGGGCTCAGAATAGAATTTCTCCCTCAAGCTAATTGTACTTCAAATTTTGCACCCTGGATTAACCTAGAATTAAGCCTCAAGAAGAAGAACCAAAATAGGTCCCAAGAAGGGACACACTACGTCCCTACTAACCAGGTCCTGAAACAACTAAGATTCCCTTGGAGTCTCGAAACAAGTTGCGAACTTCAAAAATCAGGTGTAGTTTTTTATAAAAGCTAGCTTTAGTGCAAAAAATAGATTCCAAGTGATTGGAGGAAGGCAAGGGGGGACCCAAATGGGCAGATCCCACCTTGAGTTTTATGCCATGAAATAGGAATACCAAGGAGGGTCTATTAGGTCCTACCCTAATTCCTCATAGGATAAATGAGATGAAATGAGAAGAAAAGGGGAGAAATGCAAATAAATGATGATTTCCTTAAATAGGTGCTAAATCATCGTTAAATTGATGTACTTCTAATTTAAGACAATACATAAGGGAATTATGTACTCCTTTAAGACTTTAACCAGTCTTTAGGGGGTGAATTATTTTCTCCTCCATAATTTGGTGAACTCAACATGAACAAATCCTTTATTAACATATGGGTGTGTTGAGGCTCTATGAGCTTTACAACTCAAACTACAATAGGGTCAGTTGTACATGGGACCTCCAAACAAAGAATCCTCATTGATCAATATGTTTCATCTATGATAGGAACTAAGTTCTCTAGTAAAATGGATGTAAAATATTTTTTATGATTCACAACTCTTTACAAGACCCATTTTAGGACTCAATACAGGCCCAAAGTTGGGATCTTGTCACATTACACCTAAGAACTCTCCACCACAATCCCCTCTTGTGGTGGATTGTGATTCATCTCTCATATTGGATTTTGAGAAAGTGCAATCCTTAGATGAAAACTTAAAGGACTTCAAAAAGTTCCTTAAGGAGAAGGGTGCTTGTCCTAAGGAAAGAGACTCAATCTACAATTTTGAGGGGGTTTTTGGTTGTCAATAAGCAAGCCCCATAAGTTCTTCTCACTATAGGAAAAATAGTGAAAGAGATAGTCCCTCTTACTACCCCTTGATTGCCATAGTCCTCTAGTCTCCACAAAGAATGGATTGACATGTCCATGCTTTGAGCCTCCATATACATAATGGATCCATCAATGTTCATTGTCATTGTTGAAGTTGATGAAAGATCAACCCCAAAGCTCTCGAGAATCACCTGCATGCAAACACTTGTCACAGAAAGAGATAAGCAAAAGTTATGGAGGTTGGAATTCCTAGATCCACAAATGAGACATTCTTGATGAGAAAAAAAAGAAATTGCTATAATCAAAAGCGAATCAGTTAATAATTACAAAGAGAGATCATCCTTATAAAGGAGAACAAAACCCTAAAAAGGTCTAACCTACGTTGCATCATAATAATTAATAAAATTGATTAATTATTAGATGCCTAAAGTTTAGCTTAAGCAAACCAAAGTTAATTAGGAAATATCTAATTACTCTAATACCCCCACCCCCCTTAAGATAAACTTAGGGAGTAGCTAAAAACCTAGAAACTACTACAGAATATAGAATTGGGTCTTGGAAAATAAGGCCTGATGAGGTACCCAAGCATAACCAAATCTCTGAAAAGATGAGAAATAGAGAAAACCACATGGGCAAACCCCTACCCCAAAAAGAGATGAAAAAACATGTTAAAAGAAATTAGTGAAGGACTAAAGAATCCTCTAAACTAGGGAAATTCCCAGAAGATAGGAACAAAAGATGATCATGAAGAACACCACTAAAGCATGTAGAAGTTGCAAAACTCTATCAAAAGTAACTATTGATTTGAAGAACCTCCTGTTGGTTCCCAAAATAGCAAATTGAAAATCCAAGAGCCTGCCACTTCTCCGATAAGACTTCTCAATTAGTTCTGGCTAACGAATGGGAATACTTCTCGATTCCCTTGCACTTCAAGCTGCGCTACACGTAAGTGGGTAGACCTTCTCCTCAAACACTGACTACTCAATTCAAGGGTTTTCTATAGCAAATTTAAACTTTGCGAGTTCCTCGACTGGCAAGGTCCTTGAACTTGATCAGAATGAAACTGGATGCTGAGTATTTGGATAAAATTTTAATAATAATGAATTTTTTTTTTTGTAAGAGGGATATTTTAAATTTTCTAACTTTAATAACAAAAGACCAGTGCTTTGTTAATCTGGGCAATAGAGTCAACTTCGGTGAACTTTCACATACAACTTCATAATGTTCAATGCACTTATAATGCCAAAAAATTTAATAATCCAGATATGATAGACCAATTATAATGCAATCTTAAATTAGTCCAGATTGAATTTTTAACTCTGCTGAGAAGGAGACAAACTGGACATAGGTACGGAAACAATTTAATATTTCACAATTCCTATGATGATCAAATCTAAAATGCTAATTGACCATGTCCACTTATCTGATATCAAAATCATATACAAAATTCTAAAATATAATTACAAAGGACAACTCGCCTGTAGTTTAAATCTCCACGCCATTAATGATAAACAAAGAACATTTTATTTTATTTTAAAAATAAAATAATAGAATTTACATTACAAAGCCATGTTGAGTCCTTATTCCTCCAAAAAAATATAAATATAAAATGCTTCTTCTCAATCTCTGAATGGGTGTTCCCATATGTCTTCTTTTCACCCCTTTATATATGAGAATATTTAAAAGAATCTGACTTTTCCAACCCAAAAGTCACTCCCTTACATGAAAAAAAAACATACCCCTTTCTAAATAATATTTAATCTGGTGTATAACATGGTCTAATTAAAGTTCATAATTTGAACTTTATTAAAGTTGCATAATTACTATTTTAGGGCATAGTATTTTATGTTTATGAAAAGAACGACGCTTAATATTCTTCTCAGCGCCCATGAGTTTCGAAGGTTTGATTTTAATTTTTGACACCTCTTTTATGCAAAGTATGCAGGGATCCGCAGGCGACCTCCGGCACAAATCTTCCCAATATTGTGCACACACATTATGTTTGAGAAACGCCACAGTGTGCTTCAGTAAAATTGCATCTCGGTTTACCCTTATAACCTGCCCCTTTTAACATAGTCGGAAGGTCTCGAATTTATTTAAATCACCGTAGTTTCAAAATAATATTTCACCTGCACATTCACGACATCACTTCTTCCTTACGCAGAATCTACGATATGGGGACTGGTAGATGAAATATTCTAAATCAATTGCTCCCGTATTGAATGCCATCTCTCCCAATTTCTTTGCCATTGTTTCGGGTGATGCTCTGCTTAGACCCTTTCAAAACCTTTACAAGTCGAATGTTCCCCTATACTTTTAACATACCGTCCTCCAGCTTCACAGGTTTTATAATGGGAGCTCAACATACTTGAATATAATTGTCAATCTTCAAACCTTAAGTACTCATGCACTTCCATTTAAATAGATTCTGCGGCATGGCTTGTATGCTTGCTTAAATAAATGACACTATCTTGTATAATCATTTTTTCCAAATCGAAGTTGTGTGACCTTCCACAACTAATTAAGGCTTGTTTTTATCCCAGGCAATCAATAAAGCAAGACCAGGAAGTAGCTAGTGGAGCCAATTTGCATTGCCATTATAATCTGCACTTGCAATTGGTTTTTAAACTGTAATTCAAACCGTACAATGGTGCATTTTGTGGAGGTTCCGAGAGAGCCTAAGCAAGCATACTAGATTGTTGTTCCACGAGGGTTTTCTTTGGGAAAATTTTGTAATTTGTGGCCTCTATCATCAAATTTTTTATGTACAAGATTTTTTGTATTAACCTTCACTGTACCTTAAACTAATACTTTAATTTCATACACTCCTTAATAGCAATCCAAAATACCTCTGAGGTTATACACAATACTGAACCTGATATGATGCCTGAATCTACCCAATACTCCTATTTTGCAAAAGGGGTCATTTTTTCCTTCAATGGCTCCCATTCATATGACTGAGATTTTATATTCATCATATGCATAGCTCAACAGAGAAGCACCTTTGATTGTAAGGAAAAAACAATGAAATCTTTTCTATGCAATAAGTTTTTCTATACCAAGATATGCTTTGATAATTCCTCATTAAATTTCAAACATGCTTCCTAAATGGAGACTCTAAAATTAGAGCTCCATCAGTGGCTCTTATTGGGGCACTTGCCCCTTGTGAGCATAGTGAACATCTCAACTATCTCTGGAGGAGCAGACCGAGCATCCATGCTTAGCATGATGCAAGGTGAAATTGGGTGGCCCCAGGCCCCCAAAAAGTGAACATTACTTCTTCCCTCTATTAAAATTTTGATTCTGATCATGTAACAACTCACTCCTTTTACTCATGGTTGTAGACACCTAAAAACCTTTAGAAAATAAAGTATTTTTATTTTCTGAATAAGTTCTGATGACATCATCATTTATTAATTAATTATTTATTTAATTAATTAATTAATTTTTATGCCATTAAATCTCTTTATCTTAATTAAAAATATTTAATTAAGGAATCCCTCCCAAAAATGTTTAAATCTTATTTAAACATTATTTCTTTATTTATTAATTATTTAATTAATAAATTGACCAAAAAACCCAAAATAAATAAAAAAATTATTTTTTGCCCAAAACTTGGCCAATTTCTTTATGACCAATAACCTCTTCCAAAATCTTCTAATCCTTCTTTAATTTCGATTAAAGGCTAATCCCATCATTTCCTACCCCTAACCCCAACTCAAAATATTTAATTAAAATTAAATATTAATCCTCATGTTTATTAAAAAAGTTTTAATAAATATCTCCTCAACCCAAACCCTTGAAATAAATAAAACTTTATTTATTTCTTAAAAATCTAATTTATCCTCATCCTAAGAAGTTCTAGACTCTTATAGAAAGTCTTCATCCTCATCCTAGGAAATTCTAGACTATTCTAGAAAGTCTTTATCCTCATCCAAAGTCTAGACTCTTCTAGAAGATGTCTTTAAACCTAATCCTAATCCCTTCCTAACCTTGTCACATTCCCTAAACATGGGTTAAAACTTACTAACCCAAGCCAAAGTTAACAAATATCTCCTCCTTCACCCACCCTCATTAAATGCCATCCACTTGCCTATCCCTAAGCTAATCCTAAACCATCCTAATCCATCCTCTAATCATTTGCACAAGCCTAAACAAGCTTAAAACCTTCCTAATCAAGTCCAAGTCGAAATTGCTCTCATCACCTTCAAAATATCTCAACCATAAAACTTTATGAAGTCCACTAGGTCATAAATGACTCTTACAAGCCCTTTTATTGCTCTTACAAGTCATTATGAAGGTCTTTATGAAGATTTTATCCCTTGAGCCTCCTTTGTTGACTCATCCTTCCCCTTTCCTCCATCCTCTCACCATGTGACATGTGTCACTCCTTGATTGGCTATAAGGAAGCACAATCCATGTGCTCTCCTCTCATGCAATCTGAGCCCTCCATAAGCTTTTTCCCATCCTTGCATCTTAGCCCTCAATCCCTCAAGCCTCTTGTCTATAAATTGGATCCTTACCCTTTGCAAAATAACACAATCCATGAAGTAAAGTCATAATTCCATTTTGAGAAGCCATTTTACATCAAAACCATACACTCACACCCAAATTCCAACTCCATTTGAAGTCATTTTTGAAACATAAGCTTGCGCATACATCCTATCTATTTAGACAAAGCTACTCAACAAGAGAGCTTCTCATTGAGAGAGCCCATTAATGGCTCATATTCTCATTTGAGAGCTCATCTTAGTCTATCTTAAAGTTTATGAATTTTGTTTAGTTTGTAGAAGCTTTATTTAAATTTGGTTTCTATTAGCATACTAACATTGCTCATATACATTTTGGCACGCCCGGTGGGACCCCGCATGGGTCATCTTCATTAGCTTTTTTAGTCAAGTTTTGTATGTCATTTGCTGATTTTGGCTAATTTTGCTTGTTTTTGTGATTGGTAGGATTGTATAAATTGGTTTTGTAGGTCCACATGAGCATGAAGAAGACAAAGGAACTCATAGTCTATCTCATAGTATTTGCAGATTTTTCAAGCTTATAGGTGGACAAAGCACTTGGAATTCTTCTTCCTCTTCTTGTCTATATTCTTCTTATTCCATCTACTTCTTCTTCTTCTTCTTCTTGTGGGAGATCTTGGCCATTTTTTTTTAAGGAAGCAAAATCATACACACTTCTTTTTAGTGCTTAAAATGAACCCCCAAATCATACTTAAATTCATTGAAAAATTAAAAATTTGCAAAAAAGAAAAAAAAATTTAACAAGTGAAACTAAACCAATCTAATCATTTGCATCCTTGCAACATCAAGGTTTTAGATGCATTCATGCAAAATTAGGAACACTTCATTTTTGGGAATTTAAAAAGAACTTCAAGTTTCCATTTCAAAAGGTTCAAAATCAACACTAAGTGCACACTAAAGTTCTTTTAAAAAATCTCATGAAAACTAAGAGTCCTAAATGGTTGCCAAAAATTGTCCTAAAAGCTTTGTTATCTGTTCCAAACAAATGTCTTGTTGCAAAATCTTGAATGTTTCTTAGGTTTTTCATGCATCAAAACAATCTAGGAATATCATTTTTGGGCTTAAAATATGCAAACTAGAACACAAAATCTTGAATGAAAACCAAAATCCAAAGAGTCATTTTCAGTTTTGAGTCCAAAACAATCTTGAATGATCTAAGGTTAAAACAAAGCACTTCAAAGTTCTTAAAACAACACACAAAATCTCAATCTTGAATGCTCAAAGGAAAAATCTTGAATGTTTAATCACTTGTCTTTGAATGCATGTTGCTAAAATCACTCTTGAGTGCCATGGATTAAAATCAAAGTTTGTTTTTTTATGAATGCATGATTAAAACAACAAATCCAATCTTGAATGACATAGATCAAATAATCATCTTTTGGGGCATAAAAAGAATCCACATTTTTGAAATCTTCTAAGTTATAAAAACTAATAAAGACGCTTTGAGTAAGTTTGTAGTTGAACTCACCCTCTTTAATCACCCATCAATTTAACAATTGGTTGCAATCTTAGCGCCATCTATGGGGATGGGTCTACCTAAGAGGGTGTTAAGTGCTCCACAAAGATCAAACTCCACTCACTTGGGTCTTTAGTGGTTTTTCTAAGTTAGAAAATTTTTTGAATGCACATTAATCTCGCTCACACTTCATTTGGACATAAAAATTGGACAAATTTTGATGTGGAGGGCCTCCAGGTGCGTGCTTGGCAATCGAGTTTCACACATCTTTTTTTTGGGCTTAAAAAAAAAACTCACACTCAATCTTGAATACCTAACAATCAATGAACATTGCATGGTTTGGACGCATTTTCAATGGCGCTCGCATTTCTTATGTTGACGATCTCTTGACTTTCATTATGCTAATGACGCTGTCAAATTGGAATGAACATTGTATGCCATAATCACAAGTGTCTTCAATCATAGCTTACAAAATTTAAATCATCAATTGGAATGAACGCATGTCTTTTAAAGCCCAAGATCATGTATGTGGTCTTGTTTTACACTTTTTAGGAGGCCTGCTTGGAGATTTCATCACCCCTTGGGACGACCTCAACTCCAGCGTTCCGGCGGAGTATAAAGATCGGGAGGTGAATCCAAAGACACCTCTCTTGAAATCAAAATTTTGTCACTCAGGCTAAGCCTCAAGGAACTTTATACCCTTGAGAAGTGAAAGAGGAGAAGTGGGTTACCGCTCCTCTCGGCTGTGTGACATCTTTTTGGTTTCATCTACGGATTTGGGCCTCACGTACCTTGCGTATATTGAGGACTCCCTAGCTAAACCAAATTTTATCCTTGTAGAAAGCTTCCTAGGATGTTGGTGTGTTTGACGTGCTTGCTGAAAACTTTTGTCTGCTTGTTTGTTCATAGCTTTTGAATGAATGTTTGCCAATTTTGGTCGAAATCCCAGAAAAGTAGAAATCTCCCAGCTCAAGGCATACTTAGCGTAGTCACTGCCTTATCAGAAAATTATCCAAGCTCCCCCGCTGCAACCGAATCTATCTAGTTCTTTTCCTTAGAACAATCCCAAATCCAAAGTCCATCAAAATCATCCCCCCAGCCAGCTAGCAACCCTATCCAAAATCACCCAAGCCTTTAAAGAGTTGTTGTCACTTTGCTAGATTTTGCTATCCAATCAATCTATCCTACCAATCAACCAATCTCACCAAGGTTATCCCTCTGACAGAGCATTGTCTAGGGTAATCTAGCTTTGTCACTTGCATCCCTCATCACCTTGAGCTAAAGGTTGGGATCCACAAGTGGTCAATATTGTGTCATGCCCATAGGATCATTAGTCTATCCTCAAGTTGACACAGCCACCACCAAATCTAGCGCATAGGAAAGAAAAAATCTCACTTTTTGATAGCATACCCTTGAAGTCTTCCACCCACAAGAAAGCCAAAAATCTACAGCCAATCCTCCTTAGGTCTGTCATACAGCTTTGACTCTCCCTAGGAAATCTTTCATCAGCCAATCCAAAATCTGTGCTTAACCCAAATCCAACCATGAGCTTCCGTGTTCATCCATACGCAAGACCCCATCCCCATCAAACTCATCATCAAAGCATGAAGTACCAATCCTATCATGATGTGTTTGGTCGCATTGTCCTTGCTCCTGCCACCTCCTATTCCAATGATGATGAAAATCTTGTTGACTATGAAAGGTATATTGAAAGCCTTAGAAACATTCCCCCAAACATCCCCCAAAATCCAAGATTTATTCCAAACTATCTAGTCATGCCATCTGATATTCCAACTTCCCCTCCATCACCCCATCAACCAAGCTTCCAATCTTCCACCCCCATCACACTAGCTATTCCTATCAATCCACCTCCACCTTCGACACACGAGTCTCCAAGGAATCTCATAGAGGAAATACAAGAAAAGTTGCCTCCAACAGTTGATAAGCCATGTCATCTAATCCAACCATGTGAAGTAGTCAGTGATGAAGCTTCCCCATCTATAATATCACCTCCATCTCCCATAGCTATCATCCCCATACCATCCATCAAATTGCTTAAAATCCTTCCACTTCCTGCAAGCATCAAAATCCCACCACCTGTCAAATCCCTCAAAATCCTATCCACATCGCCTCCAAGCATTTCCCAAATCTCTCGTAATGACCCTTATGCATCCATCTTCTACTCACCCATCTCCACTACTGAATCTCCCATCTATCCATCTGTTGCCTTTGAAGAATCCATCCCTTCACCTCCTATCGCACCATCCACTCCAAACCAATCCTATCAAGATCCTGCCCAAAAGCATGTTGACATCCCCCAAAGCATAAATGAAGATATCATCATACCATGTCTTCCATCCATAGTGCAGTCACCATCTCCTCCATCTCCAAAACCTCAAGCCATATCTCCTCCACTACAAGATATCTTGTCATCCCACCAGCTACATCAAGATCCTATCCTTCCATCTCCCCCGCTCCATGCTTCCATCTTACCACCTATCCAAGTTATTCCACCATCTATAATCTACCCTCTTGGTTCACTTACATTCATCCACGGTGGCCCTCTCTCAACAGAAGAATTAAGAACAATATCTCCCCATTGCAATACACCTAATAAATCACTTCTACCATTTTCTGCAAGCAAAAAGTTTTCTCGGCTTGTTCAAATGCTCAATCGATGGCATTATCAAGGTCAAGGTTTAGGACCACAAGAGCAAGGAATCAGAGAGCCTATTATTGCACAAAAAAATCTAGGATTTCATGGTCTTGGATATGTATCCAAAGGCTCACCATCTAAAGGTGTTGGTACACCACACCCCCAAACCAAGCCTATCTCCAAGCCCACCATGCCAGCCTCCCATCACTCCTTCAATAAATCTTATGTCATCCCCCCTCCACCATCTTTGCAACCCAAAACAACCTACCATATCCCCCCTTCATCCGCTAAATCCATTTTGGGTCCCTATGTCCCAAAATCTACCATCCTCCATCCTCCTATCAGCCATCATAAAAATCCTATTCCATCCATTTCTATGCAAGATCAACAAAGGCACATATCAGGGCACATCATCCATCATCATCCCCCTACATGCTCTTTCATATCCTCTCCATCTCACAAAGCTTCTCCTAACCATCTTCCCAAAGCTTACCACAGCAATGTGAATGCCAACTTCAAAATGCATAAAGCTAAAAATCTACATCCTAGGCAATCATATGTCTATTCTAAAAGACATACTCCAAAAAGGCAAAATCCAATCAAAGAATGCAAAACAATGCAAAAGCCTATGGAAAGAAAATCCAAAACCATGTGGATCCCCAAGAAAAAAGTTGAAACCCAATGCATAATGGCATCCACCATTGCTAATCCCCCATCTAGTGACTCATGTCCCCCATCTCCTAACTCCATCTTGGGTGCCTATATCCCGAAACACGCTTCCACAAATCCTCCATCACGCCCGCATCTACCATCTATCCCCCATATGCTCTTTTCACACCCGTTCCAACATGTGCCAATGTTGCTCTTGCAAGCATCCCCATCTCATGCTCCTTTCCAGCATTTTCATCCCTCCATCTCCTACCATCAATCCCATCTAATCCGATCTATTGCATAAATCACACATCCGGTGTACCAACAACTAGCAACAAAATTGAACATTTCAATAGCCAGTGAAAAATCCCAAAATAGCCAAAAATAGCTGAAGAAAGCCAAAATCATTCCAGATAAGTCCAAAGTCAAAAAAGAAAAAAAGAAAAAAGAAAAATAAAGTGTCCACTGGTGAAAACTTGGCAATTCAAGCGCCTTGGACAAGTACCATGATGAAAACTTGGCAAACAAGCGTCATGCGTAATCCCGCCATCCCTAGCTTAGCCTATCACCCTCATGCTTTTGGTCATCTCTTGACATCCAACTCCATCTTCCAATCTATCCACCTATCCTCCACCCTCCATCTTCCATCTCACACCATCCACTAATCTTATGCAGCTTCAGCCAATCATCCCAGCTATCATCCATCTCCCTAGCCCCTTCAACTTTGTCCATCCTAGCTTCAATCCTATCACATCCATCATAAGACCTCCTTCCGCATGTTATCTTCTGATTGGGGGCACTATATTCCTTGGAGATCTTGTCTTGTCCATCCTCCCTTGTCATTGGTATCTAGCTCTAGGCTATCCTCATGCAAACCCAATGTCATCTCTTTATATCCATCATAATCCTAGCTATCTACCATCCTATCCAACCATCTCATCCTGCTCCTCTAGCTATCCTTGGTCACAAAATCTCTCATCATCATTGGATGCATCCTGCCAAATCCATATCTTTTGCTATCACCCCACCCTTAGCTTTCACATCTTGCACAATATCGAACCATCCTGCTATCCTATCATCCTGAGCTTTTGCCTGCTTGTAACTATCTTGGTTCGTTAGCTTGTACCATATCTTGATTAGCTCACTTGTAAATATCTTGGTCTGTCAGCTTGTACATCCTCTTTAGCTTAGTACCATTGTATCTATCCAGCGTTCGTGTCAGTTCATCTTTGATCAGCATCTTGCACCCATCACACATCTTGGTTAGCTATTCCAATGCATCCTTTAGCTAGATTTCCTGTCACCAAAGTGTTATCTTTCTTAGTTCAGCTTGCCAAACGCGTCACTCATCCAAATCCACCAGCTTAGGTGCTCTCCGATAGGTCCTTGCAGGATATAGCTTTCCTCATGTCTGATCTTGGTCTGTTAGTACCTCGTCCTACCCATCTCGTTGGCAAACGGTTCTCTTTTGGATTTTCGCTTTCTTTTGATTTGGACTCTTCCCTGTTGGGTCTTGAAATATCTTTTCCAAGAAATCTCCTTGTTCCCTCCTCAAGGTTGCCACCATCTTCCATACCATGGTATGCTGCGAATGGGGCAATTAGAGCATAAGGTCTTGATTAGGTCTTTTGTTTGTTTTTCTTTTCTGCTTGTGGGTTCTCCAGTGTCGTTTCCACGCTGCTTCCTCTAGGATTCATGTGTGATGCTGGGGCAATCCTTGCATGTTTGTTTTGAGTCAGTTCATCAGTCCTTTGGATAGTTGGTGAAAAGGCCTTGATGTTCTTGGTAACCTTGGCAATTAACCAACAGTCCTATAGAAAATCTAGTGCTCAACTACATGGTGGTACTTCTCTTTGAAGTATCCCTCCGCTCAAAAAAGCTTCAATGGTTTTCCTTCATCTCCATTATCACCCATCCATATCCAGCATCCGTCTCTCCTACCCCAGCTTATGCATCAGTATCTCTTTGAATCACTCATCACTCTTAGCTTTAGGGATCCACAATCCTAGTCTTAGGGATCCACCAATCCAAATCAATCCACCAAGCCTCATCTTTCGAGATCCACAATCCTGGTCCTAGGGATCTCTGAAACCCATCTTCCGCCAATCTGACTCTTTGAAATCCTGTTGCATCAGCTTTTTTAATCCCCTCATCCATCTCCCTATCTTGGATTCCTTTTTATAGCGCTCTGCTCCTTCATCCTCCACCTTCCCTAAAGTCTTAAGCTTGCTTCCTCTTCTGCATCTGATTCTCCTTTATCATTCTCCCATAGTGAGAGTTTGAGCTAATTCAGCCCCTTCTCTTTGCCAATCTGAGTCTTCTTGCTCATCTCGGATTCTTGTACTTTTCAAGAAGTCATCGAGCCTCGCTTTCTCTCCCCACCACCTTCTTGAGGGGGCATCTCATAGTCCATTCTCTCCTCTTCTGCTCTAGCCTTAGGCATCTTATTTTCTTATCTTTGATGCCATGCCACTTGCGGCATCACATCAAAGAGGGGCAAAATGTAGACACCTAAAAACCTTTAGAAAATAAAGTATTTTTATTTTCTGAAAAAGTCCTGATGACATCATCATTTATTAATTAATTATTTAATTAATTAATTAATTAATTTTTATGCCATTAAATCCCTTTATCTTAATTAAAAATATTTAATTAAGGAATCCCTCCCAAAAATGTTTAAATCTTATTTAAACATTATTTCCTTATTTATTAATTATTTAATTAATAAATTGACCAAAAAACCCAAAATAAATTAAAAATTTATTTTTTGCCCAAAACTTGGCCAATTTCCTTATGACCAATAACCTCTTCCAAAATCTTCTAATCCTTCTTTAATTTCGATTAAAGGCTAATCCCATCATTTCCTACCCCTAACCCCAACTCAAAATATTTAATTAAAATTAAATATTAATCCTCATGTTTATTAAAAAAGTTTTAATAAATATCTCCTCAACCCAAACCCTTGAAATAAATAAAACTTTATTTATTTCTTAAAAATCTAATTTATCCTCATCCTAAGAAGTTCTAGACTCTTCTAGAAAGTCTTCATCCTCATCCTAGGAAATTCTAGACTATTCTAGAAAGTCTTTATCCTCATCCAAAGTCTAGACTCTTCTAGAAGATGTCTTTAAACCTAATCCTAATCCCTTCCTAACCTTGTCACATTCCCTAAACATAGGTTAAAACTTACTAACCCAAGCCAAAGTTAACAAATATCTCCTCCTTCACCCACCCTCATTAAATGCCATCCACTTGCCTATCCCTAAGCTAATCCTAAACCATCCTAATCCATCCTCTAATCATTTGCACAAGCCTAAACAAGCTTAAAACCTTCCTAATCAAGTCCAAGTCGAAATTGCTCTCATCACCCTCAAAATATCTCAACCATAAAATTTTATGAAGTCCACTAGGTCATAAATGACTCTTACAAGCCCTTTTATTGCTCTTACAAGTCATTATGAGGGTCTTTATGAAGATTTTATCCCTTGAGCCTCCTTTGTTGACTCATCCTTCCCCTTTCCTCCATCCTCTCACCATGTGACATGTGTCACTCCTTGATTGGCTATAAGGAAGCACAATCCATGTGCTCTCCTCTCATGCAATCTGAGCCCTCCATAAGCTTTTTCCCATCCTTGCATCTTAGCCCTCAATCCCTCAAGCCTCTTGCCTATAAATTGGATCCTTCCCCTTTGCAAATTAACACAATCCATGAAGTAAAGTCATAATGCCATTTTGAGAAGCCATTTTACATCAAAACCATACACTCACACCCAAATTTCAACTCCATTTGAAGTCATTTTTGAAGCATAAGCTTGAGCATACACCCTATCTATTTAGACAAAGCTACTCAACAAGAGAGCTTCTCATTGAGAGAGCCTATTAATGGCTCATATTCTCATTTGAGAGCTCATCTTAGTCTATCTTAAAGTTTATGAATTTTGTTTAGTTTGTAGAAGCTTTATTTAAATTTGGTTTCTATTAGCATACTAACATTTCTCATATACAATGGTATGCCTTGCTTTCATCATTTCAGTCTATTGCTCACATATCAAACTTGTATTAGATGCACCATCCTCACGGATGATCGTTATTGGCTCTACTTCTTCAATGTAGTCTTTAGGATCTGATTTATGTTTAGCCTCTGAGAAGTCATCAAGTACACTATTGTCTTTGCTATGTGGAAGATCTTCATGCATATAATCTGACCCATTTTCACAAAAAGAATTCAAAGATAACTAGCATTCAAAAACCTCCTTTTTATCAAGAAATTGATCAAGTAGGATGCTGGAACAATTTTCAGAACTATTTTCCAATATACTCTCCTCATTACGCTTGGCTGATTCCACTTTACCTTCACATGTTTGCAGCAACTCCTTCTCATAGGATGAAGTGAAAGAAGTCTCATCTTCTGAATACACTTCATGACTATCACCAATTTCAAAATCAGACCTGCTATTCTCATCATAATGCTGATGGATTTGATTGCATGGAAAGTGCTCCTCAAATAATGGATTTGAGAATGTAGTAAATTCAGAGCTGTCTTCAAACAATGGGTTTAGGTACATGGAGAATTTAGGCATACTATCATGAGAACTTTCATCTAAATCAGCAAATGTTTCATTAAATAGTGTACTAATTTCATCCTTCTGGGAATCATCATCTTCTTGACCAGTAAGATAGATATCTTCATCAACAATATATTCTAAGACTTCTTCATGTTCATACATTGCATGCAATTCTATTTCATCCTCACTATATGATTCCATGGAATGATCATCTCTTTCATCCAATACCTCTTGAGAATGCATTGATTGATCAATCTACTCACCATGGTGATTTGAGAAAAAATTTGCACTATTTCTTTCAACATGCTTCTGATATTCTAAATCTAACAAGGCTGAAATCTCCTCCACACTAAGAGAATCCTCTTCCTCATTTTCACATTCATCATCATCTATAGGCATATTAGTATCATCATGAACTGACTCTCCTTTAGCATGTTCAAAAATTTCATCTCTACTTGAATCTGAAACTTCACTTGACTCATATGTTATTTCAGTCTCGCATTCATTTTCCTCTACAACCAACTCATTGTCCATAAGTTTGAGAAAATTAATAAACTGATGATCATATAAGAGGCCTAATTCCCACATCTTGTAGAGAAGATTAGATGATGCAGGTCTGTATTCTGAAGGTATTTCTTGATAAGCATTAAACATCCTTATGAAGAATTGTGTTGCAGATTCATCTTCTTGCTTTTCTAAATTCCAAAATGCATCCAAAGGAGGTATGTAATTGGGACTTCCATCCAATATTTGGAAGAGAAGCATAAAATCAGGATATTTTGGCAAGATTCCCAACTCACGAAACTTTCTTATCAATTCCTTGCATGAAGGCAAGATGTGTAAAGGTACTTCCCAAAAAATATCCACCATCCTTATAAACAAATGTGTCGATGTCTCGCCTTCATATCTTTCCAAATTGAAAAATGTATCTAAGGGGTGTATGTATTCTTCCTCCATGGTGTAACATAAATCCGCCTCCTGATCATAGTACATATTTTCCATGTTAGATAATCAAATCATCTCCTTCTAAGTCCTTTCCCTTAGCAGAGTTACCAACTAAAATTTTATTGAATAGAGTTGCCACCTCTTTCTACGAACTAAGAAATCCTGGGTAACTTTGCACTATGTATTGCGAGCAACTCTCCCCAGTAGAGTCACCAATCTGTTGGTTCCCAAAACTGCAAATTGGAATCCTACGAGCCTTGCCTACTCGATGCTAGGATATCCAACTGGTTAAGGCCAAATTGATCGATGCGATCTAAATCCCCTACACTTTCGGCTCTGCAAAATCGAGGCGGGTATACCTAATCCTAGACAAAACACTTAGATCCAAGACACTTAAAGAAGATTTAATTAGAATGCGAATGTAATGAAAACTTCCAAAATGGCAAGAATTATCGAAAGCTTTAAACTTGCAATTTATGAGAATAAAAGTAAATAATTGTATGAATGTTTTTTAAATAAAAATGATTATTACAAATGATTGCAAAAAATGAATATATTAATTCTTCAAAGGAAAGAAATGAAACAGTTGCCAGCATATGGATTATGGATCAGGAGTAAAAGACCAATGCCTAATTAAATGGGCAATCAGAGTCAACATTATAAGTTGAGACGTACAACTTTATAAAGTTTAATATATTTAACTATAAACAATTTTAATAATTCTAACACGACAGATCAATTATATAAACGCAATTTAAATTAGTCTTAAATGCACTTTAACTCCTGTGGAGACAAATTAGACATAAATACGGAAACAATAAAATATTTCACAATATTTACATTTATCGAGTTTAAAATGCAATAACAACCCAGTCCACTTATCCGAATATTAAAATATTTATAGAAAATTTTAAAAAAACATTTATAAAGGACAACATAATAATAATTTAAACTCCAATACAAATAAAATAAATACGCTTACAGATTGTGTTGGAAATAAAAATTATATGTAGAGACACTCCTTATGGATGATCCATCTACTGCAAATTTATCCGGACCGCATGAAATTTACCCAATAATCCACCATCCACAAGCTTAGTTCAAAAGGTCATTTCTTTGCCAATGAGAAAATATAATACATCATAGAGGATAGGATAGATTTTTTAAAAAATTTAAAAATCTAAGAATATAAATTTATTTATTTTTTAGTCTCTCCCCTGTTTGGCTTTTACATCTTCCTTTCTCAAAACAACATACCCCTTCCTAACAAGTAACTGAATACTTGTTTGTACAATGTGAACCTTAATATGACTCATAATTTAAGTTGAAATTATTTTAAGAAATCAAAACTAATATTTTTGAAGCCATCCATATATATTCAGGGTAACAATATAAGCACGGGCATGTTTTTGTATGACACAGGTAGCACTTAAAACATTATGTCTTCAAATTCCTTTCTCAGCTATATGGATGGCGGCATAGTTCAAATTCGACTCCATATTTGATGGTCTCTCTTTAGAAAACTTTCGCTCCTCATATGGATGTATTCTCCATGCTCGAACTCCACACATTCATATGTCCTCTACGGATATTCCTGCAACATATACAAAGAATGTGTTAAAATAATTTGCAAAAATCCTTGCGTGATATTCTAAGGGCTTCCCAATGGTGTTCCATGTGCTTCTACCATGAGGTATCACAACAAGTATAACTTGCCATCAATTTCACAACTATTGTGACTACCTGTTCCACTTCAAACGTGACTCCTAAAGGCTCTTGCAACTCAACCTACCGTGCCTCCTACAATCATTTTCCATGGTAATTCTCCACTATTTCCAAATATCGCTTCACATTTATGTTGGATCCAGTTATGTCTACTTCAAAGGCAGCAGTGCAACCTGCTCTCAAACTTTGAGTGCATCTCGTGAAAGCAGTTTTCTCAAGGTAGTGAGGATGCACCAACCCACCACCCACTCTTATAATGTCCTTCAGGCAACCAGTAATATACTAGTATTGATTGTTTCCTTTTGTTATGACTCCCACGTCTCCTGTTCTTAGGTAGAAAATTCCCTTATCCCAATCTCCATTCGTATTTGGCCTCATTTGTAAGCCATGGTTCGTCCAGGTAGCCATATGCATTGCTTGGAGAGGGGATCTAAATCTCACCTTCTACTTCAGCTTCTACTTCTTCACAAGTCTCTGGATCAACAACTATCATCTCAATGCCTAGTTCTGATTGTGAGCAAATTCTAGCACAAGGCAAAAGGCCTTTATAAGTAGGAACTTGGGTTTTATTGGCGCCCCATGCAGTGGACACAAATGTGCAGTTTTCTGTAAGTCCATAAGATGGAGCCATGGCAAAAGCACTCAGACCATATACCTCAAATTTCTTCACAAAACTTTCAATAATACTACCATATATAAGCTCATTAATCACTATAAGATTCTTAAGGGACACTAGATTCAATTTAATCTTTGGCTCTCCCTTTGATCCACTACTCATGTAGTTTTGCACTAAAGGAAGGGCAAAAGATGGTATTGGTGTACAGGTAGCCTTGTATTTGCTCACCATTTCGAGCTACAAAGTTGGCCTTCTGGTGATGATGAATGGGGAAGTTAAAATACATGTTGAAGCACTAACAATGATCAATAGAAGGAACATGAGACCAAAATCATGATACTAAGGAAGCCATGAAACTATGAAACTCGATGGATCAAGATCATATGCTTTTCTTGCTGCTCTTACATAGTGTGCTATAGATCCTTCTGTTAGCAAGACTGGCTTAGGGTTTCCCGTTGCACTAGAAGTGTACTGCATCAAATATATGTCTTTTGCTTTGCACCCACTATACTTTCCCCATCTTCCATCAATTAACGAGGTCTTAAGTCCATTGGATTTGAATAAGGATACTAGTGATATCCACTGAACTTTCTTAAACAAACTACCAATTTCATTATCATATGTGTGCTTCATGACACTTGAAATATAGAGTGAATGAGCTATGGTAGCCTTAGGCGGAGTATGTTGCAATCATCCTTAACAATTTACACCAATCTTCCTAAAACAAAGAAACACATTTATTGTGGAGAATTTGAACATATGACTTATCTATTTGTTACATGGTGGTTTTGAACATATCCTATTTGCCCCTAGTATGTGTGGATCATTCACCTCGTAGGAATAGACTAGTGAAGCAGGATTGCCACTAGGTGCAACATACATAGCAGATGTAGTATCATTCACCATGATAACAAATACAGGTTGTGAAGATGATGGTATTTTAGACTCCATTGTTTTTGTACCTCTTTTGCTAGGACTTGGAAGCTTATTCAATGTCCTTGTATCCTCTGATTCCAAACTAGATTTTGAATTTATATCAAGGACCTCAACCTTCACACCAAGTAGTTGTTACCAGCTACCAGCCTCACAACCAAGTTCAAGATTATATACTAGAGTATAAATCTGGCATTTTCTCAAATAAGATTGCCCGCTTCATGCTAATGTATTTTAGAGAGTAAGTATTTGCTCACACATACATCGCTCCTGTATAAATTCCAAATGTCTTATATATATACACTTGATGTTTCGTTGGATGTGGTATAATAATATTCATCTGCTTCAATTTGTGATGTGAGACCATACTTTGTTGATGTTTGATATCTCTACGATTAAAACATATAATCCATGTATTCTGAAAATAATTTCTTATGTATTTCCTTCGTGATAAACCACTGATGTAGTTGTATAGTCTTAAAAGAAATGTACTCACGAACCAACTTTCTTCTCCACATTATCCTAATCATGGCATATTATTTGAATATAAGAGATGGGTAAGATCTGAAAATTTTGTCTTTTCCATGGTGCTTAGGATTGAAATTTTGTGAAAATTTGGGTTCCATCACCTCCACTGAAATAAAACCTGACCAGGTAGAGAAGACTATAATATGTATCAAATCAGGAGGTACACAAAGGCAACAACTGAACTTTAAGATAGAAATGGCATGAAACACCAAATCCTAACTCGACTAACTAGAGTTCCCTAGCCCCATTTTATCATTGTATTTTTTTAACCATATAGGTCTTGAGCACCCCACTACCTCAAGAGGCTAAGTCCCTGAAGTTTGAGAGGTGCATTGGAGAAGGTGATTAGATGTTAGCAACTTCATTGACTTCTAGTGAAAAAAAAATCAATATTTTAATTCATTACATATATTAAGAGGCTATTGTACCTCTCAATTCAAAGAAAAGTTATCAACTCAATGATAATTTTTTCAACTGTTAGTGCTCTTTTTTCTTCTTAGCATTGTGAGTCATATTTTGTGTTTTTTTTATAAGGACAAATTTGCTCACTAACACGTTGACTTAGACATGTCCTTTTAACTAAATGTTTATTTTCTAAAACCTTTTTTTTCTCTAATTAGTTAAATGATACAAGGAGTAATGAAAATAACAACACCAGTAATGTTCCCCAACGATTTTTATTAGATGGATTGTCTCACACTTGAAAATGAGTTGGATTAGAATAATTGAAACGTTGGAGTGTGCATATATTAATGGTAGAAAATACATAGTTACATGTGTAATGCATATGGCATGCATTTTTATCTTCAAAAACATGTGAACAAAAAACAAAGCTTTGTTTTCATTCACAAAATTCATGAAAGAAATAGTAATTCTAGTGTTATGGGATTCTATGAGGAGTGGTATTTCTTTTTGTGATATACAATCCATTAGACATTGTGTGCCCAAAACCCGAAGCGTTTATATTATTTGACGTAGATGCATTTAATATGTAATCTTTATCCATCATTCCATGCAATCACTCATTTTTTAATATGCATTTGTTGTTATTTTCTAGGGGAATAGACAATATTTAGACCATACACTTGCTCAATTTTCTATTAGAAGATAGTGTATCTTGACTGTCATTGGCCTGGAACTAGGGGTCATATCCATCATGCCACTATTGTGTTAACAACACATAGTTAAAGAATAGGGCAAGATTTTAAAAAATTGATAAGATTTGAAATTCCATCAATTTTTTCAAGATTTAAACTCAAGTGGATGCATATGTCGAAGGTTTGCATTAGAATCAAATTCAACATGGTCATAATTTTCATTAAACTATGATGACCCAGTGGAATCCACCAAAACCTCTGGTCTATCTAATTCAAGTGACTTTTATCTTGACAAGTGAGGCTTTGTAACACATGTAGTAAAGGTTGAAGGCTATGATCGATCTACATATAATTCATTTTATTTGATCAAGCACTGCATTCCAAGCTCATTTACTGTACTCAAGGATGCAACTTGTGTTGAAAATAATTGGTTAATTGTGTATTGTCTTTGATGTTACACAAAATGTCATATCTTTACTAATCAGTGTATGTCGAGCTCGCTTGGCCATTGAAGATAGTTTTCTATGTCTGAAAAACATTCCAGAGTTTGTCAAGTTCAAAAGGCAATGTTAATTGAGTTCTCTTGGGTGTCGAAGAGAAGATCGCAAAAGTTGAGTGTTAACCAAGCTCACTCAGGTAACAAAGGAAATGTTGGATGGAACTAGTGTTAATCGAGCTCACTCGATTGCCAAAGGAACTTTGTGAAGATGCAATGTTAACCAAGTTCACTTGGTTAACACAGGAAAATTGTTTCTGAGATAGTGTCTACCGAGCAGGGTCGGCTAACAAAGGATTTTCTTGTTTTGGCATAATGAGTTCAATGGATTTGTTTTTTGGTTCTAGCCAACTGGGGAGATGAATAATAATTATTCTAAGTTATATTCAAGTCGACTTGACAATGCATAAGGTATAAAGATAAGGTCAAGTTGAGGATTGAATGTGTGCAAGTATATAGAAGAATAGAAGATGCTTAGAGGAAACGAATTAGAAGAATAAGTAGAATATCCTTGAGGAGTTGCAAAGATATATTTGATCAAGAAGGATCAAGTATACAAGCCAGAATTGAGATAAGTAATCAGCAATTCAGTTGCATCAAAAATTAGGTCATCTCATTGTTACTCTCTAACCATTGTAGCAGTGATTTAAATCTCTTAACAGAGTTGGCTTAACAACTATTTGTAAATCCTCTAACAAGGTGACATTTCTAGATTGAAGTGTCTAAAGACCTCTAACAAGGCCACTCCTACCAGGGTGATTAAATCCTCTAATAGGGTCACACCTAACAGTGTGTTTTGTAACCTTTAATGGGGTTGGCTCCTAACAGGGCTCACTTCATAAGAGTGAAAATCAGTAACTAATTGCAATTGGTGGTTTTTCCCAAATTGGGTTTCTATGTTAAATCTTGGTGTCACTTGTGTTCATGCTATTTCTTTCATGTGTATGCAACTAAGTTAATTAAGGTTAATCACAGAAAACATCTTAAGATTTGCATGTTAAGCATCTGTCGAGTTACAGTTGTTATTTCAATGATTATTGAGTTTCAACATATCATTAGTATTTATCAAGTGTGTGTGTGTGTGTGTGTGTGTGTGTGTTTACCGAGCATCAGTATTTTCAGTAGTGTTTATGTTTTGAGCTGACATCTAAGGGATCTGGGATTTATTTTAGTTGTAACCAATTCACCCCTCCCCTCTCAATTACTCTTATATTTCCAACTACTTGTAGTGGTTATAGTTTTTCTAATACATATCAATCTCTCTTTTGTAATTATTACTAAAGTTGAGTAGAATTTGATATACCCCATCATATGAACTTGTTCTTATGTGGCAAGTGAAGTTTGTTTAATGATCCATCTAATATTTATTTTTCCTTGCCTCGGTGAGGTTTTTCAGTTCTATTTTAATGGAAGCATAAATGTATATATGGATGCAAAGTTCAAGGGTTCCTTGCCTTGTAATTGTTAGATATTATTGTAGGGCATTTTTCATTGACGTGCCTAATTAGAACATGAGCTGTTGGCAAGAGATGGTGATGGCTTTCTTTGTCTTATCATAAATTTGATACTTCATGGTTGATGTTGCAATGTAGGGAAATGAGGGGAATATGTGTTGGGTTTTCAATCTTGCATTAAACAATTGCATCAAAATGGAGGTGAAACCCTTTCAAGGAACTGCCTACCATAGTTTTTGGGTGCATTTTGTGCCAAAGGAACCATGTTGTTAATATTGGCAGTCATGCTCTAGATGGTTGTGGAGAGGATTATAGCAGCACATTCAAGTTGGAAAACAATAGATAAACATAGTCAAGGACCTTAGATTAAATGATATTATATTTTATTATTTTTATTAATGAATTTGGTTTTTCTCCTTAATCATTTTTCTAACTGCCAATAGCAAAATAGATAAGTAATTTTTTTGAATTTTTAAAATATATATAAATATATAAATTGTAGTTACTAATCTATATGTTTGAAAATTTCTTAAATGTTGGTTAAACTAATTGTTGTATGCATCAAACTGGTGCAATAGTATCCTGCCTAGAACTAATTAGACAAATAACCACATCAATTTGTATAGCCAAACTAATGGCTCGATTAAAGTCTAATTAATATTTATGTATGTCATCCCACATGTAATTGGTCATTGATTGGGCAATAGTTTTCAGCGAAATTTATTGTTGTAAGCTATAGTAGCAACTCGAGCATAAGGAAGGGTTACGTCTCTCTGCCCTCTAAAGATGTGACCTTCCCCTAAAAAATTTTAAAAGAACAAAAACAAAAATTAACATCCACAAGAATAAACATAGCCTATGGGCTAGCGTATTATTTTCAGTTGATCGAGTATTTTCCTATACAAAATGATGATAAGGGCCCCAAGCTTCGCAATGTTCTTGTTGATTAGGTTATGTCGAGAGCAAGCAGTTAGAACTGTGAATTTGACCTTGTTGTCCTTAAAAGCAGCACAATCAACAACAAAATGATGCTCAGTTTCCACATTCTTAGAGTTGCAAAAGGTATAGACCCTTTCCTCCCAGGCCTCTTTCGATCTTTTCCAATGTTTGATCTCATTGCAAAGCTATTGCGAGTTAGTCCTCATTTGAGCAATAAGAAGTTTAGCTTTCCAAGCAATATTGGCACCAATGTAAGGATTTTGAAGTTTGTCACCTGTGGGATTAAACTCGTTGATATAATACCTTTTCTTCATGCCTATCCCTTTACCCCAATTCCTCTTAGAATATTAATCCAAAACAAAGACCATAATTTCTTTGCCATTAATGGACACATTTTAAAATGAATGTTCTATCTACTCATCCATTTGATGTTTTGTCGCATCAACGTCCTCTTCCTTCTGCACAAAACATCAATAGAGACAATCTTAGGCCATCTACCATTTTCCATTTGTTTGATTCTTTTAAGATAACATAGGAGACGAATCATAGTGATAGCCTCAATAGGGGAAGCTCATATTTCACTTAGCATTATTATCATGTAGGACCGAACACTTGCTAGTGATCAAACGCTTTTGAATACCCTCAATTTTCTTCCACTGAGAAATGGAAGTGGTGCTAGCCCACACCTCACAAACATAAAGGACAACCGGCACCACCAAAAGACTAAAATGTGTTCGAGTAGTCTTCCAATCCCAAACCTCAACCTCTCTAGACTTGTTTTGAAGAGCAATAAAGGCCTTCTAGCCAACCAAAAAAAAATTTATAGCTTTCCCATCTTAGATACTTGTTAAAGTCCATGCTTAAATATTTGTAATCAATAACTTATGCAAGAGTGTTGCTATTAAAATAAAACTTATGTTGATTCTATTTTTTGTTGGTAGAGAATACCATGATTTTAGTTTTATTGATGTTGACTTGCATTCCCACCATATTACAAAAACACTAAGGGTAATTAAATTCTCTGGCAAAACCCAGGCAGATTTGGCAATCAAAATAAGGTTAATGCATAAAGGAGCAACCTAATAACAAATTCCCCTAAATGGACACCCTCCCCATCTAATATGTTTAACCACACTTCCACATTGTCAATATAATGACCAAACAACGTAGGTGAAAAGGGACAACCTTGTGACCCCAATATCACTCCTAAAGCATTCAAAACTACTAGCAAAAGTTTTGATTTTGACTTTGACTTCATCGTACAATCTATCCTAAGTTATTCCATTCTGAGCCACAGCCACTCATGGAGCGACACTCTCAAAATCATCATATCAGCAATCTAATAATCCATTCAACATTTTATATTATAAACAAGAATAACCAGGCATCAAACAAAGATTTTCTCCATTTTCTTTTTCCTTACAAAGGGATCTCTTCCATAATCAAGTATGTAACAGAGAGGAATTAGACTACAACCCATTTCCTCCCTGTCTTATGTAGAGCTGTAGACATAAGACATAAATCAATAAAATGGTCTTTGGGCTCAAGATTGAGGAATCAATGTAGCATAATGAATAAGCTAAAAGTGTATTGAATAGAAGTCTCCATTCCAAATTCGAATCAAAATTCAAGCATTTTTATCTAGTTTGGAGAATCATTTTACCAAAGTAGACAAATCATATAAAAGATATCCATAGTGGCTTTAGCTAGTGAGATCATAATAACGAACTCATATTCAAACCAATACAACCCATAGGGTCTCTCTAGAAATCCAAATTGATATGGATAATTATCTTACATTCATTACATGAAATATCTCAGATATAATGTTATATTGTCAATATTGATTGATCAAAGACAATCTCTTTCAAAGTGGTTATACTATCATCAACTAGGTTTGTTGAATTGAAATCAAAAACTCCTATCAATATTATAGTTTGACTATACCATCACTGCAAACCAATCTTCAATAGTATCAAACATTTACATTTATTGAACCTTTCATTGTCTACTTCGTTAGACTAAGGATAATTGACCCATTCACATCTATCACATCCAATACAAACATCTACAACATATGAAAGATTCAATGCAAGCTATTGATAGAGTGAAATCGCATACAATTTTAGATTACAAAACCAAGAAATTAGTCCAAAATAAGTGACCTCCAAAGGGGGGCATTACACTCACCAATAAAGATACTTCAATTTTCAAATTCAACTTAATTTAATGCCACTATCATAGCAAGATTGATCTTCAAAAAAACTTCCCTAGCATAATTTCTTCTTATGGTAGTTTAACTTTATATTATAATATTTTGTAATGCACTTGTTTGACACTTTGCTCACGAATGATAAAATGTTTTTGTTTAGGAATATATACGTTTCTTAGATTTTATTTTTCCCATGTGCAAATTGAGGATTGTTAACTATTTTCAAATCTCCTAGATATTAAGGTTAAGCATGCAAGAAGAGTTTAGAGAAACTAGAAGTTTTTTTAAAAACACTGCATGTCATAAATTTCCTACAACCTAAAATGTAAAGCTCTTCAAACATATAAATCATTATAAATTTGTTTGGCTGGCAAGGACAGCCATCCAATTCTGGCCAAGTTGGATCTCCAATCTCTCAATTGTAGTATCCTAGTCATCTTATATGTCGGAAAGAATCTTCTCATTTGTCATTCCCCACTATTGTCAACAACATTGGCAAGAAAGAATCTTTTCATCGTTGATATTAGATTCATATAGCACATGCAGGGTCATGAAAACCCACAAAAAATAAATGCTAGAAAGTTCAAAAAATAATAGTATCAAAGATTGAGCTCCCACAATGCACAACAGTCTTTAAAATGTTTTTTCTCTAGATGAGGTGGTGTTCAAAAACATCAATATAGTTTCATAAAGAAAAATCTCATACTAAGATAAGGTAAATTAATAAATGACCAACAAAAGACCATGAAAAGGGTCTAAGGCACTGAAAGCGTCCAACCAAGGAGACTAACAACAACATGACCACCAAATGATGTCCAGGAAAGAGCAAAACAAAAGAAAACAATAAGGTGAAAGAGAAGCCAGCACAAGAACAAGAACACCCCCAAGGCAAGGACTGGGGACCCTTCCTTGGTGCAAAGAAGTCCAAAATAAAAGGGTAAGGCTCAAGGTAACCAAGATTCGTAGTGCATCTCTGAGAACTCCTGGAGGGGTGACGATGTCAAGATAGCCCACTGCAACGTCTCACGGATCTGGAATGACCAATGTAGAAGTGTTGATCAGACGCTATAAACCTTGAGCAAGAGGCAAGGGTGAGAAGGCAATAATAAGTATGGCCACAGAGCTACATAGTCTCCCGAAGGTAAAGCGTGAGAAATCACTAGTCCATATAACTGAAGGTGGAGAGGGGCCAACAATCTTTGAATAAGTAGTAGTATCTCCCTCTAATCTCATAGTAGGTGAGGCATCGAAAAAGGAAGTGGGCATCAATCTCACCTTAGCCAAGGTATATAGCCGACAAATCCGGTCCTCCCTATCGTTGTGGTGATTGGTCTAGATATGAAGCCTATAAGAACCAACCCGAAAGGAATATTATCTCCAATATATCTAAAAAATAGTCACAATAATGTATTAAAAACACCTATGCTCCACAGGGACGCGTTTCCTAGCGTTTTACCCTCGTACCCGTACCGGGGATGGATTTTGGCCGTCCCTTGAGTCGTCCCTTTTTTGAAAAATTCAAAAACGTCCCCGAAATGGCCAATTTTTTTTGCAGGAAACTTGGGGACGACCAACAATATCGAGGACGATTTTGCCGTCCCCATCCGTCCTCGAAACTGCTGGTCATCCCCTTTTTTCCAATCAATCTGGTAAAGGCAAACCATCCCCAAAAAAACATTTTTTTCTAATTTTTGTTGTTCGTGTGGCCGCTAGTTATCTTAAAGACATAATAACAATATGCAACCCATATTTGGTCCATTAAAACACTAACTCTTCTACTCATTTTTCGATTTAATATACTTGTTAAGAGGAAGGAAAAAAAACATAAGAGCAGTAGCAGCAATGAGCAAAGATTGTGTTTAGTGAGGAAAGATTGCGTTTGGTATTTACTATTTACTAACTATTTTAGTTGGACTTCTCTTTATTTCATTCTGATTTCAGCATGATACTTGAAGCCTTTAGGCATTTTAATTTTTGCTATATATGTATGTGATATTGTTATAATGGAAGCACTTAGTATTTGCCATTTGATAATATTCCATGTATTTATCTTCTAAAATGTCTATGGTGAATGGTTTATCAATGTTATGATATACATATTTGAATTTTGTCTTTATATTTAAAAAAAACCCCTATGTTTTTAACCGCCGCCCCTTGATGTCCCGTCTCCTAAATTTTGGCTTTGACCCGTACCCGTACCGGAAACACGTCCCCGTCCCCTAAAACGTCCCTGTCCTAGAAACTCCGTGGAACATAGAAAAACACTAATCAAATGCCTTTCTCCAAAGTTGAAAGTCCAAGTCAAACTGGATCACCATGTTTTTTCCAACCCAGTGACATGCATTTTGAGGCAGATTTAAATTGTGGCTTAACTGCCTCAACACCTCATTTTCAAAAGGACTTGGAGCTTAATTAAAAGTGATTAAATTATGACAAGTGGCATACACTATGAAGGTCATCATAGTGTCAAGTATTTAATTTTAGCTTTATAGTGGAAACCGACTCGGATCTACATTTAAAACTTAAAAAGGTCCCAACAAGAAACAAAATTTTCTAAGTTTTGTAAATTTGTAAATAGAAGATAATGTGAAACAGTCATTAATATAGGAGGGACTATGGTTCCACGTGCTATCACTAGGTCATTTGCCTCATGAGAAATTCCAAAGCCAACAAGAAGCTCACCTTCCCTTGAGTTCCCTTGTGATTAGTGGGGGAACAAGTTCACCCCGAATCTCATGGCATATTTCTACTATGGACAGAAAGCAAAGAGGCCTAGAGATAGTGGATTTGCGGGTGTAAATCTCCATTTCGGTAACCAAATTCATTGTTAGCAATGTTCATGGAGATGGGCAATGTTACAGTTTCTAATCAGACACTATTAAATGCAAAACTAAGGACCACTTTTTTCTTCTTAATCTGCAATGCTTTTGATTTTAAAACACATTGTGTCATTGGTGTGAAAAGAATCCAGAAGGCCTCACAGCTAGTTTCTTCCCACCTAAGATGATATGTTCAAGGATTTGGACATTGTATAGGATTTAACATTGTAGTTTTGCGAAACAATTTTAGCTCAAGCAAACAGGAACTTAAAACTCCAAAATTCTAGGAAAATTTTGAGAGGGTCCGGTGTAAACTTTTGTTTCTAATCTCTAGGCACAAAATGAACCAATATCTGATCACTATTTTATATTTTGCATAAAATTGTATAAAATAAAATCTAAATACACTACTCAAAGGAATCCACATGTTTAAATGAATTCATGGAGATTTAACCTAAGTGGTAGACTTATCTTCACTTTCTGCAAATATGTCATGCCAGAAATAATGTGGATGAAAAATTGAAGTATATTATGCTCACAATGTACATTGTATCTAAATCAAGTATTGAACTCGAGCATCATTATGCTCACAGTTCATTGTCAATTATATTTTTCATTGTTACATTAGGAAGCAAGCCTTCAATTCGAACTGCATCTTTCTTACGATCTGGGCTGATAAAGAACACAGTGGGAAGACCGCGGATCTGAAAACAACAGTTGAGGAAAGTTAAACAAATAACTGAGTTTGAAAACAAAACATCTCCAAGTGATTCTAACTTGCAAAACTTGTAAGTTATAAGACAAATTTGATCTGCATGCCATATATAAAAGATGCAAAACATGAAATTACCTGCAATTGACTTGCAAGTTCAAATTCTTCATCAGTGTCTACCTTGACAATTGTTGCAGAATCACCACATTCCACTGCAAGCTGCAATAAATAAAAGGAATGATAGTAAACTTGACCGTGCAAGTAGAAGTTAAGATGATAAAGTTATGGCGTCAAAAAGGCACAAGACACAGCCTCTATTAAATACTTCGCAACAGCAGATATTTGATAATTGAGAACAATCTATAAATATGAAAAAAATAGAGGTGCCTGCTGAAGAGTTTGCTTAGGCATCTCACAGTTGGGAGAGAAAAAGTTGAAAAACAAGATAATCAGGACATCAGAAAAACAAGATAATCAGGAGATTTTTTTCCTGCCTATTCTGCAAGATACCAAGTACAACAGTATTCAGAAGAGGTAAGATTCAAAATAAATTTTTAATTACAAAGTATCCCATCTAAACCAATTCAAATTTTCCCAATTTATGTCCTCTCCCGGTGTTGAACTAGCTTCAAACCATGTAACAATCAAATGACCATTTATAGACATGCAAATATTTATTAAATTAAAATATATATATCTATTAAAAGGAACAAGCACTAAAATTAGAAGGAAACCTGTAAATCTCTATCCACGTGCTTGTATGATAGCATTAAAATACCTCCCCTGAAAATGTAAAACCTTTTGCTAAAACTAACCATATGTAGCAGATTTGAACCTCAAGGAATATCGTCAAACAGTTGTCATGCAAACACTTGGCTGATCATAATTTTCAAAATTAAACATTGAGTACCACAGCGGCATAATGGCAAACACTTGTGACGAAACTAACTTCAGATTACCAGCGCCAATAACAGCATTATAACAAAACGTCGGCATGGTAAATCATATAGAATGCATTGGTAATTGTTTTAATGAACTCTGGAAATGAATTGCAGCTTATAAGAAAACTTGGAACTCAATGCATACCCTGGAATTTGATGGAAATCCTTAAAATAATAATTCCAAACCCTTTAATGCTGGTATATACTTAAATCTGAGCTGAAGATGGTGTATTTTCCAAGACGTATGAGCCTAGGGATCTCATGCCAGGGCTGGAAGTCTTGTGTGAAAGCAAGAGAATGGACAGCAGGCCAAGAAATTATTTAAATCTATTAATAAACAGCAGCAAACACTTGCTACAGGCTGGCATGGTAATTCACTGCGTTATCCCTTTGAATTTGATCATCAAACCCTTGAGTCTTCCACCAATTCTTGCACAATGAACACATCTGGATAAAGTCTTTCCTTAGACAGTAATTCGGTTGATCTCTCAAAACCTAAAAATTGCTAAACAACGAAGATTGGACAAACTCTACTGCACTAGTACAGCTGAAACCCTTGCTTCAATTGCACAAACACACAGAACAATCAAGCGAAGTCAAATAATCATCTTATACTGAGTTTGATTTGTTTTTTTTTAATATTAAGATCGTTTACATATCGGGTGCTTCTTAAGAGCAACAACTACAACTTGAACTTATTCAAGCTCCTTTCGAGCAATCACACTAGAAACAACAATTGGAAGACCAAGAATCAACTTAAAATTCCACAAAGATGTCCCTCGTGGGATTTGAACCAGGGTGTCCACAATGAGAACTCATTGCTTCAACCAAGCTAAACCCCTTGGACAGTTTGATTTGCTTTTTGAAACCTTTTATATATTTTATATCCTCTTAACTCTTACATGCCTTTAATTCCCTCTTTGGAATCCACTTTTTAGTAAGACTTCATAATAATCGCATAAGTGGGTGCTCATTCCAACTTACTCAAATGCACCATCCAGTGTCCTGTAATAAAGTCAAACAAAGTCATTAAATACTCACTCCATTAATTTGACTTGATGATATTAAATCCCCTTTACTTATAGTCACATGAAATCAATTTAATATTCTCTTAAAATAATTAATTTTTTTTTTTATAAGATTAAAATAATTATTATTATTATAGTAATACTTCAATAATAAATGTCATAACTCCATTCAGAACCATTATTTAATGATTTTGACTTCATCAATGGCTGACCCATTACTCCCACTGTCAATCTAGATGCCTTAACATTAACTGATTACTATAAATAGTAGGTCCCTCTCTAACATTAACTGATTACTATAAATAGTAGGTCCCTCTCTAACATTCCCTAAATTACTATAAAAAGTAGGTCCCTCTAAACAAAACCAAAAACCTTTGAATATCAATGTCTCAGAACAAATGAAGGATGTGGTGAGGTGAACACTCACAACGACCACCTGAAGAGCTCCAAACTCCCAAACTGTACCCTCTAATCCGCCATACTAGCCTAAAAGGGCCACTAATAAACTAATCCTAACCACCAACCACGGTGAGCTAAAAAGAGAACATTACAGAAAATAATGATAAAAGTGACTTTTTTTTGGGTGAGGGAGTGGGAGGGGACAAACATCCCAAACCTTTGTTGCACCTGTTCACATTGGTTGCATAAATGGACCCCTTTGATCTTAGTTCCAACAACTATGGGATATTCATTCTGCAAAAGTCATGTGATTTCAAATCCAGTCTAATCCTTTATAGTGTCAGGCCTTTGCACTAAGCAAGAATCAATCTTTGGTAAGATATTTTTTAATAAACCATATTCACCAGTAGACCAATGGCCGCTTGAAAACGTTTACAACTGGTATAAACTTTCGGAAATTGAATTGCTGACTCAAATGATACCGATCTTATTAATTTTATAATATATATTTGTTATGAACATAAGCTTTCATGGTCTTTCTAATTGCAACCATATCATTAAATAATATCCTGTGATCTGACATTGGCATGTGGTATTTTCAAACATATTTTGTCTAAATGTCACATTAGATGACCTATTGAAGTATAGGTTACGAATAGACTTGACACATGGGAAGAAATGTTTTTAAGTCAAAAAGCTAAATTCAATAAACTTTGTAACATAGCAGTTTATTCGTCATTATTGTAGAGGGAAAGAGGTGAATAATACAGGTAAAATTTCCAAAAAGCTTCAAATATTGCCTTCAGACATTGATTAATTAAAATTTCCATGAGCTCCTACCAGCAATATTCAATCATAACAATTTACATTCAAGTCCGACATGTTAGATTGCATTTCCATTCATTTAAATGGTTTCAAATATTGATTTTCATGTCAAGACTGCCACTTACGAATTTAAAAGCAGAATAAAAATATTGTTCGATCCCTGCTGATGCATATCCAAAGAATTCAAAATTACCATAAAACTTACCAGGGTTAAGAGCGTTACTCTTCCAAAGGGTTTGAAAGTCATAAATAAAAATGAGACAATAAAGATGGTGAACTAAAGCTCCATCACGCGGAAAGGCAAAAGTCATAAATAAAAACGAGACAATAAAGATAGTGTACTAAAGCTCCATCACGCGGAAAGGCAATTATGGTTCAAAATTGTGACAGGTCTAGTCCAAGAGGAGACAAAACCTATTGTAATGTCTGAGAATTTTACTATAGAATAAATCACTACAATACAGAATGTACCAAAATAGTGTTCAAGTATTTTCAGGAATGGAACATGCTGATTATAAAAATTGACACTTTTTGTTGGAAACTGGCTTGACTTCCTTTAATGCTTGCAATGCAGATGACTCATGAAAATAAAACAAAAAGAGAGAAGCGTGATACATATAGCTTTTATCATATGAAAAACCGATCTCATGCTGCTTTATATTTTCATCCTTAAATGAAAACCCTTGTGGAAATTGAGTTGTAGACCATTTTGGATGGTTAGTATTGAATGCCCTACTCTTATAACTTTATATATGGTTTATGTCAATGTTCACAATGTCAAATAGCCATTGATCTAATTGTGAAGTTGTTTGGCCCACAATGAGCCCACCACGGATCAAATGTTGGTTCCTAGTAGACTCATCCAATCTGTTGGTTCTCAAAACCGCAGGTTGAAAATCCAAGAGCTTGCCACTTCTCCAATAGGATCTCTCAATCAGTTCTAGCCAATGAACGGAAATCACCTTGATTCCTCTACACTTTAGTCTTTGCTACACTGAGGCGGGTAGACCTTCACCTCAAATGCTAACTGCTTGGTTCAAAACTTTTCTATAGCAAATTTAAGCTTTGGTGAGTTCTTTGGTTGACAAGGTCCTCAAACTCAATTAATATGGACTTATGTGATAGTTTGAAATGAATGTTTTGTATCAGGTTTTTTACAATGGATTTGAGGTTTGTAAGAAGGAAGTTATAGATTTTTTGACCTCAAATATAAATCCAATACTTCAAGGATAAAAGACCAGTGCTTTGGCTTATTTGGGCAACAAAGTGAACTACAAATAAAATTATAAAGTACAACTTTATAATGTTCTATGCACGTAAACTATAAACAGTTTAATGATCAAAGACTCAATGGATCAAATATGTATATGCAATTCTAAACTAGTCCAGATTGTGCTTTAACTCCTAAGGCCGGGGAGACAAACTGGACACAAATTCTGAAATAATTAAGTATTTCACAATATCTGCGATGATCAAGTTTAAAATGCCATAGATGACCTCGTCCACTTATCTGACATAAATTGCTTACATAATTTATTTTTAAATGATTATAAAAGACGAATCAACTACAGTTTAAATCTCCATGCCTTCAATAAAAATAAACAAAAGACTTTTTATTTTATTATTAAAATAAAATATTTGAATTTACATTACAAAGCCATATCATAAGCACCTTATCCCTCCCTACAAATACTTTCCTTCTTCTCTTATATGTTTTTTCGAATATCTCTTCTTATTTATATCTCTGTCTTCCTAAAGTCATGCATGCCTTGCAGAATAAAAGGTCATATCTTTTCTTAAAACATAACTCACTCCTTTCTTTTTAACAAATCGCACTTTATAATATAATTCCTCCATTTAATAGCATAACATTATAAACTTTATTTAAAACTATTAACTTTTATTATCCGCAACTCCTGTGAATTATCTCTTCGATCCGAACAACAGCAAGAATGTCCTACGGCATCATTTGTGTTGCAGTTATACTAAATGCAGTCTTGGTGAAATTAGCGTATTAACCATATAGATTTTCCATACTCTACGCAGGCTTGGCATCATGGGTGATTCTATACACATACCGGTCATTTCCTTATTACTTGGGCTTGGCTTCTATAACCGTCTCCTCTTGATATGAACTCATCGTGATTCAACGATAATGATTTTTGCCGAGTCTTCACATGTTCGTGATATACATATTCCTGAGTTTGTGTTACTTCCTTCTGTTTTCTCTTCCACAAATTGGGTCGCTCTTATATTCAACGAACTACAAGTACTTTCTGTGTATGATTTGAAAGTAATTCTAACCACACAGGCTTCTATGCGGCAATACAAACTGATATCTTCGCATCCAAAACGAATGCCGTAAAACCTCTTCTCTTGTCCTCCGCACATACCACACTCACGGTGGTATTTGTTTTCATGTTGCTAATGACATGGCAAATGAATCGTGCTCTTTACCACTTTATTAAAACTCCAATCGCTTGTAATATGAAAGCGACGGCAGAAAGAATGTGCCAACAGTAATTCATTCTTTATCGGGTTCTCCGTACTATGTATTCATTTGAATATTGTGACGGTCCTTATGTGATTTATGGTCTTTGTCGCATGGTGGCTCCATCAATCACGAACCAATGTTCTTCTTCGTCTCATATATTCACTTCTTAACAATTTCCCTCGATGCCATTTGTAGTCTCAGGAAGTATCGTTCTTGTCTATGATGAAATTTTGTATTGCCGTTTATTTTTGGATTCACATACACAGATGCATATTTTGGAATCATGTCAATTTCTGGTTTCATCATGTATGGTTGGCATCAATCCTTGGTCATCAATTCTGCTCTGACGTCTTTGTTAAATTGCTTCTAGTCCCATGATGATTTCTGTATATGCTTTGATTTGTTCAAAGCTATAATGTGATATGACAAATCTGGAAGTCACAGTCCTTTGTATCTTTGTAAATATAAACTAGTATAGATATTTAAATAAATCTATTTAAAAAAATGCAAAATATTCACTACAAAATAATTATAATTTAATTTAGTACATCTAAAATTATTTATATTTTCTTTATCTGCATTTAATTAATTTTTTTACTAATTTAAGCTTTTTTTTTAAATTTTTTTTAAATGATTTATATCTACAAATATTATAATTTAAATTATGTTCTATTTATTAAATTATTTGTAAAAATATATTCTATTTATAATAAGATTTAAACTTTTGACATGTAGATGGTTGTCGAATTTAATCTAAAAAAATAAAGTTAACATTAACATGCTCACACCATCTCACTCAATACTACAATAGATACATGTTACCCAAGTGTTTGCCTCCATTGATTCAATGACTGTCATATCTCAACCCTTCTTCATCACCTATATTATGTGAAATTCTTGTAACTTATTTTATTTTTATGAAACTTCACCAAATCATGTTACTTGTATTGGCTATTGCATATTTTCCTTTTACCATCTAATGGGTAAATGACATCAAATCTCTGACATTATGCAATAAATGGAGGCCTTGATTTGTGAAAATTTGGGCTCCATCAACAACATCACTTGGATCATATTCTGACCTGTGTGTTTGTCTTTGCTCTGCGTTTGGACTTTTGCTGTGAGAAGCTACCGTCATATCTCCATCGATAATGACCAAGCTTATGTTAGAATAACTTTCAGGTATTTAACTCTTTTTATCAAAGTCCCGATAGCTATATTTTGTGTCCTTATATATTCTTCCATCAACAATTCCTCTTGTATGATTCGTTCTTTAACCCATGGTCTTTGGCAAACATAAAATATTATAACCTGTCGCTGCCTTGTATATCTTTGTATTGCCGCATATATTCATTGCTTTAGATTAACATTTCGCTGACCTGTTGTTACCCAATACATATCGCTGCGATATAAACTTTGATTTTTTAAACATTGTATATCACGTTCTTACATCAACTTATTTCCCTTCTATGAGGTTCGAAGTCAATCCTTCAATCACTGCTGACCTGTTCATTTCTATCATCATTCGAATATGATTTTCTGGAGATACATTCTACTAACTTCATGTTTCTAAACAAGTATAACTCAAGAATCTACAAGTTATTTCAATGGAAGATTGCTACTTTACCACCACTGTGTGTTTTAAGCAGATATATATCATATTTAAATTCTTTGACGCTATCAGATTTGTATCACTGGATGAAATTACTGCTCTTGATAGGACTACATTTATATTTTCATCACCTATGTTTGTCTTCTTCTTATCAATGAACCATGTATATGTACATTTATATTTTCATCACCTATGTTTGTCTTCTTATCAATGAACAATGTATAGGTTTCTTTTGTAGCAATTCAGTAACTCATTTCACATTTGTGAGTCATTTTCCTTATTATTATCACACCTTGGAATATAGCATATAGTAATGTTGTCTGGTTCTTATATAGTAATGCTTATGTTGTTGAATCTTTATATGGCTTTGATGACTTCTTCTTCATACCTTTGACATTGATACTTATAGGTTTGTTCATGTTCATGAATCCTTTGATATCAATGACAATACTTTCATCATATGCAACTTTACAAATTACACAATGAGAAAAAAAAATTTGAGGGAAAATTTTATAAAACCCATCAGAAGTTTTTTAATGGAAACATTATGAAAATCCATCAGAATTTTTTTAGGGAAAAAATTATGAAAACTCATCAAAGATACCTTCATGTGGCAAAATATGAGATTTGGCATTGTAAAACAGCACATGTAAGTGAAAAAATGCACATGCAACTCATGCAAATACATGCAACCTTCAAAAATTAGAGACTTTTGCCTAAACAAAAAAATTCTGCAATCAAAATCTTCAACCAAGCTTGCGATTTTCAACAAAAATCTTAGAAGACAAACCACAAAATTTTCATAAAATAATTATTAACGATTTTTATTTCAAAAAATTGGAAAATAAATTTTAGAAAAAATTCCAAATCAAAAGAGGCTCGTTTCTTAAAAACCAAATTTTATGAAATCCCATCAACCCACTCTGATACCATATTATGGTAAAATAATAAATGTGTTATTAAACAAAGATCATAAATTATCTATATATACAAGTCTATTCAAGAGTGTTTCAATGACGAACAAAGAGAGAGATAGAAACATTCTAAAGAGAAAAAGTTTCTGTATGTTAACACAGAGGAAAATGAAAACGTGGAAGAAGAGTGGCCATTAGAAGTAGAAATAAATCTACAAAAGAGAGAAACAAAAATAGAGAGTTTAATAAACCTGTCCAACTCTTCGCTTTGAGTTACATAATCTACAATACTTTTCTCCAGCCCAATCTATTCCTTATTCAGAGCAATCCCCAACATCTTTATGCGAGTTGGTTGCCTAAGTTTTCAATTCCATGGTCCTGTTGGCCTTCTCTCATATCTGGAGGTGTGTAATGTCTTGTGTATTTCCCTATCTTTGGGCCAACTCAATCACCTTCTCTATTAACCTCATAGCGCTATCTTCTTTTTCCTGTGGCCCTAGCTGCAGTCGGGAGGTTACATCTTTCACCTGTGCCTAGGATGCTTAATTATCTGTCTACTCTTTGAGGACCTGGATCCTCAATTGTTTTCTCTCCTAGTCAAGAGATTTCTCTCATTGTTGCAGGCACACGACAACCTTGCTCAGTCTTTCAACCTCGACCTCTTCCTGTTCTAATTTCCTTACCTTCTTTCTATTATAATCAGAGGATATAATCCTCTAAGCTTCCTTTGCAAGTTCAACCCAATCCTCAGGTTGGGTTGCACTCAAATCAATAGATAGCTCAGCTACTCAATCGTAATTTATACTCATCTCTCCTCATGGCTTGAGCAGCTTGGATTTCAACTTGGCCATCAACATGCACTGATGCTCCTCATTGTAACAAGTACATATCTTGAGAGTGACAAGCTTTGCAACATCTTTGTTTTCCTTCTTTATCATCCACTGCACTTTGGCAGATTTCTCGGATTACGCTTGCCTCTGCCATTCTTCAAAAGAGGAGACTATTTGGCCTACGAAGGATTCCTCGGAAAAGAAACCACAAGGGACTCTTGTAAAAGCAAGGGCTGGCGGAGGAGTGGCAAATGTGGCCTGGGAAAGAAAGAGGCTACCAGCAAGGAACTATTGGGTTTGAATGGAGGCCAAAGTTGTGCTTGCATTAATATGGGGTAAAGTGGCAAGGGTAGTACTCAGGCTAGCTTTAGGGTGGTTGTCGAATGATGAAATTTGGGTGACCCTTGGCAAAGTGAATGGATTTGGATTTGGATTTGGGGAAACTATTGCAAAGGGGAACACAGATGGTATTCCGACTTATGCAGGGGTTGCAGTCATGCTTACCAAATTGCTAGAGACTGTCGAAGTGGCAAAGGACAATGACGATGTAGTCTGGGATGGTACAGTACGTGGCACAGAGGCATTTTTGGGCACAATCGACGAAACTAGAGATTGAGAACTAAGAAGAGGGGAAGTAAAACTTACTTGTATTGTCAATGTTGCTAGAGGCACCAAGGTTTTGGATTGAACTGTCGAAATTCTCTCCTTGTTTTTTTAAGATCGTTTCTACAAATGTAGTAACATTGCCAATGTAATTGATGATTTTCAAATGCAGATTTGAAGACTCATAAATATGAGAGGAGACATGTCTCTAAAGTTAATCATCATTAGTCAATAAATAACCATATGTATAACTCATCTTTTTTCAGCATATATGTAATATTAATATATTAACCATATATGTAATATATTATTATATTATTATATAATAATATATAATGTATAATATATATTATATTGCATATATAATATATATATATAAGATATTTATCTTAAAGATGATTTACCATCAACAAGGTATCTCATGATAAAATCAATCCGATAGAAGCTACAACCTTAACAACAAAGTCATGTCAAAGGCCACGTAGGGTCATTTCCCTACGTGGACATAACTAAACACCGTCGGTGTATAAGCAAATACAATTAATTTGCTTCTTAATCAACAATCATGCAATAGAGAAACAATTACATTCAGGAAACTGATAATATAATAGTCTCTTTTGATTATAAGAGCCCGATTAGTTAAGTAAAATCATTTATAAATAAATAGACATATATATATAATCAATAATATAAGACATAAAACAATGTTCATGTAAATCATGAATACAAATACTCAATGTAATGAGTATATCACTTCGACTGATGCTATACTTCAACACTCCCTCTTTGCAAGGGAGAAGTGACAAAAAAATTATGAGATATCAGTATCAAGGATATCTATACACAACATATTATCTGACTTTAACACTCCGAAATAGTGACTTGTCAAAAAACTACAATCACAATGTTATGAACACTATCATAACATATATTATGATCTCTAATTGTCTGAAACAATATCGAGAGTAATCATAATGATTTCATTATCAATGACTTCTGGCGTATTCGAAACAAAATTGTCATAATAACAGGCCTATCATTTGCAAGCTCGTCACCTTACAAAGATTACCTTTTGTTTGTTCGTTATTATGATTTCTAGCACTCTAGGACAACAATTTAATGAAGTTTGTCATGATAACAGGTCTACCATTTATAAGATCGTCATCTTATAATGGTTATCTTCTATTTATATATATATGTCAATGAAGATCGTCACCTTTCATTACATATGATATGTGAAATAGTAACCACCATGAACCTAGTCAGAGGGTGGTACAAAGGTTTTCACCTCAATTGTCTCTCACAGAGAAGAATGCATTTCAAGGACTTTCACTTAGAACTTCTTCTCATAGAGAAGATATCATTCACAAAGGATTGCATCTCAAAATTTCTCCCTCTAAACATCGATCCTAGGAAGTCAGGTCCTTTAGTTACTTCCTTAGAAATTCTCTTCACGCAAGGATGCCAGTCGAACTCACTCTAAATCAATTGTCTGATTTTCTGGAGATAATTCATCGCTTCCTCGTGATATACATAGGAGTAAGCCCATCAAAATCATGCAATCACACACGTATTTTTAGACTACCTCTGAGTATCAATCTTCTAAGCTCCTACGTTGCCTTCGAAGAACTATCATACTCCCTCTTAATGTAGAAGAATCTCATAATCTCAATCATCAAAGATGCTTCAAGAGTCTCACTTTATCCACCTTGATCATCAGGGTCTTTGGAGCTACTATCATTAGATTGAGTCTGCACAATATTTGGTAGCATGTGTAAAATACCAACTTTCTTTTCCTATAAGAACATCTTCAAAACATAAAGGAAAAGATAAATAACCCTTATAGTATATATAAAATTTCATATAAGAGAGAGTCTACAGAGTAGATAAATGTAAAAGATATGAATACTTATCTGCACATGAAGATTCAAAAATTGTCTATTTAGATTATTTTAGAATGGAACATCTACCCTCTAAATAAGGTTCAAGTGGGAATGGAACATTGACTATTATTCTCCCCCACAATGTAAACTTTTCACTCATTCTTATATTGCTGAAAAATTTTGTATCAAATATGACAACTCCTTTCTAAGTTCCAACTTGCTCTTTTCATCCATTGAAGCTCCAAACATTCATTAAGTTTAATAGTAGAAGCGAATACAAACTCGTCCTCAATACGCCAATATCATGATTGAGTATGATTGTGCCACTTGAAAGACTCTACAACTCATATGTCAAGTTTTATTTATCAAAGAGAGACTCGTAGATAGTTTAATTAAAGTCGCAACTTTCTTATGATGTACACAAAGGGTAGGCCCATTCACATAGTTGCATGAATTTCAGTCCTCTTCACTGTTACAATTTATCGATCACTGAAGATTCCATCACAACATTGGTTTACTCCCTCTGAATCAATATGATCATGATCACTGAAGGTTTAACTGAGTCAAATTCTCTATCTGTTCCTTCTCTTTCAAGGCCGCCTCTAATGAATGTCAATCTCAATCTCCCTCTTTTTCTTGCAATAATATTCTCAGAGGAAAAAAAATCAAGGCACATAGCTCTTAAAAGAAAAAAGTTACATAAGGATAATATCATTCCAATAAAATATAGATAATATCTAATTTAAATATAAACTTTGAGCATATATACATTTACAATCCTCTCTCTCTCTCTCTCTCTCTCTCTCTCTCTCTCTCTCCCTCTCTCTCTCTCTCTATATATATATATATATATATCTTTATTTTAAACATATTATTTGATATCTATTATCACTCTATCTAATTTATTATTTATAGTGTTAGCATTAACCTAATTCCAATATTGATATATATACTTACTATATTCAAGTAATATATCTCATACACAATAATGAGAAAAGGGAATTTAAAATAATATAACTCTTATACCTATCTTTTAATTGGGTCGGTACCCAAAGCCTTACTCTTTTGTCGCTGCCCAATATGAAAGTCACTTCTATGTCATGTCTCATCCTTTTATCTGGGACCCACAATGTCTTATCTAAAAGGTTTGGTACCGTCTGCCAAAAGAAAGTTCGCCGCCCAATAAACTTTATGAAGCTAATGTTTGATGACTCCAATGCCTCTTTCATCTAAACTAAGTTTTAGGATTTATACTTTATGGATCACAGTTGATGAAATCCATACTTTATCTCCATATATCTTGCAATCCAAATGTTCTCACCTTTGCCTCGACGAGTCACCTATCTTCTAAAATGTGTTTGTTTATCCCCTATCCTTTTTATTTGTTTTCATAATGAGAATAACTTAACTTGCCTATGAGCTACTATGTGGCTGATGTCTCTTCCTAGAAAACAAGGGGGAGTGATATCGACGGTCTTGATGTGGGCCTATAGTTCACATGATAACGTCGCTTTCCTAGTATTTATCTCTCGCACCAAACTTGTCTACATCAGGTTTGACTGCCACTTTCTTGGTACGTTCGTCCTTTATCCCTTCTGAGGGTGACGTGACTTGCTTAGGTGCTTGCCTAAACTTTATTATAATGGAAAGTGTGTTGATGCAAGGTTTCTTACAATGCTCATGTCTCATTAAAGTATGAATTGCCTGTTGATAACTTCACTTTCTTTCCATGTGGCAGACCTTCCCATTTTATTTTATTTTAATGTTGGATTTGGATGTGCAGAACTATATTTTTCAGTTTTCATTTGGCTCCATTATTAGACAAACTAACCATATTCTCCATTATTAGACAAACTAACTGATATATAATATGGTTCTTTGACCATACTCTCTACTCAAGATCTTCCTTCCTTGAGATGAAGAATGCCTCATCGTCCTCTTGCGATGTGTATGGTTGTAATTCCTTTACCACTTATAGCTGACGCTACTTCATATCATTATAAAATTGCTCCTTATTGGAGCAACCTTCAATTTGGTATCAATTGTATTGCTTGATTGTTCTCCATGTGGCACATCCTTCATAGTAGCTTCCCCTTTTCATTTCTTCAGTCGTCTTTTTTCTTTTCAGTTACGTCCCATATAATTCGGAACACATTCCTACAGTATTAAGAACAATGTGTTAGGTTTTCACGTCAATGTGGCTTTTCTTTTCCCATACAATCAATCTTTTAATGTTATTGACAAATCACATCCTCCAATCTTGACTCCTGATAATGTGGTTTTGATTCACCAATCTATATTTAATTTGCCAGTCAATATAATTTGTGAAACTTAATAATAATCAACTTAGTGAACAATGAGACTTCACAGGCTATGTTCCAAGTGTGCTCACAATCAATGGAGGAGACCCACATCCCTTCCTTTTGCTTGTTTAAGACTACATTTGCAATTGGCTCTAACACCATGTTGTTTTTCTAAGATTGTTTCTGCAAATGTAGTAATATTGCCCATGTGATTAATGATTTTCAAATGCAGATTTGAAGACTCATAAATATGAGAGGAGACATGTCTCTATAGTTAATCATCATTAGTTAATAAATAACCATATGTATAACTCATCTTTAAGCATATATGTGATATTAATATATTAACCATACATGTAATATATTATTATATTATTATATAATAATATATAATATATATGATATATTATATAATAATATATAATATATATGATATATTATATAATAATATATAATATATATGATATTTATATATATGATATTTATATATAAGATATTTATCTTAAAGATGATTTACCATCAACAAGGTATCTCATGATAAAATCAATCCAATAGAAGCTACAACCTTAACAACAAAGTCATGTCCCTACATGGACATAACTGAACACCGTTGGTGTATAAGCATATACAATTAATTTGCTTCTTAATCGACAATCATGCAGTGGAAAAACAATTACATTCAGGAACCCGATAACATCAGTCTATTTGGTTATAAGAGCCCGATTAGTTAAGTAAAGTCATTTATAAATAAACACACACACACACGCACACACACGCACATATATGGGTATGTGCAGGATCATGGTGTGTCAAAAAGTGGCAATGTGAAAAACATGTAGTTTTGAAACGCCTAAAAGCGTTTCAAAATGCACTTTGACTTTTCTCCCACCCATCCTGGTACCAAACCAAAAATGTAATACCTTGCCTGATCGGGTATCCGATTTGAGAACGGGTATTATAATCGTTCACATGTGTCGAAGGAGTCATAGGACCCCTTTCGACATGTTTAATGACAACATATTTCCTAGGGGCCATAGGACTCCAAGGGACATATTATAATTATTTATATCCATTTGACACATTTCATCACAAGATGTCTCTAGGGGTCCTAGGACCCCTAGGGACATATTATAATCGTTTATATGGGACCCCTTTCGACACATTTTATGACAATATATGTCTCTAGGGGTCCTAGGACCCCTAGGGACATCTTATAATCAATTTTATGAGTCGAAAGGGATCATAGTATAACCTATGACCCCAGTCAACACATTTCATTACAACATATGTCTCTAGGGGTCTTAGGACCCTTAGGGACATATTATAATCATTTATATGGGTCGAAAGGAGTCATAGGATAACTTTATGACCCCTTTCGACATGTTTCATGACAACACATGTCCCTAGGGGTCCCAGGACCGCTAGTGACATATTATAATCGTTTATATGGGTCAAAAGGAGTCATAGGATAACCTATAACCCCTTTCGACACATTTCATTACAACATTTCTCTAGGGGTCCTAGGACACCTAGGGACATTATAATCGTTTATATGGGTCGAAAGGGGTCATAGAATAACCTATGACCCTTTTCAACACATTTCATTATAACATGTCTCTTCGGGTGTCCAAAGATCCCTAGGGACATATTATCATCGTTTATATGGGTTGGAAGGGGTCATAGGATAACCTATGAACCCTATCGACACTGTTGGTCTAATTTTTCACACTTGCAAAAAAATTTTGAAAATTATGGCAAGAAATCACTTGAGTTTGTTTAGGATTGCCCTAGTCTTGCCCTGTTTCATGTGTTATCAGAGTCTATTGATTTCTCTAGATTGATCTTTTAAAACAGCCATGAAATTGTCCCAGGTCTGAAATTGATGGCATCCCTTTTGAATTTCTCAGAAGGAGTTGTAAAATGTTTTAAGTTAGTCCTTTACGTTCTTACGGTGTGAGGTTTCACATAACAACGGAATGCCTTTTGCTTTTGGTTTCCGTGGCCACGCTTTCTGATACAGCGAAGAGGCGTAAAGGATTTATCCCACCTTGAAAACCTCTTTCTACGGGCTTATGACTAAATACCTTGAGCGAAGGAGCAGGGAAGCCTGCAATGTGATCTACGCGTATACGCCTCAATGGGTAGCGTAAAGGCGTAAAGCATGATCTGAAGGGCACGCGAGGGTATTACGGTGTTACGAGTAAAGGTTTTTCCGTAAGCACGGAGGCAAGGTTTCATGGTGTTTACGGGTCTACGATTTTTGGGCTTGCGGACAACCATAAAGATTTGTTCTTAGCGGTAAAGGAATCATGTGGGACCTGTTGAAGTGTCAGAAGGGCCCAGTTGCAGCAAATCAGATGGAGACACGACATTTATGTCAGATGTGCCCATCCCTCATGGCATATGACTTAAGCTTTTGATATTACGCCCTTACGCTTGTAGGTTAAGCGTATGAACGAAGAACTATTTTTTCTTTTTTTCCGTGGTTACGGATCCAGTCTCAACGTGTAAGCGTAAAGAGGTGATAAGGAAGATCAGTAAAAGGGGTTTACGCTCATACGATAAAAGGAAGACGTGAGACCGCAATAGCAGTTGAGAGGGCTCTCCGGTGATACGAATAAAGCTAAGTCGCAAGAGCGGGAGATAAGTTTTGAAGCCTTACGCTGCCTCGGGAAATGAAATAAGCGGAACAACGTAGAGGGAATTTCCAAGGTCTCCCCAGATACGTGCACGTAAGAGCGTAAAGGCTACAAGGACGGCTTGAATAAGGGTTTTATGCTCACACGAGGAATGTTGAATCGTAAGAACGGAGATGTTAGTAAAAAGGTTTTCGATGTTCTGGTGTAAAGGGTTACGTATAAGCGTAAAAGGTAATAAGACAGAGTTAAGGATCTTTACGCTTATACGGAAGAAGCTTAAATCGTAAAGGCGCAAACACACAGTAGAAGGGCTTGAGATCCTACGGGGTAAAAGGTTTCGTAGGAACATAAAAGGGATTTGCAAAACAGTGTAAGAGCATCATTACGTTCCTACGATTAGGGCATTCTGAAGCTTCTCCGAGTGAGCATAGAGATCCATCGAGAGCATTTCCGGCATCACGAAGATTGAAGATTTGACTCATCATAAAAACAGAAGATAGTCATATAAGAAAAAACCTTTGATGTGTCACGACAGATAAGCAAAAAAGGACAAAATTACTGTAGCCAAGCAAAGTAAGGCTTTGAAAAGTACAATCAGAATCCAATTTTGCGGCTGATATACCCTAATGGCAACCTGCGATCATAAATTTTAAAGCTCATGCATGCTAAATTTATTAAAAAAAGGTTGGCAAATATATAATTAAAACATCAAGGATTTAACTGAATTACCAGCCTCAAGAAGCTTGTTCCTATGCTATTCTGAAGTTTTGAAAGCTACAGAGCTCTGTGTATCCTGTGAAATTGCAGAAGAATTCAAAGTAAAAAAAATGGCCGACCAAGAAGTTGAAGAGGTACACGCAGAAGAATTCGAAGTCGAAGACAAGGGTGATGATGTGGTAGAAGTCACACCAGAAGGAAAAAGGAAGAAATCTGCTATCAAAACAAAAAAGAAGACAAGGGTCAGAAAATCGAACAAGCATGCAGAAGACTGGTTAAAACTCCTTCCAAGGTCGTCAAATGCAATTTCTGCAAACGATCATATATTCAGAGACCCTTATGCTTTTGTTCGAGATGCTGAATGCCCTAGAATTACTGGCTATGATCTTTTTATGTACTTTTATCATAACAGAATAGAGAATGTGCCAGTATGTAACCCTTGGAATAGAAATATGGCAAAATTAATTTTTCCGAAAGTGTTCGTTGATGTTGACCTGTTGAAGGCCCTAATAAATTCATACAATCCAGTAACCAGGACTTTTCACAGGCATAATGGGAGTGTATTATGTACATTGGACAAAACTTCTTTTATTGAGGCTTTTGGATTGATGGGACAAATGGATGTACCTATTGACATTGCAGACTTGCAAGGAAAATTCGCTAGAAATAAAACCTACTTTGTAAACAATGTCATGCTGCCACACATTCCTTACAAAGTTAAGAAGGCAAGGTTAATACCAAAAAAGGTGGGAGACTTTTTACCTTTGAGTAGGTTCAAAAATTATTTCAAAAACACAGTATATGGGTTGCACAAAGTATTGGGAAGTGATGGTGCAGAGGATTGTGTATATGGTTCTCTTTTTCTGATGGCATGCGACATACAGGATCCTTTTCATCATAAGGAGTATGATTATGTGGCCTTTATCATTGACAGTATGCACATGCAAATTTGTGATGCTAAGAAAGGAGAACTGAAAGACTTCAAGTTCCACCATTATTCATTATTGATGCACCTTATCCTGTATAGCAACATTGGGCACATCAGTGGAGACTTCATTGATCAAACTTACGATGAATTTGGTGAGTTACCTGTGCAACTCTGGACTCGTATTTGGCATAAAGATTTCTTCTATTCAAATGCTCTAGTTTTTTTCAATTTGTTCAGTTCTGTTATTATGAGGCAGCTAGATCATACTTTCTTTAGGGCACCCAATGTTTTGAAGACTCTGCTTAGGCTCTCTTTCTTAGATGAAAAAATAAAATTAGATCATAACTGGGGAAGCATATTTTTGTTTAAAGAATGTACTTTAATCAGAGTCTTTGCATACCCACAGCCTCCTCATCTATTGCCTAAATATCTACCCCCTAGATTGGCCATTATTGAATTCTTTTGGCAATTCTTATTGATGAATAAAGAAATGATCCCTCCCTCTCTGCATAAGCCTACTTTTGTATGTAGAACCTTTAAGGTAGGAGACTTTGAAATAGGCAAGAATGCTTTTGAGGAATTGAGTGACTATTTAGGTCAGTATAAATTTGCTACTGGGCCCTATAGGATGTATGATCCTGACAGTTATATTGCAAACGAGGTTAAGACCATTAGGGGTTTTGTTCTGCCTCCAAGTAAGCCTATCCCTGTAGAGGACCTAATTGCCAACATAGTAGCAACAGGGGAGGCAGATGAGTTATTAAGGAAGTATGAAAAAATAAGGAAAGTGGAAAATGCTTTGAAGAGGACCAACCCTGAATTTAAGGGTTTTTATACAGAAGTTCCATATCCAAATAATCTGAGGAAAATGATTGAGAATTTTGATCATATTATGTTACAAATGCCTCATGAGCCAGAAGGAGAAGAAGCCATTATAAATAGAGAATCCCCTGAACCAGATACACAATTAGAAATTGATTTGGAAGAAGAGCAGCCATCAACATCAGCCTGGATGCCACATGGAAATAAAAGACAAAAGACAATGCACATTCCTCAAAAGGTGGTAAGCAGAGCTGTACAAGTCATGTCTAGAAGTAGTGAGTATTTTGCTGATATTAGGCAAAATTATTTTCATCAAAGGGCTATTGAAGCAGGAAAAGCTTCTACTGACATGCAAATTGCAGCATCAAGGTTGGATGACAGGCTCATTCAATCTGAGAAATTCATGGAAGATGATGATTTTATTAAATCATCTGAATTTAAAAGTTTTCTCTATAAAATCAAACAAAATGAACTCACATTGAATCTCATGGCGGGAGAAGATCCAGAGAAAAATAAAGAGTTAGTTGAAAAACTATTGGCTTATGACCCTGAAAGTGAAACAATGACTGCTGCAAAAGCTAGGGAATTAGTACATAGGAGTGGCATGATTCTAATACCACATTGGGACATTGAAAAAGCTTTTGTATTGGACCAAATGAGAAGACAAGATAAGGCCATCAGTTATGAAGCCACTAGCAGTGAAGGTTTTAAAAGAGGGTTAGGTTTTAATGTGGACACTAAAACCCTAGCAGTATGGAGTGTGGCCCCTGACACCAAGAAGCCTAAGATGATGGATATAGAAGAAACTGCTCAGGGCAATATGATTGTGTGGACATTGGAGAGCACTACTGGGAAGTAAATCTCCAGTTTGGTAAAACATTTTGCTCTTATGAATGAGGAAAAGGTTGATGAAATTGAGGATAAGTTAGCTGCAATGTTTAATGAATGCCTTGATATCAGGAGAACATATGAAGAAGAGCTCAAAATGAGCCATGTACAGAAAGAAAGAATAAAGGAGTTGGAGGAAAAAATTAAGATTCTGGAAACAGAAATAAAATCCCTCAAAGAACAGCTCAAGATAGCAACAGAGGCAGAGCATGCACCAAGGCAAGAGGAAGAGAGAAGGCACAAAGTAGAAGCAGAGGCCCAAACAGAAGAAATGCTTATGGGAACAACAGTGTCAGCGCCTGTGATTAATGTGGAAACAGAAGTTTCCCAAGTCGACAATAATACCAAGAAAAATGTTTTGATGAATGTATTAAATCATAGAATCAGCATTCTGAAAAGAATATCTCAGGATACTTATAATACATTCATCAGTCTACAATCTGCAGAACAGGTATGCATGGGTGCAGTTAGATGGCTTGAGCCTATTTTTCAGCAGTGGGGACCCTATATGCAATTTTTTGACAGGTTGATACCCTTGTTAGCCAAGAAGCCAGATCTCCCAGATAAAGTTATTACTGTGAAAGAAGGTATGGACAAAGTGAAAGAATTATTGCAAATCTTCACAGGGAAGCTGGCAGTAATTCAAAGTAAATTAAAAATGCTAACAAATGGTTTCTATTCTTTGATTCCTTCTGTTATCGATTCTAATGATAAGTTAAAAGATTTTGATGAGTGGTCTAATTCTTTTGATCACATTATAGACTTGCCACAAGTGGTGTCCGTCCTCCAAGATGGTATTGATGAATGTCTTTTCAATGAACTAATTGATACCCTTTTCAAGATTGAAACTGAAGTGAATAGGTTTATCATAGAAGGAAGGGTGATTACTGATGCCAGGTGGCAGAAAACGGTGGATGAATTAACAACAGTTAAAGAATGTGATTGGCCCACTAAAAGAGAAATATTTGTCTGGGAAGCAATTGCAGAAATCAAAGCACTACCAACCGGGAGCAGTTAGAGAAGAGGACAAAATTGAAGATTTTATGCTCCAGCTGTCATTTGCCTTCTGTTTCATTTGTTTTGTTTTGTTTTGTTTGTTCGGTTTTCTTCTAAAAAGGGGTAATTTACCAAATTTTTGTAAAAGGACACGTGTCACTTTCTTTAGCCCGAAGCTTGTTGCATCTCACACTATTTAAGTGAGATCCCAAGGCTAAAGAATGGTCCGATTTCTATTTCTTCTAAGTATTGTGCTTAGTCTGGTTTTTGGTCCAAATTTTGAAAGCAAGTTTGTAATGTATTTTGTTGTCAAATTCTCTGAGAATACATGAATATAGAATGACCTGTGTTTCTTTCTGAAGGCCATTCCGAGTCTACTGTAAAGGATATACCATTTTCAAAGGAAATGAATACAAATTATGAACTGTCCCCATATCAGTTCTTTCTGAATTTTGTCTCCTTTTAAATACTTAGCTGCCTTGATGTTGTATGAGTAAAAGCTTGTGCAATTGAATACAATCAAATTAGGTTGTATATCCATTTATCACTGCTGTTAATTCAATGGATTAAATAAAGGCTTTGATGAATGTGATAAGATTCCTCAAGTATTGAAAAGGATTTTTGAATGATAAGTTCTGATAAGAATTGCTGATAGAATTTGTTTAAGGCAACAAATTAGATCTAAGAATTTGCTATAGACTCTGAACCCCAATGGATTAGGCACTGATCAAGTTATTTCAGCTGAAGGAGAAATATCTTACAAATGGTTTTTCAAATGCATCATCAAATCAAATTTTACTTTTATTCCCTGTAGATCTTCAAAGTTGGCCAGCACTTGTCTGCATGGAATGTTTTAGCTTCAGTTAGCCATTGTTGTTGAAAACATCTGCAGATCTATAGAAGAATTCTTGGCCATATCTGTTTATGGGATGTGTTTTATCAAGTTAGTAAAAATTAAGTATATGTTCAAGGATCTTGAAATGAAAATCAGAATGAAACTAAGAACAATCGTCATACATTTGTTTCAATTTTGAACCATCCCTGGGTACACCCACCCTGGTTTTGCACAGCCAAAAGAGTAGAAAACCATCTGTGGTTTTGTTGAAGTTGGGTCCAAATACCTTACATATGCAATTGTTAATAAGAATAGGCTAGTCTTTAGATTGTGTATGTACTGTCACTTTGGTATTAAGCATTTTGTCGCTTAGTAGTTTTAGCACTTTTAAAAACTCCAACAGACACATTTCATTACAACATGTCTCTAGGGGTCCCAAGACCCCTAGGGACATATTACAATCATTTATATGAGTCAAAAGGGGTCATAGAATAACCTATGACCCCTTTCGACACATTTCATCACAACATATGTCTCTAAGGGTCCTAGAACCCCTAGAGACATATTATAATCATTTATATGCGTCGAAAGGGGCCATAGGATAACCTATGACCCCTTTCAACATATTTCATTATAACATGTCCCTAGGGCTAGGACCCCTAGGGACATATTATAATCATTTCTATGGGTCGAAAGGTGTCATAGTATAACCTATGACCCCTTTCAACACATTTCATGACAACATATGTCTCTAGGTGTCCTATGACTCCTAGGGACATTAAAATCATTGATATGGATCCAAAGGGGTCATAGGTTCCTAGGGATCCTAGGACCCCTAGGGACATACATTATGTGTTTGAATGTGTCGAATGGGACCATAAAGTTCTCTATGACCCCTTTAGACCCATTAAATAAAAAAATACATTCCTAGGGGTCCTAGGAATATATATTATGAGTTTCAATAAGTCGAAAGGGGTAATAGAATATCTTATGACCCTAAGCTCACTTAATGTCATCGAATGGGTCAAAAAGGGTCATAGGGTATTCTAAGGCCCATTTTGAGTCATTAGATCACATCGTTGGTTAGGGGTCCTACGATCCATAAGCACACTTATTGTGATTGAATGGGTTAAAGAGTGTCAAAGGTACCCTATGACTCTTTTTGATCCTTTGGAACCATTATATGTATAGTTAAGGGTCCTAAAGCCTTTTAAAAACATATTAAGTATCCTAAAAAGGAGTCATACTATTATAAACGAATTTGAAAAAAAAAAATTAACTAATTAATTAATTTTAAATTTTAAAAAAAAAAAGAATTTAAAAAAAAGGGGTATCCGATTTGGGAATGGGTACCTGATTCTATTGAGTACCCGATTAGGCTTGGTTTTGCTCTGGATGCCAACCCTCCATAGTCAACACCAAAAATGTCCCACCCAAAAACGTGTTTTTGGCCTATTGTAGTGTGTTTCTAACTTCGACGATGTAGCTGACGACTTTTTTTTCATCCAAATTTGATGAAACAAAAAGAGTTTCTTGAGAACGTTCTCAACTTTCCATCGATATGTCTGTCAAATTATGAGTTAAGTAATTATTACTTATTTTCTAATGGAGTTAGCTACAAAGTGTTGATTGACATACTGATTTAAAAATAGCTATAACTTTCAAACGATATAGGATTTTTAAAATCCAAAAGATGTGTCACATTGTATGCTTCGACTAGTATAAGAAGAAAAAAAAATTGAACTAGTTAATAAGGTTGTCAGACACGGGAGTTTTTTAATTCTGAAAATAGTATAGTAGAAAATTCATAATTAATTATTTATTTAGAATAAAAATACCCAAAAATATGTGTCACATTCGGGCATGAGTTTGCTTTTTATATCTATAATTTTATCTAAAAACATTATCATTTGATTTTGATTAAGGTGGTTAGACATACACCTGCTTTTTATTTTCGCCCTAAAAGTTTTGTAGTACTACATTAAAATCCGAACTTTTGACCAATCAAATAATTTTTCTCCAGATAAGGCCTAGTAGTTTAGAAACTACATTCAATTTCCTATAGATTATTTTCTTACAACTTTTTGATATAAAGTCCAGAACCACTTTAAAATTATGTGTCAAGTTGACATAACCCTGATTTGTTGGTTTTTCACTGCCACTTAAGGCCATAGTTTGGTTGACCATGATCCTGCACATACCCATATATAATTCTTATCAATAATATAAGACATAAAACAATGTTCATATAAATCATGAATACAAATACTCAATGTAATGAGTATATCACTTCGACTGATGCTATACTTCAACACTCAAGGCTAGTGTTTTACCTTTTAGGCGAAGGAGTGGCATATTTGCTTGTCATGGGGTTACACATAGGAGAGTCTACCCACTTACGTGTACTACCTCGAGGCGGCTCTAACAAGTTGGGACACGTGCTTCTCTTGAAAGATTATGAGAGAGGAGAAACAACTCATTGGTGAGAGGGTCATCTCAATTGCACCTTCTGAATCAGGGCTAAAATTTCCCATTTGTGGGAAGGCATCATATTGAACTTTGGGAGATCTCAACTCTTTGTCCCATTTTTGCAATAAAACTTCATCAAATGCAAAATTACCTAGATTAATTTGTACTTGCTTAATCTCCTAGCCCAATTAGGTCTAGAATACTTCCATCAATTATGCTTCCTAACCCAATTATTCCAATTTTCTTGCCTAGTTCATGAAGATATTTCCAAAGTCTGCTTCTACGATGGGGTTGTAGGAGGGATATGACGGCCGCTCTGGATGCAATGCTTCTTCCATGCTCATGAAAAGCTTTGGGTCTACAACACTAGGGCTCATACACTCCTCCCAGTATTCCTTGGTCACATGCTTGACAAAAATCTTTTGGCTGGTCAGACTGCCACAAGTGTCGAAACTACACTTGTCGTTGACATAGACAAGGTCAATTTGTAATAACTTGGATAATAGGACGTCATTGGCAGCCCTCTTCTTTTCAAGGGTGATTGGGTCAAGCATCTGCCTCCTAGGTACAATGGACTGCCCATGCTTGCCTGCACCAAACTTGGTTTCTATCATGGCTACCGATAGCATCAGCTCTAAGGCGAGAGTTTAGTTGGAAACTTAGACAAGCAGGCGGAAGCGTGTACTCTTAACAATTGTAAAATCTGTCTGAAGAACCATTCACACTTGGTCGCATGAATTTTTAACCAAATCAAGAAGGAAATGCCGAGGGTTCTGAACATCTTAACCTTTGAAATCACACACTGCGAGCACCAAGAAGCCCGCAAGAACTTATAGAAATCATGGCTAGCAAATAGTAGAGTGGTCCACATCATAACTAACAACTTTCTTCTTTCTCCATCCTTCATCTTCAACCTTATGTGTCACTCGAAGAATGACACATTCTGATGCAAAAACATGCACACCAAGAACAATATATGTCAAAAAACTGTATCTTGGCTAAAGAGAACTTCAGTGGAGATGAGGTTTCCGAATCATTTGCAAAGTTGTAGGAAAAAACATCATTTTCCCTTTGTAATTTTGAATAGCAAACCCATTTGGTACTGGTGCACCTACTAGTAATGTGAATCACCATAGATGAAGGCCAACATCGAACAAACATCTTGCAAATGCTCATGTTGCATGTTCCTTCTAAGAGGGAATTTTGGTGGCACATTATTCCATCTAGAAAGAGCGAAGCAATAATTGTAGAAGGATTGTTGGTTGTATCTAGTGACCCATTACTTCGCAAGGGTTTCTCTATTGAACTACTCTGACCCATCCTGTTGTGGTGGAGGAATGCATAACATGTCACATAGAGCTTCAGAGAAAAATGTCCACCTTAAGATTGCGACCCTAAATAATGCTTCTTTTTGGGTCAAAGAAGTCCACACAACACGTAATGAAATCTGGGCAAAGTGGTATCCTAGGTACCATATACTGTGCGAGGCCACATCTCCATATCCTAGTGGAGCAGTCACGCCTTTACTTCCAGCTACGACTATCTATCATTTGCCTACAAGCACCCTTCACCAAGCTTTTTGTAGGTCTCCACAAGCTAGGGTCAATTACTTCCTCCAGGGTGTCCACTAGCACACCAATGTGCCTTGTTATAACCTTCCCTCTCATAGAAGCCCAGTAATAGACAGGTTTTGCAAGCATCTTGGGGTTTACATATGAGACATCTCCATAGATGTCAACATAACCGCTTGATGCTTCGGCTCTGGAAGAGCATACTTCTTGCACCATTTCCTTTTTTATTTTATTTTTGCAACACTCTAGAGCCTCTATTCAAACTTGTGAATCAAAAGGCCTAAGTCCTCTTTCTTTTGCAGAGAAGCTTTGAGAAATAAAATGGTTATGGAATGGCGGGCATTTTATGCTTTAAAAACTATGGTTATCCTTTATTATGCATTGTAAGCTTTAATTGCATTAAATGCTCTCTTTAATTGTTATTCGAGTACTAAATGCATATATGCATTTTAAATGCCATTGTGCCTTGAAAAATGTGCATTCCCTATGGCACTGTCACCTTTTTAAAAATGAGTTCTTTGGGATCCACAAGTTAGGACCTAAAAAGATTTTCATTTAATGCAACTTTGTCACTGAACTACATTTGGATCGTTCCATGAGTCGTCCCATCAAGAGAAGATTGCTAAGCTCACAAACCACCACATGGGTAGTAGCACTTCTAGGTTTTCCCTTGTACCACCTCGTCATAAAAAACAAAGGACTTTCAACTTAATGAAAGCAAAAAAAGCACACTTATATACATAACATACACAAGCACACCAATCTACTTTATTGAAACGTTTTAAATGAATCCCATTAACTAGGATTCCAAGGGGTTCTCCCTCTGTGGTTTCCAACTCAAAAGAATTTAATTGTTTGCACTCGGCAACGCGAAAGGGGCCTTCTAGACTGCCAAATTTGGCGCGCATGTCAGGCTTGGCCCCACACTTATTGTACTTCAACACTAGATCATCCTTCTTGAATACAAGGTCTGAGCTCTTTTTATCGAACCACCTTTTGACCGCCTCTTGCCTTGCATTCATAATGGAAATAACCATTTCTCTTTTTTCTTGTAATGTTAGCTTGGGTATCCTAACTTCTCCAAAAGAATTCTCCTCTGACTCAATTGATTCTATCAACTGTAGTGCTAATAGTTCCACCGTGATGGGGAATACTGCATCTTTTATGTATACAAGCTCATACAAGGAAGTCTTCAGGATTTTCTTAAGAGTGATCAAATTAGCCCAAAGAGCACTCCAAAAAAATTTATGCCACTCTCGTTTATGCTCAACTTTGATCCTTTTGATGAGGCGAATCAAGTTCTTATTGGTATACACTACTAGATTGTTTCCCTGCGGGTAGTAGTTTGAAGATGTCCTTAGGAATATACTATTGCACAGAGCAAACTCAAGCAAGTGCGTCCTAGGAAAGCTTTCGCATTGTTGGATATGACAGTCTTTGGGGGACCAAAACGGATGATTATTTCCGCTAAGAAATTCAAGATTTCCATCTCTCTGACATTTTTAAGAGGGGTTGTCTCTGCTCACCTTGTGCAATAGTCAGTGGTCGTGAGGATCCACATTTGGCCAGCACTTGATGATCCCTATGAAATCAAGTCCCCATTGAACAAAAGGCTTGTCGATCGGGATGAGCCGAAGGTGTGCATTGCCACGACTTTTCTCTTACCAGTGTAAACCTGGCATTCATGACATCCCTTGACAAGAGAATGTACGTCATTGAACATTGACAACTAATAGTATCCAGTGCGGTTGGTCTTTATGGGAATGGTTTGGGCAGAAAAATGTCCCCCCCGACGAAACCATTGTGAAATTTTCTTTGAACTTTGGAGCATCAGTTTCTCCAATACACTGGAGGAGGACGTCATCGAAATTTCTCTTAAATAGTACTCCCTCTATCAACTGGAAACCAACATTTTGTAACCGATTATAGCTTCTCTTGTAGGTTTGAAGGCTCTGAGGGTATCATCGGTCTTCATGAAATCAACCCGAACAGTTACCTAGTCGGACTCCAACAAATGTGAGTGGAAAAGAACGACTTGCTCATCTTCTGCTTATGCAGAGTCCACCTCTTGAGTGATGTATTCAAACATGCCCTTCCCTCTAATTACCTTAGTGGGCCTAACCTCAATGTCATATTCCATGATCTTGGTTATCCAATTTGCCCTCTTTTCTATGATTTCTCCTTCCATGATATATTTGCGCACACTAGGATGTGCAATAAAGATGGTAGTCTTTCAAGATGTTGGGATGTATCTTAATTTCTTCAACCTTTTACTATAGTAAATGCTTACTTCTTAACAAAATTATTTTTGACCTCATAATCCTTGAGCATTCTAGAGTAAAATGCGCTAGGGTGCTCTCCCTTAACTTCTATGTCCTTTTGAGCTAATACAATAGCCACGTTTACATACATAATCAAGTCACTGGACAAATATGGGTTCATGAGTACAAGAGCTGAAGCAATGGCTTTCTTGATCTTTTCAAAAGATTCAAGCGCTTCTGGAGTCTAACCAAAATTGTAAATCTTTCTTCAACATCAATGTTATATGTCTTACAAGTCCAACGAAGTCTATGATATACTTACAATATTGATTTTACCCAAGAAAAGGCAGCAAGCCCTTCTTGTTGACTGGCAAAGATAATCTTTAAATTGCTTCTACCCATTCTGGGTCTATTGCTACACCATCTTTTGATACCACAAGGCCTAGGAGCTTCCCTTGGGGAGCACCAAAGATACACCACTTTGGGTCCAAGAATATGCCAAACTCTTTACATCTTTGAAAAACAACTTCTGAAGGGTCAAAGTTATCGATAGCAAATTTTGATATATCTTTAAGTATTCTAGGTACATAAGAATGATCTTATTGATCAAGTCTTTAAAGGCCATATCCATGGCCATCTACAGGTTGTGCCTACTTCAGAAATTGTGCCAATCTTCCACTCTCACCAACACTTGATTGTATTCTGAAAAGCCATCTAACAAAGAAAAAGCTTCTAACCCAACTATTGATTATAGGATCAACTCTATTGACAATAAAGGGAAATGGTCCTTCAAGGTGATACTTTATTCAAGTCATGGAAGTCGATGCAGAGGCAGATATCTCCATTCTTATTGTGTACGGGGACCAGGTTAGGCACCCATGCACTATGCTTTATTGAGAAGACACTCTGGAAATCTACCAACTTGGTCGATTCCTTAGGCATTGGTGGCTCAATCTTCGAATTCACGAATCTTTGTTTCTATTTGACAAGGTTCGTACCTTCTGTTAGCTCTATGGTTTATTGGATTACAGAGGGTCATACCCCTTCAAGTCCTTGTATGTCCAAGCGATGACTGTTGCATACTTTTCACAAAAATGAACTAGACCACCCTGATCATGTTGAGGAACAACAATACCCACCTTTAGCACTTGACCTTTGTCGACTTGCTGATCACTATAATCTTGCTCATCTGCTTTGAACTTTGTTTGGTTTGCAATTGTATTGTTGAAATCAAAGATGTTTTCCAAGGTGATTAAGCCTCCAAGGAGTTTGTTTCCCCTTACTTGGATAACTTGGTCATCGAATGTTTCAACAACCTTGGGTTGCTGTTGTTCCCCAAACTTGTTGGAGTGCTACAAGAACACGACGACCTGCTCATCACTTTCAAACACTTACTAGTTTTAGTCGTTATCGGGAATGGCGGGCCTCACAACTACACAAACCGCATGCTTGTTTTCAAGCAGGTCTATAACTAGGCAGAAATGGGAGACCACTATGGCTAGACCATCTGCTAATGTGTTTAAACTTCTTGATATAACTTGAATGTTGAAAACATCGAAGCTTTCTATGAAATGTTTTGTGGTTGCTTGGTTCCATGAGCTTAGAGTCTTCGAGTACTCTTAGCTTCTTAATACCCATATGTATTGCCAAGTTTAGTCTATATTATTTGAACATGGGAACTGGAAAAGAAAAAGCTCTCAGAATTCTTTGACCCTATACCAGACCCTTTCCTGCTTTTTCCCCCATCGAAATGTAGGGTCCAAACACCTGAACTTCTACTTTCAATCTCCTCGGCTTCTGTAGCAACACCTTTGGTTATCTGTGGCAAAGATTGGTATTCTTCATAGATCATATAGGTTCCAAGGCTAGTACACTCATATTGGAGATGACTCCAGGAGTCATTGCTTTATTGGGAAAGGTCTTCTATATGCTCGAATTGGGGAATGACCTCACCTTCCAACAGCTCTTCCACACATTCAGATTTTGCAAACTTGGTATTAACCAGAGCCTCAAAGACATGTTCAGAATGCAAAGTTTCAGTCATAATTTTGAACTTAGCCCCATGTTTATTCCTAAGGATGAAATGTGATCAATCCAAAGAAAGGTATTCACCGATCTTGTCTGCGAAATCTTGTGAGAGAGAGATCAAAGGTGGTGGAAATGTTGATGATGACTACCTCTTGTAGTGTGGTGATGTTGGGCAAGCGTATAAAGTGAGTGCCATCTTCTTGATGATGTCCAGAGTCTAAACTTTGTTGCCATCTACCTTCATCACTCCTTTGCTCAAGGGTTCATACCCAAGTCCTAGCACATTGGCGATTTGCTTTGGCATAAACATGGTGCTTGCTCTGCTATCAATCATCAAGTTATGTAGGAGCTTCCTGTTCACGATCAAGGTCAAGTAAAACGGAGTAGGTTTGGGATGTTCTGCCTGAAACCAATATTTCATGAAGCAACAGCCAGGTCTAGTTGCAGCTAGGATGCCTAATCAACTGTATCAAACCTGAAGATTTGCAGATGAAGCAATAGATACCATGTTTCTTCCTAGAGGCTGTGTGAAAGTGGCAGCAAACAAGCCTGGGGTCAAAATGAAGCAGGAACTAACCAAGCCAGAAGCATAAATGCAAGGAAAGCAAGCCCTAATCTCCTAATCCAAAGGCTTATGCCTCGGAGGACAACAAAATGCAAGCACGAAAAACAAAAAAAAAAGGCTTGAAAGAGATATTTGGATACCAAAAGTGGACTAAAGGGCTTCTTCATGGCAGTTTTCAACAACAGCGTACTTGGCTGATATCTTTGAGTGCGACCCTTGTTGTCATGGAATCCCCATATTAGTTACCAACCCCCGTCTCCCACAATTGAATTAATACATCAAAAATATCATGCAGAACTCTATAAGATCTGTTGCCAGATGACAGAATGCAAGAGCAGTTGATTGAGGTACGTAACTCAAAGTCTGTAAAAGAATTTCCACTACATTTAATACTGATGTCTATGAACCTACATCAGCCAATCAATGCATGCGCCTCTTAGGAGTGTTCAACAATTTAGACATAATTCCTGCTCTATCAAGGCAAATTGGGAATTATTTCAACTTCATTCTTAGGCCAATGAGATAAACAAAGGCAGATCAGGATCACCTCTTTGCAATGGCCTTGAACCTTTTGGATACTTCACATGGTACAAATATTTGAGCAGTATTTTTCTTGTTTGAATATAATTGTACAATATATCTCTGTCCATATTAGGACTATCAAGGCCAGCAGTGTTGTAAGGTTTTCACAGCATCACCCCATTGCAAATGGAGACCCCTCTGTTTTTTTAGGAAGTAGTAGTAGTAGTCTTGGTAGCAACTTTCAAGTCTCCAAGTGAGAGAAGTTTGGGCAACTTTGGCCTGCTGGGTAGTCAAGTCTATTAGGGGTGTGAGTGAGAGCTGATAGCCTGATATAGCTAATCAAGAATATGGAGTTGAAATCAGGGGATTGACAATCTAGACAACCCCCAAAATTCTGCCCAAGCATAGCTGGATTCCAAGTAATTACGAGGCTATTTACGAGTGCGAAATGATAAAACAAAAATGAGTGAAAAGCAATGATAGGATGATCTTGGGAGGTTGACTTGCAAACAAAAAAGTAATCCCAAGAGGAGATGGGAATCTGACGTCGTCTCAAGATTCAAAATCCTGACTCCCATGAAGTTTCCACCCCAGCCTATTGGCAAAGTTCTAAGAACACCAAGACTTTCGCCCGAGTACAGGGGCGGGCTAAGGTGAAATCTCAGTCCCAAATTGATGTATAAGACCAAAGTTGGTAGACAAAAATGAAAATCAGTCAAGTAATTAGAAAGAGGTGAGCAAACTTTTGGAAGTAAGCACAGATAAAAGCAAATATACCCTTACTCTGGGAAATCACATGGAATGGAGGAATGCAAGGTAGGAAATTGGATTTACAACATGAATCCATGACGAGGAAGAAAAATCCTGACTTAGGGAAGGAATTCGATGCCTAGTCAATATTCCAAATCCCGACTCACCCAAGAATTCCGTCCCATAGTCTAGGCAAGTTTCAAACAACTAAGATGGGGGTAACTCAAATATGAAATTCAGTTGATGTTTCTTGGCAAAATAATGTTTCAAATCCATGACAAAGTCAGATGGAAACCAAGTGGAGTGAAGGAGTCTAAATTCAGCCCAATAGACAAAAAGTCGAGAGGACAATCCCAAGGAAGAGGCACAATCTGATCTCCCCTAATCTCAAGACATCAAAATTGCACCCAGCACCTTGCCAAAATCCCAACGCCCCACACATGATGATTTTAATATCAATCTCAAACTCCGATAGAGGGGGTAGGAGCAACCTGCGCAACGGGAGAGGAGGAATCTGCCAAAAGGAGAATGGACAGGTAATATTTGTTTCCACTTAACATTTTAAAAAAGAAACTAGTAATCAACTACATATGGCACTCACACTCAGAACAGTTATGGTTTTCGATCTCTTTGATGTGAATCAGCATTCCAATATCATTAAGGAGAGGAACAAAAAGAGGAGAAACCAGTCAGAGGAAAAAGAGGGCAGTCTCTCAATATCATTGGCTTGGCAGCATAAATGGAACAGAAAAAGCATCTCCACCAGAATGAAAAGGAAGCAAAGAGGGCAGCAAAAGGAAAAGAAGTCCAAAATATTGAAAACAAATGAACTGGGAGGGAAAGAAAACACAACTGAAAGTCATTGGATAGATGCACACCAAATTCAATGAGAATATCAAGCAGGCACAAGATTCAAACTAGCACCACCCAGTGGTATTTGTGTATAGATGCATCACTTGTCAGGAAGCCAAATGAACAAATTACTAGCAAATTTTGCAGAGAAGGATCTCACAGATGGAGAGATCATGAGCGCAGAGAGTTTAAATGCAGACGATTCAAATCAAAGAGTGTGTGCCCACAATACAGTATAGTTAGGAAATTTCTCCCTTGCTGCTTGCCACAATTAAAAGTACAGTTGAGGAATCAGAGAGCATGGCATCTGATTTTTTCCAAGCTTAAGTGCCAAATTGGCAAGCTCTGGCCTGAGGAGGATGTCCTTGAGCAGATTGCCGGAGCTGTGTGGATTCCCTAGGAGAGAGTGGCAAGTGCATGCAAGCCATGGTAACAGATAATGGATTTTAAACTTGAAACCCTGCCCCTGAAGTTTCCAGTCTACTCTCTGGAGCATGTTATTTACAGTTTTGTATCCTTCTATTTTTGTACACATCAGACAATTTCACTGTACCAAGTCCCAACGACAAACACAGGATTGTACCAGGAGAACACTGGTGCCAGTTTTGTAACAGTTTCTATTGCGTGAGAAGTTTAACTAGTTTGTAATTAGTTACACCAAAAAAGATGAAAGCACATTATAGGATAATATGGTTTCTAATATCTGATAGTTTGGGAAAATGTAAGTACAGAATGCATTGGATAAGACTGTATTACGATAATAGATAACTTCTATTATTATTTAATGGTTATCTATTTATAATCTATTGTAAATATTAGAATGTTTATAATATTTAGTCAGCCTGTAGATAACTGTTAGTTTTATATTAGCTACAATAGAATGTTTCTATTCTTTACGATCGTTACCTATGGAAACATCGTTCATTCTTTTGTATATTTTGACCTCTCGGTCTTTGCTAATATCAAGAAAATATTTACCAATTATTTCATAATATGGTCTCAGAGCCAACTTAAAAAATTTGAAAAAAATTGTTATTTCTCTTTGGAAATTATTTGTTTAAATTTTTCGAGAATAATTTTTCTGGAAAATTCGTGGGCAAAATAACATTGTTTTTTGCAGAACCTGTCTAGGATTTTGCGCAATTTTTTCTCCTTCTCTGATCAGTTTTCCCTGGCAGAAAATCCCTGTGTTTGGTAGCAAACTCTGCACACAAAAACGTGGCCTTCCTTCCAGCAAATCGTTGTTCCTGTGTGATGCAATTTCAAGCTGTTTTTCCCCACATCTTTTTATAAAATCGCACCTGGTTGTCTTGCAGTATCTTTGGACAGGATCTGTAGTTTGCTTGTGGCCATTATTTACAGTACTTGATGTCGTCTAGGGTTTCCAGACCCTCTGTTTTTTAATCAGCGCCCAAAATCTACCATTTTTCTCTACTAAATCTATCATTTTTCAAGCTTTTTTGCAGCCCGGGCCATTTTTTTTCAAAACCCTAATTTTTTGTAGCAAATCAAAAAAACAATTACATATTCTTGGTGGGTTTTTCGAGAGGTCAACTAGGTTGTCATCCATTTTTTCTAGGTGCCTCAATTTTTGTGCCTCTATTTTCGAGCAAGCAAAATCAGTTGCCGACAACATATTCTAAGTTTTCCGAGCTCTCTTCTAGGTAACTCTTAATTTTTTCTGGGTCTTCCATTTTTTCTTTGAAGTATGTGCCCTCACAGATTTTCACACTTTTTCACTGAAAAACATGCTATAGCATCTCTGATTAATATTTTGCTTGAGGCAAATTCAAAATTCAATGGTTGAAATTATGGCACGTGGAAGTAGCAGATACTAGCAATCTTTGAATACCGGAATACTGATCAGATTGTTTTGGGTGTTACAAAGCATCCAACTGCAGCTGGTACTGATCGGGATACATGGGATCTAAATAATCGAGAGGCGATGATGCTTCTCAAATTATCCACGGCTATTAATCAACTCCCCCAGATTCAATCCGGCAAAACAGCTACCGAGATATGGGAATGTCTCAAGAAAATTCAAAAGACTTCAAATAAAAGCAGAGCCTTCTTCCTCAAGAAAACTTTGTTTTCTATTATCATGGATGAGCGAAAATCGCTCCAGGAACACCTTAATAGAATTTAGGAAATTTGTGATCCGTTGCTTGCCATTAAACGCAAGATGAAGGAAGAGGACATTGTGGTCATAATCCTCAAAAGTTTGCCCAAGTCATACGAGCATTTTATCAAGACTCTCAACATTACTTCTACTATTGTTGTTCTGAAGTTCGCAGAACTCTGCACACTTCTGCTTCAGCAAGATCGGTGGGAACAACAGTTCGGTAGCAATTCCAGCTCCACCTCCATAGAGCAAGCCTTTGCTACTAAATCCTATCAGAAGGATCAAGCAAGTCTCAGCAGTCTTCTCAACAAAAGTCCTCTGCTCCAGATTCAGATGACTCCAGGAAAAATAACATTCAATGCAACTATTGCCACGAGTATGGTCACATGAAGGTTGAATGTCAGAAACGCTTAGCTGTCCAATCTAAGCAATTAGGTTCGTAACCCAAAGCGAGCAGTGTAGAGCATACTGAGCAAATGAAATTTGCCTTTTGCTCCTTCATGGCTAAAAGACTTGCAAATCATGTTAAGTCATTTGTCTAGTACATTGATTCAGGTGTCTCTTGTCATTTCACCCACCATAGAGACTAGTTCACTAACTACCACCTTATTCAGATTCTATTATTTTTTATGGTGAAGAGTACATCATTGTTGGCAAAGGCAATATTTCGATTCAGTCTGCCAGAAGGAATCTCATTTTCCTCGATGTGTACTACATTCCAGGGATGGAACTAAATCTACTCTCAGTCAACTAGTTGCTGCAACACTCCACAGTTGGATGCAACCTTCTGTTCACATTAATGCACCATCACTGATAGGGCGACTCAATCTCTTGTTGCAGTGGGTTTTGAGGATCTTGGTCTTTTCTGACCTATTGATTCTGGTGATTCTCGAGACTTAGCAATGGTTGCTTGGCGATCTTCTATCAGCATACTTTCGCACTAGTGGTATGTTGGTTAACAGTTTGTCTTCCTTATCTTTTTGGTTTATACCTGAGTCTTAACTTGCCCAATGGCTTATGAAGGACAAAGATGTTAACAACAAAATGGATCAGTGTAGTTATCTATAAAAGACCCCTGAATTGAAAGGCACAGCTCCCTTTCGAATGCAAGATATGCAATGAATTTTGATTTTCAGGTTTTGGGGGTATGCTCTTAACCAGAGAGCAGAAGAGGCAAATACCAAGTAGCTCAAGACTTCAAACAACTTAGGCAATTGAAAGGGGAACTAACTCACAACATGCAATCTATTCTAACCTACAATGCAATGAATGGAAATATGCCTAAGCAACTATGACAACAGGAAGAAAGAAAGAGATGGTGAAAAAGGTAATTCCCGGATTACACAATTTGCTGATGTTTTGATAATACCCGAATTGTCTATCTCTCAGCTTCTCCACACACCACTTTCCAACTTCCTTATGCAACTAACTGTACTAAAACACACAAACTATGGCGTACAGCACAGAGAACAAATGAGATGCTTATGCTGAAGAAAGTAAGACATACAATCTATTGAACGAAGGAAACCAAAACCAAGTTCATTTACATTCATTCAATTCTCAACATTAGTACATTCATTCCATACACTATACTGAAACTTAATGAACAACAGGTCACACACAATAGTCCCAGCTACAGGGGTTTGCCCAAAATAAATTTTGCCAATCTTATTAACATCTTAAAAGGTTACATTTATAGGCCTTTCAAAATGGCCGGTTACACTGGATGATTGCTTCACAGAGCATATCTAGACAGAATAAACTAAAAATAGGACAAGCTTAAATCATTGTTTGTTACAAAGACTAACAAAGTGCCATAAATGGCTACTAAAGAAAGAGAAGGGGAAGAATGACAAATATCTAGAAAAGCATCAGAACATCATGTCTTCTAAGGAGTAATTGATTTAGCTCTATAGGCTTTCATGCCGTCAATTACTTTGTCCAATTCTTCGACATCTGGAATGATGATGTCAGCTCGAACCATCCAATAGTTGTGCATCTCTGTCAATTCATCTATTCTGGCCACCCTTGACTAGAACTTCTTTGATTCTCTCCTTATGATTGCATCCGCTGCTTAGAGTTCCTGGATCTTGGACACTTGGAGATTGAGTGGGTCAACAGCTTCATTGACAAATGCCAAAAACTTTGATTTCATTCTCTCAATATCCATGAGCTTTCCATTAACGAACACAAAGAACTTTGTGTGAAATATCTTTAAGTATTGAAACAACTTCTCAATAACCTTTTGTACCAGGTCATGTACATCCTTGAGCTCATTTGCTGGCCTCATAGAGCTTTCTATTACAAACTCCAAGGGTTGTTTGCAATGAAACAATGACTCCTTTCCCATCTTCAGAATCTCATGAGTACTGGCCACATTTGTCTTCATGTCAATTACTTCTTGTAGAAGGGCCAATTGCTCTATCAGCTTGTCTGCGTCCTTTTGTATGGTTGTCTAATGATTTGAAGTTGCTTCCCTGAGCTTGTGAGCATCCAATACTAGGCTTCCCAAGTTTTCAACTAGTGGGGGACCTTGAGCCTTCATCTGATCTACCCATGCTCGGCCAGCCTGCCTAAATTGCCTTTCTTGTTGCATCTTTAGGAGTATATTTTTATTCTCCTCTGCATTCGGGTCAAATTGACTCGACGAAGTGCTCCCGAGTGCAGACCCTATGTATTCCACTGATTCTCTGTTCGAGACCTTCAATATTTCCTTTTCTACTCTAAGCTCTTCTAGCTTATCCTTGATTTTCTCATTGGTAGACTTCCACGTGTTCACCATGGAGTCGTGAATTGGGATGCCAAGATCTATCGTCTTGATCTAGAAATCATCCTTTGAAAGCTCATGAAATCTACCTTCCTTTTGTGGCTCAACGATCTCCACTAGCATATGGCCAGTTGTTGAATCCGTAGCCAGTGCAACAATTGTCTTCTGCTTCTTCATCTTCTTGGATGGCTGAGAGGAAGTGACTTGTGTGATCAAGTCCTTCTATGGAGTTGCTTACTCATATCTCCTCTTCTTCCTTTCAATTGTCTCTTCAAGCCATGACTCTATAGAGAGCACTTTGATAGTGGACTGCAAGGCAGTGGGATCGAAAATCTTCCTCGGAATTAAGGAAGTTGGCTTGCTCTAAGAAGCGACAGGGAAGGCAGCAACCTTAGTTACCGTAAGGGCTAAGGTATCCCCTTGCTGAGATGCATCTTGTTCTTGGCCATCCATGGGGTTAGTGTCGCCATCCAAATCGATGATTTCGATAGGGGAAGATGGCTTGGCCACTGATTTTTCCTATTCTTTCCCCTTATCCTTATCATCCCGCTTCTCCCCAACCTTCCCGATGTTCGAAAGAGAGCCAGCTCCGCAAGTAGGAGTGATTGGCACATTCTTTTCTTAAGGTTGGTCTCCGCCTTGGCCAATGGACTATAATGGCCCTATACATGTTGATGTAGTAGCTATGGTGGTGGTTGTTGAGGTTGACTAAGCGGCTCTAGCTGATACTCCACCCGTAGATCCAGTGCTTCAGGTCCTTTTCTTCCTCGCTCGGGTCCACTCCACCCATATATCTATTCTCTTGATTATCCCCTACATAAAAACCTCCATAATGTCAATGACTAGACCTGTAGGTTGGGTAGACAAAATTGGGGTGCCTTTGATCTTCTCGTAGGATGTGGGGTGCATGTAGGCTCTGTCATCTGCAAGGTCAGAAACATCAACAAAATCGTTATACAATTTAATATCGTTAATGGTTAACCACGACCAAAACCTCTCTCGAGTTTGGTACTCGTTGAGACATCTGGACTAGAAGTCTTCAATATCTGGCACATGCCTGTAGGCATATCCCAACTTCAAGTGATCCCTTACAAAGTTAACTGGATCATATTGAGGCCTGAGTACCTCATAGTAACAATTTAATTTTGCTTTCAAAGCTCTTCACCAAATTTCGAGCATCTAATCTAGAAGCACATGAATACAGGCCAACCACTATAAGGAAGGGAATCCCTGCTATCTTCTTCACATTAGAACACTAGGTGTTCACTTCAAGGATCTATCGACACAGTTCAACTAGAACCACCTTGTCTTCTGGATACCTTGGCAACCTTTTAGGAAATCCGTTGTAAGCTCCTATTTGCAAATAGGAGAAACTCGAAAACTGGATGAATGAGCATCCGAATTGGCTTATGGCCAAAATTGCCTCTGGTAAAAATCTCCTTTTAGGCATCCTAGCAATTCTCGACGTAGCCTCATTGAGAAGGCATCATTAACAACCACATACTCCTAATAGCTGGTTTGCAATTGCAAATGTGGGTAAAATTCATATACTTTGGTGCACTCATCATAGTTCAGGATGCTAGGGAGGCCGGGCCACAAGTGGTGAGTTGCCAAGGCATAGATCAAATATGAGGACATGTAAAACTACTTGAATCCTTTGGCCGAATTCAACCACAAGGCGAGCTCATCACAGATAATCTGTGCCCAGTCAATCTGCATATCCTCAGAACATATTGCTTGTTACTAGGAAGAAATGGTGCTCGATGAACTCCAAAATCTCCTCTTTTCAAATTTGTGTCTAAGGAGGAGCACGAGGATATCCACAATCTCTCATTTCAAATTTGTGTCAAACAAGGTCTTCGGCATTTTGCTCTTCTTTGAGCGAGCAGTTTGGAACCATGTCCTCTGCATATCTTCCCATCTGAGGGTCTTCTTCTCGTTGAACATGGACGCGGAAGAGCCGAAATCAACATCACAATACAACTCCTTCACGGGAATGCCAAATGCAGACTGCATCAATGCCTTGTTGATTGAGATGAGAATAGATTGGTCAGGAAACAAAATCTGCTTCGTTTCTAGGTTGTATCTCTCAATGCATTCCTTCACTAGCTCAAGTGCACGAATTACCATTGGAAAACTGACTGCCTCAACCAATCCGCTCTCTTTAATCTTTTGAGTGATTGGGTGAATGGGTTGAGAATTGAGTCTTCTATGAAGATCACCCAAATTGTAGAATTTGAAAGATGTGTCTGTAAGCTCTTTTAATTCACTCTCCAGGCCAATTAACTTATCGTAACCAACAGCTCTGATTGCCATTCGCTATGATTGCACAAGATATAGTTCTCGCTAAATAGTCGTTTAAATATACTTGAAGAAACCAATTGCAGGCAATTCCGATGAAATAGGTACAGGAATTAGAACATTGACAAAAGTTGGCACCACACGAATGAAATTAAGTTCGGCCAACAATTATAATGGCAAGATTTGCATTTAATTCCATGATCAATGGCTATTTAAAGTTTTTGTTCATTTGCATGTAAAATATTAAATTCCTGAAAGCTCTATTACTTTACTTAAAGTAAAGTGATATGACTAAAAATCACTTAACAACACAAATGCTTTAGCTTTACCGGAAGTGCCTTACTTTGCCTCAGAAAACCAGAATGCAGATATATTTGATAATTTTAACACATGCGGGAGAGAGAGAAACTTAGCTTTTTCGCAAACCCATTTTCCTTCTATTCGGGATCGCAGCACGGGGAGTGATCCTCAAATGGCTTGCGCACTTCATCCTTTCACTTTCCACCTAAAGCTTTTAACACTGCATTTCTTTTATATCGGGGTTGCATTCCCACTACTAACTTCTCCAAAAGTATCTTTCAAGCATCTCCGAGGAATATTCGTACTTTAAAGTTGCTTGTGTTTCTATACCCAAAGCCTCCAGATAAGTAACCTTTCTCAACATGAATAACCGAACTGGAGTACAGCTAACAACATCGTACCCTTAAGCTCAATCTAATGGCCTCAAAGCTAGGTCTTCGAACATCTCTTAATTATTATGAGCCCTAAATGATTCATCCAACATCGTGTTCACACTTTTTGATCACTGGGACTGAGATTCGGCTCAAGTTTATACACCATCAGAAGCAGAACAAAACAACTTCGCTTCCATGAATACGCAGCAGAAAACCCATAGACCCGTGTTCCCTCGTAGCACTTGATTTTACATCCACAAATTTGAATGGGATTCGATCTGGCTTCGATCCACATCTTCATAGGCCTTTCCAGCATGACACAATCATATTCACAGCTTGTTAATCACTGTCACGGCTTCATCCTTCGGATACGCACTCAATGTAGTTCGCTCAAGGGGAAAATCAGCTCAAAAGCTCGAAATCCATGGGACATGGAATGTTAGGGCAAGATAGTAGAAAATGAAATGCAGAAGAACTTACTTCTCATCGAGAGGACGACAGAATACACCCCAACCACGCCTAGATCACCTAGACCCCACGTGCACCGGAAAAACAAGAAACCCACTTAGATGGTGGGTAAAGATAATGCAAGGGGGACCCAGAAAACAAAGAAAGGAAAGCACTTGGGAAAGATGAGAAGTGACCTAAAAAGATACTTAGACATCACACTTGGACACACACTCACTTTCATACCAATGACTAGGTTTTAAGGGTAAGACTAAAAGTATGGGCACTTAAATATGCATTATCTCTCTCAACTTGCTTGGGAAGAGCTTGTCCTCGGTTTGCTAGAGATTCAAACTCAACAACTTGGATTTTGAGATGCATGCCAAGTTGGGAAGCAACATCGTACACCTTTGACCAGTGGCGATTCAAGGCGAGCTTCTCATGTACTTCAGCTTGTTCATGCCGATATCTGCGGCCCTATAGCCACTGCCTTTGTTCTTGGGTCCAGGTATTTGTTTGTTGATGATTTTAGTAGAAAAACGTGGGTATATTTTCTTAAAAAGAAATCAAATGCATTTACTGTATTTCAAACGTTTAATCCTTTAGTTAAAAAAGGGTCTAGGAAATCTATTATTGCTCTTAGGTTAGACAATGGGGAGGAGGGGGATTTTGTTCTAATGAATTCTCTAGCTTCTTGGATACTTATGGCATCAAACGCTAGTTAACTGTTGGTAAACAGATTGTTCTTTCTGATTTTAACTCTTCAACGCCCTAATTTGTGAACAACATCTAATTACAACAGTTGGAAAGTCACTTCTAAAAAGACTTACTTTCCTCTAAATTATTAGGTACAGCTCCCTATTGTGAAATTTGCAATGAATTTTGTTTACTCCTAAATCTAAACAAGGTATGTTCTTAACCAAAGAACGGGAGAGGTAAACCAAGTCAAACCTATACGGGATTTAACTCGGGCAAGAAATGATATTTTGAGGGTTGATTAAGTCTATGAACTCACACATCTTATAAACTCATAGTTAATATGCACCAAGGCTAACTGATCTATTTAGAAACTAAAATGCAGAGAGAGAGAGAGATTAAATTGAATGAAAACATCTAGAGGATCTCTTTGAAGCCTATAATGACAGTACTTATCACATTCGGCTCGTTGTTTGAAAACAGGGGAATGAAGCTCTATTCGTTCCTCGTTTCAATCCAGAATAAAGAGAAAACAAGCAATTAACAATTAACCAAAATGGAATAGAAAATAATTGATACAAAAATACCATTCAATTGACTCTGCAACATCAAGTACCTCACACCAAAAATTTGCCGACCCTTTATTAATCTTTCATTATCATACATATAGGATTCCGAGATGACCGTTACAATGGAAGTTCAATCGGTTCATCTCCTCAAAAATGACAAATTGCAAGGAGCCAATTCGTCTATTACAATGATTACATAACAAAAATGAAAAGGCGGAATATGAATCACTTCGCCTTCTTTCCTTTTTTTGCCTTTGTCCTATAGGCTTTAGCGGCAACAGTGATTGGAATTAGCTCTTCATGTTTATGGATGTGTACATTAGTGTATCTCAAGAGCCATTTAGAATGCTCTCAGGCCAGATCTTTAACGGTGCCCAACCAGTCTTGTAATTCTTCCATGGCCATGTCCACACATCCACCAAGCCTCTGAAGCTCGGAGATTCTGTCCTGATGACTAGAAGTCATTCCTGTCAGATCATCTATGAAATTGGAGAAATTTGTCTTCATGACAGTTACTCCAATAATTGCCTTCCCTTGCCCACTAGACTATGGGTCTGTATGCAAACCTCTTAGTAGTTCATAATCTCTATCTTGCTCCTTCTTTACTTTGACTTCAGTTTCTTTAAGTCCCTCCTCTGCCGCCATGATCATTTCGGATTTGAACTGCATGCTCTGAAACCACTCAGCTAGGGGCTCGTCTCCTTTAGGCAAAATCTTTGCTTCAACAGCCTCCTTTACCTTCATGCGGATGATCATCTTCAACAAGGAAACACAATCATCGCTCTTGGTTTTTTTTGTAGCCAAGGTGGCTCTATTTGATGATATGTTATCTTTCTCTATTTCCAATCTTAATATAGCATTACCAATCTCCTCTATAATGGAGAGTCCTTTCGCCTTGATCTTCTCGCTCCACTCTCTACCAATTCGCCCAAAAAATTTATCTTCCTAGAGCTAGGAGATAAGTTCCTGGACGTCTATAGCGGTGGGATCTCTAGTAATGGGCATCCCAAAGATGCTTGCCAAATGGGTGACTAATTGCCTTATGAAACCATTCAATTCCTGTATTTTCGCTTTCATCCGAACCTTTGACAACTTAAGGCTTTCCAACTGTCCTTCGATCACTTCATTTGTAGACTTTCACAAGCCGACTTTGGTATCATGTCTGGCTTCACCAAGATCCACTGAATGCATGGTGAAATCTTCTGTAGTCATATCCTCAATCCTTCCTTCTTTAGTAGGTTTTGCTATTTCCATTGTCAAATGCCCTGTTTTAGGGTCTTGCCCAAGGATAGACAAGGTCTTTTGTTTCTTAACCTTAGTTAATGCAGATCCAGAGCGGACAGCAAAGGATAAGGTATCCTTGTTGGGAGCACCTTCATCCTTCCTCTTTCTCTTCCTATCCAAAGTATCTTCCAACCATGAATCTGTGCCTATTACCTTTGAAGTCATCCCAAGAGACTTTATGCTAAACATTTTCCTTTTGACCGGAGTGATTGCTTTCGCGGTCAAAGAGAAGGGGTTCTTTTGGGCTTGTGAAACAAGCTTTGAGGACTCTTCGCCTTTCTTTGTCTCTGCAGTCTTCTTGGTTGCTTCATCTGACTCAGTGGACTCACTATCACTACTTCCTCCATCTCCTAAGTCCACTACTTGCACATGAGGGCTGCTTGGGAGGAGAAGTGTAGTGCTTGCAGATGCAACTGGACTACTATGAGGTGAGGGAACCGGAGTAACGGCACTATCTTTCGGCTCATCCACCTTCTTCTCAGCCTCTAGTTGGGCACCATTCACTAGGGAGGAGCCATCCTGACAGGTCTTAGCCATAGGGATATTTTTGTCTGGAGGTTGATCACCTCCACCTGCTAGTTGAGCTAGTCCTTAAGTTATGGCCAAGGTTACATCTGATGTGCCACCTTGTGAGGAGAAAGTAGGGGCAATTGCTGAAGAAGCTTGAGTGGGTATGCTTTTACTTTGACTACTTGTTGTAGTCCACTCGATCCACTTCCCAGTCCTTTTAATAATTCGAGCCATCATGAAATCTAGATCTTCTCCAGTATCCTCATAAGGCTCTGAGCTGATAGGAATATTTCTTAGCTTTGTTAAATAGGTATTACTATACATATTTTGCGCATCATCTTCCACTCCCTCCACATTGATATCAACTTTATACATTTTCACTTGATCTACTGTGAGTCTGGCAAAAGCACGATCACATCTCTCGAATTCATCCTTGCAATCAGCCCAGTAGTCTTCAATGGCGGTGATATGTTTGATAACACTTCCAATCTGCAACACCTCCCTTGCATATCCATTTGGATCAAACATAGGCCTTAAAACCTCATACATCTCCAATTTATATTTCATCTTGAACACCTTTAACATGTTCTTTGCATCAAAACAGGACTCACACCTGAAAGCTCCCACCTTCATAGGAAACTCGTAACCTTTCTTCTTTAGACTCCCGCTTAGCATGTTCACTTGAATCGCTTGCCTCACGATCTCAATCAACACGATCATATAGCTTGGATATCTCGGCAGCTTCAAGGTGAATCCATCAAAAGCTGCAAGACACAAATATGAAAATGATGAGAACTAGATAAAATAACTCCCGAACTGACTTATGGCGGCCATAGCCTCAGGACTGAATCTCCTTTGTGGGCATCCTTGGAGCTCCCTACAAATTCTCATGGTAAATGCATCATTAACTCTTATATACTCTACATAACTATTTTCCAATTGTAAACATGAGAACTCATAAGACTTCACGTCATCAGGGAAATTTTCTACCCTCAGGAGACCTGGCCATAATTGTAGAGAAGCTAACATGTAAATCAAAAAGGACATATAGAAGGTGTTGTAGAATTTCGCAGAACTAAGAGCATTGGACAAAATCTCGCTTACCTCGTGAGCCCAATCAATATATTGGGTGTCAGAGAAAATTACTTGCACCAAAAGAAATATTGCTCAACAAAGTTTAAAGCTTCTACCTCACCTTTCAATCTGTGCAAGAGAACTAGGATGTCAACAATCTCAGGCTTGATATTAGTACCAAAAAGAGTCTTAGGAACCTTACTCTTGATGCTCCGTGGTTTTTGAAACCATGATTGCATGGTTTCCTTTCTCCAAATCATTTTCTTCACGAAAAACTTAGAGACGGCTCCGCCAATTGTCAAATCTGAAAACTCCTCCCGCTCCGGAACTCAAAGGCAATTTACTACAGTTTGTCTATAAATGGAGATCAATACTGTGTCATCTGGCAATACAATTTGTCCAATGTCTGGGTTATAGTGATTTATTGGACTACAATTGGAAAACCCGTTGCTTCAACTAGCCCACATCCTCGGAGCTTCTCAGTAATGGGATGAATAGCCTCAGATCTCACTCTCTTCTGAAAATCTTGCATGTCATAGAAATGAAGAGAAGTGTCTGTGAAATTCTGCAGTGAAGACTTGATCCCATTAAATCCGTCAAAACCCGCAAATCTAGTTGCCATCCTATTTGAAACTGAATTTTGAATCCACAAAATGAAAGGAACAACAAATGTGCATATACTAGCCTTTTGAAAAAGTGACGCAATTTTAACAGAATAACAGTTCAAGAAAGAGCAGTAGTTTTGTAACTATTCATGTTTCCACCTATATAGGGGCTTCAATTCACCCGTTGATCTTCAGAATTCGCGCCACACCAATGAATTGAAGGAGAGATTCGTTGGGACAGTAAATGCATAGTTTTAATGGGTATTTAGGTGTCTTTTCACTATTTCGTTGGCCCAACAGTAACTTTCTATCTCTCATTTACTTTCTCATTTTCCATTAAGTTTTGGGAATTATGAACAGAGTACTCCGTAAGAAAATATCCGCTGAATCGAATTCTACTTAATAGATCTTTCCTGAAATGGTTAGAGTATTTCCATTATCATCTTGAGATGTTTTGCACACGAAATATGGGTTTAATCCGCTCACCAACTTGATTTTCTTTAAAATCCGAAAAATTGTCCTCGTGGGTTGAAAACCCGCCAAGTAGAAGACAATTTCCATTTCTCAAACCAAGCTTCGCTTTTAACTTTACCTTTTGATTATGTTTTCCCTTGAGTTTGGAAATGTAGAAAAGTAGTGCACATAATCATTAGGGACCCACCTTTTGTTTCTTTTCCCTCAAAATTACCTTTTGCGCAAAATAGAATTCATGGGTTGAAAACCCGCCGAAGAGAAGTCAATTTCTAGTTTTCCGCCTGGAATGATTATATGAGCTAAAACGAATCTTGAATACTTCCAGAGATAGATAATTGTAAGAGGAACATTAATTTGTGATAGGGCACCTTATTATCCTCTTATTTTGACCCGTATGCATCATTTGGTGCTCTTCACGAGAAATCACCTTCATGGGTTGATTTTGAGAAGACGAAGTCCAGTTTTCTGCAAGCTTTCGTTCTCATGAAGAAAACGATGGGCCACAAGCAAATATAACTCTTGCAAATAACCTTTGCATGTTTCGTGAATCTCCATCGGATTAGGAACTAAGCTACCCGCAACATCCCTCGACACAAAGGAAAGAAACCACCCGGCTATGAAATGTGGAGAAGGGGAAAATGAAAAATCCGATGAAGATTCCTTCCACCTAAGGGGACTTAGACTTGAATACACCTAGGACCTTACTAAAGCATAAATTTCTACTTCACAAATTGGTTAGAGGATGAAAAGCGGGGCAACATTAACACACCCCACACACCACAACATAACAGTGTAGTTGAACATCAGAACAAAGCAATTACCGAGATGGTTCGATCCATGCTCGAACACAAACATGTTCAGAAGAAATTTTGGGCAGAAGCAGTTAACACTGCAGTTTATCTTTTGAACCAATCACCCACAGTGGTCGTCAAAGGTAAGACTTCAAAAGAGGCTTGGTCAGGTCGCAAGCCCAAAATCAGTCACCTAAAGGTTTTTGGCTTTCTTGCTTTTGTCTAGATCCTTGATGCGTCACACACCAAGTTGGATGCAAAGATTCAGAAACTCATGCTTGTTGGGTACAGTAGTCTTCACAACGCCTACTACTTGATCAACACTAAGACATCTTGTCTCTTGTATAGTCGTGATGTAGTCTTTGATGAGCAACGAGGACCATTCATGCATGTTTCACTTGTTACTGATCTAGCAAACCAGCCTATGAAGGCTCATGATTTGAGAGTTAGTATAACAACCACTTTTTCCGGGTCTTAATTAACAGCTAACATATTCAAAGAAATACAGCTATTACTTCATTTTTATAGGACGACAGTTATATCAGTTACGTTCATGTGAATGAGATTAATAGTTACAATCAGTTAAATGAGATTTCAAAACTAACAATTGAAAACACCATCAATAAATTTACTATGGAAATTAAAATCTACCTACCGTGGAGTTTGAACTGAGAAATCATTGCAGGGATGCTTCTGCAATCACCCAGATTAGTCCACAAATATCACTTAGGATAAATTGATTAATACCATCAAATACCACTATATCAAAATCAAATGACGATTACCATTAAATACCACTTATATCAATTAGAGCATTGATTACTAATGGATCATTTAAGGCATCACAAACCATTGTATCAATTAGGGCATCAATTACCATTGGATCATTTTGAGCATCAGATACCACTGTATCATTTAGGGCATCAGATACCACTGTATCACTTAGGGCATCAGATACCACTGTATCATTTCTTTTCTTCCCATTGCTAACTATTACCGATAAATGTTTGATTGCATAACTTATCTTTATCTAATGCATGTTCGACATCTTGTGGAGCGGGGAAACATTGTCAGGGGCTTAACCACCCAACCTCGAACCATAACTTATCCCCACACAATATTTAACGAGAAAGGACCTCCCTACCCAGAATAGACATGGAACACCTTGTCATCCACTGAGCATCCTAGTATCTAATCACACCACTCGACTTGACAGCAAGAGAATACAATAAACATGACCATACATGAGCCATTAAATGATTCCTTTTAAATATGGTAAATAATGTTATGTCACATCTGATTCTATTTCATGATATTGCAAGTTCCTTTCTCTCACCTCTTCACCCTTTTCCTTAGTTATTACAGCCGGGTGAGTCCTAGGTGTTTGAATCTCAGAGCAACCAGCTCTTTCCGTTGATTTCAACTATTTCATAATTGACATACATGTGTGTGTGTGTGTGTGTGTGTGTGTGTGTGTTGTGTGTGTGTGTGTGTGTGTGTGTGTGTAACTTATCACAATCTATTATTTGAGAAAAATATTCATAAGGATTGCAGAAGTTATTGTTTAATTCTATTCTCCATTGGCATGATGATTTATGGATCCATACTAAGGTTACTTAGCTTTCACTTGCCATGAACAAAGCTAAGTTACAAAGAAGTTCAAATCTGTAAAATCAAACAAGATATCATCTTGATAAATTTTGAAGCTTACTGCTATGAAGTTCGATATTATTGCACCTTTTATACAAGGAAATCAAATTGGAAATATTGGTTTCGGGTGTTTCACATAACCTGGACAAATTGAAGATAATGTCTTGCTGAACACTCAGCTAATTCGCCATACCTTAGTTGCAAAATATCTAAAACAACTTCAACCAAAGGAGTACTCATGAATTATGGCAGAATGTCTAAATGGGCATGAAATCGTGGCAAGAAAATGCAGACTAGAATTAGCAGAGATATCGGCACAAGAAGAATGAGAATGGGTGTTATGGGGAGGCGAAAATAATTACTGGAGACACGTAGCAAAAGTAGGGTAGTCGAGTGTTTGGAATGATGTCCGCCTTCTTCTCTCAACTTATGATATAAAAGGTTTTAAAAGTCTTCTTGGCTTCCGTAACTTAAAGAATATTTGCCAATTTAAAACACCAAGTGTTCAATCGGTTTCAAATAAAGCAAAAGGAAAGAATAAAGGTTGGAAGAAAGTTTGAAAGTTTAAAATCGAAATTATTATTCTTTATATTTATCTACGTATACAGATTTATTTGTGAGGTGTCATCATTATATTATAAAGAAGATAATATTATGGTGTCACTTTGTATTTATCTCTATGTGTACATACATAGGTATAAATTTAAATAATATTGAGAAAGATCAATCAAACCTTTGAGGTACGCAATATATTTTAATTAAGTTAATTTACGTTTGAAATTGTTTATTTAATAGCTCATGCGTGTCTAATGTGTGTATCCTATTATGCAGTCACTAGGTCCTCAACCATGGTGACGGATGATTCATACCCATTTGCCCAATATTGATGATGCTCCTATGCCCAATTCTTTTCTGACAATGTTTCCACCCCTTTGATGTACTCCTTACAAGGAAGTTCTCCGTAGTTAAATGATATTACCATAACAAGTTATTAATCATAAATAATCATAACGGTTAACCATCTTTTCAATTCCATTAATTAATGATAAATACTCAACTAACATGTTATCTTCATATGAAATTACAACAACCAACCATCTTACCATTTCACAGGATTATAACAAATTTAATTGTCAACTGACTTCATGTGAACCTCAACGGCTATATGAACATTTTAAATCAGGTCAAAAATTGGGATGTAACAGTTAGGCTTCCATTAGGTCCACCTGATGGGAGGGCTCTAGCAGCTTCTGAAGCTCCAATTATACCAATGATCCCTATACAAACACCTCCAACTTCTCCTGCAAAATCACCCAGATTTGTAGATGCTACACCTAGGTTTGATCCAGATTCTTCTAATGAGGAACCTGATCATAGAGCATCTCCTAATACTAATGGTAGTCGTTCTCCTCTCTGGCCTAAGTGGTGGGCTAAGTCACTTGTTGATCTTCGAGATGTTGAGCTCATTGATGGGAGAACAACTCCGAAAAAGAGCAAACCTATAGAGTCAATTAATGCTCTTATGGCCAACATTTATATTGTATTTGAACCTCAACCATATTCTGAGCTAAAGGAATTCCAGAGTGGGAACAAGCCATGACATTGAACACCAGAACCTGCTGAAGAATAACAACCGGGTCCTTTCTAATCTTCCACCAAGGAAGAAACCCATTGGTTGCAAATGGGTTTACAAAATCAAATACAAATCTGATGGTACTTTCGATAAGTACAAAGCTTGTTTAGTTGCAAAGGACTTTTCTCAACGTCAGGGCATTGATTATAAGGAGACCTTTTCTCCTACTACAAAGATAAGCACAATCAAATTAGTCCTAGCCATGGCAACACAGTTTGACTGGAAGGTCCATCAAATGGATGTCAAGAGTGTTTTTCTGAATGGTGACTACAAAAAGAGGCCTACATAACACAACCTCCTAGTTTCAAAGTTGTTGGCAAAGAACACTAGGTTCTTAGAATGGTAAAAGCTCTCAATGATCTGGAGAATGCCCCTAGGGCATAGTACATGAAAATTGGTAAGTACCTCACTAATCAAGGATTCCAAAGTGTTCTTCAGACTCAAATTTGTACATCAAGACTACTGACAGTGACATCATCCTCCTTGACATTTATGTGGATGATTTGATCATCACTAGTAGTTCGACATCTTTGATTTAGGGAATCAAACAGAGTTTATGCCAATGTTTTGATATGAATGACCTTGGGCTCATGCATTATTGCCTAGGTGTTGAGGTTTGGAAGTAGTCTTCTGGTATATTCATTTCTCAATCCAAATATGCTAGGGCTCTTTTAGACAAATTCCGTATGCAAGATTGTGAGCCTGCATCTACACCCATGGAGAAAGGTCTCAAGTTATCAACCAAGTCTAATTCTCCTCCCGTTGATGATACTACATACAGGGAACTAGTAGGCAGCCTCATCTACCTCTTTGCTACTAGGCCTGTTATTAGCTTCACAATCAGCTACATCTAACGCTTTACGACAGCTCCCAAGGTTGATTATTAGATGGTAGCAAAGCATGGGCACCACAGATTACGGACTTCTTTACTCTTGGAGTTCTAATCCTAGACTCAATGAGTTCACAGATCCAGATTGGGCAGGCTATGTTGATAAAAAGTCAACTTCTAGATATGTGTCCAATTTGGGATCTGGTGTCATCACATGGACCAATAAGAAGCAGCAGTCAATTTCTCTCTCCTCTACAAAGGCTGAATATAGAGGGACAATTAAGGCAAGTTGTGAAGTTGTTTGGCTTCATCGAATGCTTGGCGATATGCAGATGTCACCAACGGGACTGACCACTTTGTTTGTTGATAACGAAGGCGTTATCACGTTAGCACGAAATCCAATCTTCCATGAACGAACCAAGCATGTGGATGTTCATTGTCACTACATACGACAGCTGGTCGAAGATGGGACAATAGACTTGTAGTATGTTCCTACAGCAGACCACGCTGCAAACATTCTCACCAAGCTTCTTGGCCCAGACAAATTTGCCAAATTCAAAGGACAAGTTGGTGTAGTGGATAGATTAACCATTAAGGGAGAGTATTACAATAATAGATGCTTCTATTATTATTTAACGGTTATCTATTTGTAATTTATTGTAAATATTAGAATGTTTCTAATATTTAGTTAGCATGTAGTTAACTGTTAGTTCTCTATTAGCTAGAATAGAATGATTCTATTCTTTACGATCGTTTCTTAAGGAAACATCGTTCATTCTTTTGTATATATTGACCTCTCGGTCTTTGTTGATATCAAGCAAATATTTACCAATTACTTTGTAATAGATTGTGCAGCTATCTTTTTAAACAAGCAATGGCATTTTGGGTCTATATATGCTCTCTACTTTTGCCTTCATCTGGAACATTTTGAAGGCAATTTGAATGACTTGAGGCAGTGACTGAGCAGATTTGAGAAAAATCAAAAATTCAAGTTTTTAGTATTTTCTATATTTCAAAAAAGTGCATTTTGGGAGGACTTCAAAGTGGAATTTGGGATCAAATATCGCATCTGCCCCTCAACAAGTTGTGGCAATGGCATGGTAATGATAGACTGAAGTTAGATCTCCTAGAGACCCTTCCAATGATACATGCCATTACAAGTTTCGAGCAGCCAAAAGAAAGTTATGACCCTTCGAAGTTGGGGTAATAAACTGTCAAAATTGTGCAACTTCTTCCACATCCTCAACCTCTTTTCCTTCAAAAGCTTCATCTTCAAAAGTGCACTCGTTGTAGAGAAAGTCACGTGTCAGCACTGTGGAGTTTTGTGGGGAAGAGAGACTTCTTGCTAAGATTCCCACTAGAGCGCCACGTGTCAAGCGAGCACTAACTGCGAATTAGCGTTGTTGGTAAACCTGAGCAATACTTAAGTGGGACGTCGATGTTTCATGGGTGTTTAAAGGAGTTTGGTTTTCTCTAGAGAGAAAAGTCCCTACTCAAGTGTTGCATGTCCCTTCTTTTCACTAGCCTAGTTTCTTTTGCTGATGGGTGCCAATATATTCCAAGGGCATACATTTGGGTGTCTCACGGGAGTTTTTGTAATTTCACCCTTTGTTTGAAAGGAGTTTTCATGTCAAGGTTCCACATGTTTTTCCTATTGCAACAGAATGCTTCCACGCATCCAACGTTCACGAGCCCGTGGTTTCTTTCAGTTTCAACACGGTTCTCAAAGTAGACTAAAGTTTCCAGTCTACTCTCTGGAGCATGTTATTTATAGTTTTGTATTCTTTTATTTTTATCCACATCAAACAATTTCACTGTTGTCCCAACAAGAAACACAATTTCTTCCAGTTTCGGCACGATTCTCAAAGTAGACTAAAGTTTACAGTTTACTCTTTGGAGCATGTTATTTATAGTTTTGTATTCTTTTATTTTTGTCCACATCGGACAATTTCACTGTTCCAAGTCCCAACATTTGCAAGCTCATGGTCTCTTCCTATTTCAACACAATTCTCAAAGTAGACTAAAGTTTTCAATCTACTCTCTAGAGCATTTTATTTGTAGTTTTGTATTCTTTTATTATTGTCCACATTGGACAATTTCACTATTCCAAGTCCCAACAACAAACACAAAATTGTGCCAAGAGAACATTGGTGCCAGTTTTGTAACAATTTCTATTGCATGCCAAGTTTAACTAGTTGCACCAAAAAAGATGAAAGCACATTATAGGATGATATAATTTCTAAAATTTGATATTTGGGCAAATATAAGTACAGATTGCATAGGATAAGATTGTGCAAAGCTATGGAATTTTCGGTCTATAGATGCTCTCTACTACTGCCTTCATCTGAAGCATTCTGAAAGCAATTCGAATGACTTGAGGCAGTGTAAAAGTGGCAGATTGAGCAGAATTGAGAAAAATCGAAAACTCAATTTTTCAATATTTTTCTATATATCAGAAAAGTACATTTTTGGAGGCCTCCGGAGTGGAATAAAGGGTCAAAACTAGTATCTGCCCCTCAGCAAGGTGTGTAGATGGCATGATTATGAGGGGCTGAAGTTAGATCTCTTGGAAACACTTCCAACAATATGTGCCATTACAAGTTTCCAGCAACGATCAGAAAGTTATAACCCTCCGATGTTGGGGTGATAAAATGTCAAAGTTGTGCAGTTACTTCCACGTCTGCAGCTTTATCCTTCAAAAGCTTCATCTTCCAAAGTGTGCTCGTTGTAGAGAGTGCCACGTGTGAGCACTACGAAACTTTTGAGGGGAAGGGAGACTTTTTGCTAAGATTCTCATTAAGGTGCCACGTGTCAATTGAATGCTAACCACAAATTAGCTTTGTTGGTAAACCTAGGCATTACTTAAGCGGAACACATGGGTGTTACACAAAGCATTTAGAGGAGTTTGGTTTTCTTTGGAGAGAAAAATCCCCACTCGAGTTCTCAGTGTCCCTTCTTTTTGCTAACCGAGTTTCTTTTGCAAGCAGGCCCCGATATTTTGCAAGGGCAAACATGTGGGTGTCTAGCGGTAGTTTTTGGAATTTCAGCTTTTATTCGAGGGAAGTCTTCACGCTAGTGTGCCATGTGTTTTTCCTATTGCAATGGAACGCTTCCACGCATCCAAAATCCATGAGCTCAAGGTTTCTTCCAATTTTGACACGGATCTCTGTAAAGCTACCACCATGACTACAGAAGATATGGTAGGTGAACCGCAATATTTGCAGAAGAATGGTGGTGTAGCACCATGAAGAAATTCTGACTTCCTACGGCGATTGAAGGCTTGCTAACAATTTTGATGGCAGTAATGTGACTCAGCTCTAGAACTTCACTAAAGAGAGAACGTAGCACGCTGCATGTTTCACTTGTTGTTAGGGCTTTCAGGCTACCGCTTCCTAGCCAATATATATACTGCCATATTCTTTGTATTTGAGGAAGGGACTTCCACTCTTATGCGAAAGACTATTCTAAGCAAGCCTTAAAATTGTAATGGGAATTTTGAATCAATGAAATACATCAACCATGCTTTTTTAGCCGTTTGTTTTTCAGGATTCATTGTCTTCCATGAATGTTTTATGTGTTTTTCCTAACAAGCATTCATGGTTACTGCTAAGCAAGCTATGCCTTAAGCTTTTTTGCATATGGTTATTATTGTGTCTTTCACTTTGTCTCATGCTTAAAGAGTTATGCATAAATCTGTGACTGTTTTGCATCTGGTTTAAAGGGCTGTCTTGATACTTCATTTTATGAGGTATCATGTGCATTTTAAAGTGTTCTGAAAGCTTGGCATATCACCATTTATTGTTTTACCTAGCACTTTTTTTTCCCTTTACCACATATAATGAAGAACCAACTTCTAAAACCTCAGAGGTTGCTCAGTGAAACAAACAAGGTCCCACATTCACTAAAATTCCCATAAGGTTGTTCGCCTAGGAGCAATTCTAGGCATCAATAGTATCTATGAGCTAATCAATGAATTTTTAGGATATAAGAAACCAAATTTAGGTTTAAACTTTAAAACAATACAAATATAGTTAATGAATTTGAGTTGGGGATGAGAAAAATGTCTATATAATCACATCAATGTAATACTTCATTAACAGGAGAAGTTAGCAAAGATTTAGCCATAAATAACATCATGTAACAAACCTCGTTTACGAGCAAGTAGCAGAAAGAAGCACTCTTTTCTAAATGTAAAATCTAACTCAAAAAATGTCTAACCCTAAAGTAGACAATGTTAGAGATAGACATTAGGGGCAGCCATGCCACTTATGATGACCTACTAAAGAATTGAAAAATAATTTTCTATGGAGATATGTAAATGTTGGGATCCTCTATGGAGCATTCAAAAGGGATAGTGGCCCCTAAGATACCTTACAAGGAGGGTCATTTGTTCCTTAATCTTTACCTAGGGGACAAGGATTGCTTCTCAATAGAAAGGTGAGAAAAAAGATAGATATGCAAAACAAAACAAAGGATAAAGTAGGAGGGAAGCAACACATTATTGTTATGGACAAGACACTGAGAAATGCACAAATTGTGCCTCTATAGATACACCTCCTATTATGTTGCTAGGTAAGGAGGTCATATATGAGGAGAAACTTGGGAAAAGTTGTTTACTATATACGGTAAATGAGCTTAATGCATGTTACGATAACAATATGTAAAACAAAACACGGAAGTGTACACAATGCTTCAAGAACAAGATGAATATTCCATTAATGCTCAGTGCTTTAGTTACATCAATGACAATACAAGATAGCAAAGACACATACTAAATACTCCAGATACAATAGTCCACAATTAATGATGCATATCTCCACACAGAGAGTGTACATATAGAACCTAAAGGGGCATGACTCGACCATTGAGCCATAACTGAACACCCTTCGGTAAATAACACTAACTAATAGTTTATTATTCCCGATGACAATTTACACTTTTGCCGACAACATCATCCCCCCCAAAAGAAAAGGTTGTCTCCGAACGACTTACAATATTGGAAACAATTACTAAGTACACCAAAAAAAACATAGACGGAGGAGGGTACGTCCCTAGAGTGTCCAATATCCTTTGCAGCTCATAGACTTGGTTTGTGCAAATGTGTAAATATTTTTGTGCCCTCGAATTGATCTCCACAACTTCCTTCAGCAAAAGTGACGCCTCCATAGCCTATGCTTCCTTGTGTGCATAGGTCGCCCTACTCACCGTCACTTCAGCTCTAGCCTCCTCTAACTCCTTTTCGGCCCTTTCCTTATCATGTAAGAGCACTGCTCGCTTTGCTGCCCAATTATTTCTCTCTATCCCAATTGGGCTCTTGCATGAATAAATATACAATATAGGGAGCATACACATACATAAAACTGTAGAGGTTCCCCTTGTGCTCAAGATTGTTTTGTTCTGTTATGTGAATCTGAAGAAGATAGACATTTCATTCTTGCAAACAAACCTTGGGACTGAAAAAGCATGTACTGTTGATAAAACTTTTGTTTCCTGAATTCAATCCCATAACAGAATCTTTCTCCTACTTATCAATTGACTAGCTAAAGGGTCTCAATAATGAATGTTCATAAGGCACAACATTTGCTGAAGGTTTTGCAAATGGGGTGGCAAGCTAAGTGAGTTTAACCTTGGACGAAACTCTATGGTTAAGTGTACTGGGATGGGTGACCTCCAAGGAAGGTTGAATGCTTCACCTCTGTGAGCATCACTTAAGATGCAATGAGTGCTAAGTGTTCCATTCATTCTCACAAGAGATGGGTTTTGTTAATCACTACTAATGAAACATGGGTTTATGAGTTTGACTCGAAAACCACATGTTGAATCCTGATAGCAATATCACAAGAATCTTTCTCAGTAATGCCAGTGTAGGTATGCCTCCCTAATCTTCCTTTATAATATTGGGTAGATGTGTACCTTCAAGGAATAGGAATGAGTTAGAAATTTTCACAGCTTTAGACCCTGAAAGAGATGGGTTGGCACACTCCACCTCTACTAAATCCAGGTAGGAAAAAGCCCCCCCCTTTTGCTATAGAAAATGCTTACAGGTAGTTCAAAGGTCACCTAGCTTCAATATACATGGTGGGGAAAGATCTGATAACAAACCCTGTGACATGGTGGAATGGACCAATATATTAACACTTACTGGTTAAGATTTCAGTTGCACTGAAAGTAGCTAATAAAGGTGCAGCAGAAGTATCATCTTCAAAAGATGCTGCAGAGCTGACAACTCAGGTTTCCCCAATAGGTAAAACACCCTTGGTCCCCTCTTCTCCTCATAAATGTATTCATGTAGTCCTCACTTTCTTACCCTAGAAGAATACCAAAAAAGGGAAGGACACATCTGGTTTGGAGAAATTGAGGAAGAATAAGATAAAAACATTTTGGCCGTTGCAAAAAAGAGCAAGATGGACCTAAAGATCAGATACAGTAAAAGAACTCCCAGCATCCAAAAAATAGATATTTTACCTTCAGCAGAAGAGTGGAGAGTAGGGGTCTTCATTCCTGATTTCATTCTTGAATCCAACAATCAGTCCATTTCCCATTGGCCTGCTTCTTTGGAAGGCTAAGAGGAGGTGGCAGCAAAAGATTGGACAGAAGTTCAAAACCAAAAGAAATTTTCAAAAGTGACATATTTCTGGTCATATGGCTCTTCAATCCCATAGTAAACAAAGGTTAATTAATGAAGTGTACTATAGTATATGTCGATGGTTCATGCTATTTAATATTCATATCTCTGTTTGTTTAGATGAGAGAGAAAATAGGACCCTCATATGATCATATCTTCATCTAAAAAAATATACTAAAATTCTGTTGTCTTTCATATGTGATTCTTTATTAATGCATGTGTTGGCATGAATGCCTTGTTAGAATTAGACTAACAGCCTGTGGGTCTGTTCACGGGTTATAAAACTCAACCATTCCTCAGGGAAGCAATCTGTAACTGATACACTGGTGCAGAGGACTTATTAAGTGCTAGCCATTGGATTTTAATGGATGGATGGGTATTCTAACTAAATTTCATTATGGATAAAAACAGAGATGAGAAAATTTAGGCTTGGCACCTAAAAGGCAAGTCGGAAGAAAGGATTCAACCTCTTCAATATTGACAAGCACTGACATTAAGCACACCTATATGGAAATGAATAGAACGAGGGAATTGGCTTGAGAAAGTATTGATGGGCGATGTTGGAAGCATTGTAATCCTATTTAAGAGGAAAAAGGGGCAGCCGTAAGAAGGGAGGTCACCCGGAAGATCATAATTCTTTAACATGAATTGAATGGGAAATGAATAGCAAACATGTAATAAATTTGGCAAATAGTAATGATTATGTTGTTACATAAAGGGTTCTGGTAAATATGTTGAAGAAATGTTTGTAACCAGAACAGCGTAAGAAGAATGATCTTGGCCAAACTTTGCAATATTTTGTAAAATTATATAGAACCTTCTTTCACATCTGCTCATGAAAAAAATTCATCAATTTATTGAGTTCTGCACTACATGCTTGCCACATGTTCTTCCCCTCACTCACTTAAAATAAAATTAAAAACTCTGCAATCTGCTTGAATCTGTATGTAAAAAAGATATAAGGACAGTGTTATATACCAGTTCCAACTGCTGTGCAAGCAAAGCACAGGGACCACACCATGTTGCATAGAAATCCACCACTAGAGGAGTCGTTCTATCAGATTTCAGGAGATCATTTAACTCTTTGCCAGTAATCTTTTTCTGTTCCAACAAATATAACATAATCAGTGCCACAACTATCTCAATCTTGATTGAAGTAAAATTACACGCAAGATCAACGCTATATAGTTATATTATCTTTGGCAGATGAACAGGAAACAGAGCATTTACAATTGGCAAACTGTGAAAGTAGAAGCATAGATCCTCTGGAGACTGCGGGTTATATTTAAAATTAAACATTTACAACCTACTATTAGAGTAGGATTTATGATTTCAGACTGCATGATGGCTCCATGACATTAAGGTAGTAGGAAACAGCTACCAAATATCACTAAGAACCCAACTCCAACATGGAAAACAAATTAGGCAATCAACAAAACCTACATCATCGAATCATAATATAGTACAGATTTGACTAGTAGAAGTGATAATAGTTGTGTGACTTCAGTCACAAAATACATAAATTGTGTGCAGTGGGCAACCCTAGAAAAATCAAATTTAAAAGACTATCTGATTCTGAGCATAAGACTTTATTTCACAAGAAAATAGAGAAATATAGCCCACATTTGCAGGTAAAATAACCCATTGGAGTAGTGTTGTGAGGTTTTCACATCAGCGCCCCAAAACAATTTGGGGACCCCCTTTTTTCGGTTGCCTTAACATTTTTTTTTGAGTTGCCCAGGGGTTTTCAATTTAAAAAAATGTACACCTTAGATGCCTTCGGGCAGAAGGGGATTCAGTTTATTTTTCACTTGGTGCAAAACTTGATTTTTTTCGGAACATGTAATTTTATCCTTAGGCCAAACAGAATTCAAAAACAACATTTTTTGATAGTTAAAATAATATCACGCAGGATAAAATTGCAGATTTTAGACTTGGATAGAATTTTGAAAATTTGTAATTGTATATGCTTGAGCATTTTTCAAAACAATTTTTTAGATTTAGTCGTTTTGAAAATCTTGAATTTTTTTTGGTGAAAAAGAAAAGTTTTGATAGTGAAATTGAAATTGGAGTTTGAATTTTGACTGCTAGGAAAAGGATTTATTTTGTTTAAAAAAAAAAAATGAAATTGTATTGCTAAATTGAGATTGGATTAAATTGCAAAATCTCATTAATTTGGTTGAAATATTGCCTAGAAGATTTTTAAAATGTTAAAGGAAATTGGTAATTTGGAATTGAAAATTGATTTTGGCTTGCAAAATTCGATTTTAATGATATTTTAATTGCCAAAACGTTATTAAATAAAAATTTTGACATCTCCTAGGCTTACCTTGTTTCTATTTTGCAATTTTTGAACTAGCAATTAAATGAGCCAATTTCACTATGGGTTAAGTAATTTTAATATTGCATTTAAATCTGAGCCATTAATTAAGGGGCTAATTTAATTTTGTTTTCCCTCCAGGCAGATCAGCCCACTTGGAGAGGCAAAAAGTGTAGTATAAGAGGGGCTTCCCCTCCTCTTATTTTCTCATTCCTTTTTCCTCCTTCTCCTTGGATGTGCGATTTTCCTCTAGAGGCAAATTTTCAGCTTGGGCAATTTTTTGGAGAGGCAGAATTTTTCCTTTTCTTGGCGACATTTTTTTCCTTCTTGCTTGGGCGAATTTCTGTCCTAGGGCAATTTTGGAGCAGATCTGATTTTTCCAGCTAGGGCGATTTTTTTTGTTGGGTCTGATTTCTCCATCTTTGACTATGATTTCTCCTTCCAGATTTAGGTGATTTTGTTTGGTGAAGAGGCTATATGATTCAAGGTCTGATTTTGGCAAATGTGGGCAATTTCATCGAAATTCTGATTTTTGCTAGGGCATCATTATTTGCAAAGAGGATTGAAATTTCTAAGATTTGATCCGAACTAGAAGAGGGCCCCATTATTGGTAAAACCAGATTTAAGGTAAAATTTTATTCATCTTTAGAGGTGGAGATTGGTTTAAAGGCAAATTCTATTCCTTGTTCTTGCTTGGCTCGTTTCTCTTATTTTCTTCTTAGACTCATCATCCACCACTTCATCATTCCATTGATAAGCTGAAGTTGGGAGATATAACTGTAGATTTCATGATAGGATACTTGGAGAGGCAAAAATAAGCTAGACCACCCTAGGATTGAAGTTGGGAGATATAAGTGTAGTCCATCCTAAGGTAACGAAGAGGTAGAAATAAGTGGTAGTCCCACCCCTAGGAAAGAAGGTTGGAGATTGATAAGTGTAGAGATAGGACTTGGAGAGGCAAAAATAAGCTAGATTTCATCGATAGAAAGAAGGTTGGAAATTGATAAGTGTAGTCCATATCATTTAGAACGAAGGGGCAGAAATAAGTGTTTAGGATGGTAGATGTTAGTGCAAGTAAGAACCCAAAAGGAATGAATACCAAAAAAGGCAAAGAAGACATGATGCAAGTAAGAACCCAAAAGGAATGAATACCAAAAAAGGCAAAGAAGACATGATGCCTAAGACCACCTTCTTCTCAAAAGTGAGGCAAATAAGTGATACCAATATCGGTACAGTGAATATGATACAATTGAAGGACAGATTGAAAGAAGGACAATCCCCCATGGCGAAGAAGATCTACAAGAGCAGAATTGTACACGCGGCGGTCTTCCCTCCTACCTTGCCTTGTCCAAAATTGGTAATGGAGTGTGCATCCCGATTTGATATTGTTACCAAGTTCGTCGTTTTTGATGAAGGGAAGAAAGTGTTAGCCAACATCGGCGGACAAGTGGTCGAAGAAGTATTTAATATTCCCCAGTATAAAAGCATGACAGTGGTAATGATGGATCAAGCGGCCAAGTTATTTCAGGATAACTAAGAGGCTTACTTCATTTATCTAAAGCAGAATTGGTTACGCGAGGGAAAAAAGGGAGTTACCAAGGCGTCAAGGCTAACCAAGTCAGATTTCACATCAGAGTACGGCGATCTTATTGTGCTTCTCAGCCGAATCATGGGCGTGGCTCAAGGAATGCAATTCGAGAATTGCATGTGCTTCTTTATTGATGAAATTGAAAATGGAAAGAGAAAATTTTATTGGGCTAGAATTATAAGCGAAAATTTAGGGTTGCAACTTAGGACAGTGCAAAATCAAAAGAAATTCTTTATGGGATCCTACCTTTTCTATCTGATTGCGAGACTATATGAAAATCCTGGACTTAAGGCCTTAGGAGTGATTGGCAATGGGTCGAGGCAATGTTTGGTGCATGAGTGCTATCCACAGCTTCATTTGCACAACACCCAAGATTATAAGATGTTTTATGACGCCTTTACCATGAAGACGGTAAGGATATTACAAGGGACACCTGCTAAAAGGCTCTCATCGGAAGCAGAAGTAAACGTTAAGAAGTATGGGAGTTGGTTCATCCAATTTCCACAAATTACATACATTAGAGTGGCAGGAAGTACAGTTTGTCCCAAAAGACTTCCAAGGTACCCACCCAACAAGCTAGTTTTAATAGAGTTGGCTAGGCAACTTGAGCATTATGACAAAATGATGAAACTTAAAGGTGAGACAGGGATTACCTTCTCATTTGGAATAGGCAATGATACTTGCCCCAATCCTATCACCTTTGCAGCTACGGTGAAGGAGTTAGAATGGTATCATCTAAGATGGTATAGAGCAAGACAAAGATTCGATCCTAATGGTCTTATCAAGACATCTCACAAGAACACATTCAAACATATTCCTACTATAGAAGATTTTTGGGCTAATGCACAGAATGACTTTCACGTGAGAAAGCTAGCTTTCTCAAGATTGTCAGTGGGCATGATGAGGGCAATCAGATGGAGAGGCCTTGATATTCCCGATCAGCTGGAAGATGATGAAAATGTACTAAGAGAAGATTATGATACAGTGGATGAAATGGAATTGGGTCCAGTGGATTGGGATGATCATCAGGATCCTTCCTTAGAGGCAGTTACAAGGACAGTTGATATACACACTGAGTCGTGGTACAATGAGAAGTTAAGGCATTTACAAAATCGGAAGGTACGCCTTACTTATGAGATGATGAGACCGGAAGTAAGTCCAGCAAAGTCAGTCGGACAAAAAGGTGAGGGCAATAGCTAGCAACAAAAAGCAGTTAAGAGCAAGAAGAGAAGTTTGGAGGTTGAAAAAAAAAAAGAACATCAAGAACCTCCAGCAAAGAGGAGACGGAATGCAGCACTGTCAAGGGAGAGCATAATTGAGGCTAGAGGCCAAGAGGATAATACAAGTGAGCAAGGGGACGTGGTAGAGGTGAGCTCTAATTCAGAATCAAGCTATTACAGCAACAGTACCGAGTACTCTCCTCTCTCGGAGAACCAACATGGAGATGATGTGACAGTCACTAGTGAAGAAGAGGATAGGCCAATTAATATTAAGGAAATAAGCCAAGCACCTAAGGCAATTGGTGATGCTTTGCTAGTCGAACCAAATCCAAATTTGGGGAGATGCACTGCACTAGTATGGTTAAGGCAAATGCTTATGCCAAGAGGCGTATTGGTGACTGTCCGAACAGCTGAAGATATTCAAGGGTTAGTGGAAAAGGATGACAATGAGATACAGAAGCAAATTGCAAAAACGGTGGCAAAAGTAATCAGGAGCGACGATGAGGGTCACCGAAATGTTCAAATTGCTATACCAAAGGTTAGCAAGGCAATAGACGAGATTGTAGCTCAGGAGTATGAGATAGTTGAGCATAACTTGGGAAGAATCACAGATGACATGGAATGTGAGGAGATCCAGGAAGGCATGGTTTAGATTAGAGAAAGGTTGAGGAAGGCAAATGAGAGGATTGTAAAGTTGGAGGCCGAAAACAAGTATTGGAGAGATTGTCAACCTATCCAACAGTTGCACCAGGCAGCCCTTCCTCAAGACAGCAGGAGTAACATAGAAGAGATATCGGCTCAGCTGCACAAAGTCAAGGATTGGATCCATGATTCAATTCAAGATGGGCGAAATTTCTTGCCTTCCTTTATCTCAACATTCAGATCATTGGTGGCTATTAGAGACAAATTCAAAACATTTGAAGGGGAGTGGAAGGATTTCCTTCTAGTCAAGGACTTAGCCATTCACAAGCTACATGCATTTCTTAAGCTACCGGAGAGATATTTGGAGAGAACCAAGTTGGTAGATGGAGGAATGAGTATGGTGGAGTCTTGGTTTGTTGCCTTGACCATCAGATTGAGGATACTTGAAGAGATATGGAACGAGATTGCACAGCACAGCCTAGGCATTAATACTTCCATTTCAACCATGATGAGCGATGTTGGGGCTGCACTTGATTTTGAAGATATCAAAGACGAGAATGTCAATGAAACAGAATTTGGATTGAGATTGGATGAGTTGGGGAAGGTTGTCATCAAGAAGAAGCATTTGGGCACCCTTGCCTCCCTCAATGCCTTTATCGGATATGTGAACAAGTATGAGAAGGATCATGAGAAGACACTGCAAGTAGCGAGCAACATGATGAATTTGGCTGAGCTCAGAATGAAGCACATGCTTTGCCCTCCCATGAAGGAAGTCAACGACAAGCTAGCCAAGTTCATCACTTTGGCTAAGAAGATGAAAGAAAAGGGTAGAATTATATTAGATCATTTGATGTAAGCCCAAGTGGCAATTTCTCCTTTCTATTGGGTAGGATAGGTATCTGATTCTAATTGGCTACATTTTGGTGCCTTCTCATTGGTTGCCACTTTTCCTTTTTTTCATTGATCCATTGATGAGGTGGCGTCTTCTCATTGGCCAGTGGAGTGGCAACCCTAATTAGGGTTTCTGGGATTCGATCTAGATCGTTGATTTTACCTCTTAATCTCTACCGTTGGTTGTAATTTTGGCCCCTAAATAAGGCTATTTGCTCTTATTTGTAAAGGGTTGAAGAAAATTGTTGCTAAGATAATACCAAAATTGCTTCTCTTTATCATTGTTGTGACTTGCATGGTGATTAAGAACATTTGGTGTTATTGCATGGTTTCTACTTCCAATAGTTAAAATTAGATTCCTTTGAAGTTGTTAAAGTAGATTTTATTTCAAGAGATTTGTTAAGAGTAAGAGTAGATGGATAGTTACATGATGATATTAGTGGATGTTTGATAGGGATCTTTGGAGGTAGAGCCGCTGGTAAACTTTCATCAAATTTTATCCCCGTCCATTTCCTAATCTTTCCATTCATAGGAGTAAAGCAGCAAGTAGTTTAGTAGTTAGAGTTTTGAAGAAGAAAGTCAGAAAAAGGGAAACATCATTAGCAGACACACCCCCCATCACCATCACTATCAACATTATTTGGCAGTCATATACATTGCAAAGCCAGACATCATCACCATCACACCAAAAGTCCAAGTTATCCTCAAATGAACAATGTAAGGCCGCCTACGTGATTAACCAACAAATCACATTAATATAACTGAGTTAGTATCCACGGGTGTAAGGAACATTGGAGTTTTTCTCATGTCTTCATTAGTATTTACTTTTCAAGAGAGGGATTGAGTGTTTGATATTCTATATCAAGTATTCAATTGCTATATGTTATATAGTGGTACAAAACTGACATCAACAAGTAGCCATAAAATTACTACATTGTTGGGCAGGATAAGGGGAGGTATTGGCTAGACTGTCATTTTGGTGTACCCACCTTGTAGAATCCATAAGTCTCTAGTTTAAAGAAATTGTATTGACTCAACTATAGTGATTTCAAGTCGACGTTAATAACAAGAATGCATGTTCAATCCACATTATTGTAAAATTGCATGAGCAACATATGTCTATACTTTCAAAAAGCACTGTAATAATGTGAGTTTCTAGCAAACATCTAGCCAATCTCATTTGAAGAGTCAAGTCCGTTGTTGTTGAGTTCAAGCCTAACTTTTCTTACCCATCTCAACTTATATCACATATTTGTATTGAAGAATTTGGGTCTGTCAGGCCAAGAATTCAATTATTGGTTTAGGTGGGTATTTGGATCTCTTACCCATCAATGTTGATACAAGAAATTTGGAAAGAAAGGAACTATAGAATTTGTAAAGGGAAAGCCAATAGCATCGAAATAGTAATTAGGAATTGAAGGTGGTGTTTGCAAAGTAATCATGCTAAAATGTGAAAAAGACATTAGCATTGAAGGAAACTTCCAAATGTGTATGAACACAATTTGTGACTGCAAAATGATTAATTAGAAGCTTAAAAATGCTGCCAAATTGATATAGGCACTACACAGCGAGGCTAGAAAATATCCCTTTCTCATTGTTTCCATGAAGCAAATCATGTGATGGATTTTGTGGCAAATAAAGCATGTGGCACCAATAACTAAGAATTGAGGAAGGTGTTTGTAAAGTAATAATGGCTCAAATGTGAAAAAGACATAATCATTGAAGTAAACTCCCAAATGTGTATGAACACAATTTGCAACCCCAAAATAATTAATTAGAAGCTTAAAAATGTTGCCCAATTGATATGAACACTACGCAACGAGGTTAAGAAAATATCCCTTTCTCATTGTTTCCATGAAGCAAATCATATGATGGATTTTGTGGCAAATAAAGAATGTGGCATAGATTCTAGGAAGATAATCATACCTACAAAAATATTCCCATATGAGATGTTAATCAAACGCATAAACACATATTTTGTGGGGGGGAGGAATCAGTATGTACCAGATTCTAGTTCAAAAACAATATAATATAAAGCCATAACTACATCTCACATTATAATTGTAAGAATTTGCCTAAGGTAATGACAATATGCCAAGACCTAGTAGCTCAATGAATAGCACAAAAGAGGCAATGATATGATCAATTAATTGATTGGATTCGACAATGATGAATACATCAATAAAGCCCCATTTAATACAATGTAAATGTGCCTAAATATATAGGCAACGCATGATAACTAGGAGATAAGTAATGGATAAGCTATCAGCCACACTAAGTGGCATTATATGTCCACCAAAGGTGGATCATCCTCCATTGTACAATGAAGTATGTGCGAAAATGTGCAACAATGAGAAGATGATAATGTGATTAGAGCACTGAAGGCGGGTCTCACGCATAAAGTGGAATTAGATAATAAGAATCACCATCGAAAGTAGAATTTTTCCTGCACCATGTGCTAAAATAGGATGCAAACTACTATGTAATGCGTTATCTAAGTAAGCTTAAGTAAAGTGTAATTATAATTAATAGATTACACCAACACCCCCCCTAAGTACAACATAGGGGAATGTACTTAAACTCATAATGCTAGATGACAATGCAAGATGGGTCTCGGCTACTAGGCCATGTTAGGTACCCATGTACAATATGTAAGTGCAAAAGCAATGCACTACAATCTCTTGTAAAGCGGAGAAAGATAGAAAACCTCATTGGAAAAATTCACCCCCAAAAAAGAGAGATGAAAACAACCAAGATGCATGGATGAATGGAGGACAAAAGACCCCACTAGGACTACATACATAATGCATATACAATCAAAAGAATACCCCCATAGAAAGGAAACCGTTAGACATGATAACCCCCATATAATGAACAATGTCTTACAAGAATGGTGACTGCTTAAAGGAAACACATAGACCAATGCCTAGAAGCAACTTTTCTTCTGTTGTGAAGAAGATATACCAAGCACAAATACAAGAATGCTTCCCATTCTAGATAGGAAGAAGAAGGGGAATCCAAATGAAGCATGAAGATGTCTCTAAAATCTTCTCATTTGTCACCATATCCTTGAATGATGAAGATGACACAAACTAATCAGGAACATACCCAATAGAAGGTGATAAGAAAGGAACAAATGGTAATTGAGTGTAATCAACCTTCAAAGACAACTATGTCTCTGATAAGCATGAGTACTTCATGCAGTTGTATGGAGGATTTTGTTAGATTGCCAGAGTAATGTTTGAGTACTTATCTTGCATTCATGACTGTGTTCATCATTGATGTCAACATATCAGTTTTCTGGATAGTTTAGCTAGAATTGCAGAGGAAGATTCATTTGGTGCAGTTTGTGGTCAAAGAGTTATGTAAAGCACACTTAAAGGTAGATTCAAATCATGTCCTGATGCTATGTCTATGTTCGCGGAAAGAGTTATGAAGATTTGCGTGAGTTACAGAAAAAATTGTGGAGATTGTTCTCAAAGAGAGTTCCTGGTTAACAGCTTCTGGCATTTGCATTGTATCTCTTTGATGATGTTGAGGATCATTTGATGCACTTGGATTATGGTAGAAGACATGTTCATGATGCTATGGTTAACATGGTGGAATTGAATGTTCATTCTCTGAGGATTTGTGAAGATTGTTCAGCATGTTGTTCCCAGGAAGCCAACTATTGATCAAATCATTATGGGAAGTGTTATTTGTAATGTAACGTGTATTGTAATATCTTATTGAGGTCCTATATTATTCATTGTAAATTGGGAAAGCCTCAAGGTCGACTCAATACTTGTTTTTAGGACTTGGTATAAAGGAAAGGTTGTTTCCTTGGTTTGTAATCACCAGTGAGATCACTATGATATGAGAGCTTTTGGATGTGAATTATGAGGAGAGATTGATGTTGAGGATGTACTGTAAGCTTCAAAGAAACTATATTGGCAAAAAAGTTGTTTAGTTAGTTCAAAACTTGGATATGTTATCCTGAAGATTGTTTAGTGAAGATAGGTTGAAGCTATTTGAACAATGGGTTCAATTGTCCTCCTTTCAACTCCTAACTGGATTGGAATCTCCTAACAAAGATTCAAAGTCTCCTAACATGGACTCATGTGTATTGATTGTATTTCATTGGCTCCTAACAGAGCCCATCCTTTCACAAGGAACTTTAATATTAGTACATCATCTTATGGGCGTCATTCCCACCAGGGTTTTTCCTCTAATCAAGGGTTTCCCTAGTTAACATATCTGGCATTATTGTGCATGGTTATCTTTCTATGGTTGTTGCATCTATTATTTACATGTTTCAGAATTAATAAAGGTATTGAGAGTTGTTTTAAATGCATAATTGATTCAACCCCCCCCCCCCCCCCCAATTATCTTGGTGGACTTTACTTTCTAATAGTGTCCTCTAAATAGGAATTAGGAAGAGAGACAAAGTAGCCCCTCACACACAATGTAGAAGGTACACCAATGGTAGATGCTCTAGGATCAATGCAGAAACAGCTCCATGAAAACTGAATAATTGTTGGGAAGTAGTGCTCAAATTAGGTAATGAGTATATGCAGGTGCTAATAAATAAGTGTTATAATAATATCAAGTTATTAAACAATTTAATATTATCATTAGTTTCATAGTTTTTTCAATAAGTTATTTTATTTGTAGTCATATGTTGAGATGTTAATAAAAACCCAACATAATAAAAAAGGTAGTTCAAGATGTTTTCTAAAATATAGGAAATGGAACTCCTATATATATGTAAAGGGATTGAACAAAAAGAATATGAAGCACATTCTAAATTGTATTTACTTCTTAAGATTCTCTTCTTTAGCATATTTTCTGATATGGTATCGGAGCAGGACTAGGTGTAAGTCCCTCAAAAGAGTTCCCAGGAATATAGAGTGACTAGAAATAATGTTGGTTGGATAGCATAGCTAATAGAGTCAAAGAACAATAATGTGCGTGCATTGTTTAGTTGTTTGGAGCGTATTGTCTTTCTTTTTTATCTGCAAATCATTGGTTGTGACTCACTTTGTATCTTAATTGGAGCAATGGGATCATGACAAACATCATTCTGGTTGTTTGCTAGCTGGCCACAAATCTAGGTAAGACTCAATCACTAGAAATAAAATAGTTAGTTTTTAGATTGAAAAGTTGGGGGATCGATCTGATCCGTGAAGATCAATTTCTCTGAGTGCTCATCAATTTCTGCGAGTTTTCATGTTGGATGATTGCCTCAAGTATAATGCAATAATCTTGAATCTCAGCTAAACCTTCCTTGGCTATGAGAGATTTATTCCCTGTGACCTTGACCATCATCAGCTTTCTCTGTTCAAAGCAGACACATTATATTATTTGTGCTAATCGCATCTTGATCTCACATTTTTTAGCTTTCTTTTTTAAAAACATTGAACGCAGAAGCTTGCATCTTGTGTTGTTGGCCCAAGGATGGATTTGTTTACAAACTTCATTATTTAACAAAGGGCGGAGTGAACATTTTCATGCAATCATCGCATCCAATACATATTCTCCCTTTGAAAGTCTAACTAAGGTCGTTTATGGCTTCCTAAGCTCCACCACCTCCATAGCCATTGCAAAGCATGGTTTTTGCATTCACACGATCGATCACAAGGGCCATATCTTTTTTGAGGTCATATGGGCTCATATTTCTTATATAAAACCTATCATTGATGAGTACCTACAATTTATATACTCCTTTTGGGATTTAAATATGGGCTTGTTGGTCTCCTTGCATTCAAGGTCACTAGATGGCGCAATTGAATTGCCAATTCATTTGAAACAGTGAAACATCTAGGCTGATGCAATACTTAAGTGTACCACACGTGAGATTACGAACAAGTTTAAAACCCCTCAGTTGCTCGAGGAGCTACTATTGACGTGGTGTGGGCTATGTCAACATAGGAGATTGTGCTTGCCAAGGTTTTGCCTATAGTTTCTTGTAAAGTGGAGATGGGAGGAAGAGTTATTACAAAAGATTTTTGAAGTGAAAAGTTTTAATAGGTTTGTAATAGTGTATTAGTTTATTGCCTATGTTGGTGTCTTAACTATGTCAAAGACATGTTATTATTTTATTTAGAATTAAGGATATTTTTATGGAGCATTAATAGTTGTGTCAAAAATTCTCAATTGTAATTGGAGTGCATGATCAATGGTACCCAAATTTCTATGGTTTGTAGAAGAAACATTACCTATAAGAGGGTAAGATATATTCTTTCCCGCAACTGTGAATTAAGCTTCAAAGTCAAATTTGCTAGGCAAATAGCAATTAATTGCAAAATGGAGGCATCCGAGGTTGGTGATCAATCAATGACCTCTCATCAGTCACCAATGACAAGGCCGCTTATCAGGTTTGGTGACATTTCATTTTCCATTTAATCTAGTGTGAATAATTGGAGATTTCACATTGTAAGGGGGAATAATAATCAATGTTCCATTTCCCATTTCGTGCCAAAAAGACTAAAGCCAAGATTGGTTTTCAAGTGGCAGTGACAACCATCTCATATAATTTGTGATCGGAGTGGCATTGATATACAATGGTGGGTGCATGCGCGACAACTGTCTCATAACATTTATATTGTGGTTGGATGTATATGTCCCAAATCATATTTCTTGATCGTTAGTGAATAGATGTGTTTGTCCCTATTCACGAGAAGATGTAAGTGGTTGGATATGTTTGTCCCCAATCACTATTGTTGGGTTGTTTGTGAGTGGATGTGTTTGTCCCCATCCACAATATGATGTATGTGATTAGAAGTGTTTATCCCTAGTCAAATTTGTTGGGTAATTATGATTGGATGTGTTTGTAAAAAGAAGTTTATGTCTCTGTTCATAACCTTCTTTTTGGATAGATCTTTTATCCCTATCCAAATTTGATGTAAGACCTTGGATAGATGTGTTGGTCCCTATTAATGGTTCTATGAGTAGATGTGTACATCCCTACTCATCCCTTATGTTGTTTGGTGAGATATTATGTGTGGTATTAAGTAGTGTGAGGTACAATCTCCCCATGTTCACACTAAGGGGGTTGTTGGGAATTAGGTAAAAAGAGTATATGTGGATGGTGATAAATAAGTGGCATAAATTAAGTTATTAAACAATGTAATATTATTATTAGTTTCATAATTTGTTCAATAAGTTATTTTATTAGTGCTCTTATGTTGGCTTGTTAACAAATCAGCAAAATAATTCAAGAGGTTTCCTAAAAAATAGGAAATAGAACTCCTATATATATAAAGAGATTGAACAAAAAGAATATGAAGCACATACTATATTGTATTTACTTATTGAGCTTCTCTTCTATGCCATATTTTTTGAAAATAGCATTCTTCCATATTTTTTGATAATAACATTATTCTCCTTAGGAAGAAACAATGTCATAGGTGTATGAATGAAGCCTCCTCAAACTGAAAGAAGAAACCTATAAATGTATGATGTCTTTGGAAATTAAATAGGAGTTTCCAACACATAATCATGATCAACCTGAATCAAGCAATGTGACATATCAAGTAAAGGTATAGACTCGTGAAAACAAATCTTTAGAGACTCAAATGTCTTCTCTGAAGATAAAGAGACCTCCTTCAAATGTTGTACAAGGATCCACAATCATGTCAAACTCGAAAGAAAGATCAAGTGGAGAATGAAGATGAGGGGTTGAGTGTTCCCTTGCAACAGCTAAAGAAAGATCATCCTCATCAAAGAGAAGATAAATGTCATCCATAATGTCCACCAAGTCTTCAACGTGGGACTCCACAAACAAACCTACAATGTCTGTGAAGAAGTCATCCCATGGAACTACATCTGATATCCTATTGCACTGAAGCATCATCAAGAGAAACAATAAAAGTGATCTCAACTAGAGAAAAAATAGAAGCGATCTCAATTGGAGAAGTAGGAGCTGCAAGTTGAGCCAATAAATCATCATATCTCTCAAGCTATGCATGACATTCAATCTCTCATAAGGTATCAGCATCAAAGGGAATGTAATTTGCATCAAGTGGAATGAGACAATCTACAACAAGATCTTTTGGGAGGAACATGAGGATCTCCAACATGCTCCCAAACAATGGTCCAAAATGTGCTTAGGCACTCAATACCATCAAGCTTGGATTCACGTCAAGAAAGGAAAACGAACTAATGGTGTAAGCAATCAATCTTCTAATATCCGAATTTTTTCACACTAAACTAATTTTTTCAACTTGCACTCTGGCTTAGGAATGAGTCAATAAAGATGAGGCAAGTTATTAAGCCATCTACAATATGTGATAATGCCTTTTGCCCATGACTCATAATTAACCCCAATAAAAATGTACGACAACGTGATGACTTGTATAGTCCATGATTACATCAATGATGCACTTATCCCATAATAAAATGAGATTAAAAAATCACCCCACCCCAACCACCAATAAAATGAAATCAATTGAAGAATCCCCGAAAAATAATGATTTGTGCACTTTATATGTAAAGTGTGTAAATTGCCACTTGCCAAAATGAGACTAAGTGGACTTCTAATTTCAATGATTACAACTATTAGAATGAGACTAAAGAAGACTCAAACAAATGAGACACTAGATCACTCAAGGATTCAATCAATTACAAGTGCCATAATAGGCCAAAATAGACGAAATGCTGAAAGTGATGTCTACTCACAATGGCTACAAGCCGATAGCAAATCTAAAAAGTAGACAAAAAGTCATACACTTTCAAAAAAAGGCACCTGAAAATGTGTATGTACAAGCCCAAACGAAACCTTTGAAGCTGCAAAATCAAGGTTTGGACAGGTACAGTCACAAAATTTGAGATTTCTACAAAATTTGTCCACCAAAACCAAAAACTAACACCATTATAGAAGAATTCAGGAGATTCTACCCAAAATTTAAGGAAAAAGGCACTCAAAAAAGAGTTTGTATGACCAAGTTTTGGCCCTCCAAACAATTGTCATAATTGAACAATAACTAAGAATGACAACTAAACGATTGTCAAATTTAAGCTTGCAAAAAGGAGTATGAAATGGGTCAAAATTGACGGTTTAACAACTGTCAAAGCAAAATAAAGAAAAAGCTCCATATGGCACCCAAATGGTCGTCAAATTTAGGCTCATGAAATTTGCATCAAAAGAAAAAGAAATTTGGCTAGGCTAACAGGATCAACTAACTTGTGCTTTTATTTCACATGTTGCCTATTTATTCACCTGCATGTGCATAGAAAAATGTTGTAGGACCATTGAATTGGCATTGCATGGCAGAGATCTAGTAGCTTTGTGATGTTGCATGGTAGCTCCAGAGTGGGGGTCTGTATGCACATGGACCTATATGGAGGACTCAAAGCTGTTGCATTTTAAGTCGATCAATAGAGGTAGGCAGAGTCTTCGATGTCAAGACAACCTGGGCAATAAATGGGAGGAACCCATGGTGGCAAGGCGAGGGGGTATGGGATTAGTAATCCCACATTCCCTGTGCAGGTTTTTGTTCGCACTTTTTATATACAGACTGTAAAGTGTTTAAGAAATGAGTTGACGTCACAATTTGTTTAGCCAATCTACAGACTTTGTTACCAAAAATTTGGTTTGTATGGTTGTTGTTGCAGTTCTACCATGCAGAGTCCAAGATTTGACAGCTCAACCTCTACTTCATACAATTGTGATCTATATTATACTTTACGGAAGACGACCCCAATCTTTGAAAACTCTAACAAAATACGAAGTCGTGGAGTCCCCAACAAAACCCCAAATTGTTCCACAAAAAAATAATGAAAAATTTGCAATTACAAAATTTCAAATTAATTGCAAATCCAAAAAATTAAAAAATATCTCCAAAAAATTCTTACCAATGGCAAATCAGGTCATGCCGGTCGGATTTGCAAAAAACTGCCTTAGATTTGACTTTTGCAAAAAGTAGGCATAATCATAGTCAAACTCATCTGAACAACCACCTAAACGCTATGGTGAGGTCAGATCTTGCTCTAAACACTCCCACAAATCGTTGGGTACCTCAGATTGAATCATAGTCTTCCAACAAATAAGGCAAGAACTCTTCAATGACTATGCAATGAATGCTCCTGTTGCTCTAATGTCGTATGAGAATCCCCCTAAGATAGTGAGAATATGCCAAGATCTACTAGTTTAATGGATAGGACGAGAGAGAGAGAGAGAGAGAGAGAGAGAGAGAGAGGCAAATGATATGATCAATTAATTGACTAGATTCAACAATGATCGATAATACATCAATAAAGCTCGTTGAATACAATGTAGAAGTGCCTGAATATATAGGCAAGGCATAATAACTAGGAGATAAGCAATGGATAAGCTATCAGCCAAACTAGATGGCATCACATGTCCACCAAAGGTGGACCATCCTTCATTATGTGATGAAGTATGTGCAAACATGTGGAAAACTGAGACGATGATAATGTGATAAGAGCACTAAAGGTGGATCTCACATATAAAGTGGAATGAGATAACAACTACCACCACCTCAAGTAAAACTTCTCCTACAACATGTGCTAAAATAGGATCCAAAATCCTAGGTGTCTACAATGCAAACTACTATGTAATGCATTATCCTAAGTAGTGCTTAAGTAAAGTATGATTGTAATCAATTAATTACACCAACAATAATTAAAGCAGTTATGAAGATGATAAACACAATCACACATCAACACATGAGAGCACTGGAAATACATGGAAACCCGAAAAAGAAAAGCAATGGTGAGAATAGTTGCTTGAATCTACAACCCAAATATTCTAGCCTCACAAAGATAATAAATATCTTATAATTATTTCTAGGACCAACCCTTAGGAATTATGACCCGAGATGGAGAAACCAACCCCCAATCAGATTTGCAAGCACCAACCTACATTAGACACCAATCCCCTAATAAAAAGGATTGAGCTCCAACTCAAATTGGGCACCAGCCTCGAATACAAATAAGAGACAATGATATGCAGAATATATGTTATAGTTTGCACATTTCACCACATCTCTGTTTCTCCTTATTGAGTATACAGCTTGCACAACTTTTGTCACTAATGCTTACAATCACACACATTAGATGTATCTTATGGACATCATATATGCATCCTAAAGTTAACGACATCCTCATTTCTTCCTAGAACATATTTACAATATTTGCATGTTTATTATAAGTATATTTGTTAAACCAAAAGTGCAGTCAGTTTGGTCCTAAAGCCAACATGCTAAACTAGGAGTAGGATCACGCTATGCATCAGCTAACAGGTCCTGACCTACCTTCACATGTTTCCTTCACCTGACACAGATTACCAAACTTTAGCGCATCCTATAGGAACATCTATTCATTGAACTAGCCAACACTCTGTCAACTCTGACTTCTTGTCTATTTCTCCAAATCCTCTGAAACTCTAGAATATTATACTTCAAAAGTTCAAATGCAACTTCACTTTACTCCCAAACTGCAAGCCATAGAATCTCACTACAGTAGGATGCATTATCAAAAACAATGACATTGCAAATGGGTGGATATACTGTCTCTAAGCAATATACCATAGAAACCTACTCCAGACTCTTCCAGGCAACAACACATTTGCTGGACCACTAGGTACAGTTGACATTGGTAAAAGATGAGAATTCACCAATTCTACAATCTGTCCTTCAGATGTTTTGGCATGATATGACAGAAATAATTAATGCTTCAGATAACCCCTTGATACCTTAAAATCAATGAAAACACTAACAGCGCCTTTGACATCAACGACAACACTTTGATCAACACGAGATCAACTCATCAACAGTTGATAAATCGAGGAATGACAAATTTCTAGCCAATAAAATAGTACTTTACTAGAAGTAAAATATTTAGAAGGAAAGGTCTGAGGTTCACATGGCCACTACACACCACTGGAAAGAACATACGGCACGTTCTTCTTTCTAATGTGACAGACAGAATCTCCATGTATCAGGAGGGCACAATCCAAGAGGTGTTTAAAGCGTCATGCAATAAATAAGTGTAGAATATTTTGTCATTGATGTTAAAGGTTGCTGATCAAGGTTGTACAAATTTTGGAGGATTACTCAAAGTGATAGAGAATTGGAATGAGACAGTTGTTTGCTTGAGCTGCTTGGTTATTTGCGTGAGCTGGCTTGGTTGCGTGGTTGAGCTACGTGGCCACTTGCTTGAGCTACTTTGTTGTGTGCTTGAGCTAGTTGGTTGTCTGGTTGAGCTACTTGGTTGCATGGTTGAGCTGGTTGACTGTCTGCTTGAGTTCCCTGTGTGTCTACTTCTTTGCCAAGCCAAATTGCCATGTCAGCTGCCATGTCATCGTTTGAATATTCAAATGGATTGATTTTTTTATGAAGTTTACATGTGACAGCAAATGTAACACCTTGAATATAAAAAGGGGAGTGATTAAGTATGACAGTATGAAGAATGCTGTGGATAATTAATATGGAGACTTTAATGGTTTTCAGGAGAACTTGGCATTATATAAAAGACTGATTCTAATAAGTGATGAATAGAAGGAATCACATGGAGGTTTTTAGCTGTCTATAACGGGATTTTTTATGACGAGCCTGCATTTTGTAGGAGGTTGACTATTCATTTATGTCTGGGCGGTATTGAATCTTTGAAGGAAGACTTTTTTTTATGTGAAACATGCCTATGTGTTTGAGGCAAGACATCATTCTTTATTGGAAGGCATGAGGACATTAGTGTGAAGAGTGGAGTTTTTTTCTTAGGATAAGGGACTTTTATTGTGCAGTGCAACATTTTTTAACATGGCATGTGAAGGAGTCACATCTTAATACAGTCATGGGAGTCGCTCTTAGTAAAGTGGAAGTACGGTCTTGCCATCACTGTGATGACTCGTTTATTGACTAGCCACTTCATTTTCAGTGTACTATATTTGAGCATGTATGGGGTTGTGGTGGTTAGCTTGTTGGATAAACAGCAGTGCGCTGAGCGTTTGATTTGTGGGATGACTGGGCAATGAGAATGTGACTGCAGGAAAATGTCAGTATGCGAGTATATGGTGCTATAGATTTGAATTAAAATCAATTAATGAAATTACATAAAGTGCAAAATATTTGAGCAACAAAGGAGAGGCGTGAGTGTACACTTAGCATATCACTTCTTGAGAGAGGGGTGATCAAAGAAACTGGGTGTGGTGATTGAAGGGAGCCACGTTATTTTTCAGCACTATTTCTGGACAGTGCTTCTTGAATTGTGTGGCAGTCACCACATCAGGCAATTAATACAACAAAAGCGGCATAGACTATAAACACCCAAAGATTCTCTTTTAAGTTTCAAAAGATATATTTTAATAGAAAAGCCGAACACCTATTCTGTACAAATCTTTGGGCAAATTAGAAATATTTTAGCTTCTTCTAAGTTCGCCAAATTTCAAACTTCATGGCTGAAGTTCAGAAAATCCGAAGACTTAGTTCATATTTTTCAGTATAGAAAATAAGAAAAAACAGTGATTGAACTTAAAGAAATAAATAGTGCCATTAAGCATAATAACACAATCGTAAGGTCAAAACAATCCAAGGGAAAAAGATCTCTTATTCTTTGGTGCATGCAGACAGTTTACTATAAGACCAAAGGGATCATTAAGAGAAATCATATAAATGTAGCCACTTGATTGAAACTCCATTCACTGACCCTGTCTAGCTGTAAGTTCATTTAACGGAGAACATGGAATGGCCTCAGCAAAATAGACATAAGCATTAAGCAGGGTAACATAAGTGTGACCTAATACATTCTAATAGAACCCAATGCAATAAAATCCCTTATTCAACCATCTTCAAGACAACCTAAGATGAGATAAATTTAGTTTGTTAACAGCAATCATACTTATGTTAGAATATATAGTATATAACTGAGAGGGGGAGGTGGGTGAATCAGTTATCCAACTATTATCACAATTATCAACCTTAATCAAACTTAACCATGTGAACAATATAATCAGAAACCACAACAAGATACTCATGCACAATAACACCAGATATGTTAACTAGGGAAACCCTTGATCAAAGGAAAAACCCAAGTGGGGATGGTACCCACAAGATGATGTACTAATATAAATATTCCTTGTTAGAGGATGGACCCTGTTAGGAGTCTATAACAACATTCAGTACATATAAGTCCCTATTAAGAGACTTTGAATCCCTATTAGGAGATTCCAACCCTGTTAGGAGTTGTAGAAGGCAGATGGACCTACTGTCCAGATAGCTTCAAGGGCAAGACCAATGAACCCACTGTCCAAATGATCTTTGTATTATTCCTTGCAAAATAATTGAATTGAATTGTACTTCCTCTTTCTTTGTCTTGTCAATCGGACCTCTGCTCCTTCTGATCTTGATACCAAATCATGAACTCTGCATCCAATAATCCCTTGGATTGCTTACTTGCATTTACCAAACACTCTGCTTATTTTCCAACTTCGCATTCAATATTTGATACACATACACTACATCATTCCTTACAAACAAGGAAAACATCTTTCCTTTATACCCTATTTTCAAAATAATTCCTTGAGTCGGCCTTGAGGCTTTCCCAATTAATTATAATAAGATAATTAATTAATTTACAATTACAATAGCATTGTCAAGTCATAGTATATACAAAACTTCACACATGCGACTTCAGGACTTGTGCAATTGCTTATGTCACCATCAGATTGTCCTCTGCAATTTGCTCACCATGCATCACCAGATTATATCTCTGCTAGAAGATATAATAGGATCGTTAGAAACTACTTTCCATGTACTCTGTCTCTACACTGTTCTCTGTAAATCACTTATAGCTTTCGTACATCTTCGACTTAGACTCTACGCATTTACCTTCGTCATCAAGACACAAGTTACAACATGTCCTTGACCGCACATCACCAGACAATCAAAACCTTGTCTGTACAACTATGATCTATGTCCGTTACTTTGCCAATCTTCACAAACTTACTGCTATGTTGACATCAATGACAAACACAGTCATGAATGCAGCATGTCAATACTCTTCAATGCTTAGAATATTCCCCCAAAGGAATACCATGAGCATTCGTGCTAACAATCTCCCCCTTTGACATTGATGGCAACATAGATGAAAAACATCTAAGTTCCAAAAATACCAAACAGTACTCTGTTGCTACTGTTGTTCTCATCTTTTCAAATCCTCTTCATAAATCAAATCTAAAAATCCTCTAGAACATTGTTTGTTCTGTATCTTCATGTTGTATATCGCCCCCATAGAGATATTTGTGTATCTCTCTAAATCTACCTAATAAAGTAAAGATTTATATGCACTCTTCTCCCCCATACACACTTAGGAGATGTTTTTCATGCACTCTTCTCCCCCGTTGACATCAACGACAAAGACATCAGTATGTCAACTGCTGCTCAAAGACTTTAACCATCTCAAGTGTCCAAAGACACTATTCAATACCAAATACGAAGAGTCCTTAATGACTCTACTCATCATAGATACTCCTTATATAGGAAGCATCAGCATTTAGTCCAATCTAACAATAGTGCTTTGTACCACTGGACTGATGCAATCTCTGCATCATCTACTCTCAAATGTATCTTTAGGTAAGGGTTTCGTAAAGATATCCGCAATCTGATCTTTAGTACTCACATACTCCAATCTAATCTCCTTTTCTACTACTTTCTCTCTCAAAACATGATACTTAATAAATATATGCTTCCTCTTAGAATACAATACAAGATTCTTAGACATACTCATTGTACTTGTGTTATCACTGTGATAATAGGTGTTGAAAGTTATATCCTAATGTCTTTCAACATCTGCTTCATCCACATTACTTGATTACAATTGTTTGTTGTTGCAACATACTCTGCCTCAATTGTACTCTGCGAGATACAATTTTGTTTCTTGCTCAGCCAAGAAACCAATCTTCCTCAAGAAAGAATACTCCACCACTAGTGTTCTTTTTGTTATCCATATCGCCTGCCCAATCTGCATCAGTATATGCAAATAGAGTGAAATCACTCGATCTTTCATACCATATTCCATAATCAGATGTCCCCTTCAAATATCTTAATATCCTTTTAGCTGTTTGTTGATGTCAGTTTTTATACCACATAACATATTAGCAATTGAATATCTAATACGGAGTATCAAACACACAATTCCTCTCTTGAAAAGTTAATACTCATGGGACATGAGAATAACTCCAATGTTCCTTACACTTGTGGATACTAACTCAGTATATCGATGTGATTTGTTGGTAATCACATAGGCGGCCTTACGTTGTTTGTTTGAGGATGACTTGGACTTTGATGGAATGATGGTGATGGTGATTCGGTGTGAATGCTAGATGATGTTGATGGAGAAGTTGATGGTGATGGAGGGTGAATGGTTCTTATGACTTGTGTCTTTCTAACTCTCTTCTTCAAAATTCTAACTCCTAAACTACTTGCTATTCTACTCCTATTCCTATGAATGGACGATTAGCAAATGGACGGGGATTGAATCTAATGAAAGTTAATCGGCGGCTCCACCTCCATAGATGCAATGATTCAAAGGAAAACGAACTAGTTTACCACACAAGGCTTCCCAACAAGCCACTAGGATGCTAGTGGCCTAGTATTGATCCCTATCAAAAATCTACTAATGCTATCATGCAACTATCCATCTATTTTACTCTTAGTTAGCAACTTGAAATGCAATCCACTTTAAAAACTTGAAAAGAAATTTTTACTCTAACTATTTGGAAGTAGAAACCATGCAACAATACCAAAGGCTCTTAATCACCATGCAAGTCACGACAATGAGAAAGAAATAGCGAATTTTGGCATTATCTTTGCAACAATTTTCTCCAACCATTACAAATGAGAGCAAATGGGTTTATATAGAGGCCAAAATGTACAACCGATGATAGAGATAAAAAGGCAAAACTGACGATCCAGATTGAATCCTAGAAACCCTAATTAGGGTTGCTACCCCATCGACCAATGAGAAGATGCCACCTCGTCAACAAACCAATGAAAAAAGTGGAAAAGTAGCAACCTATGAGAAGGCACCAAAATGGTGGCCAATAAGAATTAGACACTTGTCCCACCCTAGAAGGAAGAGAAATTGCCACTTGGGCTTACATCAAATGATGTTCTAATATAAATCTCCCTTTTTCTTTCATTCTTTTAGGTAAAGCAATGAACCTAGCTAGCCTTTCGTTGACTTCCTCCATGTGAGGGCAAGGTGTATGCTTTATCTTGAGCTCAGTCGATTTCATCATGTTGCTTGCTGCCTGTAGTGTTTTCTCATGGTCCTTCTCAGACTCTTTTGCATATTCGATAAAGGCATTGAGGGAGGAAAGGGTGCCCAAATGTTTCTTCTTGATAGCAACCTTTCCTAACTAATCCAATCTTGATCCAAGTCTTGTCTCATTGATGTCCTCTTCTCTAATGTCTTCAAAATCAAGTGTCGCCCCAACATTACTCATTATGGTTGAAATGGAAGTGTCGACACCTGGGCTTTGATATGCAACTGCCTTTTGTATCTCCTTGAGTGTTCTCAATCTGGTAGTCAAGGCAACAAACCAAGACTCAACCATACTCAATCCTCCATCAACCAACTTAGCCCTTTCCAAATATGTCTTTGGAAGCCCAATGAACGCCTGTAGCCTGGGAATAGCTAAATCCTTGACTGGAAGGAAATCCTTCCACTCCTCTTCAAATATTTTGAATTTGTTTCTAACAGTCACTAATGACCGAAATGTTGAGATAAAGGAAGGCAAGAAATTTCGCCCATCTTGGATTGTATCCTGGATCCAATCCTTGACTTCATGTAGCTGAGTTGATATCTCTTCTAGGTTTCTCCCGCTGTCTTGAGGAAGGGCTGCCTGGTGCAATTGTTGGATAGGCTGGCAATCTCTCCAATATTTGTTCTCGACCTCCAACTTTATGATCCTTTCATTTGCCTTCCTCAACCTTTCTCTAATTGAAGCTATACCCTCCTAGATCTCTTCACATTCCATGTCATCTGTGTTTCTTTCCAAATTATGCTCCACTATCTCATATTCTTGGGCCACAATCTCATCCAATGCCGTGTTGACTATTGGTATAGCAATCTAAACCTTTCGATGACCATCATTGTCGCTCCTGATTACCTTTGCCACCATTTTTGCTATTTGTTTTTTGTTCCCGCTATTACCCTTTTCCATTAGTCCTTGGATGTCTTCAACTGTTCGGGCAATTACTACCTCGCCTCTTGGCATAAGCATTTGCCTTAACCATAGTGGTGCGGTGCATCTCCCCAAATCTAAATTTGGTTCAATTGGTCGATCATCACCAACGGCCTCAGGCGCCTGACTTATTTCCTCAATATCAATCGGTCCATCTTCTTCTCCACTAGTAATTGCCATGTTATGTCCACGTTGGTTTTTTGAAAGGAGAGTACTCGGTGCTATCACTGTAACCACTTGACTCTGAATCAGAGCTCACTTCTACTGCGGTCCTTTGTTCACCTGTGTTATCTTCTTGGCCTCTAGCCTCAATTATACTTTCCCTTGACGGTGTTGTGTGTTGTCTCTTTGTTGGAGGTTCCTGATGTTCTTTGCTTTTCTCAACCTCCAAAGCTCTATTCTTGCTCCTAATTGTTTCTTGTTGCCGGCTACTTCCTTTACCCCTTTGTCCGACTAATTCCATTGGACCTTCTTTTGGCTTCATCTTCTCATAAGGGGAATCCTTTGACTTTGTAGCTTCCTTAATCTTTCATTGTACCATGACTCGGTATGCAAATCAACTGCTCTTGTAACTGCCTCCAAGGAAGGATCCTGATGATCATCCCAATCTACTGGATTCAACTTCGTTCCTTCTACTGTATCATAATCTCCTCTCAGCACATTTCCATGGTCTTCCAGTTGATCGGGAATATCAAGGCCTCTCCATTTGATATCTCTCATCATGTTCACCGACAACCTTGAGGAAGCTAGCTTTCTCACATGAAAGTCATCCTTGGCATTGGCCCAAAAGTCTTCAATAGTGGGAACATGTTTAAACACATTTCCATGAGATACCTTGATAAGACCATTAGGATCGAATCCTTGCCTTACTCTGTACCATTCTAGATGATACCATTCCAATTCCTTCTCTATGGTTGCAAAGGCGACACGATTGGGGCAACTATCATTGCCAATTCCGAATGAGAAGGTAATGCCCGTCTTACCTTCGAGTCTCATTATTCTGTCATAATGTTCAAGTTGCCTAGCCAATTCCATCAAAACTACCTTGTCAGGTGGGTATCTTGGAAGCTTCTTGGGACAAACTGTGCTTCCTACTACTTTAATGTAGGTGAATTGCGGAAATTGAATGAACCAACTCCCATACTTCTTTATCTTTGCTTCTGCTTCCAATGAGAATCTCTTAGTAGGTGTCCCTTGTAATACCCTTACTGTCTTCATGGCAAAGGCATCACAAAACATCTTATAGTCCTTGTTGTTGTGCAAATGAAGCTATGGGTAGCATTCATGTACCAAATATTGCCTCGACCCATTGCCAACTTTTCCTAAGGCCTTAAGTCCCGGACTTTTATACAATCTAGCAATTAGGTAAAACAGATAAGATCCCATGTAGAATTGCTTTTGGTTTTGTACGGTTCTAAGTTGCAACTCTAGATTTTTGCTTATGATCCTAGCCCAATCAAATCTTCTTTTCCCTTTTTCAATTTCATCAATAAAGAAGTACATCCAATTATCGAATTGCATACCTTGAGCTAGGCCCATGATCTGGCTATGAAGCACAATGAGATTGCCATATTCTGATTTAAAATCTGCCACTGTGAGCCTCGACGATCTGGTTACCCCTTTCTTTCCCTCATGTAGCCAATCATGTTTTAGATGTGTGAAATAAGCTTCCTGGTTATCCTGAAATGATTTGGCTGCATGATCCATCATCACCACCGTCATGCTCTTGTACTAGGGAATGTTAAATGCTTCTTTGATTGCTTGTTCGCCAATATTGACCAACACCCTCTTCCCTTCATCAAAAATGATGGATTTACTGATTAGATCAAACCTGGATGCGCACTCCATAACCAACTTTGGACAAGGCATGGTAGGAGAAAAAGTTGCTACGTGTACAATTCTGCTCCTGTATATATGCATGTAGAATTCCGCTCCTATATATCTTCTTTGCCAAGGGGGATTGTCCTTCCTTTAGTCTGTCCTTTACCTGTATCATATTTACTATACCAACATTGGTATTGGTTATTTGCCTCATTTTTGAGAAGAAAGTTGTTTTGGGCATCATATCCTATGTCTTTCTTAGTATTTGTTCCCTTAGGGTTCTTGCTTGCACTAACATCTACCATCCTAAACACTTATTTCTGCCCCTTTGTTCTAAGTGATATGGACTACCCTTATCAATCTCCAACCTTCTTTCTATCGATGGATTCTACACTTATTTCTGTCTTGCCAAATCCTATCACTACACTTATCAATCTCCAATCTTCAACCTAAGATGGGACTAACACTTAATTCTGCTTCTTCGTGCCTTAGGATGGACTACACTTATATCTCCCAACTTCATTCCTAGGGTGGTCAAGCTTATCTCTGCCTCTTCAGATGTCCTATCATAGATTCTACCCTTATCAATCTCCAATCTTCAACCTAGGATGGGATGATGAAGTGGTGGATGATGAATGCAAAAAGAAACAAGGGAAATAAAATTAGACAAGAACGAAAGAGAGAAATCCGCTTAAGGACCCCTTTCAACTCCAAATGATTTGCACTTACCTTTACCAATGGCCGGGTCTTCTTTTGGAATTTAGGATCAAACTTAAGAATTTCAAATCCCCTGCAAATCTTGATGCCCTAGCTGGAAAAGTCAAAATTTGGCCCACTTGAAATTGTCCATGCACATGCTACAAATCAGACTTTACTCCTCGTTTTCTTCATCAACTAAAAATCGTCCAACCTTGGAAGAAATCGCAGCCTCTAGAAGAACAACAGCCCTCCACCAAAAATCAAATAGGGCAAAGAGAAAATCACAGCACTCAAGCAAATATAAAATCAGACCTGAATGATAACAGATCTGCCCTTCAACTTTGCAATTCTGAAAATGTCTTCTTTTGCCAAAACAAATCGCCGAGAATGGAAAGTGCAGATCCAAATTGCCTAAGAGGAAAAATTGCCAAACACCATGAAAATCTACCTTTAAAAATAGCCCAAAAGTGGGAAATTTTGTCCTTTATCCAACTCGCCAAATATGGAGGATGTTCTTCTTGACAAAAATTGTTAAATCCGGAATAAAATCAGACTTAGATCATGAGAGGTCTACTCTAGAAGGAAATCGCCAAACATGGGAAGCAGCTCCAAGTTATCTTTAAACACAATGCCAATCTGCCCTAGCTGGAAAAATTGTCCAAGGAAAATGCCAATCTGCCTTTGCAAAATCGCCCAAGGGAGAAGAAATCTGCTCCAAGTCAAAATCGCCAACACCATGAAAAGGAGGAATGAGAAGTGAGGAGATAAGGGGCAAAGACTTCCTCTTATACTCCGCCCTTTTTAGCTGGCCGACTGGGACCCTAAGAGCCAAAAAAAATATTAATTAGAACACAAATCTTGCCCCCAATTAAATGCTTAGCCCAAAATTAATCTTGCCAAGATGAAATTTACTTTTTTTTTAAATTGCCAATTAGACCAAGATTGCAAAAATAAAGTGAATAATGCCTTGGAAATGCTAGATGTTTCCATTTAATGATGATTTAGTAATTAATATATCATTAAAAATCGCATTTGGCAAGCCAAAAGCTATTTTTTAATATTAAATTACCAATTTCTTTAAATATTTAAAATCTTCAAGGCAAATTTAATCCATTTAAGGCCAGTTTTTGCAATTTAATCCAAATCGATTTTGCTATGCATTTTTTAATTTCTTCTGACAAAAATAAATCATTTCTCTAGAGTCTAAAATCGATCTTCCTATTTGATTTCATCATCACAAAATTAATTTTCTCACCGAAAAAATTCAAGATTTTTCAAAAAACTTAAATCTAACAAAATAATTTATACAATTATATCCAAATTTTTAAAAAAAAAGGTGTAAGTACAAGATTTACAATTTTATCCGACCAAGTGTTGTTCTTTGAAATTTTTCGGCCTAAGGATGAAATTAGTCGTTCTGGAAAATCAAGTTGAAACCAGGTGAAAATAAATCTAACCCTCTCCCTTCTAGCCTAAAAGCGTCCAACACTTAAAATTTACAAAAATCGAATCAAAATTTTTTTGACAACTTCAAAAAATTTGCCAAGGCGACCAAAAAAAATGGGGTCCCCAAAATTTTGGGGCGATGGTGTGAGAACCTCAAAACACTGTTGCATAGCGATACTCCTTAGTATCAGCTTGAAATCTAGCTACAATCCCAACTGCATTTGCTATATCTGGCCTAGTGTGAGTCGGATATTGCAAACCTCCAATCATGGATCTGTACTTCTTCTGCTCAACTGTAGGTGTCTCATCTTTGCTAGATAACTTGTGACCAATTATCGTTGGTGTAACAACAAGCTTACAACTTTCCAAGCCAAATCTTTTCAACAAGTCTTTCAAATACTTAGCTTGTGAAATAAAATGCCATCATTGTTTTGCACAATCTGCAAACCTAGGAAAAACTTCATTTCTCCTATCATACTCATCGCAAACTCATTCTTCATTTCTTCAACAAACTTATCACTTGTTTCGTCATTACCCCCAAATATTATGTCATCAACAAATATTACTATTATCAACAAACCATTCTCTATTTCTTTCAAATAAAAGTTACTATATGTCGTACCTTTAGCAAATCCAAGCTTTGTCAAAATAGTTGTCCAACCTTGCATACCAAGTTATAGGTGCTTGCTTCAGACCATATAGAGCTTTCTTTAGTCTGGATACCATATATTTTTCTTTTGTCGGCGGGAATCCTTCAGGCTGCTCAATATATACCTCTTCTTCAAGTTCTCCATTCAAGAAGGCTGATTTTACATCCATCTGATACACTTTAAATTTCTTGTTTGTTGCATAAGCCAAGAACATTCTGGCTACAAGGGCATATGTCTCTTCATAGTCTATTCCTTCTTATTGTGAATATCCTTTGCACACAAGTCTAGCCTTGTTTCTTACAACTTCACCTTGCTTATTCATCTTGTTTCTAAATACCCATTTGGTTCCAATAACATTCCCATGTTTAATTCTTCACAATCTGATCTAAATCTTCCTTCATTGCTTGAATCCAATGATCATCTTTACAAGCTTCATCTGCACTCTTAGGTTCAACTTGAGAAATCAAATATGTCTCTTCATTAACTTTGTTTCTTGTCATCGCTCCTTTGTCTTTGCTTCGAATTATCTACTCTAGAGGGCAATTCTTTGTCAAATTTTTGTTAGAGGTGGGAGTTGCTAACTCAACTCTTATTTGTTCCCTTGGTTCAGATCTTTCTCCTCTTTCCTCAACAATTTGCACATCATTCTGCAGATCATTATTAGTCTCAAAGAAAACTTATACATTCTGTCTAACAATTCCAGTGTTATCCTCTTCATCAGAATTGTAATCCATCATCTTTTCCTTAATTCCAAACTTTTCATCAACTTTTACATTTGCACATTCAACTATAGTCTTAGTTCTACGGTTAAAACATCTGTAAGCTTTATTTTTCAATGAATAACCAAAAAACATACCTTCATCACTTCTTAGATCAAACTTACAAATATCATCATCTCTCTTTGTATAATATTTGCTTCCAAAGATTCTGAAATACTTCATTAAGGGTGAATGACCAAACCATAATTCATAAGGAGTCTTATCCATACCTTTTTTGATCTATACTTTGTTCATAGTATACACTATTGAATTGATTGTATTTTCAAACATCATTCTCTTGCTGCCTCTGCTACTGATCTATTTCTTCTTTCAGCAATCCCATTCTGCTCAGGTGTCTTGGGTGAAGACAATTGTCTCTTGATTCCATTGGCTTCACAGAACATGTTAAACTCTCTAGAGGTAAACTCTCCTCATCTATCTGATTTCAAACATTTTATCTTAACACCAGCTTCATTCTCAACTCTATTCTTGAATATCTTAAATCTCTCAAATGCTTCAAACTTTTTTTTAAGAAATGCTATCCACATCATTCTAGTGAAATCATCAACAAAAATCATGAAATACCTTTCTCCATAGAATCCTCTTGTCCTCGAGGAACCACTCAAGTCTGTGTGAACAATCTCCAACTTCTCTGTAGTAGTAGTGAACTTCTTGCTGGTAAAAGATACCTTCTTCTGCTTAGCCAAGATACATTCTTTGCAAACAATATTAGTAGGCTTTATTATCTTAAGCAGATCTCTAACTGCAAATGTGCTAATAACCTTCACAATGTTATCAAAATTTATATGGCAAAACCTCCTATACCATAGCCAACTGTGTCGGACTAACCGCCAGCCTTCCCCTTCAGGATTCATGACATGGCTTAACCGCCTCCTGTATTATATAAGTCTAGCGGTTGTATCGGGCATTAATAGGTCAATCTTTTGGTGCAACAACAACTCTAGCTTGTAACAAGTAGTATCAAAGCTTGATCACAGGTTCGAATCTCCTCAGGTAACGCTGAGGGGGGAATTGTTGGACTAACCTCCAACCTTCCCCTTCAGGATTTGTGACATGGCTTAACTGCCTCCTATGTTATATAAGTCTAGTGGTTGTATCAGGCATTAATAGGTTGATCTTTTGGTGCAACGAAAACTCTAGCTTGTAACAAACTGTTATCCACTTTAGCAACCAAACATGTTATTTCAATAGGATTCAACCGAAATACATTACATATGGACCTTGTTCCTATTCCAATCAGCTTACCATCTTTGTCTTTGATAATGCAAGTCTTCTTTGTGAATTCCAACAGATAACCTTTATCTACCAACTGTCCAACACTCAACAAGTTATGCTTTAATCCGTCAACAAAGTAAACATCATCAGTGTTAGTATTCCATCAAGAGTAATAGATCCTATCCCTGTGATGTGACAGGCTGCATTGTTAGCAACTCGAACAATACCCCCATCATGATTCCCGAATTTAACAAATTTATTCATATCAACAGTCATGTGATGTGAACATCCACTGTCTATTATCCATCAAACTTCTTTTCAACTTGGGAAACTAGAGCCTTTTCCTCTCTAATTTCTATGTCAAATCATCTTCCTTAATGGCTACGAATCCTAATTCATTGTCACTTTCACTCTGAACTTTTTCATCAGTCGTCAACTTCATTTGCATACAGACAATTTCTAGGTCTTCTAGGCTTAAATTTTCCCTTATACTTTTTCTCTCTTTTAGGACATTTAGATGCATAATGACCAAATTCATTACAAGTCCAACATTTAAAAATATTCTTACCATCTGGTTCTCTTCTTAAAAGAAAGGCTATACCTTCTTCAATCTTCTTATCTTCATCAGATCTGATTCTACTGTTGCTAGCAAAATCTCCATGTGTGCTCGCACTTCTAGTCAGATTAGACCGAAGACTTAAAGCACTGAAAGTTGTTTCAACTCTTGTCAATTCTCCAGCCTGTCTCATACCTGCTTCTGTTGATTCCAATCTTCCAAGCAAGGTTTCTCTAGAAAACCTCTCAGTACAAGGTATCAGAAGTTCAATCATATGGGCTGCTTGCTTAAATGGTGGTGTCAAGGTTTTCAACATCTTCCATACAACCTCATTTTCTTCTTTGGATCTGTTAAATCTAAAGCCCAGAAAACCATAAAGATTACCAGCAATAAGAAGAAGACAAAATTGAAACAAGGAACACCAGAAATATCCTGAAAAAACCCTTCTAGAATGAAGGGAAAAACCCAGCCACACAACAAAAATATAGCTTTATTGATAATGAAAGTTCAAGTGTACAATGCCTATCACTTAATGCGATATATATAACAAAAGAAGAGACTCTTCACATTATAACCGAAGGTCTCTTGAAATTCTTATAACTCCTATAATTAAATATGACTCTTCGAATATTCATGCCTCAATGCATGAGAATGACACATGTCATTTACATTTAATGTTACAAATTAAACTTAAGTGTCCTTTTAAGCTAAAGATGACAATAATGGTAATAATGTCCAGATTCCGAGAGATAAAGATCTCTATCGCAGCTACAAACTTTAACACTCCCTCTTAGCAAGAGAGATCTTTAGCTTAACAGTCACACAAAGCTGCAACCAAAAATGTCAATAATAAATTATGATCATACGAATTCAAAACATAATTCATAAACTTACTCAATATGAACACCTGTAACAATTAATCATATTCATGGAATCACTTAATATGAAAACCTGTAACAATCAATCATATTCATGGAATCACTCAACATGAAAAGATTTGTAAGACTCATAGCTAAGTCTTTATTCACGGACTGTCTCAACATGAACTATCATGGAATCTCTCAACATCCAACTCTCATCACAAAATCTCTCAACATGATGACATCATGGCCTCTCTCAACATGATGTTCACTATCGCACAGTGAAAGAGTTATCATAGCTGATCTTACAATCTCATTTATTCACACAAGAATAGAAATATGCATAAAACAAAACTTAGTTCCATTTAAGTCTCAAATTTTACAAATACCATAAGCATATATGAGAGTAAAGGGGATTCCATAAACACTCCCTCTTAACTATGAAGCCTCCCTCTGAAGCACAAGCTCCCTCTGAGCTTTGTATCTGAATGCAACAATATATTTTTAACAATATCTTTGTCTCATGATTCTTGTTGCATCCTGCAACCAATAGAGATTAAATCAATCTATCATAAAAAACATATATAGAGATAAGATTTTGAAATAAACACTATAGAATACTTATCTCTCTCTCTCATGGATTGTCCTCATATAAAAATTAGAGCATAGTCTCACCATATATGCCCTTCAATGACAATCCATTATCAACACTTTTCCTTATCGAACAACTTCTAACATCTATGGGATTAACATTTCCTCAATATATCTCCATAGGGTCCCAACAATGTTTTGTCAAATCAAGCATATTAAATGTTTCCAACACATTTGATGTGATTTCCTGCCTTCAGAGGATTAAACTAATAAAGAATGCCTTAACATCATTAATAAAATTGTACTTCTGCATACTTCCAATAGTAATCTAAGGGAAGGCAATACACAAGAAACAACTGGACGTAAAAGAGAAGTTTGACATCCTTCAGAAAGCAACAAAAAATTCTCAACATTGCTGAGTTACCTCCCGAATTGGGTGCTACACCTACTATGATGCAAAAAAAAAACTTTACTCTCATAACAAAATTCCCAAATAAGAAAAAAAATATTCACGTTTGTAACCCACATATGACATTCTTGCATTCCTGTCTCTCTCATAGTTGTTGAGATTATCTTCTTCACTTTATTATTGAATAATAAAAAATAGACGTTGATGATAAACATTAAGTATCCATTTTCTTTCAGACAACGTGCAAAAAGCTAGGAGCTCACTCATCGAAAGGCCAGGATAAAAATTTAAAAAACCGACGATCGTTGTCACTGCATTAAAGAATAGCCACATGCAAGACCTCTCACATGTAGAAGAAAACAATAATGAGACGTCAATTACAAGATATACCCATGCAAGCACAATCTAACAAGATTTTTCAGGAGGAGAATATGCATTAAAAAATAATTTACCTCTCGCATATGCATAATATCATAGGGCAAAGACAGAGATACCTGTAGCTGTTTCGATCCTGCTATCACCAATCAAGAGCAGCTTGATAAGGTAATCATAACCGGCCTGAGCTTTCCCTGTGGCTATAGCCATCCTCTTAACTAAACTTTACCGTTCTCTACTTCTTCTATTATGTCATAATGATTGTCTCGCTAAGAAGAATCGACCCATTTTTAGAGAAAGCCAAGCTAGTCACAATGGAAAAATATTTTTCAACAACAATGCACTTCTTAGATTTGAGATCCCATACTTGTACTATGGCATTTGCACTTCCAGAGATCACCAAAAGACGTCCAAGAGGATCCAAATGAAATAGAACTGTTGTAACACCCATTTAGCGCCCTTGAAAAGAATGCTTGCAGAATCTTCCTTCCACATCCCACACAAGAATATTTTTGTCAGCACCAGCAGTTGCAAGCAATCCTCCAGAAGTATCACAAGTCATGTCTACCACGAGACCATTATGCACCTTTCACGATTTGATGCAGGTGAAAGATGATAAATTCCAGAGTTTAACTTGTGCGCTTCAACCGGCAGAAAAGAGTAATTTATCGTCAAGGGTGAGTGCCAATGCGGTGATGGGCTCAGGATCTTCCTCCAAAGCACTTTTGACGGAGCCATTCGCCACCTACACAATCTTAACTTGGTCGTCACAAGCGCAAAAAGGAAAAGAAGCGTCTGAAGAAAGCCTATAAGGTCCCCCGGTGTAGAATTTATGTAAAGCGGGGAAGCCTCGAAAGTTTTTCTTCAAAAATATAGAAGTACCCATGGCTCGCTCGATGCTACGAGCTCACGGGATATCTGTAGATTAGTTTGTTTTGAATTGCGCTTTGCTCTGTTAGCCATTGAATATCTCCAGCTAGGGCTTTTGACATAGCATCAATACGCTATGGTGACACAAGCTTTAATAAATAATAAATAACGCCCAAAATTAAAAGAGACGCCGTGAAAGAGAAAGATGCAAAGGTACAGGATTAATAAGTTGGCAAAAATCTCCAGCCATAAACAATCTCTGAAGATACTGAAATAAATCAAATCTCAACCTGGACATGAAGCACTACATTTTCCTTAACGATATAACACCATATAAATATCAAAAAATATAAGCAACATCACGTAAAAACAATTTGAACAAGAAAATCTTCTTATAAGGTGATATCTAACTAGGCTCTGATACCATGTTAAATCTAAAGCCCAGAGAACCATAAAGATAACCAGCAATAAGAAAAAGACAAAATTGAAACAAGGAACACCACAAATATCCTCGGAAAACCCTTCTAGAATGAAGGGAAAAACCCAGCCACACAACAAAAATATAGCTTTATTGATAATGAAAGTTCAAGTGTACAATGCCTCTCGCTTAATGAGATGTATATAACAAAAGAAGAGACTCTTCACATTATAACCGAAGGTCTCTTGAGATTCTTATAACTCCTATAATTAAATATGACTCTTCGAATATTCATGCCTCAATGCATGAGAATGACACATGTCATTTACATTTAATGTTACAAATTAAACTTTTGTGTCCTTTTCAGCTGAAGATGACAATAACGGTAATAATGTCCAGATTTCGACAGATAAAGATCTCTATCGCAGCTACAAACTTTAACAAGGTCCACCATATGATTTAATTCTTGCAACAATCTCAAATATCCTACCAACATAGCTTCTTACATATTCATCTTCCATCATTGTAGCATCTTGAAATGCACATACCAATTCTGCAATCTTATTCTCTTTGTATGTGTATCACCCTCAAAAGTAGATTCTAATGCTTTCCAAATCTCATAAGATGTTAATAGAGACTTTACCTAACTGTATTCATTTTCTGGAGGGCTAATAGTAAGGCTTCTCTGGCTCACATATTGCACATGAACAGATCTCTTTTTGCTTCAATGCATTCTTCAAGCTTTTCTTCTTTTACAATTTCCTTGTTGCTTTTCGTCAAAAGCCAATAACATGGACCCATACACAACAAATGAGTCTTCATCTCATCCTTCCAACTATCATAGTTGACCCCATCAAATTTAAGACTATCCTTTCTGAAAAGATTTGCCATGGATCTCCCAAAGTTGTTAAGCTTTCTCTTCAAGGACCTAACACTCTGATACCAAATGTTGGAATATATAGTCCACCAATATAACTGAGAGGGGGTGAATCAATTATCCAACTATTATCACAATTATCAACCTTAATCAAACTTAACCATGTGAACAATATAATCAAAAACCACAACAAGATACTCATGCACAATAACAGCAGATATGTTAACTAGGGAAACCCTTGATCAGAGGGAAAACCCCGGTGAGAATAGTACCCACAAGATGATGTACTAATATAAATATTCCTTGTTAGAGGATGGACCCTGTTAGGAGTCTAAAACAACATTCAGTACATATTAGTCCCTGTTAGGAGACTCTGAATCCCTATTAAGAGATTTCAACCCTGTTAGGAGTTGTAGAAGGCAGACAAACCCACTGTCCAAACAGCTTCAAAGGCAAGACCAATGAACCCACTGTCCAAATGATCTTTGTATTATTCCTTGCAGAATAATTGAATTGATTCGTACTTCCTTCCTCTTTCTTTGTCCCATCAACCAGACCTCTACTCCTTCTGATCTTGATACTAGATCACGAACTTTGCATCCAATAATCCCTTGGATCGCTTACTCGCATTTACCAAACACTATGCTCATTTTCACACTTCGCATTCAATACTTGATACACACACTACATCATTCCTTACAAATAAGGAAAACATCTTTCCTTTATATCCTATCTTCAAAACAACTCCTTGAGTCGGCCTTAAGGCTTTCCCAATTAATTATAATAAGATAATTAATTAATTCACAATTACAATAGCACTATCAGCTCACAAGTATATACAAAACTTCACACGTTCGACTTCAGGACTTGCGCACTTGCTAACGTCACCATCAGACTGTCCTCTGTCATTGGCTAACCGCACATCACCAGATTTTCTCTGCTAGAAGATATAATAGGATCATTAGAAATTGCTTTCTATGTACTTTGTCTTTGCACTACTCTCTGTAAATCACTCATAGCTTACGTACATCTTCGACTTAGACTCTGCGTATTTACCTTTGTCATTAGGACACAAGGTACAACATGTCCTTGACCGCACATCACCAGACAATCAAATCCTTGTTTGTACAACTATGATCTCTGTCTAGTACTCTATCAATCTTCACAGACTTACTGGTATGTTGACATCAATGACAAAAACAATCATGAATGCAACATGTCAATACTCTTCAATGCTTAGGATATTCCCCCAAAGGAATACCATCAGCATTCATGCTAACAATTTAAGCACCCACTTAACTAAAAATGAAAATCCATTGCGTGTAGCATGTATAAACAATAAGGCCACTTAACTAAAAAGGTATGGATAGATGCGTTAAGAACAGAAACACGTGGCTTGCACAGCTTAAGACAACCAATGTCATGGAGAATATCCCATCTTTCTGTGCTTCCACACGATCTGCTGTAGGCATTGTTTTTGTAGTTTTAAGAAAAACTCCTTGTCTTCGATGGTTGCAGACAATATGTTATAGACATTGTTTTTCTAGTTTGTTTTTAAAATCTCATATTGTCATGTACCTGAGCCTTGCGGACAGTCAAATGGGGTGGATGTAGTCCAAATTCATGTTCTTATTCCATAAAGCTAGAAAAACAATTACAAGTACGGAAATGCTTCAAAACAAGAATCCCTACACCTAATTCTAGCATAAGATTCAGAAACGTGGACAGATTACGTAAACTTATAAAACACAAATTCCACATGACTAAAAGGAAATTCTGCCCATATCTGATTATGAGGATAACAGAAAAACCTATTTAACCTATTACATTCGGTAAAGAATTTGGATGAAGGAAAAACAAAATTTTGTATACTCCGTGTAGAATGCTTGCATATAGCATTTTTTTCATTTTTTTATCTTTTTGCTCTCTTCTGTTTATTTGCATTTCATAATTTCCTAAATACAATAAGCTTGCGCTCACAACCCTTGGTACGCAAATGCAAAAAGTCATTGCAGCCAATTCTATCAGACGTTTAACTAAGGAGAAAAAAATATATATCAATAAGTATGAATCGATTGCCATCAACTATACAGCGTGGAATCTTAGATGAAAATAGGTCATAGAACGCATTTTATTAAACAGAGAAAAATCACCTCCGTGACCACTTATTCGGAAAAAAAAAAGTGCCCATTTGACAATATTAGGACTTGATAAAAACCCAAGGTTTGTTTACTGGATGTGGCGAAGAAAGAATAGAAGCTTACCACTAGATAGTCTGGTTCGAGAGAGTTTGAGCTTGGCGATGATGACGATTCAGAGATTGCAGACACCTTGAAATTTCTTATGTATTGTGGCTTCTGTTTGTAAGGTGTGAGAGAAAGACCTTCTCTTTTGAATGAAGATTCCGAAATGGAGATGGACTGTCTACCCCTTCCGCCAGTTTGGAATTTGAATGTTGATGCTGCTAATGATCGAGCTGTTGATGGAGTCTCCAGAATAGCATGAATTGACGGAGAGATGATGGCCATTCTTTTTGGCTTTCGGAAAACTTGATATGTGATAGGATATTTGCATGTATGAAATTGTGTCTATAAGATATAATTATTCTAATAAATACAATGAATAATACTAATACTGGTACCAAAATCAGATGCAATGGCTAGGTGGATAGTAAGAATATCTCTCTAATAATATATTAGAATATACAAGATATCACATTTTTAAAAAATATGTATGTCATTGATTATCATTTGTAATATGACTAAAATAATTTTAGAATGAGTCTTTTAAATAAGGACGCAAAGGTCAAAGTTCCTACCTAAGTATAGTTTTTGCATATGACAAGTAACAATTTAAATAGTGTTTTATACATTAAATATGCAATAGGATAAAGCATGTGATGCAATTTCTCATTGTGTTTTAATAATAGTTTACATTAGCAAAGCATCTACTCAATCATGTTATACAACTTGATAGAGCAAAAGTATGCCTCATAGCATATCAATGCATGTACATTATTTCATTATACATATACGACATAGAGAGTATACTTGGATATGAGACTCATGCATATACATTATTTAATTAAACGTCTTACTTTTTACTGAATGGTATCTTTTGTAACTAGCATTAATTATAGTTTGATATGTCATTATAGTTATCCATGATACCTGCAAATTCCATTTTGTGCATGTTAGTATATTGTAATCATGTCTCATAATAACTTGTTTTCAATATTTTGAATAACTATTAATTTGTAACTAGTCATATTTGCATTTTGTTATGAGCAACTATTCAATCTCCATTTGTCAGGACATGATTGATGGCATTGTTGTGGTTCAATGTAAATTGACCTTTCATAGTGAAATCTCGAAGGATAAAGATGAACTTTGATTTGTCCTGTGTGTAGTCCTGAACTTTTGTGTCTTTCAGGCTTGGTAGTAGTTGCTCAACAATGAACTTGTCTATTGAACACTGGATGATTTGTTTGTTTTCAATTGTGATAATAGTCTTTAGGTATAATGAATATACATATGCAACCTTTTGATTACATCTATTGCAATGAATTGTTTTATCTTCTAGCATTCCATAATCCTCAAACTTTAAGTTGCATTGGGAACAAAATGCATGAAATGGATTTGAGAATGAGGTTGTTACTTTGAGAACCCCATCAACCTGCAAGATATGTTTTGATATTAATGTAGCTTGTGTATGAATTAATTCGTAGTTGAAGTGTTGAATTATCTAAGTTTGCTTATCTGTAGTGTTGTTTGTAGCAATGCATTCAAAGCATCCAATGTTCTCTTATTTACGCCGAGAGGTGTTCTATACAATCACAGCACAAATGCCCAGCACGAGAATATGCCAAAAAAGATTCTCCATTAATAAAAAAGAATTGGGAGCAATTACAAACTTCCAAATTAAATATTAAAAAAGAATTCTCGAAATAATAGCTGGCCGAAATAATAGGAAGCCAAATGGAGGCCAAAATAATAGGCTCGAAATAATAGGGCCAAAAAAGTAGGACCCAAAAAAAGGGACAAAAAAAAAAGGGCTCGAAAGAATAGGGCTTGAAAAAATAGGGGCGAAATAGTTTCAATATGATGTTTTTTTTGGTTAAATATAATTTTGCATGCACATTCATGCTTATTTTTTGTGGGGAGTGGGGGAATTTGAAACAAGTTCGTGGAATGTGAAGAGATGTCTGTTGGGGGAGATGAGGAGCCTCTCAAAAATTATAAAACCAAGGCTCCTCATTTCATTTTCATTTTATGTTTTTACAGAAAGGAAGAGGTGGAGGTTATTGGAGGATTAGATTGGAGTTTTTGAATAGGAGTAGATTGAAGTTTTGGAGTAACATTTTTGCAGGTGAGATTTCTATTTTTTATTTAGATTTTCATTTAGATTTACATGTAGATGTAAATTGAAATTCAAAATTAGTTATAATATTCTACTTTGATTTAGATTTCAATTTTAATTAATTTCATTTAGATTTAGAATTCTATTCATAACTATTTAGGCTTGCATTTAATAGTTTAGTCTTGCATGTTTGATTTAGATTTAGATTTGTATTCAAAATCTATTTGATTTATATATTTTATAATACTTTTCATTTACATATTTTAAAAGTGCATGTTTCAAATTAGTTTTATATTTGCATGTTTCATATTAGTTTTAGATTTGCATATTTCAAAATAGTTTTGGTTTGCATGTTTTAGATTTAAATGTTTCACAATAGTTTTACATTTGCATGTTTCTAAGTATTTATATTTTCATGTTTCAAAGCATGATTTTATCATTACTCTAGATGTGAATGCCACCATATCAATACAATTTATATTTTATTAAAGTTAATGATTTATTTAAAATAGATAAATCATATATTTAGTATATATTTTATCATTATTGAAATATAAAATAAAATAAAATTCTCGAAATAATAGCTAGCCAAAATAATATCAAGCCAAATGGATGCCGAAATAATAGGATCTGAAAAAATAAGGCCAAAAAAATAGAACCCAAGAAAATAGGGCTAAAATAACTTAATTAAATTTTTAAATATAAAACATTTTCTTTTTGTTAAATATATTTTTGCATGCACATTCATGCTTATTTTTTGTGAGGAGTGGGGGAATTTGAAACAAATTGGTGGAATGTCAAAAGACATCTATTGGGGGATATGAGGGTTCTCTCATAAATTATAAAACAAATGCTCCTCATTTCATTTTCATTTTGTGTTTTTGCAAGGAGGAAGAGATGGAGATTATTGGAGCAATTAGAGTTTTTGAACAAGAGTAGATTAAAGTTCCATATAGTTTAGCCTTGTACGTTTGATTTAGATTTAGGATTCAAAAACTATTTGATTTAGATATTTGATAATACATTTCTTTTGCAGATTTTTAATGTGCATGGTTCAATTTAGTTTTACATTAGTTTTAGATTTGCATATTTCAAAATACTTTTGGTTTCTATGTTTTAGATTTGTATGTTTCATAATAGTTTTATATTTGCATGTTTCAAAATATTTATATTTTTAATGTTTCATAATTAAATTTAATCGTTGATGTGGACAAGAAGGTCACCTTATCAATAAAATTTGTATTTTATTAAAGTTAGTGATTAATTTAAAATAAACGAATCATATATTTAGTTTATATTTTGTCATTATTTAATTAGATTATATACGTGTTTTATTTAAATATTTTTCATACTATATATAGATTTTTATTAATATTTATATTTGTAATGTTTGAAAAGTGGAAGACAATGCCACCATATTTCAAATATTACAATCTAACTATTTCATTTGAAATAGTTTTGATTTTTATTTATGTTATTTTCAACATTATTTATTTGAAAGAATTTATGTTAACTATTAATACTTTTTCATTATGATTATTTCTACATGTTGATTTTTGTTTATAAGTTTGCAGGTTACTATTTGAGTTATGGATACCTCAAATAGAGAATCAAACATTATTGGATACTAGAGCCTAACTACTTCAATGATCTCAAATGATTTCTTGGAGATTGAGTTTGACAAATGCCTACGGATAATTAAAGAGGTGCACACAACTATAATTAAAGTTGTAGAGAAGCAATATTTCCAATTGATTATGTTGAGGAAATGGAAGAAATGCATATGGAAGATGCATAAAAATTTCTATGTGACACATCTACAAAACTGGATGGGTTTCCCTCAATGATGAAAGAAGTATTTCGCAATCATTGTTCAAATAAAGGTCACAAAAGAATCCTAATCATTGAAGAATGTGACATGTATTTACACCATCACAAATATATTTTTTGTATATAGTTCATTCTTGTCTCTGGTTTCAAATTTTTACTTATAATTAGTTGTATTGGCAATTTTATTTCCCCATTGTTCAATGTAACTTTCGTGGAGAAGAGAACAAGACAAAATAAATTTATTGTTGTACAAAAAAATTCTTCAATGGATGTGGCTACTAAATATATTAATTAAGAAAGAAAATCATAAGTCTAAATAGATTCCTTAATGACAGGGAGATTTATTGATTACAATTCTTAATCATTGCAATAAAAATTGCATTAGCATTATTAAAAATTCAACAATATATAATGTTCTCACATCATCATGGAGAAATAATTTTCATAAAATTGACTCTTATATATTCTTTCACACTTTTAACATCATCTGAATTGTTGTGTTGGGACTTATAACTTCCCTTTCAAGAATTAATTTTTCCACTATTTGAGTCATTTGTATAACATATATCCCAAATTTGACCATAGTTGTACTCCAAATACTCCAACACTACACCTAAATCTCATACTTCCCTTAACTTTGTCCCTTATTTTAGTGTAACATTTAACCACTTATTAACCCTAACCATAACACTGAGTGTCATATAAATGAAATTGTAAACCTTGGATCCTAACTTTAACTCTTACTCTATATATGATTGTACTAATAATTTAGTGAATTATATACCTTAGCCTAACCCTATATGTACAAGTAATTAGAAATAATATTATATTTTTTATAAGTGATAATATGTATATACACACACCCAGAGAGAGAGAGAGAGAGAGAGAGAGAGAGCATACCTATAGACAAAAAGGAGCTCATATTATGTTTCTTATAGAGGCATGTTTTATGTAGAGAGAGAGAGAGAGAGAGATTGATTATGAGGTGTATCTAGAGAGAGAGAGAGAGAACATAAAGGGAGAGAGCGATTAGGAGGAGTATCTAGAAAGTAGGGTGGGAGAGATAAGTGGGTGTATCTAGAGATTAGAGAGAGAAATTAGGGAGCATTACTAGAGACTACAGAGAGAGAGGGTATATTTAGATAGTGGGGGGAGATATTAATGGGTGTAGTTAGAGAGAGAGAGAGGGGAGAGAGAGAGAGGGGGGAGGGATTACATTATTAAAAAGGCTAATAACTTGTATCACAATAGCACTAATCATGGGCACTATAATAGAACTAACCCATATTAAAATTTAACCTGTCAGTTATCCTAACACCAAGGTAAAGTGTAATAATAGCACTAACATTAGCTATAATATGATTAGTAACCCAAAAATTATCTTAACTGCAATAATAACATAAACCCTAACTCTAACTCTAACTCTAACTAGATAATTCTAATTTTAACCCTAACTTTAGCTCTAACTCTATCTCTAACTTTAATTCTCCCCCTAACCCTAACCTTAACCCTTTATAATCCTATATCTAATGCTAATTCTAACTCTAACCCTAATTCTAGCCTTAACGCTAAGCCTTACTATAACTCTAATCCTAACTCTAATTCTAACTCTAATGCTAATTCTAACCCTAAATCTAACCCTAATTTTAATCCATATTCTAACTCTAACCCTAACTCTGACTATAACTCTATCTCTAACCCTAACCCTAACCCTACCCCTACCCCTAATTCTAACCTTAACTCTAACTCTAACTCTAACCTTAACTATAATTATAACTCTAACTCTAATTGTAACCCTAACTCTAGCCCTAACTCGAACCCTAATCCTACCCATAATCCTGATCCTAACACTATATATAATGCTAATCCTTACCCTAACACTGTATGTAACTCTAACTCTAATCCTAACACTAATTCTAATCATAAACCCAATCCTAATTCTAACCCTAACTCTAACTCTAAACCTAAATCTAACCCTAACTCTAGCCCTAACCCTAAACCTAACCCTAACCCCAACTCTATCTCCAACTTTAACTCTAACTTGATCCCTAACTCTAACTCTAATTCTAACCCTAACCCTAACCCTAACCCTAGCCTCAATTCTAGCCTCAATTCCAACCCTAACACTAACACTAACACTAACACTAATTATAACCCTAACCCTAATGCTAACCCTAACTCTAACCATAACCCTTATGCTAAACATAATCCTAGCCCTAATTCTAACCCTACCTCTAACTCCAACTCTTGTTCTAATCCTAATTCTAACTCTAACTCTAGCTCAAATCCTACCTCTAAATCTATCCCTAACCCTAACCCTAATTCTAACCCTAACTTTATTTGTAACCCTAATTCTAGCCCTAACCCTAATTGTTACCCTTACCCTAACTCTAGCTCTAACTCAATCTGTAACCCTAATTGTATTTGTAACCCTAATTCTAACCCTAACTCAAATGCTAACTCTAACACTAATTGTAACTCTAATTCTACCCCTAATCCTAACCCGAACCTATATAACCCTAACTCTGACCCCAATTCTAACCCTAACCCCAATTCTAGCTCTAACCCTAACCTAATTCTAACCCTAACTATGACTTTGTTCCTAACTTTAACCCTAATTATAACTTTAACTCTAATTCTTACCCTAACCCTAACCCTAACCCTAATTCTAACCCTAACTCTAACTCTAATGCTAATTCTAATCCTAACCCTAATTCTAACCCTGATTCTTACCCTAAATCTAACTCTAACTTTAACTCTAACCCTTACTCCAACTCTAACTTTATCTCTAATTCTAACCCTACCCCTAACTCTAACTCTAACTCTCTTTGTAACCCTAACCCCAATATTAACCCTAACCCTAACTTTGACTATAAACCTACCCCTAATCCTAACCCTAACACTATATATAACTCTAACTCGAACACTAACCCTAATTCTAATCCTAATCCTAGCCCTAACTCTTACCCTAACCCTAAATCTAATTAGGTAACTTTAACCCTAACCCTAATCTAACCCTGACCACAACTCTATCTCTAACTTGAACCCTAACTGTAACTCTAATTCTAACTCTAACTCTTATACTAACACTAACACTAACACTACCTCTAATTTTAACTCTAACTCTAATTGTAACCCAAACCCTAATATTAATCCTAACCATAACCCTAACACTAACCCTAACCCTAATGCTAACCCTAACCATAACCCTAACACTAACCCTAACCCTAACTCTAACACTAATTCTAATCCTAACCTTAATTCTAACCCTAAATATAACCCTAACTCTAACTCTAACTCTAACTCCAACCCTTATTCTGACTCTAATTCTAACTTTATCTCTAACCCTAACCCTAACTCTTATTCTAACCCTAACACTAACCCTAACTATATTTGTAACCCTAATTCTAACCCTCACCCTAATTCTTACCCTTACCCTAACCCTAACTATATCTCTAATCCTAACTATATTTCTAACCTTAACCATAATCCCAACTCTAACTCTAATTTTAAACCTAACCCTAACCCTGACTGTAACTCTAACCTTAACCCTAACTCTAGCTCTAATTGTAAACCTAACCCTAACAAGAACCCTAACTCTAATTCAAACCCTATCCCTTACCCTAATTTTCATCCTAATTCTAAACCTAAATCTAACTCTAACCCTAACCCTAACCTTAATTTTAACCTTAACCCTAACCTTAACTCTAACTTTGACCCTAACCCTCACCTTAACACTAACCTTAACCATAAACATTAATTTGTCCCTAACTCTAACCCTAAATCTAACTCTACCATAATTGGACTCTAACCATAACCCTAACCCTAACTTTAATCTTGGCTCAAAACTTTTCCCTAACCATAACTCTAGAACCTTAACCCTTACTCAAGCCCTAGCCCTAACCCTAACCCTAACCCTGGCCCTACTATAACCCTAACCCTAACCATAACCATAAGTCTAACCCTAACCTTAACCATGTGCATAACTCTAACCCTAAACTTAACCATAAACATAACTCTATCCCTAACTCCAGCCCTAAATCTAACTCTACCATAATTAGACTCTAACCCTAACCTTAATCCTAACTTTAATCCTAACTAAAACCCTAACCCTAATCCTAAATCTAACCTTAACCCTAACTCAAACCCTAACCCTATCCCTACAATAACCCTAACTCAAGCCCTATAATAACCCTAACCCTAACCCTAACCATAACCATAACCCTAACCCTACCATAGTTGGACTCTAACCCTAACCCTAACCCTTACTTTAATCCTGACTCAAACCCTAACCTTGACTCTAACCTTAACCCTGACTCAAACCCTAACCCTAGCCTTACTACAACACTAACCCTAACCATAACCATAACTCTAACCCTAACCTTAACAATGACCATAACTCTAACCCTAACCTTAACCATAAACATAACTCTAATCCGAATCTTAACCATAACCATAACTCTAACCCTAACCTTAACCATAAACATAACTCTAACCCAAACCTTAACCATAACTCTAACAATAACCATAACCGTAACTCTAACCCTAACCTTAACCATAACTCAAACCCTAATCCTAACTCTAGCCCTAACCCTAATGCTAACCCTAACCCTTATTCTATCCCTAAGGTTAACATTAACTGTAATGGTAACTTTGTCCCTAACCATATATCTATGTTTGACTATAACATTTTACATTACAATATGCCAAAAAGAAAATTACTTTTTAAAACCATAATCCTACCCCTAACTCTAACCCTAAATATAACCCTAACTATACATCTAACTCTGCCTTAATTAGACTATAATCCTAACCCTAATCCTTAGTTTAACCTTCACTAAAATCATAACCTAACCCTAACGCTAACCTTAACCCTAACTCAAAACTCTAACTCTAACCTTAACCCTTACTTTAATCTAGACAAAAACCATAGCCCTAACCCTAACCCTAACCTTAACCCTGACTCAAACCCTTACCCTAACCTTAACCCTGATGTAACTCTATATACAACCCTAACTCTAAATATAAACCTAACCTTAACCATCACCCTAAAACTAACCCTTTCTCTACCCCTTTCTCTAACTCTAACCGTAAATCTAATTTTAACCCTAACCCTAATCCTAATTTTAACCCTAATTATAACCCTAATTTCAACTCTAACTCTGGCCCTTATTCAAGCTCCAATTCTAACTCTACCTCTAACTCAAACCCTAACTCTAATTCTAATCCTAACCCTAACTATATTTGTAACCTAAACCCTTATTCTTACCCTCACCCTTACCTTAACCCTAACCCTAACTATATTTGTAACCCTAATTCTAACCCTAATCCTAACATTAACTCTAACTCTAATTCTAAACCTAACCCTAACTATAACCCTAACAAGATTCATAATCCTAAAAATAATGCTAGCCCTAACCCTAATGCTAATCTTGACTCTAATTATAACTCTATTCATGACCATAACTCTAACCCTATCCATAACTCAAACCCTAAGAATAGCTCCAACCCTAACACTAACCCTAACCCTAACTGTAACTCTACTCTTCAATATAACATTTTATGTAACAATATGCTTAAAATAAAACTGAATTAAAGTGATGCAAATAAACACCATATATAGAATTAAAAAATAAAATATTCAAGAATAATTTTATAGTAAGTTTACACTATTACATTTTTATAGTAAGTTTATACAATTGTATTTAAAAAGAAATATATAATTCAACACTAACCTTAAAAAAATAGAAAAAAAATTTAAAATACTTTTCCTGTTGCGCCACGATTGCCACTAGCTTATATATACCTCTATATATATTACGCAGAGAGTAATCGTTCTCGAGGTGCCTATTTTCATTTTCATAAATCCCAATTGTGACTAAAATAACCTTGGGATTAAATGAAAATAGGTGCCTCGAGAACAATTACTCTCGGCGTAATATATATAGAGGTATATATAAGCTAGTTTAGTGTATAGATGTATGTAGCAACCCTTGTGTGAAATGTTTTGTCCATATCGTTCCGTCGTACAATATTTTTAAACAACATTGCAAGAGTCTCACCTCTTTGCAATTGGATTGCTATTTGCATGGATTCTTCTTGGAGCTAATCATTGACAAGAGATTTTTATTTTCTACTTTTAGAACTCTTTACTCAATAGAAACATGACTATTGTACATAGAAAGAAGGGGTGTTTAGTGTGCTTTTTACTTGTATTTTGTCATCATCATTGTTTCTGTCTTTTATGTCAAAAACATATTGGGAGCTTGTCTGTTGTCATAGAACTGCTAGTGCACCTATTATACCAATGGTATAGGTACTTGTGCTCATGAGTAGCTATTTGATTATGGTGCTTGGTATGAATTTATATTTTTTGCAAAGTTGTGATATAGTTTCAATTGTGTTTGAATCTTCGAGCATCAAGATGCAATTAGAATCTCTATGGTCATAGGTTGTTTTGTATTCTATTTAAAATCATGACACTATAATGGATGTTCCTAACACTATCTTTTTTTTGTACTCTTGTACAAGATTCCTTATCACATTTAAAGTTATTATCATTTCTCCTTTAAAGTTTGTCAAGCTTGCACATAGCACCTCTCGCATTTTGTTGTCTCTATCCAATGTTGCTATATATACGACAAGTATGTCTCCTTCAAAAGTGTTTCCTGCCTTTCTTGCATTCAAGTCCTCAATTGATATTGCATTGGGGTTTCCTAGTTTAGACCCGGACAAAGTATTATGGTGTTAGTTTAGTATTGTAGTGCGTTGATATTTAACATAGCTTCAAATAATAGAAATTCATATATTGATTGATCAAATTTCATGTGAGAATTCATGTTATTGGAGATGAGAAAAGCTTGGTACCTTTTTGTTGTTTGCTCTTGCTTGACATGTGTTCCCTTTCCTGTTCTTTTGTGTGCTTTCATTATTGTGCTGCATAGAAATGTAGAACATTGAAATATATACTATTAAATTAGAGTTATCATTTTTTATACATAAAAACTCTTAGGTGTAAGATGTATTTGCATTACTGTGTGATGTTGCTATTTAATTTTGTGTTTGGTTGTCTATGTATTAGCAATCTAGAGTGGAATATGGAACCCTATAAATGTAGCAAGGTGGTCAATCCAGTATGCTTCCAATTTGTAAAAACAACATATATTACTTGAGTTTGTCCAGATGTGATCAATTGATAGGTTGTATACTTTTTGTGTTTTTTCTATGATGTAATTCATGTTGTGGTCTTGCATATACTTTTCAAGATTTTATTTCCTTGCATTTCTTGTTGACATATCAATATTGAAATTGCCCACAATGTATAGATTAGTCATTGGTTTCACATATGTGGTGATTTTTTGAACAATAGTGGCATATTCTTGAATGGGTGTGTTAGGTCTTGCATAAAGATTACATATATTTAGTTTATTTCTTTTGATCAAAGTTGTTATTGTAATAGATTCTATATTTGTTGTGTTGTATTGCTTTATCTTTGAAATGACTCGGGTTTTGTTGGCTAGTGTCATTATACCATGTATGTGGTAGGCATTGAGGTTGTTGAAATCTTGGAATTGGTCATTTATTTTAGGGATTTGCATGTGTACTTCTTGAATGCAAATGATGTTAGATGACATTATATCATAGTAATTAGTTATGTCATTTATGTAAGGCTTTAAACTACGTGTTTTTAGTGTACATAATAGCATGGATGGTGTGTTATGAGAACATGTATTGTCATTCTCAATTTTTCATTTGACACTTGATTGTAGGCGGGGCATTTCAAGATGTATTCTCTCTTTGATTTTAAAAATTTTTGATGCTAGAAGTTTTAACAAGAATGATGAGTCAATTGTTTTAGTTCGTGATAGTGTTGTGTATGTTAATCCATGTTGTCTCACACCTGTGGGGCAAAAGCCATTGCCTCCATTGTAAGCCCTTGTGACTTGTGTATTGTTCTTGCACATGATATTTGTAAAGGGAATTATTTTCATACAATATTTTATTTCTAATCGATGCCTTTTGGATAGGTCAAATAATGCGTAGTATCGATATCTAGTCATTTTCAATTTTTTCTGTATAGCATTGTACAAGTTTCTTTCGTTGTTGTTGTCCGATTGTATTATTGTTAAATCTTGTCCAAACAACATCAAAATCATTATATTTTGTGTATGCTTTAAATATGCAATCTGATCCATTTAGTAGACCATCTTTTGTGTTGTAGTTTCCTACATATAGTTCTACCAGAATATTTGGTTTGAGATGTATTTGAAGTGGGAGTGAAATTGCTCATGTGTATAGGCATAATGCACTATTATTTTCATCATGTTTATTAATGGCATCAAGGACAATCATTTCACTAGGAACTATTGCAAGCATTTTTGTATTATGAGCATCGACATCAATTCCTCTATAGAAAAGGAATGGCAGTGTTGGGTCTAATGGTGGTTTCCTCACGCATTGTTCGTTGATATAGTGGAGATTTTCATTTGCTTGCATGCCTATTCATATTTTGTTGAGAACATTAATTAATTGTTTATCCTTTTGCCTTACTATGTGTATTAATGAATAACTTTTAACATTGTCTATCCAAAAATTGTAAGGCATCAATTCTGACATAGTTGCTTTACTTTCAAATATGACTGCGTCAAGTACTGGTTGTGCTTGGTACAAGTCTTCGCAAAAAATTATATCAACATTTCAAAATTATACAGTGGGCATTTGCATTATATCATGCAATCATTTGTCAATGTAACATAGGAATGTGGCACCGACTAATGATATCTCATCAATGAGAAGTACACGTAACTAATCATTGTACTTTGACATTGCATCTAGTATGTCGTTATTGAGTGGCAAGAAGTTAGATGTGATAAAAGGTATGTGGAATGTTGAATGTAATGTGACTCCACCTACATTGTACGTTGATTTTCCTATGTAAGAAATTATTAGGCCCTTTCATTTGTTGGGATCACTATCAATGTACTTATTGTAGATCTGAAGGAGAGCTTGGTATATAACTTTTGCAGTGAAAGTCTTTCTGATTTCAACTTCGCCTGTCAAGAATAGATACAATGGGTTCTTGTTATTTTTATTTTTATTTTAACAATATCTTTGGTGATTGCTTGTTGTTCTCTATTTAGCATTTGCCTTAATTTGCAGTACTCATTGTTTTCCATAATTTGTGGATGGTGGTTGATTTCAAATGTGTTATAACGTATGTCGCTTTGTATCTTGTGTATCTTGTGTTTAATGTCTTTTTGCATATCATATTGCTCAATTTGTTTGTGTTTATTGACTGTGAAGGTTTGGCCATCCATGTCGTCATTTTTAGTATCTAGATCCTTGACTATGAGGGTTTGGCCATCTATGCCATCATTTTTTGTATCTAGACCCTTGACTACTTTTTCCATGTCACCCCATGCAAGAGTTGTGTTATGATTAAACTTTGCTTGATTCGTTATGATTGTTTGTTGATAGTATAAATGTGCTTGTTCACATGATGCATAACATTGTTTCAATGTGCTCTCATTGACTGTAAATGGCACATAGAGTATTAGTTGTTCTCTACAATAGTTTTCTAGGTCCATGTATTTGTTGAACTTGATAAATTGTATTATATTCGATTTTGCTTTTTATGTGTATTTTGTGTCATGTTTGCTGTACTCGAAGACAAATTCTACAAGGCATATGTTGTGAAGGATTGGAGGTCAAGTTAAATAGTAGTCCACTGAGGATTTAGTGAGGATATTTTTTGACTCATCAGGTTCTTTAAGTAATTGTTTATTGTGTTTGAGTATAAATGTACGATTTTGATCATCTCTTGTGTCTATAAATATGCACTTTCTTGAGCTATGATTTAGTGGCAGTGATAGAACTATGTGTGTTGCTTGTTGTGATGACATTTGTTGTAAATTTAATAGTGCACTTCCTAGCTTTGTTATCATTCATATTGCATCAATACTATCTTGTTGGTGGTCATTGCATATTCTTTTAAATGTATCTGTCATTGTTTTGTCCACATTTTTCATGTATGAGCTACAATACATTGCTACAACATATACATTCAACACAAATTGTGCATCGGTATTGGCTTTCCATAGTTGTGGAATTTTCTTCGCAAAGCTATTGTTCCAATTTATGATGGCTTTCATCACAAGAAGAGTGTTGACCATTGTAGAGTTGATCTTAGAGCCAAGATATATTCTTCTTCACTAGTTCCAACTTCATCTAAGAACATTTGAAATGTGTATGATAGGTCATAGTTTGCTTATTCTAATTTTGCAAAGATACTTGTTGCTTTTGAGCTTACTGCTTCATTCTTTTCTGACAACAGTTCAATTATTATTGTCCTTTGGAGGGGTGGAAAAGGAAAATTGGATCTGCATGAAATGTTTCTTAGTCTTCTACATCGCTTTGTGTGGTGGTGCTTGTGGATTGTACGAAGACTAGGCTCTATATGTTTGGTTGTACAAGTAATGTACTTGTCGATAAAGTCTGTGATGGATGTATTGCTATCTGTTCCATATATTGGTGCATTTTTTACCCAGAGTAGGAAATGATCATGTTCATTTCCTCAATTCTGGAATTCAGTTAGTAAGAAGTAATCTACAACATTTCCAAAGAATGATTCATCAGTTTAAATTAATTTCTTCATTGCATATATTATGTGTCTATAGTATCGTGTACAAGTCACTAGGTCTTTCTTTATCAGATTGAATTTGTCATCTTTTGTTTCATACTCTTATTGTTGTTGAATTTTTGACTGATGCACATTGTACAATTGTTCAAGTGCACTTAATAGTGGATCCCAATTTTGTTTTGCACTAGTAAAAGTAACAAAAAAAGTTGGAGGCCCTAGTTGGTGTATCATTGCAAAAATATTGTTCTTAAGTTGGTGTACGTAGTCTGAAGATATTCTTATTCTTTTGAAGTCAACATATCCAATGTCTGATTTGAGAATTCTTTCCAAGTTGGGTTTTTTCTTAACATCTTTTGCTTGCAATTTGCATCCTTTCAATTGTCCCTTTCGTATTCTTATCCACATTGTGGAAAGTACCTATTGTACCATATCTTGATAGTCTTGAAGAAGATATTTGTTGTGTGGTATGCAAAGTACCTTTTGGTTGCAAGAGTTCCCATTGTGGATTATTTTGGTAAGAAAATCTTTGAATGAAGTCTTCATCACGTGGTTTTCCAAAGAATAATGTGGTAAAATTCATTTCCTCAACATATTTGTCTTTCAATGTTCCAATTGGGTGGTGCTCTTGTCTAGGTGCGAAGTCAATTATCTTGTCTTGCATTTTATGTATGGATCTAGATTTGATGAATCCATGTACCAAAGTTTATGAAGGCTTATTATGTTCTTCATCATCATCTAAGTGTGTTGCATTTTCATTGACCAGAGAGGATGTTTCATCTTCACAACTTGCACATGTCATTTCATTATCAACATTAATCTCAAGAGCTTCTTTCCAATCATCTTTTATTTTAACATTTTCCATTATGTATAGTGGTGTACTTGTGAGTTTTGAGAGCGCTTGCATCACTACATTTGGCTGCACCATTCCTATTTGAAATGCATTTTTGTATTTCAGGCGCCTTTTGAGAGCAACAAAAATAATTGTTGTGCTATTGGTTGCTCATGGTAGTGCATTTTGTATGATGTTCATGTTCACAGGAACATTGATAATAAAACCTATCAGTCCCACTTGTGATCTTTTGTATCCCAGTTCCCATATCTGAGCAAATGCAATTCTCACTAACACTAGTCGTTCTTCCAGTTGTGATAGGATTTGCACATCTTGTATTGGTTCTATAATTCTAATATTTTTTGGTGTACTACATGTTGGGAGCTTGAATTGTTTCAATGCAAACAAGCATGTTTGATAGATGAAATTATTTAACACTTCATATTTTGTTTGCATCGAAGTATAATAATTGTTCTTTTCCTTTTGTTTCATTGGTCTAATATCTTTCATGAAACACAATAGTTGACAAATTAAGCATGTATATTTTGGTGTATCCTGGACTATCGTTTCAAGTATCTCTATTGGCGACAATCTAGGTTTTGTTTTTTTAGTAGATGACATTGTCCTGCCTCTTTTTTTTGCTCTTTGGATTCTGGATGTGTATGTTGACTTATTTTGAGTGTTCTTGCTCTGATTTGCATCATTCTTTTGTATTATTTTATGTATCTCTAATAAATATCTCAAGATGACATAGTCAAAGTGCATCCATTGTATTTTTTATAGTATTACTTGGAGAATCTCTCATAAATCTCTTGAGGTGACATAGTCAAAGTGCATGCTTTCCATTAGGATTTTCTAGTTTAATATTTTTAATGTGCACCTTGTCATGTCCTATATTATTTTTGGTTGCAATGTCTACAATGTGTTGTGTGTTATGCTCTTTTATAAATCTCTTCAATTTGTTGCATCGCATATGTGCTCGATGAATGACTTTTTTTAACTGTAATCTCAATAGTGGTTCAAAGTGACTAGCAATAGGATTTGTATCATGAAAGAGGATTGAGTATGCCTCTTCTTGTATTGATTTGTTAAAGTGCAAGTACTTTCGTCCTATTGTCGTTGTATGTTTAACCAATTGGATAACCAATGAATGCAGAATATGTCTCCCCATAGTCTGACTTCTCCATTGTGTATGTTTTGCTTTGTAGAAAGTTGCGTTCTACACAAATATGTTTCTAGATCATGTACTTGGTGCAGTTTGTATAGAGTTTGTGGATGAAGTTATGTATTATACGAATGCAATGCTTTTGATTCACCTTCTTGTTTACATTGTAAGAAGTAATCAATCGTCTCATTTCTTAGCTCAAGTGATGTATATCTAATTTAGTAGGAATTCGAAGGAGTCAAATAAGCAGTCTCCTATGTTGTACTTGAATGTTGGTATTCTCTAGTACAATGTCAATATTGCAAGTTCTATCTTGACCTGTTGACTTGTAATGCCCTAGGTCTATGATTTCTATTTCATTTTGTATCAATTTATGTTTCAGGAAGGACTAGTACCAGCTTAGTTTTCTTGTCACTTGTATACTTGCGCAATGTTTCTTTTCTACATATGGATATTTCTTTCCTGCATGATAGAATGCATCTTTTCAATATATATTTTTAGTTATATTGGATTATTTACTTTGATTTTTCTATTCTTTAAAATTACACATGCCATAAGAAACTATAGTATACATTGCAATATTTGGTCTCATTTATTCACAAGTATCTAGTATGACACAATTCAACTTTCATAGAATGATTTAGATTCGAACTATGGTCATCATGATAAGAAAAGTGTACTTCCACATTGATATTTTTATAGAGGAATAATTGCATACACTATTTCACAATGATCAATGTTATCCTAAAGACATGTAGGCAGTACAAAAACTTATACTTCTTATCTCTTCTACTATCGCATATTAGAAAAAAATAGATTATGATACTAGATTAAAAAACACATAACATGTCACATCATTAGTATTCATTGATGGAATATTCAAAAAACAAAATGCTAATAGAAAACACAAGTAGCAAATACAAAAATTAATACTCCTCTTGTTCTTTGGTCATGTCTCCATGTTATCTTTATGCTTTTTTCACCTTTCCTCTTCACATCACCACCACAATATTAAACCGTCATCAATGAAATATTCAAAAAAGAAAAATACTAATACAAAACACAAGCAGTGAATACAAAAATTGCAACTATTTTTTTCTTTGATCATGTCTCCATGTTACCTTTATTCTTTTTTCACCTTCTCTTCACATCTCCACATCAAATATCATATGTTGACTATGTCATCAAGCAATAGAAATAATGTTAAGAATGCTCTATTTATGTACCATTTGAATCATAAATTCAATGGTGAAGCTCAATGACATTATTATCACTTAGACCATGACATTCAGGGACTATATATTATGATGTCACATGGAAATTGGAGAAGTCAAATGTGTCATGGTTAACACCATCCATGTCTATATTGTTAGGATTGGTAGCAAGATTGTTTAAAAATGAAGGAACATTTTCATTGGGAATATTACTAGCATATTTTTCTATAATGAATCCATGTTGAGAATTGTTGCATTCCACTTTTTATGAGATAGGTGCATGGGGGAACATCTTGTTGCAATAGTTGCAATGTGCATGAGTTTACCAAATTTGAGGGATGTATATTCTGATAACTCATTTCAAAATTGGGTAGTCCAATTGCACTAGGATAAGTTGATTCAGATAATGGATAGTGAATTTTTGTGTTACATTCTAAAAAATACATGTTATCTATGCTAGTAGCATATATGGAATTGATATGTTCTTTCCATGAAAGATCTTGTACTAGATTTCTATAAAAACTTTCAAGGATATTAGGTTTCATGTGCATCATAGTTAGAAAGTTTTGGTTCTCAGTGATAGGTATTGGATGACAAAAATGATCATTTGTATAGACCATTGACAATGGACCATTTCTTTCTGTTTCTATTGGACATTGTTCAACTTGAAGGATCAATCCAAGTTGATCTTTCTCTAAGTGAGAGATACTTTTTGTTTCATGTATCTTTCTATCTAGACACACAATATTTGTAATGGCTTTGTATTCTTTGAAGGAAATTATAGCCATATCATATGTGATAGTAGCTTCCTCTTTGATATCAAATGTTCCTAGCCATTTTTTATTTTTCTGTATAGGTTTCCACACTTGTGCAACATAATGACCACTTGAATGTTTATGAACACCTCAATATGACTTTTCTTTTGGACATATTTTAGATCCATTGCAAAATGACATATATCCTTTGCTTTCTTCAACTTTTTCACTATGTTCTTGAAATTCAGACAACTTCATGAATTTAGTTTTCTTCCTATTTGATCTCATTATAGTTGAGATCTAAGTGCTCTACACATTGCAAGGTTGATTATGAGGTGTACATTTGACATGGAAAAAGTTGGTGTATGCATTATTTCCTCTCATTGACATGTTGGCCATGTCATATGCAAAAGTTGCTTGTTTTGCTGTGTCAAATGTTCGTAACCATTTTTGTCTTTGCATCTTGGGCAATGTTATCTCTATTGAAAATCGACCAGATGCTTTCTTGTGAACACCCCTATATGTCTTCTCCATTTCTTTTTTTGTGTTTCTATATCACAATTAAACTTTTGTTAAGACATGTTGCAATACACACATATTTGCTTTACATTACAAATGACCAATCCTCTCAAATAAAAAATTTAATTATAACGTTAAATGAAAACTATATGCAATTCCAAAAAATAGTAGCTAAAAAATGACTGTTGTCATATTCTTCATAATCATCTTTTGTCAATAGTTACTTGTAGCTTATCTCTATTATAAACATTATTTCCATACTATGATCAATCACAACACTACTAGTCGATAAATAGTAAATGTCATTACTATTGTCATGACCAGTGACATTACTATCATTTTATGTTCCTTGATTACATACCAAATGCATAGAATATGACTATCATACTCACTACAATTAACATTACAAACCATGAAGTATTCTCCACTGTGAGGAATAGTGTATAATCTACCAATGTTATCAAGATTAGTACCATCCATGCCTTTGTTACAATTTATCATAGGTAGGCACATGTTTAGTTTTGTTCTTAGTCAACTTAGTCATCATGTTTTGTAGATATGCTCCATTCACTACAAGGGGGTCACCAATCTAGATACACAGTTCAAAAAGTGGAAAACAAATTCTTAGATTGCGGGTGGTCTTGACCTAAAAATGTATATATGCATTCTAATCTATTCTATTTGGTTTTGATTGTAGATTTTGTAAACTTGTTAAGAAGACAATACAATTTGTAAGTTTACATCTCTGAGATCTATTCAAGGACACTGATTCTTTAACTCTTTTTTTAGCAATCATTACTTTGAACATGAAAACTTATGCCAATAGAGATCTTATGAAATGCTAACATGGATCTTAAGGAAATAATATAGAAGGAAACAAGTAGGTTTTGGAAACTTGCAGCTTTGACATTTCTGGATTCTAATCAAATGTATAACTTTACTTACTATTTTGTTCTTCACTCAATTGCCAAGCTTGTATATTTGATCCTTGTTGATTTTCCTAGTTTGCAATCAAAGTATCATATTAAGAAAAGCATAATCAAACCTTCACAACATTAGATGTAATTAATTAGGTCACTAGTTCTTGTTCTACATATGCCAATATAATCTATTGTGTAGCATAATCATTGTGCACACATTAAACATAGTAGATCAAACTATTACTAGTTCTTAAAAAACTTTATAGAAACATGGTTAGCTAACCAAAGCTATCTGCACGTTTGCAATAATCAAAGTTAAAAACAACTTCTAATATATTATCAAGTGATATGGAGATTATTAGATACATATTGTAGTGCATTTGTTGAAGCCTAAAGGGATACATCAATAATAAACAAATGAGATGGAAATGACCAGATACATATTATACTATGTCATAATGGAAAATATTATAGCTTTTACATGCAAGTTGTGAACTTTCATTCATAGTAAGCATAAGCTTATACATCATCACTATATCCTAGCGGTGGTTGTCATCTTTCAATCATTAGTTCATCAGCAAAGAAGGCACCATCTCCCAATATCTGCTACAAGATGAATGCTAAATGGCATGAAATTATTCTCAGATACAAACAAAAAATGACATGAGCATTGGTGCTTTATGGTCTTAGCTACCAAGGCTCTTGTATCCTTATCATACCATTGCCCAAGAATCTTTGTGTTGTCATGTCTTATAATCCATTCAAGTGAAAAGGTTGGATATGTTACCACAAGGTTTATTATGGATAAAAGTGTTTCATCTTCAACAACCATGCTAAATGGTGATAGTTCATAGAATAATGTCTAGCATGTTGAATTAAAAATGGCTATCAATTCATCTGGAGTGTGATTTCCAAGAAGGAAATGACTTATTTTATCTTGACAATGAAATATGATATGAGCTTCCCTGTATTCCTGCACCAGATGTTTTAGCTAAATTAATTCACCATTAGTGATGAATGGGAATATAACACGAATTGGATTGGTGTTTGGTATTGGCTGAATGTCTCCCCATCCATCATATCTAAACATGACAACATTCTTATCATAAAAATATCTTTCTAATTTTTTTCTTTGGCATTCATCTGGAAGTTCTAGAAGTTTTTCAAGAATACTAGATTCTGGACTTTCAGAGAGGTGATCTGTATTGCGATCTAACAGACCAAATGCATCAAGAAAATCCATACTTGTGTAATGCGGAGATGAAAAACCTGTTTGCAATGAGGAACATTTCTTAGAAGTTATCGGGCATTAGTTAGTTCTAAGATATATCTTGAACTTAGTGTTATTATTTTTTCAATATACTTTGTATGGCAATAATCATATAAATATCATTAATATAAATGATTCCATACATACTATTCAATAAACGTGCAACATATGACTATCATTTACAATGTTTGATTTTGCATCAATGCATTTCTTAAATGATAATGCATTCCACTCTTCATTGCATGTTAATAGTATAATTAGTATTCAAGTTCTAAAGTTCTTTATAGTAATTATAGTATCCTAAGTTTACAACCAATTAGATTGATAGCAAAGCTAGAAGAGACATGACTTTCATAATCTTTTTATTCATATATCGATACAATACTCATATTACTTATACATACTTGTTCATTGATAGCATAAAGTGCCCAGATAGAGCACCTAGTCTTCGCAGTACTCTCCATACTTTGTAGATACATGTAACAATAGGCAAAGAATGATAGTCTCTATGCTATTTTTCACACTTCATACAAACATGTAACCATAGGAAAAGGATGATTTGATAGTTGAACTAGGAAATTAGTACTTTCAATTTATGAGCAAAAGTCAATTTATAGTACCACTAGACAATCAAATAGTTCATGAAGAGCTTGCAATTGAAGGAGTTGGAGCAGTTAAATTTGTAGTTGGATCAGTCAGATCTACTTTAGTTGGGAGTTGTTTCTCACTTGGAAGCTTTTGTTCACATGGAACACTAGTTCCCTTGGGTAGATCTGTGTATAGAGACATGAATGCATTGTACATATTTGTCACTCTTGTCACAAGATGTTCACCCAAGCGAGCAGTGTGTGCATTTAATACATGAACTAGAACAATATCACATTCATTAGTAATAGCTAGATGCACAAGACTATAAACGCATGATGCAACCTCATGCACTCTTCAAGTGCTTTATGGGAAAAGAGGCCACCAGCATGTGGAGTTCCTTGATATGCACAAATTGCTTCATGGTATCATGTTGGTGGCACAAAGTACTCTCATACATACGAATTTGCTAGTTTCTCAACAATTGTTGCTTCTTGTACCAAGTCCATACAATTCGATAATAATCATGAAACAATATTAGCAAAGAAGATTGTTCTTAAAGTATTTTTTAGAAATTCTTCGCCTATCAGTGTCGTTAGAGATTGCTTGACACATGAACAGTCAAATATGAAGACATGTCACATTATAGGTTATTCAATTGGTCCTATAATGGGACAGTCTCACTGTGGTCTTGGAATACATACTTGCTTATCCATTTTCAAGTTTTAAAGTCTGTTATCAACTTTCCAATTGTCAAATTCTACAGTCTTTGAAATTTCTAAAGCTAGTTATGTTTGTCACTAGTATAATTCTCCTAGTAGAGGAAAAACTTGTTCAAGATTTTGAAAAACATGTCCAATTGTCAAATTCTACAGTCTTTGAAATTTTTTAAGCTAGTTATATTTGTCACTAGTATAATTCTCCTAGTAGAGGAAAAACTTGTTCAAGATTTTGAAAAACATGTCGCAAGTATTGTCTATAGCACAAGTTTTCATGATTGAAAAGAAAAATCAAGAAGATGCACAATAATACTCTTTATTTTTGTGTTGTTTTGCTATGTTTTATTTATTATAGTAATAAATTAAAATTCAAGATGTAGTACATATTATCATTAACATGAAAATATGGGCTTGTCGGTTTACTTTCAAAAAAGCAATAGTCGACATTGAAATTTTCATTATTATTTTTTTTAAAGAAATTTGGTGAAAGTTTATGTTAATAAATAAATCAAATATTTTATTTTACCAATGATATATTCTAATGATGGAAAATATAATGAGAAAGTTCTTAAGTGGGAAATTTTCTTTTATTGATAGATTGGTAGAAATGATTCTTACTAAAAATGCTTGGATGTTAAATGGATACCACTTTACATGGGGCTATGAATTAAAATTTGCATGAGTATCTAAGGAAAATATTGTTGGTGACATGAAATATGATTATGATCAACGTCTTTATTTCAATTGTACCCTATGAATATATTGGTCCCACTCCCTATTCCCCCATCTTCTTCAACATTAAGACTTCTTTCTAAGTGAAATTTGTGATGACTCTATTTTAAGTTAATCAATATCAAAATTGGTAATATTGCAACTATGGTATGCACATTAGATCTAGGGGTTGGTAATATTTTTTTACAATAAAAACTAAAAAGAAGAAAGTGAGTTAATTTTGTTGGATCTTTGATGTAACATTTCTAAATGTGAATTAGGAACATAAAAACTAATTGTAACATTTCAAAAATTTTGATATAAAAATCTTAAAATAATATTTGAAGAGGAAAACTTAATTTAATTTTATATTCTTTTTTAAAGTGAAAATCATTATTAAGACATCTTAAACAGGTATCATAATGAAATATAGTTATATATATAATTGTTTTTCAATCTTTTGAATGCTCTTTATACTTCAACTGGTCTTGGTGTTGAACTTTCTACATGTACCTACTCACCTTCTCAAAATCCTATGTGAAAATTTTAAATTATTCTCAAATTTTTACAATACATTTTAAGTGATAAAATCTTTTCTTCAACCTATTTACCCGTATCAATTGATCTATTTTGTATCACCACCATGACACGTGAAATATGCAATAAACTATCTCAATGGTAACTACTGCAATACTTTGTCCACTTGATACCACCCTACTATATCAATCAAATAACATGTCAACACCAAGCCCATGTGATCTTCATTACTGTCCCATATGCTTATGCTTCTACTCCCTTCTACAACTTCTATTTACTCATTCAATACCTTTGATAATGCGAGTGTCCCAAGTGACACAAATTATACTTCCATCACATCATCTTTTTGTACACATATTGGATTCTATAGTTATACCCACCTAAATTATTGAAATTCCTTCACAAACCACCATTATTATGTTCTCCAAGGCCCACACTAACATTGGTGTAGATGATACTTTGCTCCACCCATCATGTAAAAGACTAACTGTAGATCTTTGCATAACTATTTCAACATTCTTCCTATCATATAACATGATAACTACATAGTATTCTAATCCCATTTAAAAGAAACTTCTAGTCTATGTAACATAGAAAAGGCATCATTGCAAATTACATAAGAAAAGAATTGATTATCTCAGATCAATTTCTCTGCCTACATTAAATATTCAATGTCCTAAAACAGGGGAAAAACTAAAATTTCATTGCATAAGTCATTTCTAACTACACTCATATTGGGCACTAGTTTGAACTCACAATGGAAGGGGGTAAAATCCTTTATATTGGGGAGTGCGACTATTGGTTCTATTTTAAGTTGTTGATTTTTGGGGATTGATTGCTAATCCAGGCTTATGAAGTTACTAGAGTTCAAAGCTTGGTTGTAGAAATGGTTTTAACAGGACATACACACTCGTCGCTTAGGCTAGGTGACTTTGGTGATTAGTGAAGTGTGCCTTCCTTGCTATAGCCAAAATCACCTTTGCTCTGATAATAAAAACCTGATTGCTTTGTGAACTGGATGTGAGCTTATGCTAGAATGATTTGGATAAAATAAATAAGCTTAGTCTAGACTTTCCTAGTGAGACCATATCGAGATTAGATTAACTACAGAGTTGGAAAAAAGGTCATGTGTCCAAATATCTCGATGTCATAACATTTAAAACCCAATTGCTAAGCAGAATTTAGCATAGTCTATCCAGTCCCATGTCAACGATTTAATAATGAAAAAAAATCATTTGACATAGTAATAATATGGCATATTCTAAACCATATCAGTTAGGGATGGAAGAAATATTCTTAATGGGCAAAGTAATACGCCAGATACTATCCACATTCCAAGCTTTAGAGGTACTATAAATAGCTCATAAAAAAGAGTAATCTAAAAATTGTCTAATCTTAACATTCAAATCTCCCGTGGACATGGACACATGAAAACGATCTCTAAACTAATATTTTTGAAGAGAATTTCCCAAATTGAATAATGCTCCTACATTAGAATAAGGAGATGCACTTTAATTTTTTTAAGGGAATCAGTTGAATTTATGATTCAATGTCTGAGTTTTAATTAGAGATAAGATTTTTGCAGTTCACAGTGACATAAAAATGTATTGTATTGATGATTGGAATCACATTTCATGATCCATCATTAAAGATGAGAGAGTTGTAGATAACAAGATAAATGCTACCCAGTTGGATTCAGAAAACACATTTTAATCTGAGTTTCATTTTTAATGCTCTATTCTAATGTTCATATGTCTTACTAAGTTCTTTGCTGAAAATTTTGTGTGGATTCAAATTCATAAATAGTTAGTTCTAAAGTCTTAGCATTTTAAATTTTAATCCAAAACCATCCTTATTCTATGTAATCTTGCTAGCCTCAATGCCATCTTTTCATCTCTTTGAGTACAATGAATATCAGGCATAGCACGAGATTAATTACAAATTCCTAAGATGATATTTGATGTATCGAATTCTGCTAAAAATTAGGGAAAAAACTAAGAATATCTAAGGGAAAGATCTTTTTAAAAAGTTGTCCATTAGAGTTATGCCTGATGTAAGAAGGGTGATTTTTTGGAAGCTTTAGAACTTTTGGATGATCTTCATGCCTTTCCTTACAATGCATTTATTGATGGGTTTTGTAAGAATGGAAAAATGGAAAGAGCGGAGAGCCTAAAAACTCAAATGGTGAAAGATGGATTCGATCCAGATTTTGCCACATTTAACCTACATGGTAGAGTTTTTATGGTCTCTTAAAATACAAAGTTTACTAGAAACTCTAAAGAAATGGAGGAGAGAATACTAATGTCAAGAGTCTACACATGTTTTCCAATTTGAAATAAAATCTTTCAACTAGTAATCCCATCTCTTTAGTCTGTGTAAGCAATTGAATGGAAACATTGAATTGGTCAACTGGAAACTAATATACAAAACTGATGTGTTAGGCATCAAAACAAAAAATTGAAAAACTAAATCATCCATACCTTTTTGTGGAAGACTTGATAAATTTTTATTTATCAAGCACCAAACTATTCATATTTTAAAAAATAGCAGGCCTTGTTCACATTTCTGGTGAAGCTCAATGAAGTGGATTTTATGGATTCTCCTAAGTAGATTGAACAACAAATCACTAGGGGTGTGAAGAAAAAAAATCAAACTCCAGAAGGACAGTTTCTATTTGATTTAGAAACATGTTCAAAACACAAGGATATGTCGCAAGTAATCTCACTCTATGAAAAAGCATTGGCATGAGAAATAAAGCTTAATCTTATTCATTATAATGGACTTCTATATCTCTACTCTTTCGAGGCCATGGGAATCCTTAGACCCAAAGAGACTCAGGAATAATTTGATAAAATATTTACCTTCAATAAGGGATTTGAGATATACCGACATATGATCATCTCCAACATTCCTCCCAATGAAGCCACACTTACTGCAATTGCTAGGCAGGTAGTTGTCAAAGAGGATGGTGATATGGCCTTTCAAATGGTGAGTCTAAATCTCTCCCCCAAGCTGAGGTCTTACAGCCCTGCTCTGCTTGTGTTTTGTTAGAGAAAGAGGTTGACAAGGCATATGAGGTGGATGATATATGGTGAGCAAGGGTGTCAAGCCAAATGAGGAAGAGTTGAGGGCTCTATTGAGGTTAAGTATTGAAGTGGGCAGAGAGCCTGAAAACTCGGATGATGAAAGATGGATTGGATCCAGATTCTTCCACATACAATATCCTAATTGTAGGGCACGAGGAGAAAGGTAATATATAGTAGGCCTTACATTTACTTTTAGAGGAAAAAGATAGAGGCTTTGTGCCAAATGAATTTAGTTATGACATGGTTATAAATGGCCTTTGAAAGGAAGGAAACATAAGAGAGGAAATGTTATTGCTAGGTTATACAAGAAGGAAGAAAAATTGTAGGAAGCAAACAACCTTCTAAGTAAAATGGACAAACAAAGTTTTCTTCTTGATCTCAAATTTGACAGATTTTAAAAACATACTAGAAATACTACGAAACCCTATCGCATTTTGAAGCGAGAAACAAACACACAATTATATTGTAAGAATAAAATAGTTAACATATTTGAAAAACATAATAGCAATACTATAAAACCCTATTGAATTTTGAAACAAGAAAAAAATCAACAATTATATTTTCAAAATAAACTAGATTTCGACCCTCGATTTGAATTTCAAACCAATTATCCATGCACAAACTTATTTTAATCCAAAATATATGCATATATCTAAAATTTGATAGATTT